>JAVTVJ010000450.1:0-1200000 GCA_034509425.1 Eopsaltria australis | reverse complement strand
CTGGCTTGAACACAGAGGAACCTGTTTTAAGTAGAAACCTTCTACAAAAACTGTTCCACATGTTCTCCTTCAAAGGGTCAAACCTCTGTCACCTTCTGGGCATTTTCCCTCTTGAGCTCTCTCTCTCTCTGGCATCCAAGAGCGATGGACCCAGCAAGGACAGGAACTGGTGCAAGGCCTATGTCAATGCACTGTAGGTGACACTGAGCAGGAAATCTGCTCCAGCCCATGCCTGGACAAGGCTCCTTGTCCATCATGACCTGTCCAACTGCATCGTTTGCCTTATAAATATTTCACCTCTTCCTTTGAGCGTTGCTTTCCCTCAGCCTGTTGGCCACAGTTGGTTGTGCTGACTTGAACTGTTAGCTGGGACATCCTGGCCATCACCACCTCCAGCCCCTGCCTCCATCCTCGGCATTTAAACTCCTGCCTGCCTTGCACATCTCCCCAAGCCCAGCCTCGTGACATATGTGCTATTTGCAGAAAATGTTCGTCAAGACCAGGTGTTTGAAAGTAAAAATGCCAACAGATCTGCCTTTTGTAACCGTGCAAGCAGCTTGTTAAAATTAGTCACAGGCTAAGCTGCAGTGCATCTGTGCTGTCAGCCTTCCAGAGAGCCATCGCTCCCGCCCGACGGGAGCTGTGCTCCAACGCCCATCTGCGGGGCTGCACCACTGGAATGACTGCTGCAGTGCTTCCCAGAGCCTTTCCCCCTCCTCCAGCCCACAAACCTTTGCCCAAATTTAGCCACGAGCCTCCTTCAAAACGCATAAGCACTTGTGTGTCCTGAGTTTCAGATACCGGCGGACAGAGCATCCCAAAACAAAACCTGGGAAATCTCGACGCTGGCATTTGCTGTAGAAGAATTTGTGCTTGGCTGCTCTGAGAACTTCTTTGTTTTTCACTTAATTGAGCAAGGACTGTGATTTCCAAGGTTCTCTGGGGTGTGAGGTACCTAGTTGTCATTGGGGGATTTGTTAAATGTGTGCCCACCTCCTATTTTCTGCTTGTAAAACTGAAAATCAAAATTCCTCCCTGCTGTTGTACAGCTGTCTATGGAAAACACCAAATCAGCTGGCAATTAACAGCTGTCCCTAGTGTTGAGCAGGAGCCATCTGTCCCCACCTTCCATGCAGCACCCAGCACCAAGAACCTTTGGGAACTGCACCCCAGTGAGCTCAGCATGTGGGGTTGGGATGGCAGGGCTGTGCCTCAGACCCTCCTCTTCCCCACTGAGGGCTGCCTTTGATGCACGTCCAAAAATACAGCTTGGATTGGCTTCTTCAGATCCATCGTGCTCTGCCAACGTGCCCCTCTGTACCAACACATGAGCAGTTTGCATGTCTGTCCTGGAGCCATGGGTCTTGTGTTTCTTCCCACCCTAACTCTGAAGATTTCTCCTGTAATGCTGTAAATGATGCTGGGCTCACTCTGTCCCACATCTCTGCTCCCACCTGCGGGCACCTGGCCCCAACCTGCTCAGCTTGGGAATTGCTGCTCCTTCTCCTGAAGTACAGAAACGGAGGGGTTTGTTCTCCCACCCTTAAAACAGGGATTCTCTTGGGTTTGACCAGGATTTCTCACACTACCAACACACCTAACAGTCCAGGCTGGCTGGGGAAGGGGAGCACACTGCTCTGGCTTTGCCTGTTTCTGAGCACATTTGGTGCTGGCTTGCAGGCATTTTGCACACAATTCCCTGCCTGTGTGAGAGCCCGAGGCTGTGCTGGGAGGCTGTGAACACAGAACCTTTGTGCTGGGGGAATTGTGCCTTTCCCTGCTCACACACACGTCTGGCCAGCCCTCCGAGCCGGGTCTCTCACATTCCACGCTCTCCTATGGAATTTGGATTCAAATGTGAAAATTCTCTGCCACACAATAAAAGTGGCATTTCCATGCCCTTTAGCACATCAGTCTTTGCTTGTGAATAGAGCCCTGAGTTCTTTGGCTTTTGCCGTATGGAACAATTGATCCCTTCAGTTCACTTGCCAACAGTAATCGGTTTCTTCTAGCCATAAATTTTAGCCATTCTTTTTTTTTTTACCCCCCCTTTTTGGGGGGCATGGGGGCAAATAAAGTAATAAAAAGAGACAGCCATAAAGTAGGCAGCTGTTACTAGTCAGATCTTAGTCTGGGAAAGAAGCAAATCAAATATCAACTTGGATCTTACCTGTTGCTCTTCGGTCACAGCTATCAGGACGGGTTGCTCTACCATTGGTTCCACTGCCAAGGTTCCTGCTTCCTCTGTAATGACTGGCCATGTGGAGTTTTCCTGTATTCAAACTAAAGGAATAACCAATTTGAAGCACCCTGTGGACTTCAGGGTTGTTGGTGAAATTCAGGTAACAGAATCTAAGTGGGCAAAGCAGTAGGAAGACAATTTTTTTAGGATCGAAATTTTGTATTCGTCACTTTTCTACCTGGTGTCATTATTTGTTTGCCTGTTCTCTGCCTTGCATTGACAGACTGTGTCTGCACACTTTAGCCAAGCTTTCCTTTTCTGTTCACTGCAGTATCTGCTCCAGGGCTCCTTGTTCTGGGTGATCTCAGTGAGCTGCTGCTCTCACGCTGGGTGGCACTGGAGGGGCTCTCCAGATCACCACGGCATCCTAACGCCAATCCCTGCAAAATCTCCCTCTCCCTTCCCGTCCTGGGGACCACATGCGAGTTTTGCTTTCCTTCTGTCTGCAGCTGAGGCAAAAAGGGACGGGAAATGCCAAGGAAAACAGTTCCCCTCTCCCCTCCAAAATGAGTGCTGCAGAGTTTACTTTATAGGCTAAGCCTAGAGTGTGTCTTGAGAATGGGTTTATTGAAATACATTTGTCCTGGAGGCAGATTTTCTAATGGCCCAGTACAGTAAGAGCTGTTTCACACTTCTCTAGTGGTTTACAGTAAACTGGGAACACCTGCCTCTGCTGGGCTTGTGAGCAGCTTAGAAATTGTTGATAAAATTGCTCTGTGGGGGGACTCAATCTTACTGAATTTCCTTTCTCTGCCTGCTCTGCTGCTGGTATCAGAGAAGGAGGGTGGGGCATCATATTAGAGGAAATACATCAGATTTAGAGTCCAATCCCTTGGAATTACAAAAGAAAATGTTCTGCTGCTCTGGGAGGGAGCAACGTCCTACTTGAGACCAACCTGTGCCTCTGCAGCTGCTGCTGCCACTCCAGTGACACCCAGGAGTCATTAACTGAATGTGTGACGGAGCCTGGACATGTTGGGTGACCTGCAGAGAACCAGAAAACCCTCCTGCAGAAAGAGCTGCTCTTTCCCCTGCAGCTGAGCATCTGCAGACATTTGCTTTCTCCAAGCAAGACTCTGATTCCTACGAAGTTCTTCCAAAGCTGATGTCATCTGGGCAGAGACCTGCCAGATTTCCTGACCTCTTTGACATGCTCCCAATATCCACATCCCCAGGGGCTCTGTGAGATGATGTGTGCCAAGGCCAAAGGCCATGGGGCTGCTGGCCCTCAAGCATGCACTCAGCTCACAGGCTGCCCCAGGAGACCCAGTCCCAAAATCCAGTTCCCCCCCCCGCCCCCAGCCTGGCTAAATGACTCCCACTGAAACCACTTTATTTCTCTAATAACCCTCTGTAACTGCATTTTGATTTTGGAGAGGGGTTAGGTTCCTTTCCAACATCCCCACTGAGGATTGGAAAGAAACAGATGTATTTTAAACCCCCTAGCTTTGGCAGAATCAACTCTTTCCAGTGCTATCCCTGTTTGAACACCAGGTGCCAACATCCAACAGCAGTAAAAACCACAATGTCACCTTGTTTCCATCAGTTCAGTCTGAGGCTTTTTAAAGAAAAAACTTGGATAGGCCAGGACCACCAAGGAGGTCTGTAGTCATAGGTCATTAGAAGCTTTCTCTTGAGGAGTATCCATTTCAGTGCCTTGTGTAACCATGGATCTTTTCTTCCACCTTAGATATTGTGCTGGTGTTTGTAGTAAGGTTGGATGACCCCAAAGTCCCCCCTGTGCGTCACCAGCCACACTTGAAAGAGGTGGATGGTACTGGAACACAAATGTGAGGCAGCTGGAGCAGCCAGCACAGGGACAAGTCTGAAAAGCATTGCCTGAGGCTGGACACACCTCGGGGGCATTGCATGTCAAAAAACTTCGGCATTTTTGGACATTTCATGCACTAAAGCAGAATTTGAGATGCTGTTTCAGAATCCTATTCCAGATCTTGACAGGTTGGAGCCACCTGGGCTGAGCAATGGTTTTCCATCTTCAGGTGCACAAAGTTTGGAGTGTGGTCTTGAACCAAGATGAGCATTTTTTGTCCATACCAGGCATCTGCCTGTGTGTGAGGCTCCTGACTGTGTTTCTGCAGGGTCTGGTTTAAGAAGAGACCTGCTCAGATGGATCACCAAAATGCTGCTGACACCCAGAGAAGATTAACAAACTCAAGGAAAGGCCAGAAACAATATATACAGTCCCTACTCACATTCTTGTCATGATCAGTTAAAAGAAATAAATATACATAACAGTCAGTCCACCACAACTGAACACAGTTGTATTATCTGCTCCACTTTCTGATTTATTTGTTGAAGTAGAGCAGTGCACTTAATGCCCTGCACAGCTCAGAGCTGCTCTTTCACAGGCAGCAGAAATGCTTACGCATTCCAGTAGTTAAATGATGCAATATCCAGGTGGATATTTAATGGCCCATGACAAATCTGGAATGACACAGCAGACACCATAAATATCTTCACTCGAACAGATAGAACAAAACCTTTTTTATGAAGGCTGTTCCAAATATTTTCCACGTGCTGGCCATATTTTTAGAATACCCTTTAAGAACAGTCTGGGGAATCGTCCCTGTCCTCCTTGCAGCCTGGTCCATTCTGAGCTTTTCAGGCTGTGGAGCCTGTGGTACTGCAAGAAATTGAGCCCTTTTCTATACAACAGATAGCTCTTGGCATTTCTTTACACTTACAGAAAAACCTGCAGTAGTTCATTCATGTGAATGTGCCCAGTTTGTACAGGAAAACTCCTCAGGTTTGTGTGCCTCTATGGTTTGTTTTTTTTTTCATAATCTTGAAGGGTTTTTTTAAGTATGTGCTTCTGCCTGTGGGTAAGTGCTGTCTTGGCTGGGGCAAGGTGCTGCAGGATGTCAGGGCTGACAGTCACTTGTGGCACCACTCCCATGTCACCAGAGTCCCTCAGCAAGAAGATGTTTGTCCTGCAGGTGCAAGAAAGGCATGGGCAGTGCCCAAACTGATGTGCCTGAGCACCTTCTCTGAGTCTTGTTTCCATCAGGTTACACACAGGATGCTGCAAAGGAGCTGGAGAATCCTTGAAGAGAAGGACATGGTTTTAAAATTAGGTTTTGGAAGATGTGGAGCTCTTGTGAACTGAGGCTGAACTTGTTGAGTATTTAATTTTTCTAGTAAAGCTTTTTAAAAACCCTCATGCTTCATCCTGTCATCCTTCAGATTTGAAAGTATTTCAAAATTTCAAAAACAGAAAAGTTTTTTAAAAATTAGCTGGAGTAACGCAAAAGTGATGCAGACTTTTATATTGATTGAAGAAAAACCACGTTATGTGTTGAAGACTTCATCTGACGCTTTTCACAGGGTAGGGAGGAGATGAGAGTGTTTTCCTGAGACATTTCTTTTGGTTTAAGATGAATAGGTATATTTAACTCATTTTGTTTAATCACTCATTGACTTTAAAAATTTTTTATTTTCTTGACTCTCTGATTGAAACAGTGTCATGGCATCCTCTGTTTGATGCTTACATTATGGAGATGCTGTCTCCAAGTGTGTGCAGCCCCCCAGCAGTGGCACAGACAGATGACAATTGGGTTGTTGTCAAGCACATCTGAAAACCTGAATCTTAAAAAGGCAATAAAGTGTGTGAAGGGCAGAGCAGGGTGAGGGCTCAGAGTGACCAAATCCTGCTGGCCACAACTGCCAGGGCAGAGCTGTGATGGTCCCAGGGACCTGCTGAAGGGATGGAGGTTGGTGAGTCCCTGGAATACACCTTGAACAAAGGAAGGTTTTAGGAAGCTTTTGGCATTGCTTTACATAGGATTTGGTCCCTTGTGGAGAGCATGGCAGAGCCCATGTTACTGATCCCAAACAGGCTATGAAGATCCAGAGGAATGTTTCTACTGCTGCTCTCCTTGTTCATGGGCCTTTCTGGTGCACTTCTTTCCAAAACATTAAGAAAGCAGTAGGATTTCATGACTGATATGTGTGTGCCTCGCAGGCAGCTACTGAGTCCAGTGGAAGCACCACTGTCCCTTAGAAACAATTAGGTTTGGACAAGCAGGTATTAATTAATCTGTGAGGTTCAGCAGCCCATGCTGGTATGAGGGACCTTGGAGCCATTTTTCAAGCCAGGCAGGTCTGAAATGCAGCACACTCAGCTTAGTGGACTATGCACAGCTCCATGCCTGCACACACCTCCCCTCTCTAGAAACACTCTTTATTCTTTTAAATACTTCCTTTATTCATAAACAGTGAAGAACTTGTCAATTTGTCACAGTCTCTATGTGCCCTTCTCCTCCCTGCAGTTAAATCCTCGTTATAGGCTAACACAACTGATCTTTATCTGTTCTTAACCACTTGCCCTTTCTGCTGTTTTGCAGTCACTTTTACTGATACTGATGTTTATTTCTGTTTAATCTTTAGTGTCAAAGCACTAGAAATCTCTCTTGGTCTTGAGTTATGGGATACTTGTCTCTACCACAAATTAATGAATGATGTAATCACAGCTGCATCTTGAAGTAGCTGGAAAATACCTCTGCAGTGCTCTCCAGACAGGACCACGTTGCATTTGCCCTGCAAAAACCCACGTGCTCAGGCCAAGCATCCATGGGAGACCCTCTCAGATGCACATGTGGACACAGAATCCCAGAATGGGTCAGGTTGGAAGGGACCAGAGCAGGTTGTCAGGTCCCATCTCTCTGCTCATCAGGTCTGTCCCCAGAGCCCAGGGCACAGGATTGCATCCAGACAGTTCTGGAATATCTTCAGTGCAATTGCTCCATCCAGTCAGGGTCTACTGAGTGCTCCAGCTGCTCCCAGTGGGGTGCTGGGTTTGTCCCAGGAGTGGCTCTGGCCAATGGCAGATTCCCATTTGGAGAGATGCAGAAAATGTCCTGGCCACGGCTCAGCCTCCCCAGCAGCGATGTTTTCCTTCTCATGACTTTGAACTTGCAAACTCCTCTCTCCTCCGGCAGACTTCAATGTTTCACTCTATTGTATGGAAATGTTTGTGTTGCTCTGTGAAACACTGGTGATTCTTTTAATTTTTTTTTGTAAACGTAGACAAAACAACTCTGTTTTCCATGAGCTCATTCCACGAAACACGAGACATATTTCAAGTGTTTTCCCCCCAAGACTTAGACTGTAGCAGATGCTCACTTGGAAAATTTAAGCCCCAATCGTTGAATTTTGGCAACAGCAACTGAAAAACCAGTGTCTTGTCACTGAAAGCATCTGACAACCGTAACCATTGAAAAGTGCAACATAAAATAAACGCAGGGAAATCGTTTGGTGTGCAGGGGAGGCTGAGCAGATGAATGAATGGGGAAGGATCTCTTCAGGCATGTGGTTTTCTCCTTGATTTTGGACTGTGTACAGTCTCCCACCGGCCAGTGGGGCTGGAGACCACTGGGACAGCCCCAGCTGCAACCAAGCCACGCTGTTGTTGTTCAGGGCAGCATTAACAGAGCTCGCAGTGACGCACAGCCCCGACCTTGGCTTGGCCAGCATCCCTCTCTGTGTGCTCCCTCTCTGCTGGGGCAGCAGCCGCTCGCTTCTCCTCATCTTCCTTCAAAACAGCATTTCCCACAAAAACTGCCAAGCTGCAGATGTGCAGGGGCTGCAGCAAGGGCAGGCTGGGCACTGGCAGAGTGCCAGGGGACACCTTCTGGGGTGTGGTTTAACACTGACCTGCCCTATTTAAGCACATCTAGGAGACGTGCTCAGACTTCCCAGGACCCTCTGGACCAGCACCAAGGCATCAAGGGAGACTGGCTGGACCTAATTTAAGTTTGGGGTTTTTTTCTATCACCCCAGCTTCACTGATGACTTCCTTTGCTCATCTTTCTGTTTTCTTTTTCTCCCCTTTCCTCATTGGCAGCAGTGTGGCCCCCTCCCAGGGCATGTCTGCCTGGCTGGGAAGACTTTCATTACTAATGTCCATCATGTGTTTGTCAAGTCCAGTACACAATTGTCACTTTGTATACCCAAAGTGTTAAATTGCACTTGTTATACCGGGCACTAAGAGAAAATTGCCTAAGCAGTTGATGGATGATTGTGTTTCTTATGTTTTCCCATTTTTCCTCCTGTAGAAAAGATTTGTTTGGTGAAAGGACCTCTGCATTTCTATCCAGTTTTCCTCCCACTGTGATTGAGCTGTGCTCTCATTACTCATTCAGTTTTTATCTTTTATGGCAATGAATTTAGGGGGTTTTTGGCCATGAACTCATTTGTTCTCTCTTTGCCCGGATTAGCTCACATTTTCTTTTCCTTCTCTTCCTGAAAGAACATCTTTTCCTACAAAAAAACCATCATGCATTTATCTTTGAGGCATTTGTTTGTAAACTACCAGCAGGCCTTTGTACTTAATCCAAAGGAAAAATCCCCAGGATCTCCAGGAGATGTTTGCAATCTGACCACAAAATGGGATCCTGGATGTGGCGGGTGTTAGGACCCTTCCATGGGTCACACCAGAGCTTAGCCCTGCCTCGTGTTTGGGACTATGGGGCAGATGCTGAGAGAAAAAGCCTAAGGACAAAGCAAAAGAGTCCTGATACCACCCTCAGCATTGTTTTAATCCACATCAATCGATTGCTTGGGGACTTCCCACACCAGAGGTTGCCTGTTGGTATTTAATGTCCATGTCTCTAATCCCAGTTAAACACTGTGTTTAGTAACATTTGTCTGTGTGGTGGCTCACAAAGCCTTCTGTAAGTGGCTTTTTTATTTTCGTTAGCAAAATACTTTTGGGTTCCATAAAACGTTTCCCTTAAAAAAACAAACAGAACAAATCTTGGTAATCTATCAAATTTAGGGCTGTAAAAATCACAGCTATTCCCAAGCCAACCCCATTGTCTTGGGCTCAGCTCAGACTCTCCAACAGTTTTCCTGCAGGAGTTTTCCTGCAGGGATCTCTGGGGGAGCCATGCATGCCCCAAAATTGTGCCTTCTCCACAGAGGAGTGATCCTACATGTGCAATATCTCCACGGGGTGGAGTCACTTCCACAGCTCTTTGCTGGAATTTTTCCAAGAAAACTGATTTTCCAGGTGCTCTTTGAATTGCCCTGAGTTGAAGGCGCTGTTTTTTTGCAATGTTGTGAGTGTTCCTTGGGTGACCATGCTGCTCATGGCCCTGCTCAGGGACTGATCTGCTCAAGGGCTTGTCTGTGTCCACCACTGCATCCTGATGCTCCCAATTTCTGGTGCTGGAGAGAGGGGAACAGTGTCTGGCCCTCTGCCCCTCCTGGTGTCTTCAGGGACATTCTTAAAGGGAGAAAAAAGCCCTTTTCTGGTGCACACATGCATTTATAGCATTATTTTCCAGACTGGGATTAATTTCTCCTCGATGCCTCAGGTGGTATTCCTCTCCCAAGCAAAATCACAGAATCATTTAGGTTGGAAAAGACCTCTAAGATTGAGTTCAACCTTTAGTCTAATACTTCCTTCTGATTTTGACTCTTCCCCCTGCATCTTTTTTCACCCTTCAAGCAGTTTAGTTTCCAGGGTGAATTTTTGGAGTGGTTTCTCTGCTGTTTTCATTTCTCAACTGATAACACTGGATAAACCTGACCTTTAACACAGTCAAAATCACTGTGCATCTCTTCTACCTTCCCCTGTGGTTCTGCATGCTTGGCTCCACTTTTCTCATGGCTGCTGGTCTCCAAATGAGTGGCTCCTTGGGATTGCCCCATAGCTGGAAACCCAGCCCCAGCCTCAAAGGCTGTCCATGAACATCTGGGAATCAGGCAAGGAGCAGGATGCAGTCCTACTCATCCGTGTGAGCCCAATGGGATTTGAATGTGCTCCGATGGCCTCTGCATTTGCCTGTCCATCCCCAGCTCAAATGCAGTGTGGAGCCAAAAAACTCTGCTCTGAGCACTTGGGCAAGAGCCTCCTTTAGGAATTTGCCTGGGTGCCTTGGCAGTGGTGGTTGTTTTCCAACCCGGAGCAAGCCATCAGGGCAACAGATGATGTTTACTTCATGTGACATAATACTCAAGTCAAATATTATTTAGTAGCGCTTGCTTTCATGTCCTGACAACTCTGAAAGTGCCTCTGTATGACAAAAAGCTGTCGAGCAACTTTCTGCAGCTTTGTCTTATTTTGTGTGCAGAGAGAATATTTGTCTTTTCTTTGGCCAAGTCAGGCTGATCCCAGCAGAGCTACGTCAGGTCAGACTGGAGCCATTTGCCTTCAGTTTTACTGGTGCAAGTTTATCACATCTCTCAAGAGACTGGAAGGGGCTCTGGTGGGTTTTGAACTGGATTTAAGGTCTGCTAGAGCACTTGGTGAAGTGGGAGGGGTGGCAGGAAAAAAAATCTCAAATTATGATCCAAAAAATGTGTCAGTGCTTCCCAGCTGTGTCCAGATGTTGGGGCTGAGGTTCCTGCTCCTCCTGACATCCTTGTGCCAGGTCAGGATTGCAAAAATATCTGGTGCAGGGAAGCACTGAGAGACACCATCACTTTCTTGCAGCAGTGGCTGGTTTATTAACCTCTGGTAAACCAAACTTTCACAGTGAAACACATTCTAAGGACGTCACCTGGCATCTTGCAATATCACAAGTTGACTGAATTTACAGAGCCTTTCCCACTAAAGGTTTGAGGATCCAACAAACCAAACACCCTGGCAGTGTGGTAACTGTGATGTAATCGATGTACTATTTAATTTTTATGGTGTGCTTAAACATATTTTATTGTCATGTTCACTGCAGCAAGCAAACACTATCTGTCTTAATGAAGATGTTTCTCTGGAGGTGGTATTCCAGGTGGCTGAGGCTGCCAGAGGGAAGTGTGTCTGTTCTTCACCCACAGCAGACTTTCTCAGTCAACAAGGTTTCCAGGAATAGGGAGAAAATATATAAAGATTTTGTTAAGATTTCTGTTGATAAGGGAAAATATTACTCCCAGCATGCCTTCTAGCAGCACCCAGAGGACCTGGCTGAGCTCAGGCTCTCTGCTCTGTGCCAAATGCTCTCCAAGTCTGTGAGAAAGGCAGTCTCCCACTGGCTGTTTGTTCTCTAGCAGAGGAGTCAGTGGATCTGAAATTATTTGGAGAGGTTGGTGTTTGCCCTGTGTTTTGAGGCTGCAGGGGTAAAGCACATCAAGGATAACTGGAGGGTACTGGAGTTGAGGGTTATGTTTAGGATGTTTACAGGCTGTGCTAAGTGTTGGAAAGTGAAGTTGTGTTAGTCCTAATTTAGCAGTGAAGGGTTGGTAACTCCTGTGTGAAGAGTAAAACTTTTCCCCTTCCCCACAGCTGGCTGTGATGCTGCTGAGGGAAGCCCAAAATGCTGTCAGTGGCTGAATGCCACAAAAATGTCATGAATATTCATTGGGGTTTTTACATGAATTTGCCTGTGATCACACCCTTTGTATCCACTTTTCACTGATACTCAATCCATCAGGCTTTACTGGCAGCAGCATGCAAGCACAGTAACCAGGATATCACTGCCATAAGTATTTGTAGAAACTGGGTTTTACTTTCCCATGCAGGGAAAAAATAGAAAAAAAAATCAGGAAATATTCAGGACATTGTTGAATAACAACTGCCAGGAAAACTGGACTCTTGGAGTTGACTTTGTGATGGCTTCTGGAGTGCCAAGTACAGAAAGGGTAATAGCCACCAAGTGATAGCTCAGTCTTTGCCAAGCAGCATCCCTGTGCTTGTTAGGGTGGGGTGTCTCTGTTTTAATTGCTCACATAAAGCTTTCCCCTGGACACCTTAAGCTCAACCCTCTGTGCAACTTCTCAGAATCCAAAACATCCAGGAGGGTTGCATATGTGCAAGCAGTAAATCAGTTTTAAAGTTGCAAAGAAATATCTGTGTGCTCTGGAGTCTCATCAAGTTCTCTCTGTTTTCCTCAGCGGTGACTGTGTGTGGCAGCTCAGGAAAACAAACTCCAGGCCATTAAAGTAGCCTTTGCAAAGAATATTGGACTGATAGAACCTATTTTATTATAATAAAGTCACTCTTATGGCCGATACAGATCTGAAATCACTAATGCTGGTGTGTTTGGAAGAAAGACGTTTGGTCTGCTTTATGAGTTTTATTGTTTTAAGATGATGAATGTTGCAAAAGGTTTTATCATGCTGTCAGCAATAAATGGGGAAAGGACACAGCACATCCAGAATCATGGAGCTGGTAGCTCAGTCTGGGTCTCCTGACTTGCAGCTGGGTTCCTTCTCTGCTTGGCCACCCCAGTTTTCTCCAAAATGCTGGACTGCTGTCCAAGCTGCGCTGTGTCCCAGCTCAGCACAGAGCCAAAAGCCTGCAGGAAGGAGAGGGATGTCCATCTGAGCTCTGATGGGCTCTGCTTTGGGAGCTTTGAACCTTGGGGGATTTTCAAACAGAGTATTTTCAAACCCAGGCAGTGTCTCAGGCTCCACTCAGGGCTTCTGCAGACACGTTATAGCCAATTCAACTTCACATTCAGCCCAGAGACAGGCGGCGCAGTTTAACCCAGGAAAGATGGACAGAAGTTCTTTGAAAAGGACAGTTTATAGAGCTCCCTACTGCTTTAATGGCAGGAGGGCCATTTTAAGGAGACAGAAGGTTGGGTATCTCTCCCTACTCGTCCCTCCCACCCTCCACAGCAGCGTGCAGATGTGTCCCCTTGGCTGTGCACACAGTAGGAGCAGTACCTGCTGTGCCATTCCCTGGAGCCTGCTGTGCCTGGAGCCTGCTGTGCCCATTCCCTGGATTTTGGTGTGCCCATTCCCTGGATTTTGGTGTGCCCATTCCCTGGATTCTGGTGTGCCCATTCCCTGGATTCTGGTGTGCCCATTCCCTGAAGCCTGATGTGCCCATTCCCTGGAGCCTGCTGTGCCCATTCCCTGGATTCTGGTGTGCCCATTCCCTGAAGCCTGATGTGCCCATTCCCTGGAGCCTGCTGTGCCCATTCCCTGGATTCTGGTGTGCCCATTCCCTGAAGCCTGATGTGCCCATTCCCTGGAGCCTGCTGCGCCCATTCCCTTGTGTGCCATTCCCTGGTGTGCCCATTCCCTGGAGCCCACTGTGCAGGGCCAACCTTGGCACACAGTCCCCAGTGACCAGCCAGCAACGAGGGGCACCACTGTCTTTACTTCTCCCTGTGTGCTTTTATAGGGCAGCATTTTTCTGCCACTTTGGCAGCGAGACAAGCTTTGTCTGAACAGGCAGGAGGCAGCCTCTGTTGGCAGCTCCCTGTCTTCTTTCTCGTTTCCCCTGGTGCTTTGGCTCTTTCTCCCCTCTCTGTTTATTCCCCCAGGAGCCCAGACACCAGCAGAGCTGTTGAGACTCCAGCAAGGGTGCAGCAGTCACAAACATGCCATTACATTTCTCTCTGCAGAGAGAGAAACAGAGCAGATGCTGCGTGCAGGGAGCTGCCCTGGGGATGGGGACATTGGTGCACATGCAGAGTCAGACCTAAGCTGGCACCATTTGACCTACAGCTCAGGTCATTTCCATGCCACCAACAGTGGAAAGCACTGTGTCAGCCTCTCACAGGACAGGCCAGGCTGGTGGGATGAAGGTCAGGAACAAACTGCAGTCCTCTTCTCTGCTGGAAAACTGCAGGGCTACTGTGGGAGCAAATCTGCCCTGCAAGGGAGCATTTGTAAAGTGCCTTTAACTCCCTAGTTGTCTCTTTCTGCCTTTCCTGTCTGGAATTCAGATTTTAGATGCTGAAAGGAGAGTATGGGATCTGGATACTCACAGACTTGGCTAATTCAAGGAGGGCTTTGAATCCTCTCACAGATAACTGGAAACTGGAGGTGCAGTGGTGTGTTGCTGTCTCTTTCCTGGCACACCAGGAGATGAGGATGTTTGCTTCTTCACTACTCACCTGAAGCCCTTGAGACAGTTTTTTGGCTCACACAAGATGCCCCAGGAGCAAAAGCTTTTTGTTGGTTTCTGGCAGTCCAGGAGCTGCCTGTCCCACCTTCTTTTGGAGCTTTTGATAAATTTATTTTTCTCTTTAACTGGAAGGGGGATGCTGGTGGGCTGAGCCCTGCCTTCAGAAACCTTCCTCTCCTACAAGCCTGGGACAAACAATGACAGCTAAAACCCTTCGGTTTTCCAAAATTAGCTTTTTCAGCTTTGAAAGAGATTTTATGAGCTTTTTTTTTTAGTGATGGCAGGAGACAGGATTCAGAGGTCTTTTCCAGTTCTTCATCCTTAAATCCAAAGATTGTAACTTAAGCATTAGTTTTACCCAGGGAGCCTGGTGTTCTTTGTTAAAAAGAAGCACAAAATTGGTACTGACCAGAAGCTTCTCACTTGGGATCACCTGAGGGGGGAATGGGACTGATGTGACTGTCAGACACGTCCCTCCAAGGGCTCCTGCCAGTGGCACTGACACGATGAGGTCAGCAGCCCGCACAGAGCTCTTGGTGGGGCTCTTGGTGGCACCCCAGCAGGACAGATCTGAACCTAAAGCCTCCCTCCCAGGCATGCAGGAGCCCACATCCAGCCCTGATGGCTCTGCCATCCATTGATGCCTCACAGAGATGACTTTGAACCTCAGCTTTATCTGATGGAGCTGTCGGCTTGCCTGGCTCAGGGACCTCTGTGCTCCTCCATGGGGAACATTTATGTGGCTCAGTCATTGTCTCACCCCACATCTGGCAGGGTGAGTGGTGGCAGGGAGGGCCAGCTCCCTTTCCTGAGCAAGGCAGAAAATGCACAGAGCTGCTTTCAGCACGGCCCAGCTCCTCCAGGCACAGCCAGCAGGGAGTTTGTCCTCTCCACAAACCACCTCTGAGCATTTCCTACGCTGGCCCTGGGCTGGAGGCTCGGTGCTTTGAAGGGCAGGACCACACAGAGAGCCCAGCCATCCCAGGGACTCTGCTAATTATCTGTGTCTGCCCAGCTGTCTGGCTACTGCTTGGCAGGAGCCACCCTGCCCACGGAGCAAGGTGGGCTCAAGCACACAGCCCAGGCATCTGCAGGACATGGCAAGGGTGAGCGACTTGTGCTGTAAATTCCCCTATAAATAGCTGAGGAATTACCTTTCTCTTTCTCTCAGGAAGATGTGCTTGGCTAAACAGAGAGCAGCACCGAGGGGTGGCTTTGTTTGTTGACACAGTTGGTCTCCATGCAGTCCGCAGGCTCTGCCAGGTTGGAAACCCCAGCAATATTTTGGTGACACGGAGTTACTAAGCTACTGTCAAACCTCCCTGGGAGAGCGAGCAGAACACCTCCCTGAGCACAGCACGCTTGCTTAACTCGCCTCTTGTCATTTTGAGCCTGTTTTTCTTTTTATGCAGTGGCTTTATCTGATCCTTAGCTTCAGAGACTGTTGGAATCAGGGTGCTCTTCCCTTCCTCCTGGTTCTGATAATGCTCCTCCTTACACTGCCCATGGTGGAAGGTGGGACTGGGAGCTGGAGAAGCCTTTTCTTTAGGAAACCCATCCCAGCCCAATCCAGCTCCCAACCTGGCTGTGGTCATCCCACTGGGGGAGCTTTGCACAAGGCAGGAGAGCCAGGCTTGGCTGAGGGATGCTTTGTTTGTTCTCCTCTCCATGCTTTGACTTGGAGCCTTGGCAATACCTGCAAAAACGCCTTGGGGTTAGAAAAGTCTGAAAATGTGTTTGTTTCAAATATTTGGCCGGGCTTTTTCTAGGCAAGGTTCCCAGCACAGGTGTGAAGTTTTTTGGGTGCTGGTTGTAATGCAAACAGTGAAGGAAGTGCTCCCAGATGCTCCCTGGATTACATAACGTTCCGGCTCACTTTGCGTTTTTTTTTTTTTTTTTGACTAGGGGCCTTTGGCAATGTTTGTTTTATTCCTTATTTATACGTTTATCACTTAAAAACCACTCTTCCTCTTGTCCTGCCCTGTCCCAAGCCACATTTGGATGCAGATGGCAGGAGAAGCCGAGGTCCCTTGGTGGCTTTGTGCCCATGTGGGGACAACACACGGGGTGTCCCTTCCCTGGGGCTCTCTCTCCCCAGGGCTCTTTGGCTGCCTCTGGCCCTTGCAGAGCCACCCATTCTAAAGGGAAACGTTTCTTTTTCAGCTCTGCAAAACAGGTGACAATTCACTGAATTCCCATGCTGGCATTTTGCCTGAACCAGCAGTGGGTGTGTGTGGGGTGGATTTTTCTGTTAAAAACAGGGCAAAAGCGTACCTGGTTTGCTTTGCTTTTTTTCCTCCCCCACCACAGTTTGATGGAACAACTGAAGAGCTTGTTGAAATATGACTTTAAAAGTCAGACAAATTTTTCTTGACATGGAAGGGGTCCACGATGCTCCTGTCAAAACATGGCTCAAGTGCAGGGACGTGGCACTCTGAGTTAGCTTCCTGTTTCTTAAGAAAATAGTAACGTACAAAAACCCAATAGGAGTTCTGGCAGCAGAGCAAATGGACACAAACAAGCAGAAAATGAGAATGTTTGTAATACTTAGATGATCAAGTCTGCTGGGGTTGCTGCAGGTGAGGAAACCAAAGAGGGTTGAGGGTTTCAGGGGAGCTTGTGATGCATTTGGAAAGTGCCTTTGTGGAATACAGACTGGTGATATAAAGATATTTAAGGTGCTCAGGGGAGCAGGAGCTCTTGCTTCATGTGTCTCATTAGTTAATGTGAATATTCCCATATTTAAATAGTCTGGTGAGAGCAGCAGGGAGTCCCAGGTTTCTCCCAACCATAATTAATGCTGCTATCTCCTTTTGCTCTGTTGCTCCCTCAGTTCACAGTGGTAGAAGCACCTGAGCAGACACCGTGGTCCAAGGAAATTTGGAACCTCCTTTCCCCTGCAGTTCCACTTACCCAGGCACCACTTCAGCCAAGCCAAGGTCCCAGGAGCAGCTTCACTGCCTGGAGGAAGATTTTTCTGGTTCAGCAGAAGTGATCCCCAACCTTAGGGCAGGAATTAAGTCTGGGCACTCTCCTGGTGGGGAGCTTGGTTACACGAGGTTGTCATTTTTGCCACAGAAATTAGTGAGGTTAAAGAAAACCAGCAAAGTCAATCAAGCTACCTAAAAAATTTTAAATGTGAGAGGACAAAATTCAAAAGTTCCATATTTTCTCAAAATGTCAATATGTATTTCTCCTTATCTTTGCATTGAGCTCTGAGACAAGAGCCTGTGGGCAGAACTATCCCTTTAAAAGAGTTCTATAAGAAAGGTAATTTTCCTGGCAAAATTTTCATCCTCATTTTGCCCTGATACATTTAGTTCAATCTGAAAGACTGGAAGAAACCCCAAACCCTCAAAACCTTCTGATGTCCTCTGAGCCCCACGTCTCTAGCTGTTGGCTTTGCCTGCCTCTCTTACTTTTCAAGACCTGTTTTTTTATGGCACTGCCCAAAGATACCATAAATATTGTGATTTGATGAGAGAAATCCCTCAAATTTTAATAAAATAAGTGAGAGTGGGCATCTGGGCATGCCGCAGCCCTTGGTGTATCATGGACTCTGGTGTAAAGGGAAAAGTGAGTTAAATTAGCAACAGCACCAGAACTTGTCCTGCAGACCAAAACTCCTCCTGACTGCTCCAGGACTCACGGGTTAGAGAGGGTGGGGTGGGAGGGTGGGGAGAGGGAGATGATAATCTGCTGGAAAGGAGGTTTCCTGGAAAATCTCTAATGCAATCAGCTCGCCAACACAATGCAGGGACTGCCCTGGGAACAATGCCCTTCACTGCAGGAGTCAGGAGGAGAAGTGCAACACAGCCCTGCTGGGGCAGCTCCTTTCAGCCCCACCCTGCTCTGCTGAGAAGAGGCTGCATGGCCCAGGGTCAGGTCCAAGGTGTTCCAGGCTCCTTCCAGTCCCCAAAGATGGACAATGCTTTACTCTCTGCAGCGTGTGCGGGGTCTGTCTGTGTTTTCCAGTGCTTTGATCCACCCTCAAGGCTGCTGGGAGTATCAGTCCATTTTACAGATTTCAGGAACTGAGGCAGCACCAGAAAAAGTGGCTCAGGTGGGGAAAGTCAGGCCCCAGCTTTCAGCCCCTCAGCTCACTGCCTTCTGCAGCTCTTTGGGGATAAACTATGAGACTCTTTTCCTTCTCAAAGTGTTTTGAGCTCTTATTAAAGGCCCCTTTGAAAAAGAACCAATTATAGCTCTTAGCATCATTTCCTTGCTCAAGCACGACCCAGAAGTTGTAAGTACTCACATTCTCTATCTGTACTTCATTTCAACTTCAATAATAATTCCTGCTTTTAATTTGAGGCTGATTAATCGTGAAACTGCGTGGAAGCCATATGGCACAATGTGCACAGTTTTACACCATCCCCATTTTCCAGCAGTCATGTCAAATGATTTATGTAGCTTCAGACATGCTTAAGGGACAAAGAGTGGCATTTGTTCTGATTATCTTATTAATGCTTTATTCAATCAAGAGCAATCACAGTGAATGGGGAACAGACCAAACGTATACAAACACAACTGCCCAAACTCACATGGGGGCCAGCAAGCAGGAAGGAAGGAGGGGCACCTGATAGGGCTTCACACATCTGCTTTCCAAAAAATAGATATTATCTTTGCCAACAAGGCCTGAGAAACTCTTACTGAAGGCAGAAGACAATTTGCTTTGGCTTGCCCATTTCTGAATGTTGTGGGATCAGCTGGTGGGAGCAATGGTTTGGGCAGGAGCTGGGGTGGGGATGGGGTGGGCGAGGAGGAGCCCCCAGTTGCTGCCCCATCAACATTCAGCTGAAACTCAGAGCCTTCTTGGCCCAGAGCCTGTGGCACTGCCTCAGACTGAGGTGCCAGGTGCCACCTGTGCCACATCCCCCACGAGCAGGGCTGCCCTGGGAGCTGCTGCCTGATCCAGGCTGTGATTCCTGCTCGGGGCAGAGCAGCTCTGCCAGCTGCCCCTGGCCTGAGCTGCAGCTGCAGTGCCTGCTCTGGTAATGCTGCACCCAAACCAGCCCGGAGCCTCACAATGGGCAGGATGTGCTCAAAATCAGGAATTCCAAGTTTCCTCAAAATCTGACAGAGGAGGGAGTCATCTCCTGCTGAACAGATGGAAATGGCTGCTCCCACAGCTTTGGGCTGGGGATGCAACCCAGCAGCTCTGAAACAAAACTGGTCCTTTTTTTCTCTCTGCACACCCATGAATGCAGAAGCCACAGGTGCTTGAAATGCATGGCCCAGATTATTCCTGTTCAAAGCATAAAATAAAATGGCAAAGAGGCAGTAAATCATGACAAATACCAATATTCATCATAATCTCATTCCTGGCAGTGTCTGGAGCCTTTTATCATAGCCAGGCATCTCAGAAGAGCAATTCATAGTTAAAAGATTAATTTCTTAAAGGTAAAATGTACATTGAAAACAAAAATCAGGATAAGAGGAGAAATCTGGGCTGGAAGCCTCATTCAGACTGGAGTCAAGGTATATAAATACGGTTTCAGCATGGGGTTTGCAAAGATGTTTTAGGGATATAGAGCTCAGTTCCTGTTTATTTCTAAAGCTGTTGATCACTCACATCCTGCATACAGCATTTTCCTTTTTGGATAAATTCTGCTCGATTTAGCTATTTAAACAAAGATAATTTTCTTTATGGGGGAGATCCAGCAGGTATAAAGGAGAATATATTCTTTTCTAATAACTGGAACACCAGTTGTTTAGTCAGTTTATAATACATTAAACTTTAAATAAGCTTCCCTATCAGTTTAATATTTTTTTCCAATAAAACCCATACCTCCTTGCCAAGGATAATGATTAATCCAATAGTGAATTAAGAGTTGCTGGCATAAAGTGGGACAAGACAATTACATGAGACAGTCACTAGTAAAAGTGCTCCAATCTGCTGCAGATATTAGAAGTATCTCCTGCCACACTGGGAAATTAATAATTACTGACTGTTCTGCCCTGAGGAATTATTTTCTCAATGACACTGAATTTCTACCCAATATCAAACATAAAATGGCATATATATATATTACACTTTTCTTATTATTCCATGCACTATTTTCTTCTAATACCTCAGAGATAAAAGACAGAAAATGAAAACAAAACACCAGCTTTGCCAGAAAAACCTTTTCAGTTGCACTTTGCCCAGGGCAACTTTCAGCTGTGCAGCACTGGGAAAGTCTTGCCCTGTAGGAGAAATCTATTACAGCCCTTCTGAGGGGCTTTTAAAATCATGAAAACTCCAGTTACAGTGAGGCATTCTGAGTGGGATGAGCAGGATGCCCAGCCAGGGTGATGACACCTGAGAGCACCGAATCGAGCGTGTGGATGTCAGCTAAGGGGGGTTTATCTGCAACGAGCAACTGCACTTGTATTAAAGCACATGTTCATGCTGCTGTCAACAGCCTGTTCTCCCTGGTCATCTGTCACCAGGTCCAGGTTTTGCTGAAGGCAGCATTTGCCTGTCACTCTTTGCTTCATGCACAGGTGATTATTTACAATTCCAGGAGTAATTTCTCCCCCTCGCAGCAGCACGGGCAGGACACTCTCCCTCCCTGGCCCCTGCTATTTTCCTTTAAGACAAAGCAAAAGCCCAAGCAGGGAATTCAGAGAATGTTTTTTCTTCCAACTAAGGAAATCTCAGGGGCTTCTTCTGACCTGCTGGTGAGTGCCCTGGGCCTGGCTGCAATGTGCAGCATTTCACACCAGCTCAGCCCCACCACTGGGAAATGTGCCCCAACCTCTGGGGCAGCAGCTGGGGAGCAGCTGGGATGGGCTGTGCTGGGCTGAGACTCAGAGCCAGAGCAAAGAGGGGTTTCTCTGTAAGTGGGGGATTTATTTTGGATGCACATAGGAGGTGAACTTCCTGGTTGTGTGTTCCTTTTCCTGCAAGGAAACAACTCATGGGCAGAGCTGTTTCTCCCACACTCTGCACCCCTGAACAAAGAGGGTTTGGCAGAAATCCAGCCCACAGTCAGTGTTGTAATGAGACATGGCAGCACTTTTTCAGGTGTGATGGCTTGGCATGTGATGGAAGAAGCTCTTGGCATCCTGCTGGGCTGATGCTTTCCCAGTCCCCCATCACTCAAAGTGGGCACTGGATAAAAGCCATTTTTTGCCTGCATTTCCCACCGGCATTTCCCTGATTTTCCCACTGCTCCAAGCTGGATGTTAGTTTGGTTTTCACATACAGTGCTCAGGAATGGGTGTGTGATGTCTCCTGACTGTCACCACATCTCTGGGCTCTCCCTGTGTGGCCCCAATGCTCCTCCTGCAGCTTCATTCCTGGGGCAGCCTGAGCCACCCTGGGAGAGGCACACAGAATCTCAGCTGAAACGGTCCAGAGCTGCTTCACAACCTCTGACCTGTCTGATTTATTTATGGAAAAATAAATTTCTCCTCTTTCTGCAAGAAAATTCAGTGTTTCTACATGAAATTTGGATTGACTTTGCGAGTACCAAAGCTGAAGTCCCTCAACATAAAGACACTGAATTCTTGGTGTAAATCTGCAGCAATTTATTTGACTGAAGCCACAGGAAAACCAGCAGAATTTAGCTTCTATATAAATTTTTTTTCCATATCAGAGAGGTACAGAAATAGATTTTAATTATTTTTAAAAGAGAAATGGTTAATATCAGAATTGATTGAAGCATTTGCTTTCTGGTAGGAGCAAGGAGTCTTTTGAGGTCTCTTAGGCAAGCTTCAAAAACACCTAAAAGTTGCATGATCGAAATGTTTTCAATTATTCATTTGTTTTCAATATCTGAAGGTCATACAACAGGCTGGGATGGGGATTGCAGCTGTCATTAAAAATTTACTTACTTTTTGTACTCCAATTAAACTTACAGATAATAGCAGATAAAAACAACCATGTGATTGCTTTCCTGATGAGGGCACTGATTTATTGATACTGGACTTGGCCTCAGTGTACTTACACCAGGGAGGAGTTTGTCTGCAAAGGTCTGCTTTCATTTTAGGAAGGAAAAAATTGACAGCTGTAAAAGCAGTAGGATGTGACAGGGTCCTTGGTGAGGGGTTTCTAGGCAGTGTGGCACACACCATGACTTGTCCCATTCCCTCTGGGGACACGGGATGTTAAATTAGGGATTCAGTCCCTTCCACTCCTTCTGCAGTCAGTGGAAGAGGAAGCAGAGCTGTGTCTCTGATGGGAATGGAGGAGCTGCCTTCAGAGTCCAAATACTGAACCTGTGAATTTTCAATTTTCCCACATTAAAAGACAGACCTTCCCCAAGAAATCACCCACCATGCAGTTTTCTAGACCTGGAGGTTGGCGTTTTAATGGTTCACTGGGCCATCAGCAGGACAACGTTATAGAAATGGTGCTTTTGGAAATCCAGCCAAGGAATTTTGGCATTTGGACAAAGTCTCCTTTTACAGAAGGAAGAGGAGATGCTGCAGTGAATTAATGCATCCTGCACATATCCAACATATTGACTCACAGGCCAGTAGTACCCAGGAAAACTGCAGAAGTAATTGGGATATGCAGCAATAATGTAACCTTCTGCTGTACATGATCTAAGCAAGAAATGAGACTCAGCCTTGTAGCCCAACTTCTCCTGCCTGAGCCAGGGCTGAATTTACAGAGGATGTGCTCACCTGCAGCCACTTCAGGTATTCCTCGACAGAAAATTGGGCTCCTACACCAAAGCAAGCTCTCTAGGAATGACTCATCCCTTATCACTGGTGGTTAAACCTGAATTATACTCAATATATGTGCAAAAGTCTGTGGACAAATAGAAAGAAAACCAAATGCAAAAAAAACCCAAAACAATAAAGACTGCATTTGGAAGCTACTCTAAAAGGAGAAGATGTCCCAGTTTTTGAAGAAAGATCAAGAGGAGGGAGTTGTGTGTAGAAATAAAACAAGGAATTCATTCTTAAGCTGATGTCTCAAGGGTCAGGATTTCCCAGAAAAACCCAGCAATTTTAAATGGAAATGGATCAGACCAAAGATAGCTTCTCTCTTCACTCTTATGCCTAAGGCTCTCTTCTTCTAAGTGGTTCTTGATCTCATCTTGTGGTATTATTTGCTTCGTCTCTCTCAGAATGATATCTCAGCTTATCAGTAATATTAGGGAGCGATCTTAAGCATTGGATCAAAGGGATCATTTTCCTGCGAGATTTCTTGTCAGCAAGCTTTGACTTTTGCACAGCAGTTACCTCCCACCCACAGACTCTGCTCTGAGAGGGAACTCAGCACCTGGGGAGGGGGGGGGGGTGAAGAAATCAGAAATAATAGATAATTTGGTAAGTGTTCACCATAAAGGGGGTGTCTAGTTTGGTTAAGAATGCAAGAACTGATGCAGAGTCTGCTTAGGACTGGTCACAGGACAGGCAAATTATGGCAGGAATTCTACAGATAACAAGGTCCCATTAATTCAGGAGGTTGGATCATTCTCGCTGGCCTAAACTTTCATCCCCTTTTTAAACTGCTACTCCAATGTGCTCTGTAGAAGCTTTGAATTTCATGAGACATCAAAGATGTTATCACCATGGTGCTCCCAGAAAGACTGATGGTACAGGCTTGCTGTCATCACACTGTCATCCTCCCAAAGTGGCTGGATTGCAGTAAATCACAGCTCTGCTCTGACCGAGGGAAGGCTTGTGTGTGCTCTGCTGAGGACAAACTCCTGCTGTAAGACTGTAAAATGACTAAGAAGGATGAGGAGGGCTTAGATTTGAACTCCTCTTTAGGTCCTCCTCATGCCTGTAAGCCTGACTGATACAACTACGTGCAGTGAGTGAGAACATTGGGTCTAAATTATGGGAACAGCTGCAGCAGAAGGTGGCTCTTAAATCTTCCCTGGATGTCTGTGTGTACGTGTGCAGGCAGCAGTCAGCTCCATCTTCTGCTCAGCATCCTTCCAGGCAAAGCTTAGGAAGCTATCTTCCTCACATTTGAGTGGAATTTGACGAATAATTTCAAATCAGTTCGGGTATAAGGTGAATTTTGTAAGGATTTAAAGTGCCTGCTAATAAGTTTTTAACCAAGAAACAGTTTGTTATTCACTATTTTTCATCAGTGTGTGAAGCACAGAGTGGAGCAATGGGCCATTTTGACTTTTTGATATATTTCATATATGGCAGTGCCCAAGTTAAATACACACATCCTGAATTGTCATTTAAAGAATACCAGAGTAAGTGCTGTTGTAGCCATGAGGAAAACCTTCCACTGGTAGGAATAAGGGTTAAAGAAACATCAGCACTGAACAAAGAAGAGATCCAGATCACAGCTGAGATGAAGTCTGGGGGAACATGGGTTTGGGATCTCTCCTTACCAGGACACTTGAATGTCCTCATGGAGTTGAACAATGTCTGGGGAAGTCTGTTGGGGTTGCCTTTTCATTTTCATGGGATTATTTCTGTACCCAGCCTGTTTCTGCATATCACTGCCTTGCAAGCTTACAAAATCCATGTGCCCCACTGAACTCAGGGTCCTTTGTCAGAGAGCTGCAGCTGACAATGCAGCATCCTGAACCTCAGTGCAGGATTTGCCTGGGAAGGAGAGAAAGTGCTCAACTTGGTTATTATACAGGCATAAGCCAGAGAGGGTTAAGGATTCTCCCTGTGCAGTTAGAATTTTGCTATGGGCTTTCTGAAATTAAAATAACTTCTGGAATGTATTATTTCTCTTCTTTCTGCTGATAAGAATTGTAATACAGGGAATATTTTGTTATCCACAGAATGTTTAATTTCCCGTGTAGACAGGATGTTGCATTTTTGCATTTTTTCTTGGATATTCCCAGAAGCAGCCTGAGATCAGATGCTTGCTGGTGTAGGAAAAAAAGATGAGCAGATTTGGTTTTCCTCCATTGTATTTTTGTGCAGTGAAAAGTTTAAAAAAGCCTTTAAGGAAAGGACAATTGTAAAGAGGGCGACCTAGAAGCTTAAGTGCTAGAAGCTAATTGAAAGGCACAACTACTTTAAAAATCCCCTTTATCTTACTGCAGTGTTAACATTAGAGTAATTTTTTCCCTTTCTGGGAGGCAATGTCACAGCAGGCTGATATTGGTGTGATTAGATAAATGTTACTCTTACATGTGCACCGCCTGAGAGGCTTGTGTGTGTACATTTTTAATGACTGACTTCTCCTTCCTGTTAGAAAATATCCTTTTACACCTTAGCTAAAGTAAAAGGACACAGCAAAGGTATCCCATGCTGGGAAGTGCAGTCGAAAGTTTTTGGAAAGCTGAAATTTATCAGAATGAGCAGATCTAAATGGGGAGTGTGGCTGGTGCAAGGGAAAACCTTTTTGATAGACAAATGGGAAAAACTTTTTCCATAGTAAAATGGAAAAGCCTTCTGCTGGAAAAAATTCAGACTTGGTTTCAATTAGTGAACTGTAAAATTTCCCAGAATTTCTGGGTAGTGTCAGATTTCAATTTTTTGGCCTCAATATTTCAAATAGATAAGAATTTGCTCATGGAAGAAATCTCCCTGAGCTCAGCAGCAGCAGATCTTCTGCAGGGGGGATCCTTTCCCGGGGATCGTGCATGGGAGCACTATCCAAACCCAAAGGAATCACATCCAAGCCACCTGTACATAGGTACAAGGTAGCACTGGGAGGTGAACATTATTAAACTAAGCAGCCAAATTTCTTCTTTCAGTCCTTCCCCACATATTCCCTGCCCTTGCATTGACAATAACTCTGTTCTCATGTGAAAGAGAACAGGAACCTGGGAAGCTGATACCGAGCTTCCAAGCCTTTTTTTCTTGCTGCCATTGCGGTTGTCCAGTTACTGTTTCAACAGGAAGGTGTTTAATCAACCCAAAAGGCACAGAAATGAGCTGGTGATTTCCAGGAGGAGAAAACGTCGGGCTGATTACAGTGTTTCTTTCTCAGGATGGAGTAGACAATACAAAGCGTGTGATAACACGCTCCAGATATGCCTCAGCTCCCCAGCAGCAGCAGCCCTGTGAATGAATGGCACATTTCCTATCAGGGCTTTCACAGTCCGAGGCTGATAAGGAATGTCTGGTGTTCCAGAGCGTGTTTGTGCGAGATCCTTGGATACACCTTTGGAAAACCTCAGTCTTCTCTCAGGCAGCAAAACCACGAGGAGTTCATAGAGAGGGAGAAGTTCCCTTTGAATTTTTAAGCTTGTAAACTTTAAAATATTAAAAATATTTTCTTTTTTATATTAGATAATTGTATTCTCCAGCTCAGATGATCAGGAGGATGGGAAGAGAGAGGGTATTTCCCTTAAGTTTTGACCCAGGGAAGTGAAATGTTTGGTCTCCAGCTGGGCACAATGTCTTTTTTGTGCTTTAAAATTTGATTGACACTGGCAAAAGGGACATATTATGCACACAGTACATGTAGCCCTTCATATCCTGCTCAATGTGTGACCTGAAGTCGTTAATCTCACGCATTTCCTATGCTCAGCACTGTGTGCCAAGATGATCAGAAATAGCCATGGATTTGGGATGCCTCAGCTATTGAGTGTCCAGCTGAAGAAACTTCTAAAGGTCTTGCTTTACAGAAAGCTTTGAATATCCATCCTCTGAAATTGGGCTTGTAAAATGTCTGGACCCAGTCCTTGGAGATCTTTGTGGAGCAGACACTTTCATAGTTACAGGTTGGGTTTGGTGAAGCATCACTGGCATCCTCAGATGCTCTTCCAGAGTCATGCACCATGCAGGCAGAGGGGTTGGGCTCCAAATGTTACCTGGTGTACTGTAATGCCTTAGTTTTCAGTGGAATTGTACTTGGCTGGAATGGGAAAAGGGCAGAATTTCCCATTGAGATAAAGTCTGTGATCGTTAAATGTAAAACATTTAACGAAAAAGTACCTTCCTGAGATATCCCAGCCTTATCTTCAGTGGATTGGCAACAGGTCTGCCAAAGCCGTGACTGACCTTCCTGCCCTGAGGTTTGGAGGCAGAGGAGTGATGGCTCCCATCCCATCTTATCCCATCCCATCCCATCCCATCCCATCCCATCCCATCCCATCCCATCCCATCCCATCCCATCCCATCCCATCCCATCCCATCCCATCCCTGTCTTCCTCTCTACAGTCTGTCAGCAGTTTCTAGAAGTGCTGGTTGAACACATTTCATAGATGAACTCAAAGGTTTAAAACACCAGAGAATAAACAATACAAGGAACAGAACCAGCGTGAACCAGCTTGTCTCAGTGGCACAAAGCTGAATAATACCTGGGTAAACACAGCAGAAATGGCTATTGACAAACCAGCCCCTCAAGAACAGTGACTGCAGAAATGCTGGGGCCTGGAGAGGCCAGCAATGCCTCATGTGATGAACCACATGTGTTTGAGAGTGAAGACATTGGGAGAGATTCCATCCTGGATGTTGCAGTGTCCCACAGCTCACACCTCTGTTATCTGCAGTGCTGTGTGTACAGCACACACACGCTTAATCTGGGGAATAAATGTGTCCAGGGACAGCCACTTTTCATCTCCCTGCTTCTAATGCTTCCTTCATTCTTTTCAAAAGAGAATAATGCAAAATAATAACAAGAAAATTTGCTCTTCAGGATGTTTGCAGCCAGTTTGGCAGGTCCAAAAGATAATCCTTCACACCTTTTGGCTTTAAATAAATCACCTTTTGTGCAGAGAAAAAAGGCAGCCTAGCCTCTTTTTCTGCTTTGAGGAACCAACCATCTGCAAAACCTCCCAGCTATGTAAATGCCATGGCCATCCTGCAAACACACTGCTCAGCTGGGCTGGGGGATTACATGTTTCTTTCCATCTCAAGGACTGAGGGAATGAGGTTTCTTCATTTTGAATGATCTCAAGTAACCAAACTCTTAATGCTTTGCAAACCTTTTGTGCAGGCAGAGCAAGGATGCTTGTTCATGCCAACAAGCACTGCTGGGTTTGCTTTCAGAGCTGTGCAGTTTGCTTTCATGAGCTCATATAACATGGAGGCCTTGGATTTTTCCTTCCCATATTCTGTTTCCAGACTTTCCACTGTCCTCCTCCCCCCTGAAAGCTGCCTTGCAGGTAGGGTTACTCATGGAAGTTGGGGATGCTCAGGCTGGGGATGCAGCAATTGCTGCTGTGAATATTGAATGTGCAACACGAGCTGGGTCCTGAGCCTTGTGGAGAGCCTGGACTCCTCTCCCCACAGCAGAGATGCATTGGGGGGAAAATCTCAAATATTAGAAGTCCTTGCAGGTATTTAAAAGAAGTGTAGACAAAATCTTTAGTGGTGAGCTTGGCTGTGCCAGGTTAACAGTTGGACTCAGTGATCTCAAGGGTCTTTTCCAACCCTACTGATAATGATAATGATAATGAAAGATGCAGAGGAATTACATGCATTTCTCAAGGAATAATACCTGTTGGTTTGTTTGGGGTTTTTTTAAACCCCTATCTCTGTCTTCCATGGAGAAAAGCAAGATGCTTCTGTACTCAAAACAGAAAATTTTTGGTCCTGGGAAGACACGTTTCATGACGACGACAGTCACAATTCTGAATAAGGGTCATGGTAGGGAGAAGGAGGAAAATGGGAGAAGGCTCTGTCTTGGTCCAGCTGGGGTTTCTGAAAGAAGATTTCGTGACCTCCCCTGTGCCAAAATCAGCCAAAAGAACAAGTCATGTTTATGCTTTATGCAGACCATATGCCATTGACTTTTTTTCTCTGAAACAGCCAAAATCCTTCACTGGCCAGATGGAAGTGTGTGGATAATACATTTTACCAACACCAGTGCTTCATGCCTAGAGCAAAGCATAGATGCCTTTGAAAGCAACTCCCCTAAAGATTTATTTTAACTTGCTCTTACTCCCTGCTTGATTTTTGGCTCAGGTCTGCACTGAATCACAATTGATTCTCCTTTTAAACACAATATCAGATATTTTAAAAAAACTCCTTTGTCCTCCACCAAAATGAAAAAAATCTCTTCCTCTTAAAAAATGAGATATTTATTCTCCTGCTCTAGTGCGAATTCATGTCTGCTTCCTTCCAATTCCTCACTTCTGGCCAGCTGCAATTCACTTTCTCTGCTGAGATGGGGTGGAAGGGAGGCTCTTCAGTGAGACATTTTTAAACAGTTGTTTGCCAGCCCACTGTTAAAAGCTCGTCTTCCTCCTGCTGCTGAGCGTGTCCTGTGGAGCCGTGTCCCCTTTCAGGGCTCAGCCGTGGCTGCGTGGCTGCAAATCTCATCTTCTCGCCCGCCTGGGGGGTAAACCATTTGACCTGTGACCTTCAGCTGATCCGAAACCTCCATCAATCCTTCTGCAAAGTTTCACTGGAATCAGGGCTTCCAAATGACCCTTTGCATAGTTCCTAAAAGGAAAAGGAAAAAGACAATAACCCGCTCAAAAAAAACCACCCCCAGCCCTGTGCTGTTTTCTGTTGTTTTAGCAGAAACCAAACATAAGTCATAAAAACACAGGCAAGAAAAATAGAGCACGCTGGCTGCCAGAAAAACAAATCGTAACAGAACATAGAGGGGCCTCTCACAGGGAGGAGGCAGGGAAGAAACACCTGTGATTTCCATTGAAAATCCCCTGATATCTGCATTCCCCTCATTCTGCTCCAATGAAAGTTCTCGTTGCTCTATCTCTGACCCCGGGGCAAGGTCCCGATGCAGAGAGGTCCCTCCTTGCTGGGCCAGTGAATCACAGCTGAGGAGCACAGGGAGTGCCTGCCAACTGTCCTCATGTCATTGCTATGGTTATCACAAAGTGCTCTGCAGATGTTTGCCTGCTTAAAAAACAAAAGGAGAGAAAAAAGGAGCAGAGAGAGAGAGGGAGATAAAAACAAAGCTTTAAATTTTCCCTCCCAACAGTTACACCACAACTGTTAATAACCTTGGATGGAGGCAGAGTTGAAGTTCATTATTTGGTTTTGGACCATGATGGTGCCTGGAGGCTCTGGTGGAAGATACCCAGGTGGCCCCACTGTGCCCACAGGGACATGCTGAGCACAGCCAGTGACAAGTGAGCAGGGGTGATGCCCAGGACATGTGCACAGCTCTTAGACAGGCTCGCTCCTGTTCTGACCCTTCCTGGACCAGAGGAACATTCCCAGGAGCTGTGTTCAGCCCTGTGAGACCCCCTCCACGCCAGCTTATAGATATCTTTGCATAAAATTTTCCTAAAACTCCTTTATTGCAGGCACTGAAATCAGTTAGGCACAACTGAAAAAGGCATTTCTGCTCATCTTGGGCACAAATGCTCCTGGAAGCTGTCAAAACTCAGGCTTTGGTGTTAGAAAGTGTAGCTGTATCAGAACAGCTCCTCACTGGATAAAGAGCCAACACAGCTGCACTGCCCCCAGGACCCCTCCTAGGACTGCTGTGCAGTGTAGACCTGGCCATGGGGTAATCACAGCCCTGAGCTTTAGGACACACACATCCAGTTTTCAGCACTAAGTCACATAACCCCACCTGAGGACGGTGGTTGTAAATGTGCTCTCTTAGTTGTCTGTTAATCTCCCACCATGTTCCTGACTATCTTCCCCAAGTGCTCCTTAACCAACATGCACAGGGGCAGTGGGACTTGGAGAAGAGATCTGAGACATTACAGAGACCTGAACGTGGTATTTAAACATGTTTTTTGTGGTTGTTTAATCACTTTTTCAGACTTGCTGTTTGAAGGAGGCAGGAAGATAACTGATGGGAGAGAGAAGTGCTGTGGGTGCAATTTGGATGAACAGGAGGACATCAAACAGGCTCTTAAGGAGCTCCTCTGCATTAGAACTGCTGTAGCACTTGCACTGGGATGTCCAGATGCCACACAAGGATGTTACAGGGGTGTCCATTTCTCCTGGAATCAACAGGAGAAATTTTTCATCAACTTACACAAGCCCCAGATCACGTTAGAAATGAGTGTGCATGTCCTTAGCAGCAGCACCAGCCTGCTGGGCGTGGGTGTGTTACCACAGGACACAAACCACTACATGGTGGAGTGGCTGTCCCCAAACCACACAGAAACAGAAACAGCCTGGGCAGAAAGCTCCCTCTGCTATTCCATGGGTGGTAGGTTCAAGCACACAGTGTTTTCAAGAACATTCTCTGAGCGTGAGGTGGCTAAATGTAGTTTCAAAATAGTGCAGTTTCCTTTGCAAAGTGGGGTGAAGAATCCCTACCAGGGAAGCAGAGACCAACTCAGGGCTGAATAGAAAATAGTCTTGCTACAAAAACCATCACTGCCCCTCTGAAACAAAAGCCCAGGCACATAAAGAGCTCAATTCAGCAATCTACATGACCTGGGGTCTCCAAATTGTTTGCCTTGCTGTAGGACAGGAAGAGAGCCACGGCTTGAAACAATTTGACAAGCCCTTTCTTTGGAGCTGCCTGACTTACCTTCAGCAGGGCAAAAGAGGGAGCTCAAGTTAAAGGATACAACGAGCTGTGCAATAGATCCCAGAATCACAGAATCCTTCAGGTTGGAAAAGACCTCTCAGAGCATCGAGTCCAACCATTCCCCCAGCACTGCCATGATCACCACTAGCCCATGTCCCCCAGTGCCACATCTACACATCCCTTAAATCCCTCCAGGAATTCAACTCCACCACTTCCCTGGGCAGCCTGTTCCAATGCTTTCCAGTACAACCCTTTCTGTGAAGATTTTCCTAACATCTCATCTAAACCCACTCCCCCCGCCTCCTCCTCCCCCCCCCAGTGCAATTTGAGGCCATTTCTTCTCGTCCTATTGCAGACAAAACTTTCTTCCCAGCACAAGGAAGATCCCAAGAGTTCTGGCATGTGAAACTCCCCCGATCTCATCAGATCTACCTGAGCATCTCCACAGCAGAGATTCCATTGAAACAAGATTTAACATCAAAGGCTGTGTGAAAAAATGCCTATTTTATTAGAAGTGCTTGATTTGAGGTAGTCTTTGAAGTTTATGGACTCACTGAAGATGCTCACTGGTGTTGTTACTTCCTCCTTTCTTTCTCTTATCCTTCCCTCCCTCTATGAAAAACACCAACAAACACAAACAACCCAGATGACGGGAAGCAGTGGGCTTCAGGCAAGAGGAGAAATCAGGAAACATTTTGGAAAGCACTTCAGTAAACATTGGCTAAAACTCTGAGGAAGTGGATTTCTTCATGTCTTGGAGTGGAGGATACACTCTGATGCAGTCTGTTACATGATTTCCCATTTCTTGCACACACCACATCCTTCTCCCATTTCAGAGAGCTGTGGAGATTCTTGGAGCACCCATTTGGAGCTGTGGCTTTGCAAACAGGTACCAGGCATGTGCCGAGCTGCTCTTTTGCCTCTGATGTTTGCATGTCCCTTGTGCAGCCATTCTCCCTCCTGAGCATTGCTCAGGCTCAGCTGTGACAGGGTGATGTGCTGGGGGACCTCTCCTGGGTGGCACTGGAGCCAGGACACCTGTTCCATTTACAAATCCCCTTCTGATTCAGTTTTGAGGGTTTTCTCAGTGCTACAGTGTTTGACGTCTTCATATCCAAGACAGACTAAAAATGAGCGTGTACAGACTCGAAAAGAGGAAAAAAACTTGAATCAACACCAAAAGTTCCATGTTCTGGTCATAATTCCAGGAAGATGATGTTTAAAGCAGAGCTGTCTCTGTGGTCAGTGCAATGCTTGTGCTTCCAGGGCCAGCCAGCACAGCCTGCCTCTGGAGCTCGCAGAGGTTTGGTGCAGCCAGAGCTCCCCATCCTGAGGCTCTGCACTCAGGCTAATGTTACCCTTAGCTGGCCATTTCGGGTTGGTTCTCCATCTGAGGAGATCACTGTCCAAAGAGGGATAAAGGGTTCCTTTCTTCTGGGTAACATCTGAAATCACAGCCTGAGCTCTGGTAACAGGATACTGGTGGCTTCAGTTCTGCCGATAAGGGGGAATGCTTCTTTTCCTTCTTGTTGTTAATCCTGGGAGTGGAGATCAGTTGCAGTGCAGGTGTCTGATTTTCATTAAAATTGCAAATTGGACTGAATGCTTGATCAGATAACAAAGACATCATTGAAACCATGTGTCTTCCTCCAGCAGCAGAACAGGACAAGACAAAGAATTTCCCAGTGTGTGTCCACTTGTGCATATTTACTGCAGAGAGAGAGTCTTAATACTTTGGTCATGGGTGAATAAATAGCTTCTAAGAAATGCCAGCCCCATCAAACTTGCTGCAGCTTTGGAACAGCTTTAGAGTTGAACAGAAGAACTACAGTATTAGCCCTTCAGGGAAAATACAGGCTGCTCTCAAAGGAAATCAATTAACTGTAGCATCTCTTTGGTCCCAATTCATCAGATCCTCCCGTTTTATCAAAGCACTTAAGTGTTTTCTTAGCTTTAAGCATGAGCTTAAGTGCTTTGATGAACAAAGATGGACTTTCACACATGCTGCTCTCCTCTCCAGAATCAATACTGTGTGTTTTTGACTATGGGAAAGAGAACAAGTTTGATAGAGAGGTTCAACCACTCGTTCTGCTTGGGAGTCACATGCAACAAACCCATCTGGAGCAGGGAGGAGTGGGGGCTGATGGCATCTACACGATGTTTGGAAAGAAAGTTCCTCATGCAATGTCCTCCTGGCAGCTAAACAAAGTGATTTTGAAGTAAACAAACACACAAACATTGTGTTTCCTACAACAACATCTCCTGACAGATGCCACTGCATTTGTATGTCTTCATTATGTCTTGTTTTAGATCATTGTCCTCTCTTCTTCCTCTTTATGGCAAATACGCCTGGACTTCCCTTAGCGATGATGAAGGGAGCAGCTAAAGAAAGGTTCATCCAACCCGAATTATGAGCAGGTGTCCATATAATCCTTTACACACTCCAGAAGCCAGGATCAATGAGAAAAGTGCTGAGCTGTGCCTACACATAGTCAAGCATTTGTTTAAACTCTGTCAGACTGGGAGTTTTCAGCTGTGACCCATTTGTTTGCAGACTTCTGAAGAGGTTATATTGAAAATAGAACGTGTTAAATGAGTACTTGGCATTAGAGGAACCCTGAATGATCTTCTCTTGGCCGTCAGTAGGGTTAGATACAGCCACAAGAGTTTAGGGGTGAAAGAAATTCTGTTCCTGGTGCAGGGGAGCAATGGGTTAGATACAGCCACAAGAGTTTAGGGGTGAAAGAAATTCTGTTCCTGGTGCAGGGGAGCAATGATATCCCAGGCTAAAAACTTATTTGGAGGCTCTTTACTAAGTCTGCTCTGCTCCATGGTAATGTTGCAGGAGGAATTCCTCAAGGAGTTTAGGCTTAGGGAAAATAATTCTTGACTTTTACAATGAAACAGTAATGAGAAGTTCCTCATGCTCGGCATGCACTGGGAGCAACTCAGCTTTGAAAACATAACCTGCTGTCCTGGTGTCCTTGAGTAAAGCCTGCTCAGCCATGGCTGTCCCCAGCAATCCCATCCCATTTTTGGGGCAGTCTGCTTTCCTCTGGCTGAAGGACACAATGCAGACCTTGCTCTGGCCATGGGGGCAGTCATGCAGGGACACCTGGCTGTGCTGTGCCTCAGGACACTCTGGGTGCTGGCAAAATGGGCAAATTCAGATAAACTGCAACCCTGAGAAAGAGCAGAACTCCCTACCCCCAAAAGCTGTGAAAAGCCTATGAAGGCTTGAAACAATTTGTTTTCTGAAGAGTGGGCATTATTTAAATTTTAGAGAAACATGCAAGGAATTCCTTTGGGACTAGGACACACAATACAGACATACAAATGGATTGCTCTGACAGCTTCCCATGCAACGAGCACTCAGTATTTGCTGTTCCCTTTCATCCCTGGGTAAATGGGATACAATTTGAAAATATTTTCATTCCTCTCAGAGCATCACTTGGGATATCTGCGGAATCACTCAGCGTCACGATTCCAAGAAATCTGCCAAGACTGTGTTCTGAAGATTGCTTTGGATATAAAAGGACTCAAAAGCCATAGATTATCCCAGGACATATCAAAACATGCATTAAAAATTTCCATGTTCTCGAACTTGTGGTAAAAGTCAGCCACATTCAGTCAGTTCTGTTCAAGTTTAAACTCAAGGGACCTTCTCTCTGCTTGCCAGTGTGTCAGTGCCTTGAGGGGAGGCGGAAACTGCTTGCTGGACTCTACCCTGTCCTGTCAGAGGAGAGGCAAGTGCTGGAGCAGGCAGGGAAAGCATTTGGGTACAAAGCATGAGGAACTGCTGGCCCAAAATAGGGCTGTGTAGAGTTACAGCATGAATTAGAGCAGAGGAGCAGCTATCTGGGCATTTCCAACCTTCTCTCATGGCAGTGGGAATCTGGCAGGAAATTGCTCTGTGCGTGGCTGTCAGATGTGCCGTGAGCCCAGCCCGGGGCTGTGCTGCAGCAGGTGGTTTTTAAGGACAGCAGCCATCCAGAAGATTTGGGAAGCAGCTGCTGTTGTCACTATGGGGAAAATGCAGTTTGCTCCAGCTCTGCTTTGCTGTTGCCTAAAGGGATGAACATTGCAGAGAGCCAACATCCCCCTCCTTGCCTCTTGCTTTACCTTAAAGGATTTCCAGCCTCCTCCATGTGCAGAACATCACCAAAGGACACTGCTGGTTCCCTTGCTGCCACCTTCTTACTGCCTCTGGTATCAGCAACAACCTGTGCTCAGCAGTGAGGTGAAGGTGATGCAGGGTGGCATGCTGGCATGGGGACACTCCTGTTGTACCAAGCTGGTGTCAGAGGATGCAGCACAGAAATGGATGTGGCAGCTGATCACTCATGGAATTGCATCAGAAAACCCTGCCCCTGTCTGTTTGAGACATAAGCCCTGCCCATCCCTCTGTCTCAGACCTGTTACCAGACAATCATGTCTAATCACAGCAGAATGGTGTCAAGAAGCAGCTGAAATCACCACTGGGCAGGAGGTTACAAGCAACAAGAACAGCAGGAGCCCCTTGGCCAAAAGCACCTCATAAAGAGAAGCGGGCCAGAACGGCAACATCAGTGACCCTGAGATTGTGTGGGGTTTTATCAGTTCAAATAATCTTATCTGGCAACTCTGCTCTAAACAAAAGCTGGGGTTTCATGGCCATCCTCAACACTTTTGCCTGTGCTACAGTGGCAAGTTGTATTTTGGGGGGGTCAGTAATGGAAAACAGATGTTTAAAAGTGTACAACAAGAAGCAAAAACGCAAATACTGCAAGCACAGAGTCTGACATGAGCAAGATGGGATCTCTGAATTGACAAAATGAGACCCATGCTCATGAAACACAGCATTAAAAAAGCTGCTGTTTTCTACTTGTTGTGCAAAGCTGCTTTTGTGACAATAAAATTTCAGTCCTTGTAATATAGCCGCATCAGAAATTTATTTTAGCAGAGCCTGTTCCTAGTTCATACAGGGATAAACTTCTGTCCAAGTGGTGTTGCAGGAAAGGGCTGCTCTGCCAGAAAGACAATGCAAGATTCATTATTTGCCCAGCTCACTGCTGCCAGGCTATGAAAAATGCTTCTAAGTATTCTTTTAATTAAGAAGAGATACTTCCACTGAGTAATGAAGAGACCTACTTTGAAATCAGAGAGATTCCAGATTTCAAAATTAGTTTCCATTCCAAATTGGATTTCTGAAACGTGGCTATTCAGAAAGTTTTTTTAGCAGTGTCAAAATATTATGCCAGTCAAAATATGTCTCCTACAATATTTAAGCCTTGAATGAACATTTGTAAATTATTACCATGAAAAATAATCCAGTTGAATAATGTTTCTTTTTCTTCAAACATCAAAACAGCCTCCTGAAGTACATTACTTTAGACATGCTTCACTTCTGCATAGAAAACTAATTATTTTATTTTTTTTACACCAACAGTAGCAGCATCTGCAAGTTTCAGTTTTATTTATCTTCATCAAAGGCATGTGACGCAAAACATGAAAAGAAATGATTTCATACAGTTGTTTTTATGGCATGCATTTAAACATGCAGAACTACAGGGAAACGGTTCAAAAAAATTGGAATTGCTCTATTTAAAATGATAATGATTATCTTCTCCCTTTTCAGCGTGTCTCCCTGTTATTCTTGGACGAGGAATAAACAGTCTCAGAGTAAATGTTGCATTGAAATCCATTGAGAAAAAAATTAAGCTTTTATATTATTTGCTGGGAAAAAAATGATGATTCTGCGAGCTGACATTAAGGGACAGATTTTCAACATTATTCACCCATTGAAAATAGCTCCTATTGTTCCCAAGTTCAAAAGCCTCTCTGGTTATTGCAACTTTGTCCTAAATATGTAGCTGAACATTTGGGCTCAGACTCCTAAAATTCAGTTGCACACACACGACTTCCTGTGCAGTTTCTGCCCAGAGCGTGCAGGGATGCTGCTCCCACCTCCAGCGATGCCACAGACACTGAGTTTGGACTTGCACTTCCCAGGAGTGTGGGTTTGGCTGCAGCAAGAGCCCAGAAAGACTACAGGAACCTCTTTTCCTCACTCAAAGCAGGACCTTGGCATTTTACCGTCTTTCTGATGAGTGCATGAAAAGAAATGTGGCTGTTTTGTCAGATCAGCCAGTGGTAGATGTAATTGTTGCTTTGGGCTTACCAGGAGATGAAAGGTCTCCTTTAGGCTGAGGGATGTTCTGTGGTTTGGACACTTGGTCTTTCAGTTGGGTCTTTTTGGGGAGGCTCTTCCCCCTGGGCCTCATCTCATCCCCTGCTCTGTGTCCGCATAGATCAGGCGGCAGGGTTTCACCACGGGGAAGTTGTTTTGAGATTGTGGCCTTTATTGAGCCAGCACAGGCTGTGACCAGCCAAGAGTGTCCCCAAACAGGGGCAAAATCCATTCCCAAGTGTGGGGCTGGGCTGGAAGAGCCCCTGGCCTGCCTGGAAGGATGCGCAGGAGGCGGCGAGCGCCGCGGCCGTGGCCAGCCATCCTCAGGCCCCACTAAAATTTCACACATGATCTCTCTGTGAAACTGCAGCAAGATAAACAAGATTTGGTATGAATTTAAACATAACACTGGTTATATTATTTGGGAACAAAACAGTTGCATAACCCTGCAGAAAACAGCACAGCTGTTCGTGCCGGACAGCGTGCCAAGAGCCGCGCTCCGCTCCCTGCCAGAGGTGCGCGCCTCGGCCGGGCTTCCTGCCCCTCTCCTGCATGGTGAGACTCACTCCCAGTCCCAGAAAATCCACCAGCCCCTCCTGTCTGCTTCCAGGAGCCACCAAACGAGTGGAACCCCCGCGCTGCAGAGCCCCGCTCCCTCCGCCACCAATGTGCACAGCATGACAATGGGATTTGCTGTGAGATTAGGGCAGTGTAATCTCATTAACCACGGCAAGCTCCACTGGGCTGCCTGCAGCCCGCTGTGCATCCCCTCACACACACACACACACAGGGCTTTGATGGAGAGCTGCAGCAGAGGTAATGACCCTGCCAGCTCTGCAGCACTGCAGGGACAGGCACTGGATGGAGCTGGGCATCTGATACCTTATCAGGCAAAATTAGAAGAATAAAAAGCAGTTATGTTTATTGAAGGGCCTTCAGGTACATTTAGGGCAGATGAAGCCCACCTAGGGTCTACACCCCCGAAACGGACAATGGGTCATGAGTTTTCACACTTTTGTAAATTTGGTCCATTTGCATATTGGGGGTTAATCATCCAATTACAACTTCAGGTAATGAAGTAATTTACCCCAAGTTTGCTCCCCCCCAACTCACTTTTGTTTACACTTCTTAGGGCCCAAGACAGTAAGGGGTCCTTGATTCTTAGGTCTAGAGAGGAATTGTTTTGTCTGACCAAAATGGGAAAGCTGTAGCGAACACTCTATATGGAGCTTAGAGTTATGCACTAAAGAATTGCAGGATTCCAAATGCATGAAAAATATAAAAGCTAAAATCCTAAGGCATCACGTCAGCACAATCCCACAGTGGTGAGGTCTCCCCATGTGTGCTGGGATGGTTGATTTGAGCTAAATCTGGTCCAGCTCCCAATGAGTTGTCTCTCGGATGGGTTAACCCCACCCTGAGTGATGCTTCTGGTCCAAACAGACCCCAGACTGCACTCACCAGGGCTGCCCTGCAATGTGACAGCCTGCATGGGAAGGAGGGGGGACTGGGGACTGTCCCAGTCCTAGACAGACACTGTCAAACCTCTCCTGCTCACTTATCTCAAAGGGGACTTACTACCATTAATGCCTGTGTGCAAAACACATTCCAAAATATCCCACATTATATGGTAATATAGCACAACATATTTAAAATGTAATACATTCCTGTTATTTTCTTTGCCTCTTGTTTTTATGTGCTAAAATTAAAATCAAAAAGGCAAATAGTTAATTTGCATATGCAAAACAGAAGTTAACATGCTAATGATTGCCTGCAAATAGTGCAGGCACTGATTCTTAAAGGAAAATGCTTGAGAAGGAAAACCAGGACTCAAAGCATGTGGCAAGAATTACAGGCAAACAACTGTCTCAGTGACAACAAAAAGAGAAAAGTAATCCTGTAACTTTTCTGGGAGTTCAATTTTATTCACATCCCTTCCCTGAGCATTAGATGGAAATCCTTCTTTAGTGAAAAGCTGTGAGCTGGGCTGTGCATCCCCCTGTGTGCTGCCATGCCCATCCTATTTCCATGAGCCCCTCTAATCTCACCTTGGGTACAAGCCTCAGTCATTTCAGGACAGGTCATGGATGCCCCCACACAGAAATGAGAAAAAGCAAATAGGACAGTTTCTGTGTGCTGATGCTCTGCCCTATTTCTTCTCAGAAAAGTTACTCAAATAGTTCCCTGAAATGCAAAATATTTTGGAAGCTAAAGATAGTTCAGGCAGAAAAGCAGACATCTAACTGACACTGAGCAAATAAATACAAGTTATGAAGAATTCTTAGTGAAAATAAAACCCGGGAGGAATGGGGCTTGTAACTGAAAACAGGGCAGGAGGCTGGGATGATGGCAGGCCCTGCTGATAACCATTGGCTCCATCCAGAGAATCCAAGCTGGGGCTGGGGAGTGTCCACACTTTCTGTTAATGCTACCAAAAACCATGCTGCAGGTGAAGGGAGCTGCAATACTGTCAGAGGATATAGCTTGTGAGTAGTGCTGGTGGCTTCCAGTGAGCAATGTGTGGGGTCTGGGGTCTGTAGGAGTACCTGAACATTGTTGGACAGGAAATCTGCAGCTGGGTATGTAAATGCAGTATCACATAAAGAGACCAGGAGAGGACTGACAAAGACACTAAAGGCTGAGGAGAGGTTTTGCAGAGTGGGCATCCCCTTGGCTGGTGTTTCAGTTGTGAGACACTTTGGTCTCTTACTCTTTCATGGGATCCGTGCTTGGTTCCCCAGCATTAGGCTGATTTCTTTGTCTCAAGGGGGTCAAAAGCACTGGCTGTTATTTGCAGGGACATATTCGTGGCAGTGCCAAGATAAAAGCCTGTTTCCACCCATGGTGCAGCCAGGGCACTTTGTCTTCCTCGGTGCTGGGGCACTGAGCTGAGCCCAGCTGCTCCCCTGGGGCAGGCTCTGCCCAGCACACACAGCTCTGTCCCAGGGAGGATGGGCTCTTTTTCACAAAGAACTGATGAAATGATGTAAAAGACTGGCAAAAACAGAGGAGAAAAATTCTCAACTACTTAACACTTCCGATAGCTGCTGTTGTTTTTATTTCCTGGGGCTGAACCAGGGCTATTTTGCAGAGTGGGAGTAAATCCCATACTGAAATACCACAATGAATATTAGCTATTAGTAATGCCTCGATAGAAGCACAAGATACAACCACAGTGATCAAGAGGGATATGCCAGAGATGATTTCACTGCTCCAGAAGCTAATGAGCTTGTTAGAGGAAGACACTATTATTAGCTCCTGCAGATCCTTGCAGCCTGCCTGTTCAATAAACTGCTGCTGTGGGGCTTGGTCTGTGGTGTGGTTTATTCCAGGGCATGGACCCACGTGGTTTCCATCCTGTGACAGCATCCTGCTGTCCAGGCTGGTGTCCCTGGGGATGTCAGCTGTGATATGAGCCATGCTGCAGTCTCCACAGACACTTTCACACACCTGCTTAACCCCCTTGGGCTTCATCCTTCTGCACCTTTCACCTGGAGGGGATGGGGGTTGTGTTCAGCTGCTCCCATGGGAAGATGCTGAGAAAAACCTACTGCAGTGGTTGAATTCCTGGGGCAAGCCTGGGTTTAACAGGGCTGTGGTTGCAGCTTTAATCCAGCCTTGCAGACCCCACAGATTCCTCACTTCACACTGGGGTAAGCAGTAAGTGAATCCTAGGCCATACCAGAGCCATGCTGGGTTGAAGTCCATATGGGCCAGCACAGAATCTTAGAATAATTAAAACTGGAGAAGAACTCTCAGATTGTTGAGTCCAATCATTAACCTAACACTGCCAAGCCCACCACCAAACCATGTCCCTAAGCATGACACCTACCTGCTATCTGAACACTTCCAGGGATGGTGATTCCACCACCTCCCTGGGCAGCCTGTTCCAATGCCTGACCACCCTTTCAGTGAAGAAATATTTCCTAATATCCAATCTAAACCTCTCCTGGTGCAACTTGAGGCTGCTTCCTCTTGTTCTATCCCTTGTTACCCGGAAGAAAGGACTGACCCTCACCTGTCTACAGCCTCCTCTCAGGGAGTTGTAGGATGGTGCCATATGAGGGACAAGCTCAGCTGACAGGCACTGCTGTCACTGCTCCTTCTGCAATCTCTGGCCGTGTTTGATTTCAGGGGGATGTATATAATGTCACGACTCCACTTGAAAGCCCTTGGATGTGATCCTTCTCCTTGTCTGGACAAGGCAGGTTGGTTTTTCTTAATGCAGCCAATGCTGCTGGGCAGGGCAGGCAGGGAAATGAGATCAAAGTTCAGCCGAAGCCTTTCAAAGCAAAGCAGCAGAGTAACTTCTGATTGGGCTCTTAACTAAAGCTGCACAGCCACCCTTTGAAAGTGCCTGGACCCAGCTTAAACCTTGCATTATGCATGGGAAACACCCAGAGCAAATGCTTTGATCACCCAGAGCAACCAGGGCCGGCTATTAGCTGAACACAGCATCAAGAGGACAAAAATTGGGCCTGTTGAGGCTGCTGAGAGAGGTTATGAGGTGCAATGAGTTTTCCACTCCAAGAAACAAGATTGGAGCAAGAACATGGGCAGCAGAGGTGAAATGAGATTTCCAAAAAGGGTTGAACTCACAGCCCATCAGGTCTGCCTCAGTTACCCAGCATTGTCAGGGCATGCACATCCTGAGGCTGCTGCTGCCTCACTTCTGCAAGCAGCTGTGAAAGCAAACCTGTGGTGCCCACACCAGCCTGGCAGTCTCACTTTATGCCTTAATATGCCCAATACAGCAACGTCTGAGCACCCCTGTGTGCAACAGAGGACACTTCCAGCCTTCCCAGGTCACACAGCTTGTGTGAAACTGTTTGGCAGCAAAGGGAGATGCAGCAGCTCTCAAGGTTATGGGAACCAGCAGAGGAGCTGAGATGTTGGGGTGAAATCATGGACCTCTGGAGGCTCTTCTTGGCCCTGCTACAGACTTTCTGCATGACATTAGCTGTACTTTTCTTTTTTTTTTGTGAAGAAATGATTTTCATTTGCTGACGATGGGGTCCTTCATCTTTTCTGGTCTGGGTTCTCTCTTGGTAGATGGAAAATGCTTCCTTTTCTCCAAGGGGCTCTCAGGATGCATGTCTGCTCTCACCACTGAGGTGCTTGCAGAGTGAGGTGATGATGAGAAACCCATAAAAACATATCCAGCTCTGTCAGAACTGAAAAAAATGCAATTGGAAACAAATGTTCACCCCATATTAGAAAAAGCGCAGAGGGATAGCTTGCTCTGTTGGAAAAAAAAAAAAAAAAGGAGTAATTCTGCACATTTTGGTCTCCATTTGGTGTGGAACTGCACAGCTGTGAGTACTCCAGGGTGAAATGACAACCCATCCCCGAGGTCGCTCTTACGAATGCTGCGCCTTCAGAAAGACGACGACGGTTTTAAACAATTTGTTCCTAATTGAAAGAGGTCACATGAGACTGACTTTACAAAGTTTACATAACAAAGAGTAATTCTGTTAAGTAAAATGATTAATTCCTGTCATTGCACATCAAACGGCGCAGTTACAAAACAGTATTGTCTATGCTCGCATTGCACTGAAAGCCATTTTCCCTCCAGTTTCCCTTCCCAGAGCGCAACCTTTTGACAAAGCCTTAACTCTTTGGTGTTATTCAGTGCAGGAATTTGTGAATGGGAAGCGAGTAGGCTGCCATGGACGTGTGAGATGTGTTATGGTGGTGTGGTGGCAAGCAAAAGACAACAGCTCTTTAGAGCAGGCCCAGCTCACCCAGGGCCCCAGAGCAGTGGGAAATGCTTGCCAGGACAATGCGTTGGTTGTCGCCCTTCCTCGGCACAATGAGGCATTGAGGGAGGCTCACGGCTCAAAATGGCAGAGTTGGACTTTGAAATTCTTCCATGGCATGTTGCACAGATGTGCCAAGGGCCCAGAACAGCAAACAGCTCAGAAATTTGGTGCTGGGATAACCAGGGAGGTTGTGGATATCCTCACACCCATCACACTGTGTGCCTGGGGGGGACACAGGTGCTGGGATAGCCTGGGAGGATGTGGATATCCTCACACCCATCACACTGTGTGCTTGGGGGTACACAGGTGCTATGATAACCTGGGAGGATGTGGATATCCTCACACCCATCACACTGTGTGCCTGGGGGGGTACACAGGTGCCTGGGATAGCCTGGGAGGATGTGGATATCCTCACACCCATCACACTGTGTGCCTGGGGGGGACACAGGTGCCTGGGATAACCAGGGAGGTTGTGGATATCCTCACACCCATCACGCTGTGTGCTTGGGGGGGACACAGGTGCCTGAGATAGCAGAGAAGGTGTCTGTTCTGAAAAACTTGGAAAGCCCCCGTGTGAAATGTGGGGATCTGATAGCAGGAGAGCCTTTAGCTTTGGAGCAGCACTGTTACTGCTGCAGGGTCAGATCTGGCTTTGGAGGGGAGGCTGTGTATCCACGTGGCTGCAGAGAGACCAGATGCAGCTCCCTGCCAGAGGGACAGAGGTCCTGTGATGTCCTCAGGACAGCCCTGTGTCTGTGGGGCTGGATGAACCTTCCTGACTCACTGGGCAAGGGGGTGCTCTTTGCCCCTGCAGACTGGGATGCACTGGGGTGCACAGCTCTGCTGGATGACTGTGCTTGAGGCTTGGGCTGGCATTCAAACCCACTGCTGGGTTTTAATATGATATCTCCTGCACTCCATGAAGCTTAGGAGCACTTCTTTTCTTTCCTGCTTGTCCCTCTGCTCACATTTTTAGCCCTAAGAGAGTCTCTTCCTTGCTTGGTAAGAGCCACAGAGAAAGAGGATGCCGGTAAGGTCACAGAAGACACAAATTTGTGCTTAATCAGGATACAGTTCAGCAGCTTCTGAAATTCCTTGTTTGTTCAAATAATTTGGGATTTGTTTGTGTGTAAATTTATCTTTCCCCAGCCTGTGAAGCAGAAGTGACTTTCCTGTAAGAAGTTATTCTTGCTTGCTTATTCAAATAGAACGTTTATTTGCTCTCTTCATGTTTTTTCTCATAACGATCCCTTTCCTTCCCTTTCTCCAACCTCCCCTTGGGTCTCTTCTTCCTTGCCTGCATTTCAATTCAAAGCCCTGTTGGAGTTTTCCATTCTCTTCTAGGGCTGAGTCACTGACTTTTGTCAGCCTCCCACCATGGATGGCAAGGGGGAGGAGGAAGAGAAAGAAGAAACAGACAGAAATTGCTTCAACACCAGCCAAAAGCTGCATAAAAAGGTCCAAATGTTATGGCATCTGAAATAAAATCAAGCACAAGCGAGCCCTGCCAGATCTCCCTTGAAATGCTGGAAATCTGGAAGTGTTCAGTGCAGTTAAAGAGCAGATTTCCAGTCTAAATGTCAGTGGAGGGGTCAGGGCACACATCCTGCTTTGCAGGTGGGATCGTGGTGCTCTCAGCCCTTTCCAGGCACAGCCAGGCTCAGCATCCCTGCCCTGCTCTGGGGGCCTTTGCTCTGCAGGGAGATGTTGCCACCCATGGCTCATGCTGCAGTTTGGGGGCCTGGTAGCACACGTGTGGCAGAGCCTGAGCTAATCCCTGGATGAGCAGATGTTGGAGCAATGCAAGGAATGGTTGAACACCCAGCTCACCCCCAGCCCTGGCCCTGACCCAGCATGGCAGGAGCTGAAGGAAGAAAGGGTTGGGGCTCCTGCTACATCCCAGTGTCATCTTCAGCCTTGGCCGTGCACAGACCAAGCTTTGGACCCTGACTTCAAGGGAGTGCTCCCAGCCAGTGCCCAGGCAAATACATCCCCTGTACAATCACCCAGTGCCTCTTTCCCCTCCCCCCCTCATTTTCATGGCAACAGATCTCGTTTCCAGCTAGTGAGAAACCTGCCAAGCCTAATTAATCTGTCTGTAATGATGACAAGTTTCCCCTTGTTGAAATCAGCCTCCTTATTCTAGCAGAAAGCCCTGGGCTCAGCATGGCACCCAGAGTGCCAGAGCCCTGCTGCTGGCTGTGGGCAGCTCTGAACGTCACCGAGCACCTGAGTTGTGGGTGCAAGGAGGGCTCAGACTCTGAATTCTCCAGAGCATCCAAAAGTCCTGTGGCCAGGCCTCTGCTTTCCCTGTTCAGGTGGAAATGGTGGGGCAAACAATTCTTCTGTGCCTACAAGGAGAAGTCTCATCTCTCCCAAGTCTTTGCCTGGAGAGGGAAGTGTTGAGAATTGCTCCACAGGGACATTTGAGCTGGATTTTGTCCCTGCCTTTGATTATCTTCTGGAAAAGCCTGTTTCTCTCCCCAGAGTATATGAGTACGAATCTTCTCCCCATCATGCTTCCTACATTAAACACAACCCCTCTCTTCACCACCACCTTTCCATGGCTTTTGCAAGCCCAGAACAGACCTTGCATGGTTTGCTTTCAAGGCACTTGGCTCCCAGAGCTCCCAGAGTAGGTGAAGGTTCATTTCAATGTAACTCCAATAAAATCTACTTCTGCCATAAAAGGCTATCACTGGCAAGTCTCAGGCACTTTCTACACCTCTTGCCATAAACTTAAGCAGTTTTAACTGCATTTACTTATTTATTTGTGTCACCAGCTAATCTGTTCTGTTGGGAAAGCAGATTTTGTATTGTTTGTCACTTTGGAGACATTTTTCCATCTCTTTCATGTGCTAAATCACAAGTTCTCTAATGTTGCAATCCATTTTTCTCCATAAAAGCGTTTAATAATGATAGATTAGATTGGCCTTTCTGACAGATTAGATAGGTTTTTAGGTTCGGCCTTTGATGGAATTACAAGAGAGAGCACGAGACAAGTAGTAAAAAACGTCCTCATAGTGAAAGGTTTGACTTCTTATCTTCATAGATTAGCACCCTGCCTCTGCAAACAGCTTCCAGAAAGCTTAATGAGTCTGTGGGGACTGACTGTTATCAGGAATAGTTGCTCTCTGGGGACTTGAAGGGCAAGGAGCAGCGACTTTGATTTAATGAGTCAAAATATACTGTGCTGCCCACTGCAAGGGCCATTAACCACAGGAGGCCATGGGCTGCCTCAGTGCTGCACACACATTGTCCCTTCTCTCTGGCCCCAGGTACACCATTTCAACACATTTTGGGAAATCCCAGCACAGCCAGTATAAGGGGGTGGGTAAAGGCTGGTGGTTGAAGCTCCCAGTCCTGTCCAGCCAGCCAGGAAAGGGGCAAGGACTGGAGTCTGGGATAAGACATGAATGGGCAAAGCAGTGTGATTTCCAGCTAATAAAAAAGAATCCAAGGACATCCTCTGTCCACCTGCACCTCTGTCATGATGTATTCATGGCAGACCAACAGGGTCTCCCTCTGCCTGCCTCCAGGAGCTGGGCAGGAATTTCAGGAGCTGGGAGATGAACAGATCCAACTGCACCCTGTTGTTGCACCCATGCCTTGATGAGCTGTGCTCCTCAGCTGTCACGAGTGTGAAAAGAGACTGGGCTCCAGAAGGACACCAAGGGGATGGAAAAGATGGAAACCAAAGCCCTCAATGTCCTTCTCAATTGCAAAAGTGTTGGAAGGTCCTTAGAGGAGAAAGTTCTGCAGAGAGTCTCTGATGCACAAAATACACTCTGAGAATGATGCAGGCCAAATGTTTCCAGGAGGAGCAGGGGTGGATGGATCAAACTTGAAGAAGCTGTGGGGGAGGCACCATCCAGAACCCTCACAGACTCAGAGGGTGCAGGGAAGGCTGCACGATGGGGAGGCAATGGGGAGTCTGTCAGAGGAGCAGCTAAACCAGCTTGTTTAGTCTGGCAGAGATGAAGGGTGAGAGGGTGGTCTCTATAAATACACATTTACAAAGCAAGCAATTATTTATATTTTAACTAGATACATTTAAAAATGGGAACCCTCATTTTGTTATTTTGATTTTGGTTTTCTTTTTGAGGGGGGAGTTGTTTTGTTGGTTTTTTTTGTAAATACAGTAGGGTTTACAGTCATTTCCACATATCAGTATCCTGAAATTGCTCCATGCCATAGAAATTTTCAAATGTTCCCATTTACTTTTATCTTCTTTTCCAGAAGGCTGAGTTCACAGGTGGCAGGAAGCAGTGGAGGGACTGGAGGAGTGTGTCCTGCCAAGAAGGACCTGTACCTGTGGGAGCTGTGTGGGAACACACAGGATCTCCAGGTGCAGCCCATGTACCTGGTGCTCCATGGCTGTGTTTGCTCCTTGGCAGCCGTGTGTCCCAGTGACCTCATCCTCTGAGGCCAAAACCCCCGAGGCAGCCTCAGCCCGGCAGTCAAGGGGCTGGGTTTGGTCACTCACAAGAACTTGGGCATCTCCAGGCCAAAAGGAGGGTGTTACCTTCCTGTGTGGACTTCTCTGATCTCCAGATCTGCCCGTGGCTCCCTCCAGCAGCAGGGAATATCTCATAGTTTCATCACAGACTACCACTTTTATTTTTATTTAACACAGAACATTCTCCTTTCAACAAATCAAACCCCAAAAGACATCCTATGCCTTTGCATTGTGTCTTTAAGGGACAGCCCTGTCCTGGAGGGGCTGCAGGACTCATCTCATCCAGATGCGTGGTGTGGTGCCCTATGGAAATGCCACAGCCCCAGGGATCTTCCAAAGGGCTGAGCTGGGCACTGGGCTGCAAATTCCATGGCGGAGCTCTATAGGGAAGTGCAGGATGTGGAAAGGACTCTCACAAAGCACAGGAGATGACTTTGCTGAGTGAGGATGTCACCTCCCTTGTCTTGGGAATGCCAGTGTCTCTTTTTCTTTATGCTAAACAGGAAAAAAAAAAAAATCGCCGTGAAGCTCGAGCAGATTTGTGAAGCTGCTCTGGCCCTGCAGCTCCCAGCCAAGGAATGCTCAAGGGGTGTCAAGGCAGCATCACTTCCCTCTGTGGGAAAAGGAAACATGCTCCCCTGCAGCAGAGACCAGGCGTGCCCCCAGAGAAGGCAGCTTTGTCCCTCTCTACAGAAATATCTTCTGTTGTGGAGGTGGCTGCGGTGCTGCACCCCCTGATCCTGAATCCAGCCAAACAAACAGCTGGGTCGATTGCTGGTTGGTGACAAAAGTGTCTTAACAGCATCACCAAGGCATTCTCCTCTGGAACAAGTCCCCAGACTCCTCAGGGCTGCAGGCTCAGCTCCACACTGTGAGCACTTGGAGAAACCCCGTTCTGACAAGGGAACCTGTGCCTTCCCCTCACGCTCCTGGAGTAATTAGAAAAGTCTTCAAACTTCCCAAACACAATGATTTCCCCATGATTTTTCAAACAAGCAATTTATTTTAGAAATAACACCTCAGCCTCTGGGACCTGCTATCTATGCAAGCAGTTTCTATTAACTGCAGAGAGGAATCCTTCGGGGTGAAAACACCAGCTTTCAGAAGACTGTAACACACTGCTAATTTGTACTTATTTATTCATTTGACAAAAGCCATGAAAACTGAAAGGCATCCCAAGGATTATTTTAATCTCCTTGCCATTCTCTGGGTATTGTTCACATTCTGGGGAGATCACTTGAAATTTCAGCACTGTCTTCTCATACAAAGGAGATGTTATTAACATGCATATTCTTTGGCAGCAGTTCCACGTGCTTTTTCAACCAGGAAGGCATTTTTTATCTTGCTTTCATTTGAAAGGTGGAAAAGCTGTTTTTCCATTAGGGCAGATCATCAAGGGAAATAGTTCAGGCTGGAAGGAATCAGTCACGGGAGTGTCAATTGAGCTGCACAGGGCCCCAGAGGAAAGATTGGAGGAGTTTGGCTCTGTCTGCACCTCATCTAACACGGCAGACTGTCCAGGCCTGATGGCTTTTTGGTGTGGACAGTGACATCCAGGGAGCCTGTGAGGATCTGTGGGGCCAGGTGAGGCTGGATGTGGCATGGAGAAAGAGAGACCAAAGCACCAGCCATGCTGCTGAGGACTTGGAACCTGTGACATGTGCTGGCAGGAGAGCCTGGCTCCTTCTGGGCTCAGTGAGATGCTTTTGGCAGCAGAAGGGGATCAGTTCCCCCGTTACCTGAGCTGACAGAGGCTCCCTTCAACCCAGGCCAGCCCTGCAGAGCTCTGCTTGAAGGCTTTAGCTCATGCACTTTGGGTTAATCTGAATTAGCAGCTTTCTCTAGACATGAGTCTTTCCCTGCTGCAGCAGGAGGATGAGCTGTTTTTACCCATGTGGCTGGATCCAGAAGGGAATTTCTGTCCACAGGAGGGGTTTGGAGCAGAGATGCATCAGTGAGATTCCCCCCAGCACAGCTGGCCATCCCAGGAAGGGGCTCTGTGAGGCTCTGCCTCCCCTGTGCTCCTGGACACCCCCCAGCATGACCTTATCTTTTGGCCTAAACGTGTGTGCAGCTGTTTCTCTGCCTGCTTTGGGCCTGGAACAAACTTGCCTGACAATGTCCCACTTTGGCTTTCCCAAATATGTTTGTTGGGAGTGATCCTGTACATCACCTTGTGCTGCCAAGCTCATCTGCAGCCAGGAGAGTTATTGGCCCCAGCTGGCTCCATGTTTTCTCCTAGAGAAGGGGCACAGGTGAGAAGGGAAGGTGCCAGCAAACAGCCAAAACTGGGTGTCCTGGGAGATGGCTGGAGATGTGTCCCCTTCTCTCACATGTGCAGGCAGTGCCCTCTAGTGCTGCTGCCTTTTGGACAAAGCTGGGAATGTCAAATAACGAGAAAAACGGAGAGCAGAGCTCTGATCTGAGCTGATGGCACAGACAGGTGGATATAAGCCCCTAAGTTCTGCCAGCACCCTGGGCATGGAGTGGCTGTGGTTGCTTTTCTCCTTGGAGGAGCTGCATTGGTGGTGGCCATGAAGAAACTGGACCATTGTGGAGGGGTAAGGCACAAAGGACAGCCCATTAGACACTGGGATTTCCCCCTGGAATCACAGGAAGATCTGGAATGGGAACCACAGGAAGAGCACAGATAATGGGTGGTGGCTCTGCCGGGATGTTCTCCCACAGTGGTGCCTCATGACCCCAGTCTGGTGGCAAGGACCCCTCCAAACTTGTGGCACATTCATGCTGGGAAGCTCCTTTCCATCTTGTCACACTCTGCTGCCACCAGAGCACCACATTTCAACCAACAGGTGATGACTGTCACATTCCTGGTGAGACAGGTGCCATTGGCATAAATGGGGAGAAGAGTTTAATCTGTTTTGAGTTAGGAAAACAGCAATGTTAGTTTAGGTTAGAGACTTCTTCTGTATCTTTCTTCTTTTATTTTTTTCCTCTTGTGCAAGTGCTGAATATTTTATTGCTTCACTTTCATTTCTTTATCGCAGTTTGGTGGCTCCTGGCTTTAATCAGCTCTGCTTTCCAGAAGGAAAAAAAGGTTTTTCTTTTCTGGATGCCTGTATGTTTAATGAAAAAAGAAAGCAGAAAAACTCATCCTACCTCGGGTTTGAAGAAAATTTTCATTGGTACTCTTGGGAGCAGGTGGAAAGCTTTTCTATTAAACACAATGAGAAAGGAAATGTGATCCTTACGATTCCACACAGCCTCTTCCTTCTTATTTCTGGCAGCATTCTCAGAGGATGTCTTTTATCTTCATATCATATTGGCTGACACCAGCCACAACCCATGTACTGCTCTCAACATACTTGAGCACCTCCCATTTCTCAGCCAGGAAGGTGTCATTTATTACTTCTACCCCAGCAGGTTTCTTCTGTGTCAGTTGATGTAAATACACACAATTAAAAATTGCTCACTACTTAGAGATGGAGACCAGTGGGAATGGACAGATCCTGGCACAGTCCCTTAGGGCAGAACTGGGGCCAGGTGAGGTGCTGGAGCAGAGCTCTGCTCTGGGAAGTTGCCTCTTCTCTGCCTGTCTCAGGTCCTTGCTGTGAAGGCCACAGCTCCATCTCAGGTCCCTCCACCCACACCCACACCCACAGAGTCCATGAGCCAGCCCGGGGGCCACCTGAGATGTCCCACGTGAGGCAGGTGGGGTCCAGAGATGTGTTCTGAGGAGTGCCTTAATTTTTCTAATTAATACAATCCCAGCAGTCAAGTTTTTTGTCTTCAACAAGTTCAGACTGACTGAACTCCACTGGAACATCCTTTCTGAAACATAGAGGACTGGATAACTCTTTGGTGGACACACAAATATCCTGGCCTGACACCAGAAGAACAGGAATCAGGGTGACTCTTCCTGGGACACAGTGAAAACCTGGGCACCAGTGCTTTGTGGATTCCTGCTGAAATTGATACTCTGATACTGGTTCCCAGTGCAGATGGTGCCTCATTAACAGAAGAGTTTTAATAGAGCCACATCCCTCTGCCAGCATTTTCCTTGGCCAGAAAGTAACTCTCTTTCCTTTTAGTGGGTTGAAGTTCTTAGTTAATACTCATTTTTCCTTAAATGATATTTCACTGGTACAGTAAATGATCAATTTCTGTTCCTTGTAGCCAAGGTCAGGTGTGACAGAATAATAGTCTCCTACCCCAGCCTGGCACACCACATGGAAATGATTTATTGCATTTCTAAAAGAGGATTCTTGACATTTTGAAAATGCAATGTAGTCCAACAGTAATTAAGCAAAAAGCAGGCTGCTGAACAATTGATTGCCACTGTCAGCAAAGCCTGATTAACTCAGATGCTTGAAGAACTGTTTCTGCCACCCATGAATTAAAGGTTAGTAATTAAATTTATGGGCCATGGCCACTGTCTCTGGATGGCACTTCACTTATAAGCATCCCAATGAAGAAAAATCAGATAGAAAAAACACAGGTTGTTACCCTAAAGGCTTTTTACTGAGAGACAGTGAAAAGTGGCAGAGGATTGTGCAGCTGTATCAGCCATTGGGTGACTTGTGGCCAGGAAAGGCATTTCTGGCAGGACTGATGTCCTGACAGGGTGATGGAGCCTTGTTCAAGCTGAGAAGCAGAAATATGAACAGGAATTTTACTTTGAAGGGATGAACATTAGTAATGTAATTAGTAATGAACTCCCACTTGGAGCCTTCAGGGTGGGTTCCTGTCCCACTAGACTGATGCACAAAGCTAAACTTGATACAGAAGTCACTGGCTGAGTTCTCCCAGTGATGGAAGAGGCCAGACAGTGATGGCAGGAGTTCTTCTGCAATTCAAGCTGCTCACAATCACAGCTGCTGCCAGGGAACTTGGTTTTGGGCCCACCTGGTCAATGTGGGAAGCAGATGATGGACAGCAACTGCCTTGAAAAATCACTGTAAAGCCAAGGGGCATCATGATGATCCAAAGCCCCCACATTTCAGGTGCTCCCTTGTGCAGGCTGAGCAACATGAGAGACTTATGGTAATTTCCCATCCTTTAAAAAGACCTAAATTTATGTCTTGGATGTCTGGGGTTTCAGGTCCCCCTTTGGGCTGTGCTGCCTCACCTGGGATGCACCAGCCCCAGAGCAGCCTAAAGGCAGGGCTTGTACCCAGCCACTGGTACCTGACAAACATTTCTGTGAAACAAGACTCTGGGATTTTGGAAGCCATGGGATTTTTATTGGATTCATGAAAGCTGTGCCTTCATCATGCAGGTTTATTGTGTGTTTGTTGAGATTAAGGAGGTTTTGAGAGATGCCTGAAGTTCTGTTCCTGAGCAGAAGTTAACAGATGTTATTTGATTGCTTTGACAGTCTCAGGCATTGTTTTTGCAGGTTTCTTCCCACCACTGGGCTGTCATTCTTCATAAAAGCAACTTGAATTTAATTGCAAAGCTACGTTGACTCCTGCAGAAGCACTTTGTAGTCTCATTTTCACATTAGGATAAAAATGAAAAAAAAAAATCAATGCATAATGATTTTTGCAATCTGCCATCCTCTTGAGTGAAACTCATCCAGAACAAACTAAAGAACAGTAAAAACCCATTTCTGTGAAGACCCAACTCTGCTCATTACACACTGAAGATTTCTGCAGCCTTTCCCCCCCTTTCTGCCACTCTCGACAGACACATTTAAAATCCTGCACTTTACTGCCAGCAGCCAGAAAAGCAGCGTGACAGAGCTCGTGCTGCACCTTCTCTGTTATTCCCCCTCATGAACAGAGCCCTGCAAACCCTCCTGAGCATTCAGAGGGTGTTTCCATAGCAGTTGGAGTGTTAGTCAGCAGGATCAGGATTAACACACAAGCACACAGCATCTAAACATGCCCATTGCCACCAGGTTTGCTCCAGCATGAGTTACCTCTCCTGCCAATAGCAGCTCTGTAGCTACCAGATCCAAAGCAGCAGAAATCTCATGGGATTTTTGATGATTTGGGGTCAATATTGTTAGGGTTATTGGGAATCTCATACTGCTGGCTTTCAGATTTTGTTCTTAGGCTCTTCCTAACTGACACCTGCACTGAATTTGTCTTCCCTCTGCATCTAAGCAAGGAGTTCTGGTCCATTTTATGGCACCTTCAGGATTTGTGGTATTGCTGGTGGAGCTCCATGATGAGCACACACAGCTCTCATCTCACACCACAAGAACATGAAAATGTCCCCATGGGGCAGACAGGGGTGGCCAGACACATGGCCAGGCCAGCAGCATTCACTCACCCAGCCTGAATGAGACAAATAGGCTGTGATTCATAATGCCATGGGTTTGTGCACATTCACACAGCCGTAGTGAAAGGAGAAGAAAGAGTTATTTATGATGTGTTCTGAAATATAAATTATATCAAAGTCAAAGCTCAGGGTAATTGCTGCTGAAGTAGATCCAAAGGTTGGCATTATGATTAAATAGTGCTGCTGCCTTTAAGGGGAAATCTAGTTACAGACAAACAACATGGAGGTCAGCAACAAAATATAATTCAATTCCTAGCCATGAATTAATGAATGTGCTTTAGATTAATTTAAATCCACAAAGAGACTTTGTGTTGCAGAAATATTCATTAGGAAGTTTACCAGATTATTCCTCTGGCAGGGGTTCAGCTTTCTGCACTCCTCCAGGTGAGCCCACTTCACACAAAGCACAAGGAACGTGCCAGTTTTCCCCACCAAACCCATCTGCTTTGCTTTTTGATGCTTTCCCTCTGCTGCAGCTGAGCTGCACAATGCCTGTCACTGCTCACCAGGCTCTGAACACGACACTTGCAGGGAACACCAGCAGGACGACAGGCTGAGGGTTGTTTGAGCTCACTTTGATTTGGTAGCAACGAGGTAACAATGAAATGGAACCAAAAAACCCTGCTGGAGACACCATCCAGGGAGCAGGTGATAGCTTTCCACCTTTCACTCTGGGATCATGGCCTCTCTGCAGGACAGCACAGGTGTCAGTGGGGCTTAAGTGTGTCCTGGAATGTTTTCTGGTTTAATGAGGCTCTTCCCAACCAGTGCTTATGAAGGCATGTGCTGGAAGTCTTTTATTTCTGAGGTTATTTGGAACCTTTTCTATGTTGTAATTGTCTCTGTCCACCTTCCTAAATATGCAAGCAAAAGAGCTGAGATAGCCACAGACTATCCAGGGGAGGAAAATAAAATGCTTTCAGTGGTCACAAGAGGGGAAAAGTGGGGAACACCAGCAGGTTCACAGCCCTGCCAAGGGGTGCTGAGCTCCACTCCTGCCTCCAGGAATGGTGCCAGAGTGGGAAGGGCTCCATGACCCACCACCCCTTCTCTGGAGGGAGCTGGGGGCAGGGGGACTGTGCTGGCAGGACATGAAAGCAGCTCTGACACTGCCTTGGCTTTGCTGTCCCTGCCATGGTGGGGAAGGAGGGCTGGGTGGCCGTCCCTTTCCTTCCACCTCCTGTGACCTTCATATGCTTCTTCCCAGGGAATTTATGGAATTTAGGAGGGATTTATGATATGCCTTTATGGGGGCAGAAGGCTACACTTGAAATAAGAAGGACAGACCCCTCTGTCCTCACCCAGAGCTTCTGTGGCTTTGGGCTGCAAATCAAACCACGAGGAACACAGAGGGCACAGGGGAAGAGCAGACAGCACCTCCCTGGAGTGAAATATTTGGATATTGACATCCAGATCAGCTCACCCCTGAAACAGACTGACTGCTCTGAGCTGCTGCAGAGCTGCTGCTAACAGAGACAGGCTGCCTGTGCTCAGCCCACAGCCCCTGCTCATCCTGTGACTGCTGGCCACAGCAGCCACCACCCACTCCTGCTTGTGACGCTGCTCGCTGTCCCCAAAGCACTGCAGGCAAAGCTGTCCCAACTCCATCAACCTACTATGACAAAACACTTGGCTACATGTCCTAAGCATAGCTTGGTGTATTGCTTCTTCAGTGCAGTGCTGCTGCTTTTTCTGTGGACTTACTTTTTATTTTGTTGGTGTTTTTTTGAAGCAGAACACATTGCTCTCCTGTGCCACTGATACGGTTTGTTGCAGAGAGCTGCCCTAGCCTCAGGCAGCCTCACCCTTTCCAGCCTCCTGCTCCAGGTGGATTTGCTTTCCTGCAACGCCAAGATCTTATGTCACAGAGGCCAGCAAGTAATAACTCATAAGCCATTTTTGGCTTCTTTTAGCCCACAGTCAGGAGCTTGTGTGGAAAACATGTGCTGTGCACAAGCAGTAGCCATTAAACTTGGACATTGCCTTCCAAACACTGTGGTAATTTCTCACCCATAAGTTTCACTCGTTTATGGTAAGAAATCAGCTGCAGCAATTTAGGGATGTGGCTTCCTTCACCCTTGTGCATACTCAGACCTCAGGGAACAGGTGGAGACTCTTCCACACTCATAAAAGGTGATTCCCAGTGGCCACAGGTTTGGTCCTGTGGTTTCTGGAAGGCTCTCCCTTGGTTGAACATGGGCTATTTTTTTTCCCCAGGCACCATTCACACCATCCCTGGGGTCCCTGTGGAGATGCCACAGAATGAAAATCCCTGCCCTGGTGTAAAGAAGCAGGGGGATTAGGGCAAGAATCTCTTTCTTGTATGGCAGCTCTGATAGTTGGAGTTAGAGAACACTATTATCGCTGGCATGAAATGGTATAGCTCAAATTAAGGTGGATAGTATCTGCTTGAAACAAGATGCTCTAATTTCCAAGCAGCAAGAAAAGCAGCTCAAGTTGCTCAGCTGAAGTCTTTCCTTTTGAGCACTAAGAAAGCAGCAGAAAGAGGGTGGCGAAAGCAAATCTGCTTGTGCAGCTCTTGGGGATCACAGCCCTGATCCCTCCCTCTGAGATTTAATTCATTTTAATTCAGCCATGAGTCCCAACCTCCCTCTTTGTGGGTGCTGTAAATTGCCTGTAAGCTTTACCAGCAGATTTCCTCTCCTGACCTAAATGCCGTGGTAGCATTTGAGCTGTGCACCTGTTCCCAGCAGAAGCATTTCACTGCACTTCCGAAACACTAATTTAATATCCTGGCAGTCCCCAGGACAAGTGTGTGTGCCTGTTATCAGCATGTATCTACTATCTATTACCTAAATATGTTAAAGGGTCAGCATGATATTTGTAACCCTGTCCTTTAAAGGGCCTCATGATGGAAAGAAGGACCTGTGTTGACAGTGTTGCAGATGCTTGATTCAAACTGAAGTTTATTTAAAGACTGTGATAACTTCGAAGGACTTTTTTACTAAGAAATATAAAAAATCTTTAATTAAATCTCAAACCACAGTGAGAGGAAACACCAAGAGTGTGAACATTTGAAATAAGCAGCACACCATACATAATAGGTTCAGGAAACAGATGTTTTGGGCCCATGGAGAGTTCTCAAAATCTATAAAATTAATTGAACAGCAATGAAAATAGTGGCTCCCAAGGAACAGATGCAGTAGAGAAACCTTGGTTACTCAGCCGCTGCTGTAAAATTCTGGCTCACTTCTCTTCCCACTCCCACCCCTCTCTGGAGGGCAATCCCCTGGTGTCACCACGTGTCCCTTGGCACAAAGGCCACTGCTACCATCACCTGCCTGGCTGGACCTTGGGGTTCTTGCAGGTCAATTAACTAAAGGGTAAAAGACAAAAAGGGAAGCAGGGACTGTCCCATGGAAAACATCAATTCGAGATGTCTCACCTGCAACCAAAGCATTCCTGAAATGCTGAGTGCTTTTCTCTCCGCAGGCACCGGAGGCCTGGGATGAGATGCTCACCTCCATTTCTTGCAGCCCCAGCCGAATGCTCATTTCCATGGAATGCAGTGGTTGCAGCCCGTGGGCTCTGTGTGTGGGTGTTCACTGACCTCTCCTGGCCAGACCCAGGCAACTCGCAGCCGGCTGGGAACCCGAACACCCTCCCTGGGAAAATATTCCAGCTGGGAAACAGCGACAGCGCACAACTTACAAATAAAAGGCAACAAAAGGGGCAGAGCCAGCCCTCTGGGGACATGCACATCTTCTATGGTATCTTTAGCAAACTAAAAGCATCTGTGATTGTGAGTTATTATTGCAGTAATAAATCACAGTATAGGGACCAAGGAGACCTGGAAGCATCCAAAAATCCATCTCAATTCTGCAGTCCTAAGTGGGGAAAAATTAGGGGTAAAACAGGGCTACAAAATGATGCCTGTGGGGAAACAGGGCAATGTGGGAAATATTAAATAAGTATTAGGAAGAAAGGAGAAGATCCAAGAGGTTATCATATGTATTTGAGAGGGCATCATTCCCTGGAGGAATCTGGTAAATCTCTTAGGTGCACAGTGTACGACCTTCTGTGAAAACCTGTACAAAAAATGCCTGTTATTGTGCAGTTGTAGTAAGAATTCAAACAAGTGGCAGCAGTAATTTTCCTGACAAGATAAGCCAAGCTTCTCCCTATTCTTATAGATTTCTACAAATTCCTGTTATTTATGTAACCATCTCAAAATACCTCATTCAACTGATATTTCTCAGCTGCCTATTTCAACACCTGCACCTCACACCAGAGCTGAGCTGTAAGCTGGGAACTCATATTTGCTGGGTCCAAACAGATCCACATCTCCCTTCTCAGCTTGCTTTCTTTTTTTAAAATTTGTTTTTCCTGCTGGAAGACAAGGAGGATTAGCTGAGCCTATAGCTTAAATATTATAATTAATTGGTGCTTTTTGATTTTTTTATATGCCTTCTGCTGCTATGCTAAAAGTGGGTTTTCTTTGTGTGAGAAAGCCTTTGTTTGCCTGAAACAGGCTTTTCCCACCCCTGCATAAACAGCACTTCGAAAAATTGCATCACAAAACCTGCAGCATTGGGAATTTAGAAAAAGAGCCTGAATGGCTGGAAACTTCACATAGCTCTGCAGCTGGGAGAGTGTGGCTTTCATCTGACAGGCTGTTTAAGGATGGTTTGACCTCTCTCTTCCTTTACATGCTGGGAGTTAACTTCTCCTGTAAGTGTCCAGCATAAATTATTTTAATGCAAATTTCCTTGTCAAAACTACAAACAGACATTTGATCAAAGGTCAGCTCTCCTTTGTGCTCCTGTTTGATATAGAAATTTCTATTTCATCTTTGACTGTCATGGTCAGTTAAGGGAACTGTAGCCTGATGGGAAATTATGGATGCATTTCATGTCCTCTCTCCAACAAGGCTTTTTTCCCCCCTTTCATATCTTATGGGTGTTTTAATTTGAATATGTTTTCATTTTTTAATGGAATAGTTAAATTAGCTTTGAAAAATGTCGTGGTATGACACTGAAAATTGTCTGCTTTTTAAAATGAAGCTCAATTTACTGCCATTTGATACCCTGGGAGCTGATCAAATAATTACTATTCCCTTACTGCTGGTTTTATTTCATGCTTAACTTGCGGATCTTTTTTTTTTTTTTTTTTTTTTTATGGGACAGTGCCTGAAGAACAGGAATTGCAGGAAAAGGAAGGGTTGGAAAAATTCTGTATGTTTTTCTTGGGGTTCTTTGGCTCTGCTGTATCCAAGAGAGCCTGGGGAGCCTGGAGCTCCCTCAGAGCTTGGGGAGCACAGCAGAGGGGCGAGTGCCCCTGGTGCCATCCTGCCCCAGCACTGGGATCCCAGGCTCCTGAGTGTGAGATGCTTCAGGGAACTGCCCACACTGAGACTGGGGAGGATGCAGAAGCCAGCTGGGGAATGATCCCAAAATCCCATTTCTATCCATACAGACTCTCCAAATGAATATCTTCTTCTTTTCTTAACGCAGTTTCATGGTTTAGCCAGGCTATGCAAGTCTGTCCAGGCTGTTTGCCTGTCCAATCTCCCCCAAGGCCTCTTGACCACCAGTCCCTCTTTCCCCATTAGCTTTGCATCCCAGTCCCATGATGAGATTTAGCATCAGGGAACCTTTGGAAGGCAGGGGAATTTAATTTTAGAGCTGTAGCTCTCGGGTTAAGTCTCCAGGGATGTAAAAGGATGACTCTCATGAGGCTCTGAGGTGCTGAACCTACATGATTTGCTTAAACCAGCCCAGGAGATTTCTGCCAAAGCACGGAATTGAACACAGCTCCTCCTGTGGCCAACACCCCAATCCCCATTTATCACCCTCCTGCAACTTTTTTGGAGCTCTTCACAGTGTGTAAAGTCAAGTCCACATCTAAACCCTTGCAGGATTTACAACCTTGTAGGATTTACAGCACCAACCCACTGTTGCTGTATCCCTTTATTTTTCCCTGTGCAAGTGCAGAGATGTGTTTGTGGCTATGGGGATGACAAACCCTGGTGAGATTTGAGGACTAAAACCCAGGTTATGATTAATGTCCAGCTGTCCAAACCTAGAGTCATTTTGGGGGGGCTTGCCTGTTGATGAGTTCTGAAACCCATCCCCCTTGGGGTTTTTACTGACATGCACCATGAGTGCTACTTTAGAAAAACACTGGAGCCATAATCCCATCGAATGAGGTGGGTGGCATGATTAGATACCACTCTCTGGGAAATGTGAGATGCATTTTAGCCTCAAGGGAATGTTGCCTTCATATGCAAAACTACTTAAAGCCAAGCCTTGGAAGACCATGGACTCATGACAGAGACACTGCCTCCTGCTCCTCACATGGCTCCAGTTTGAGCTCCCAAAGTCCTGAACTTCTTGCTCTGCTCCTTAGCTTCGCAAACCTTGCCCCTTTCATGAGCATTTCCTGGTGGCTTTTCTGGAGCAGGATGGCCAGAGCTGCTGAGCCATAACTCACACTCCCAGGTTGTGTCTCCCCTCAGCAAAAACCCTTGTAACCAATTTCCCTTCTTCTTGTGTCTCCTTCTGTTACCTTCAAGCACACGAACTGGCTCCTTTGAGATGAGATGGATGCGAGGCAGCTCAGATCTGCAGAGCCCTCCTTTGCCAGGGAAGTCTTTGTCCTTCCTCAGTGTCTGGGATCAAGTCACCTCTCATTTTTCCAGCAACCTCTGCCTGCGATGTCCCAGCTGTCCTCATCGGTGACAGTGACACCAGATGGCAGCAGTGGCCTTCGGATCCAGCTCTGGGTGAAGATGCCGGCGACTGTTTCGCTGCATCCCAGCTTTTTCGAGATCAGCTTCCCTCTGCACTTCCCTTCACTGAGGCTTAATCAGATCCCTCATGGGTCGTCAAAATGAAATTGCACCGAGTATCTACATGCTGTAGTTATTTAGTGTGTCAAAACGACACACAGAGGCCAGCTTAGAAAGTCAAGAAAGAGAATTCCTATCTTCAGGAATGCTTCAATTAATCATTTTGTCACGGCTTTGATGCTGCACTGATAAGTGAAAGCAAAGACCAGGATTTTTGAAGGTCATGTGGATTTTGGGGTGCCTGGTAAAATCTGAGGAGTTCCCAGTGGGTAAGAGAGGATTTGTGGCATCCTGCATCTTTGGCCCTTGGTCTCAAGGGGCTTTGGAAGGTGCTGGATGGCTCTGGCTCCATCATTTTAGAGCCTCCTGTCCACTGTGCCCTGGCACCACTCCTGCCTGCCAGGCCCTCAGGGGTCAGCACTGAAACTGTGCCAAGGACCAGATGCTGGGCCAGGAGGCCACAGGCTGTGTCTTTTAAAGATGCTCTCAGCTAACAAACCTTTGCAGGAGTGGAATTTGGGGCCCTGAATGCATTTTGTTTATGATGATGCCCAAATATTTATTGAATTTTTAAAAATTGATCTGGGGGCTATCAATTTACCCATTAGCCACTCCAGAAATTACTACTGTACTAACTGCAAACAATAGAAGAGAATACCCCAGCTTGGATGATTGATTGTTCTGTGTGCTGGGCAGAGAGTTCCAGCAGAGAGAAAGAACAGAGCTAAATTCCACTGACTGAGGGAAGACCTTTTAGTGAGGGACAAAAATGGGGAAGGCCCAGTGCCATGCTCATTCCTTGGATTTCAAAATGGTACCAAAACCAAATAAAGCGGCACTAAGTAATTCACACTGGCAAACTCTAAAACAGTTTTAAGCAGCTCAACAGTGAGAATCATTCGGTTCAACAGAGGAGCTGGACTTTTTTAAGTTAAATAAGAGAAATACTGATATAGTCCAGGAATCCTGCTGGGCTTTTCCTCCTAGATGCTAATAACTGCATTTTAACTTCTCTGCTACTCCCACTGACCTGGTTTGCAAACAGAAACAAACCATTACAGCTTAATTTATGCAGGGCAGTCACCCTGCAAGTAGCAGGACAGACCTGGGCTCAGAATTCTCTTTACCTGTGCCTGGGAGCTTGGGAAAATTAAAATTCTAAGGAAAAACCTCTGGAGTCCAGGAAACCTCAAAAATTCCATCAATCCTGGATTGCAGGCTTAGTTTCTTTTATCTGTCTCCACTACCCCTGAGCTGAGCACTGGGCTGGCCTCCAGGTGTGCCCAGAGGATGAGCCTGGAGAGGCCAGGAGAGCCTGGGATGGATGCCTCTCAAGGGGCTGGATCAGAGTATGGAACATAAAGCCCCCCCAGACAGGACTGGCAGTGTCTCCTACACTCTGCTATCTTGAAAACCTGATTTAGTTCACTAGAAACCTGTTATCATCCAGAGCAGAGACCCCTTCCAGCACCAGGCAGAGTGGACTGGACCCTGCTCTGGAGTTACCAGCTCTTACAACCAGCTCTATAACCTGAAAACAGCTGGTGGCACATGAACAAAACCGTGGGTGTTCACAACTGAAAAAGGAGCTTGCACTGGGTTTGGACACAACAGTGTTGTGGCTTTGCAACTCGGGATGCTGAGAAGGTGCTGCAGCATATTGCCTTGTAATAACATGAAGCAAAAGCTCAGCAGAAAGTCTGTGAACCAGATAAGATTGATTAAACAATTTCTAAGCAACGGGGTTGCACATAAAAATTTTATTAAAACCTCAAGTGCTAAATTTATTTCCTGGGTCTGTCACCGCTATTTTTTTTTCAGTAGTGATAATTACTACATTAGAAATTAAATGAACCTCATATACTACATCTTTCAGACCTCCTAGGAGAGTTGTGAAAGTGATTTAGGGAAGTGAATTTGCTATTGTGCCTAATCAAGTTACAGTAATTGTCACCTATAATTTTAACTTGACTGCTATGTGTTTAATTGGAAGCTTTACCTTTGGTTTTTTTTTGTAACTGAGCTTCTCTGTGACTGTTTTTCTATCTTCCATCCTCTTCCAAAACCCACAGACAGAGGACAAATCATTGCATGCAGCTGTGCAGTCAACAGCATTGCTGTTTGAAACCACACTGGCTTCCTCATCCACCTGATGTGTTGCAGCATCAGGTGACTTTCCTTGTGACACCAGCACCATGTTGTCTCCCTTGGGAGTCTAATCACAGCTGAGTATATCTGAGTGGCAATAAAGGGTCTTTCTGGGCCGAGGGGCTCCTTAACAGGACTGCAAGTATGGCTCTGACTGGCCTTTGGTTCTGTAGGTGTTTGGTCAGAGATATATTCACAGATTTGACCCTGCTTTGTGCTTTGGAGATGCTGGGTCATGTGCAGCCCCCTTAGAAAAGCTCATTAATAAGTCCCTTATTCTGATTTCTCCAACCAGATCTCAGCTTGTTTCCTTGAGCTCTGTGGGGCAGCAGGCCAAGGGTTTACAGACCTGCAGGTGAGTCACAAAGTACAATACAGTGGAGACAAAGGTGTCCCAGGGCTTCTCAGCAGGACCCCAAGCTGCTGAGTTGGGAGCTGGGCCACAAGTAGGCTTGTGGAGGCTGTTAATGCCTCCTCCCAAACATGTATTGCACAGGTTCCCTCCTGTGATTTAAGATCTGGGCAATTGCTCTGGTCATTCACCTCTGAAACAGAACTGGCTGCTCCTCCTCCCCTTTTCTTGCCAAAGAATTGCACCTGTGTGCAGATATATAGATGTGACTGCAGTCTGCAACAGGTCAAGGTTTCCTGTGGACTTAGGGAAGATGGTGATGATTATGAACATGGAAACTCCAAATCTGATTCATGATAACAAATGGAAGAATGGGCCTGCTTCTGACCATACTCATGCAACACAGTGGGATACTTGCCCTCCTCTAGTCACATAATATATAAAACTTGTTTAGTTTCAGCTGGGATCAGGCCCTTCGTTTTTAGAGAGTCTTTTATGGAGCATTAAAGATCCAGAAAGGCTATATTATGTTGATGCAATTAAAGGAGGTTGCTCGAAACTCTTTTATCACTGTAACACTCGTAGAAATTATTGTGCTTGTGTGGCTTTGTGCTGGCATCCTGGAGCAATGTGTATGGAATAGCAGTAACCTTGTCCCTGAATAATTCATGTTGTTTGTCAGCCACTTCTTAAGCCTTTCTGCTTAACCACAGAAGATTAGCATTTTTGTTGCTTTTATTTTTTTTAATCAAAGGTTTGGGGTGGGGGGAAGGGAGAGTGTCAGTTTTCTTTTTAACTTACTTTAAACACTTCCCCAGGCTTTCAGCTGGTACCATAACAATTCAAACTGGGATATTTTGGTCTTAGAAGTATTTTAGCTGGCTCTTAGGCTGCTACATTATACAACTTTCTGGTGAATCATGAATAAGCTGAAAGGCTAGAGAGCTTTTTTCCTAATTTCTCAAGGGTCCTTTTACTACCTAATTTGTTTTCATCCCATGTTATTTACTGACTAACTCTAATCAACATTTCTGGTATTGTTCCAGTCCACCAGTGTGGGAAGGTTTGGCAGGTAATGTGTGGCAGTGCAGGGAGGCTGAAAGATCCTGGCCTTGAAATGAATATTGCTGGTTGGAAATCGGACTGCATTCATTACATGCTGCAGTTCTCCTGAGCTTTGTCTTCGATTAAGGATGCTCCACTGCTGTAAAACAGCAAAGCTCTGTCAGGTTCTGAAGGGATGCTGAGCTGCACAGTTGCAGTTTGGAAATACTCAGCCTCAAAATCAACAGGAGGGAGGTAAAAGCCAGGGGTCTGGCTCAGAGTAAAGTGAGCGGGAGATGCCAGCCTGGGCAAACACAGGTTTGGGGTGTGCTTTCTTTGCTTCAACCTTAGGGTCATGCAAAGTAGTCTCTGGTGTTTCGGCTTTTTTGTTTGTTTGTGTAAATTAAGGGTGAAAATCTGAATTAGCAATCCTATTAAACATCCATCCTCATGAATGTACCCCTCATGGAAAGAGCCCAGCAGAGGTAACCCAGGGGCTTTGCCATACACTGGCTGTGGGACGATGATAGCAGCCCACTGCTCTGGCCTCCTGTCTGGGAGCTGCTCCTGACCCAGAAGTCACTAAACTCGAGACACATCCCCTTTGTCTGCGGATCTGCACCAGCCCTTTGTGTTGAGCAAACAAAACTCACTGGCATGCAGCAGCAGCCAAGTCCTGCTGGCAGGAGAGTGTCACTGAAGGGGACAGTGTTTGGGCTGTGGTGCTGACAGATTTCACAGAGAAATGCTGACAAGTGCAGAGCTCTGTGCACAGACTTGGTGAAGCAGAGGTTGGAGCGAGATCACTGCTACAGGACACAAATTCCCTGTCTCTGCAAGGCATCTCTGCTCTCCACTGGTCTGTGTGTTCCCTTTATTTTTCCATGCTCATGTTTTCACACTGAATTTCCATCTGACACACCAGGTAAGGTCCGACAGGAGACGAGGTGGCAGAAATCAGGACATGGCCACAGCTGCTGAGTGTGGAGTGCTGTGGTGTGACATTCACACCTTTCTCTGGCACTCAGAGTTGGCTCATCTTTTTGCCACTGCTAATTCTTTTGTTTTCCACTCTATGCTGTAGCATTTCAGAAAGAAAATCAGGATGCTCTTGAAAAACTAAATGGCTTTTGGAAGAGACTCCTATACTAAATCCTAAACTTTGCAATTCAAACTTTCCAATCAAGCTAATTTTCCAAAATGCTGGCACTGAGTTTCTCCTCCTTCCCTCATGGACAGAGTTCCAGCCTTTTCTCCTGGAGCTGCATCCTACTCTGCCATGTGTGGCTGCCAGGAGCCAGCCCACAGCTCCCACCCAGCTGGAGTGACAGCTCCAGCTTTCACACGCTGCTGCGCTAGAGTCGCTGGGGAGTTTCTCTGTTCCTGTTCCACTATTAGGTTTCAAACCTCCCTGCTGAGGAGCTGTCCTCAAGTCACATCAGGTAAGCTTAGCTATGCATTGAATTCAGGCAGTGGAACTAATCCCACATTTCAGCTCGAGAGGAGAACAATGAGGCAGGAGCTGAGCCTGGCCCCTGGCTCGAAGGCAAAGGGTTTAATATATTAGTTGAAACAGATGCTTCACACTTAAGAATGTGTGTTGTATCTAAATCCAGGTCTATCTCAGTTTAGCTGAATGACAGGCCTGTGTATTTCATGGAAAGTAGGGACCATACATAATGTATTACATATATGTCCAAATTATGTATCTTATGTTTAATGGGTGTATGTTTTGGTCCATTACTCCTGACATAAAAGCTGCAATGCCAGGATCAATAGCCTGCATATAAATTCAGGAAGACATAGAAGACTACTGCCATTAGCAGACAGGAGCCCCCCTCAACAAGTACATGCCTTTGATTTCCCAACTGTTGATATTTCAGTCACTGAAAGAATTAAGTTCTGTCTCAAGTTTCATCTCCACTACTCTGTGGAGAGGTGTCTGGCTTATAGTGAATTTTCTCCCAGCATTCCCTTTGCCTCCAAGGGACATTTATATTGACTATGACAGAACTAAGTTTAAATGTTTTTAATGATAAAAATATGAACTTTTATTCAGACCTCAGTTTATAAAATCCTTATTTATAAAGATTTGAATCTTTTACCTGAGTGTCTATGCTGGCTGCTAAAAATGGTACTTAATTGTCTTACCAGGTCCCCAAAGTGTAATTGCCATCTTTGGCAAACAGAGGAAAATTTTAATTTTCCCTGATTTGAAATGTAAAAAGAATGGTGAATAAGAGGGACTGCCCTGAGATCTTGCCTGCACAGTGCATGCTAAAAATGAGAACAGTCTCTGCAAGAAGGAACTGGCAATAAAATTACTTTCCCTTTTAGCATTTGTACTATTGCTCCTATTAGTAAAAAGAACCAAACTCAGAGTTTTTCATGCCTATGACAAATCTGAAAATGACTTAAGACATTCTTTCCTTTTCCCTGCCCTTCAGTTCCTGGGCTCCTCATGTGGCTGACAAGTTTTCCCTTCCTGTTTGTTTGGGGCAGCAGGAGAGAAAGGTCATTTCCCAGGGGGAGGAGCGTTTCCCAAGCCAGGTGTGGGCAGGGAAGGCTGAGGTGCTGAGCAGCTGCTGCAGTGGCCTGAAGATTTCACAAGGAGCCCACGGGAACACAGGGCCCTCGCTGGCCCAGCCAGACCAGTTTGTACCCTGGCTCTCTGGCTGATCAGCAGGTTTAGTTCTGGAGGCACAATCAGGCTTTAGAAAAAGTGCAGATGTGGCAGTGATGGATCCTCCAGGGTGAGTGCTTTCCTGATCCCTGCTGGGACTGTCTCAGATTTCCTATGGGAATTGTATGTCCTGTGCTTGCCTGAGCATGTGACCTAGGACAAATAAATAAATAAGAATCCTGATTTTCAATTCCAATGTGGCCTTGCTCTTAAATTTGTGTAGCAGACCAAAATAATTAAGTTTAAATATGAATGGATGTTACAGCAGGGTAATACAGATATCTATATATCAATCTCTACTTTTATTTATATGTCAGTTTATCAAAACACCCTAGGGATGTTCAGTAGTCAAGGTAGTGGTATTTGGTGTCATTTTTAAAACATCAGAATTGAAACTTTGGACAGCCTTCCTCTTGCCACCCAATAACAAAAAGTGAATGCTCTGCCAGGTCTAAGTACAATATGAACCATTTCATCTTAACTATTTTTATTTGGAAAGATCTTCTTTATTCTCCTAGGTTAAGGAGCAGGCATGTTGTCTCAGCACAGTTAAATCCCACAGCTTATTACCATGAAATACATAAGCTCAGAGGATATGAAAGTGTTCCATCCAAGAGGATATGAAAGTGGTCTGCCCAGAGAGAGTTCAAGGCCTCCTGCATGTGGAACACAGTTCCAGGCTTTAAAGCTGTGCCGTGTCAGGACTTTCAAAAAGGCAGTTTTCCAAATGGCCTTTTAAACTGGCAATTATCTCCCATGGATCATTAAGACAAACTTAGAGAAATGAAAACACGGAAAACAATTCAGTTTGGAAGGGCCCTTCTGCTTGAGAGGTGAAGGCAGGATGTGTGGGGACAATGCAGCCAGGCCCACTGTGAGGAGCCCAGGGACCTGAGAGCAGCTTGGTCACTGAGGCTTTGGGAGCCTAAACTGGGTGGCAGCTCTGTGTCCCAGCAGCATCACCACAGCTCTGCTGCTGCTGGAATCTCCTTGGGTCAGGCTAAAGCTGAGTGACTGCAGCTAGACACAGTCTTAACCTGGGAAAAGAATGAGGGAGCAAAACATGTATGACCTTATTTGTGGGAGGATGGGAGTCAAATGGTGGAAAACCCCATTATCCATCTTCCTGCTTCAGACTTCAGAATCAGACATCTTCCTTTTTGTACATTCTAATGCAGTATTCACATATAATTTCTAGGAATCCAGCCATTTTCTGACTTCCAGTTATCTTATTTATTCTGGACCTCAGCTCAGTGTCCCTCCATTCAATAATAAAGATATTGAAAACAAGGAGAAAAGGATCTAAAGCCACAAACAGAAAGCAGAAATTGTCAATAAACAGAAATACCTAAACTGAAGTTTACCAGTCCAATATTCCACACTGATTATAATTGCAGTCCACAGAATATAAACTATGCAACTGAATTTGGATGGGACAAGTAAATAAGAGCAGCTGTTGGGGTATCTGTAACACATCCATTATTTCAGTATTTAAAAAAAATAAACTAATCTCCTGTATTAAACTTATTCCCTCATGGAAGCTGACATGTAGGGCTTTCCTCTATTATCAAAATACCCACACTATCCATGACCTTCCCCAGGATGTTAAGCTTGTTTTTGGTTGTTACCTTTCTGCGTTCTGAGTAACACCACACTGCTCCATCTTGTCAGATAGTACTGACTCAAAAACAGCCATTAAAAGTTAGAGGTCTGAGGTATTTGTTTGTTTTTAAGCTACAGGACTTCTGAGATATAAAAAGAACTCCAGTGTATTAAGCTTCAAGTTTTCTTTAGGCTGAAAGTATGAAGGGAAGTGATACATTCCTTCCTATTGCAGCTCTGGGGACTGTATGTTTTATATTCAAATTCTTCAAAATACAAAAAAAAAAAAGTTACTGAAGAGAGGAAGAACTCAAAAACACCAGCTCTGAGTGATGAATTCAGTATAGCCCAGGGATACAGGATGGTGTTGAGTAATTCAAGTTTCTGCTAAAAGATCCCTCTGGCTTCACTGGCTCCCACAATTAAGAAGGAAAACTGTTTGCTCTTGCCTTTCTTGCCTTGTTCCAGGCAGAAACAGCACTTTATTTTTGCTCTCACTTTTTTCTATCCACCTGTGCTCTTTGGGAGGTGGCTGCACCTTTCCCACAGCTGAATCACATTCAGACCACAGTGAGATCAGTTTGCATCTACAACAGAGCATTAAAGACCCAGCTCTTTGCTGTCACTGGTCAGGCCACCAGTGACAAATTTCTGTGGAGGCTCCTATGGGTTTGTCCATGCAAGTTGCAGAGTTCCAGTAACACGCAGGCAGAAGTGAAAATGGATGGAGGAAAGAAGGGGCAGCAAGAAGTCACTGCTTTTCTCTCTTTTTACCTCTTCCATCATTGCAAGGGTCTGTTTGATCTGGGTTGTCTGGAAGGAGAGAGGACACAGACAGAAGAGCTTGGAGACGAGATTGAACCACTTATTCAAATCCTGGAGACAAGGACAGAAACACCTTTTCCTGCTCTGAATGGGGCATTATTTGACATTGTGTGTGGTTTGTTTTGCAGTGACCAAGAAGCCTGGGGGACATGGGTCATGCTTGCTGGCAAGAGGGATTTTGGAGATTCCAGGTCTGATATGCAGTGTTTGTTCCAAAGAACTGGGAAGCTGGTTAGTTTTTAAGGGGTGCTTTAAAGCACCATTTTTAGGAATTAGAAATAAGAAGCACACAAATGTGTGTGAAATACCAACAAAAATACTTTACTTGCAAAGAGGCTGGAGGTAATTCAGTCTCAGAGGATGCTCTGGTAGTGCCACATTTTCTGTTGGCAACCTGGGCTCTGATGCTCACCTCTAACACAGCCATGACAAACTTAAGGGTCTTGGTGTCTTAAGGGACAGATCACCATAAAACTGTGATTAGATACTTGACAAACTGGAACAGGGCTGTGTCCTTTCAGATGGCTTTGGGTTATACCTGCTGAAAAATGAGGTTTTTAGGAGGACCAAACTCAGTCTCTTCCTACTGTTCCCTGTGTTGCACAGAGCAGCAAAATCCAGCTGAGTACCGAGTTCTTGTCTTGGTGTAGGGACCCCAGCCTTCTCTTTGAGGCTCCTGGAAATCACACACTGCTCCTGCCAAACTTTATTTTGACAGTGGAAGAACGGCAATTTTGTCCTGCAGCGACTGCTCCAGGATACATCACTGTCACGTCACCTGGATGGCGCCAGTCGCCCCGGTTTGCAGCAGCTGCTGGGACTTGCTGACCGCAGCAGAGCCTGTCATTCTGAGATTAAGGAGGGATTAGCTCTGCGATTTCAGTCAGCTTTAAGAGAAAGGTTAAAGACTTTGGGAGGAGGAAGTGCGTGTGTGCGCGCACATGTGTCTTCCAAAACAACAGATGGTTTCAATAAAGTCGCTCCCGCTGCTAGGAGGTGGCACTTCTTGACATTAGCAGAGCCATATCTCATCAGGGTTCTTGTTGCTACCAGCCTGGCTCAGCGTGGCCGAGCCCGCTGTCCGGCATGGGGTAATCAGGGCAGCACTCCCATATCTGCCCCATTAATTGCCCCCTGCCAGGCTGCCCTCTCTGCTGATGTAACGCCCACTGTGCTCAGTGTGCCGGGATCGATCGCCTTTGAAGGGCAACTTTCCCTAATGATCCGCGATTCCCCCCACTTAAACTGCAGCCAGAGCTGTCTTTTATGGGTTCTGCAAGAAATCTGTGATTTCTTGGAACCGCTAAACAAAAGCCTCTCTGCTTCAATCAATGGATCGATGTATTAAATTATTGTGCAACTAAATTAACGTGCCCCTCGGTGGCGGAATTGTAGAAAATGAGCAGTGTTTTATGCATTAAAGACAACCTAGCAAAAGATTGTTTTTCAAGGTTAGATTGTTCCACAGTGAATATCAAGATTTTTCCAATTAAAATATGAGGGTTTTTTGGAGCTGCATCAGCTCTATTGCTCCTCACAGTGCCACAGTGCAAATTAATAGGTACAAATAACTGAGGAACTGCAAATAGTAATTGAGACATATTTGGGAGTTAGCAAGTAATACTATTTTTTTTTTACTAGTTTGTATTTTAATTTTATCGGTAAACAATTTGGTGGAAATCACCGTGAGGTTATTTTGGTGGGTTTTTTATTGTTTGTTTAAACTCAAGAATCATGAAAAATGCCACCATTCATAAAGTTGTAACGAAAAACTAAAGAGCTTCTGCAGCCCTTGGTTTTCTCTTTCCAGGCTGTATGGCAGGTGTGGGGATGGGCTGCGCATTACTTTCACCATGCCCTCTTTTCAGTGAATAAAAAACAGAGAAAAGGGCAAAGAAAAGAAAGAAAACAGGCTGCAGTGACCTCTTCCTACAACTTTAAAGGAAACATGATACCTAAAATAAAAATGGGAATACTCATGTGGATTAAAAATCATTCCCTTTTAAAGCTGCTTGAACAAACCCTGGTTCACATTTTCTTTGCATTTAGGTCCAGTTGCATTTCTTTTGTTCATTTTGCTGACGGGAAACAACGTGGGAAGTTTCCACACACCAAATACTGTGTTGAAGAGCTGCCTGTTCCAAAAGTGCTCTGTGCCCCCTCTCTTGTGCAGCAGGAGCACTGGGGCAGGTTCCCTCCAGGTGACCCAAACCAATCCTTTCATGGATCTGCTGTTCTCTCTGTCCCTGTGTTGAAGGTAACCAGATGAACCAGTTTTCTAATTAACTTGTTCTGCAGGTGCAATGACAAAGGAAAACCTTTTCAATAACTTCACTGTTCGCTCAACTCTTTGTATGGGTATCTTCTAAGTTCTCAAATATCTGAAAAAGTTTGTATTTTGTCTACTTTCTCCCGAAACTTTTTCCTTTCCCTCTTTTCTTTCTTGGGTTCATGACAAAGACATTTTTATTCTGAAGGCAAGAATCCCAGAATACACAGTGCCAATTGTGAGTTTATAAGGAGTCCACCCTCTCTAATCACTTAGGGAAGACAGGCATAGACTGTGTGTTCCTTAGCAGTTGACATAATTTCATTTTTATTTTGAACCTTTGGAATATCAAATGGGCAAATTTTGCCACCAAGTGTATGCTTTCAAGGTCTATCTCCAGAATGATAAATCAAGCACAAGTGAAAGCATCCCATTCCCTCAATAATGAGGACTTTGAATTCTTGTAAAATCCTAAAATACGTTTCAGTGCATTGCTGCCAGAAGAAAAAAAAAGTAACAAAAATTATTAAAACACATACCAAAACCTATTATAAAAGGATTTCCATGAATATATCTATGCACAGCTCCCCGTTGTCTCCTGGGAAGTCAGAATTCATGAAATCAAATTATTTGATCAACAGCACAAAGAAATTTGTGGCAACATCAAGCTAAGAACCCAATTTTTCCACTTCTACACTCAAATATGCGCCTGCATCGCTTCACAGACAAAACAGCAACAGGAGAAAGAAAATGATGCAGCAGAAAGGACATGTAATTCTTTAAACATCTTGTAATTTCTGAAACAACAGGCTCAAACATTTGTACATAATGCAAATGCCATCTATATGAAGCTTTAAGATGTGTGTGACTGTCATGGGTTTCAGAGCAGCTTGCACAGGCACCACATCTCATGCTGCCCTAAAGAGCTGCAGGGATGCATGGAGCATGCAGAACAGGGTGAAAAACCCAGATCCCTGGACTTCCATGGGAGTGCTACATCCTGGGAGTCCTAATGGAGATTTCCAGGGTGGGGAGAGGCTGATGGTGTTATTCCACTTGACAAAGGCTTCAGCCTTAGCAAAAGTGCTGCTATCAACGCCTCTTAAAGCACATCTAAACCTGTTTGTATGGCAATTTACTCGCTGCACCAAAAACCAGACAAAGGTGAGCTCTTTCAAGGAAGGCTCATGCTCCAAAGTGCCAGCTCAATGCGGGATCTGTATTAAAAAACATTCTACATTTGGCTTCTGCTTTTTAACACTAATCCAGCCTGGCCTACACGCCCACACCGAAGGAAATGAACTGTATCAGGCAATGTCATTTGCTAAAGGGTAAGAGCAGAGGAATTCTCCATCCCTTCGTTTTATATTTCTAGGGACAATTTCACAGGCCGTGCTGTTGCCCGACGGGGAAATTGGAAAGCTGCAGAATCGATTTGCAGACGTGAAGTTCTATTTTCTTTCACACCTCCTTCATCAGAGTCCCCATCGCTCCTGCGTTGTGCAGCATTATCATCGGAGCAGCCTGGACACCACTGATAATTGCTGAGTGAGGGGAAGGCTGTGCCTTGCAAGCAAAACTGAAATAAGTGGGGTGGCACTGCCTTTAAATTCACCCGCTATTTCTGAAAGTTAATGGGAAATTAATTAAAAAAATTTTATTCCAATTTGTTTTTGTTCACTTTTTCTTCTGAACAAAACTTCCCGGCTAAAAGCTGTGAAGCTGTATTACATCTAGTTTGCGTAAAACCAGAAAAAAATAAACACGGTTCTGCAATGCTTCTGTTATTTAGTTGTTAGTTAATTGTGTTTCACAAAGAAAAAAACCCTCAAAACCTCTTCCACAGCAAATGTCTGATAATGACACAGTTCCTAAGAATAAGATTAGTGGCTAATTGCTGCAGAAAACTGGAAAACCTTAACCTCTGGGACGGAGAGAGAAATGTGCTTTGTGTTATTAAGGGTCACGAGCAATAAAATGATCACTCGTGTGCTGCAGTCATTCAGCAGCTCTGAATGGGACAGGGAGGGCTGATCTGGCTGCCCAGAGCGCACTGGGGTTACCAACCCTGCAGAAATGAAGAATATTCCTGGTGTAACAAGCTTTCAGACCCCTCACCACATCCTTGCAGCATTAGGACGCTGTCAGACATTCCTGTGCCCGTTTTTCTGCCTGTTCTCAGCAGTGATGGTGGTGGCAGCTCTGCTGGGCAGCCATCTCCGGGTGACACCGCGGCTCCCCTCAAGGAGGGTCGGCCCCAGGAGCCACAGCTCAGCGTGGACAGGAGAACGGCAGGAATTGGGGGCGGAAGGGGTGATTTACTCATCTGCAGAGGCCATTTCTGCCGGGTGTCCCTGGTGAGGAGGGAACAGGCTCCAAACTCCGGGACACGCTGCCCACGCGGCCCTGCCCCAGGGCCCAAAATGGCGGCCCGCCCGCAGGCGCCGCCGCCTCGTTGCTACACGACCGGCAGGGCCCGCCTCCCCTCGGGAACTACAGCTCCCGGCATGCCCGCTCCTCAGGGACTACAACTCCCGGCATGCTCTGCGCGCCGGAGGCGGCCCGTCCGCACTACATATCCCGGCAGGCAACGGGGGCAGCGACCAATCGGCGTGGCCGGTGCTGCGGGGTGCGCGGCCGGCGGCGAACGGGGGAAGCGGCGCGGTGACATTTCCTGCCGGGCCGCCCCCGGAGCCGCTGCCCGAGCGGGGCCCAGGATGGCAGCGCTGGGAGGTCGGTGCGCCGCGGCAGGGGAGCGCCCGGTGTGAGGGGGAGGGTCCTGGTGAAGAGTATCGGGGTCTGTGTGTTGCGGGGTGTCTGGGGGGGTGGCGATGAGGGGGTTCGGGCCTGTGCTGGCGGCAGCACCGTGTGAGGGGGCTCGGGGGTGCCCAGGCTGGGAGGGGTCCCGGGGAGGGGCAGCGGTGCTCGGGTGTGGGAGGTGATGGCGTGAGGGGAGAGGGCGCTGAGCGGGGCTCTGTGGGACAGGGGCTGTGCGAGGCGGTGTCACGGGGGAAGGAGGCTGTCCCGGGAGGGATCCCCCTGCTGTGTGAGGGGGGCGCAGCCGGCAGAGGAGAGTGGGGTTGATGAAAGGCTTCTATGGAAATGGGTGTGCTCTCTCTCCTCTTCGCCCCTTTGTGTTGCCCAAATTTTGTTGGAAGCACTCTGTTGCAGTCAGCAGCTTTACCTGATTTGCAGCTCTTGCCACCTAATGTTTTTCTTTTTGAGCTCTCCTTTGTTGTTGTTGTTGCGTAAAAATTTGGTCGCTATTACGAAACAGATTTTTGTGCTTGGGCTATTGCTCAATTTTCACTTTGGGATTTACTTCATTAAGCTTATCGCATGTTATTTAGCAGCACATGCTCTACTAAATATGTTTCCACGGTGATGTAGCAGCTCCTTCACACCTGAGAAATTTCAAGTTATAATTCAGTTTTATTTGTAGAGGAAACACATAACTGTATCTACAAGTTTGTGTGAGTTTAAGTTTGTTGCCCGGCAGAGATAGCATAGGGCTGTTTTTTCATGAGCCTCTACTCCAGCCATTCCTTGTGTAAGGCAGGAGCCAGTTCCTGTTTCAATGTGAAGTTAAATATTTACATACAGACTTGTGTAATGGCGGGGTGGGTTGGGGACTTATTTTATTCCTCTGTGTTCCCTTTCGTTTTATGAGTCAGTAAGTGTTGTGTTTCTTGACTTCATTCCCCTTTCTCAAGAGAAATAAAGGATTTGTATTGTTTTCCTTAATGGGCATAAACTTTGTAGTTTATGGGATATAAACTTGATCATTTAATGGTAGTTGACGTGTACATTGTGAAAAGGAAAAAAAAAAAGCATTGAGGTATATTTATATGTTTACTCATCCTTGGCAATGCTTGGCTTGCTGTCAGTGGATTGTGATGCTTAGGAAGTCTGGAATATCAATTTGTGCTAATCCTTGGTCATGCGTGGGTTTTTTGGCACGTGTATGAATTTTTTTTGGAGGCTTTTTCTGCTTTGTCGGTTGTTTTCCGTTAAAGTTTCAATTTTGCTTTGTAGAACCAAGTCAGTTTTCACAAACACTGAACGGAGTTCCTCCCTCAAACCCAGTCATCAGTGGAATGGACCCCTTCCATGCTTGTAGTATTCTCCAACAGCTGAAGACCATGTATGATGAAGGGCAGCTGACAGACATTGTGGTGGAAGTGGATCACGGGAAAACATTCTCCTGTCATAGGAATGTTCTTGCTGCAATCAGTCCTTATTTCAGGTACAAACATCCTTTGTTCTAGTGGTGATCAAAGCTGATAGAATATTAGTGTGGGTGTGATCTTTAAAAGTTTTCATTTAATGAAAGTAAGTTCTATGTATTTATAGATAATAGAGTGCACCTAGCAAGTAAAGGTTATTGTTCTCTTAAGGTCAATGAATTCTCTGTTTCTCAAAGGAAAGTTTCATTGGAGAAAATGTCCCACAATTTTAAACCAAGCTAAACTGCCTCCAGTACAAAGGGTATCAGGGATACAGTAAGAGCATATTGAAACTACTTGTTTTCTTTTAAAGTTACAATTTTAGCATGGAGCATGCATATGAAATAACTTGTTGCAAATTGAATGCAAAGTCTTGGAAAAGTCAAGAGCTTTTCTTGTAAACTCAGTGACTTTTAACGTGGGGTTAGGGAGATAATTAAGCAAGAAGTTGCACTTTTGTTTGTAAGTGTATAACTGATTTTAATTTGGGTACCCCAACAGCAAAGTTTAACACCTGTTTGTGCTGATGGAGGGGCAAACACATTGGGACTAGCTGTACAATATATTTAACTTTATGCCTGTAGCTAAAGGTGATTACAGACCAACTGCTGAATGTTTTTGTTGTGCAGATCGATGTTCACGAGCGGCCTTACCGAGAGTACCCAGAAGGAAGTTCGGATCGTTGGTGTTGAGGCAGAGTCGATGCATTTAGTGTTGAACTATGCATATACCTCCAGAGTCGTGCTGACAGAGGCCAACGTTCAAGCTTTGTTCACTGCAGCCAGTATCTTCCAGATCCCTTCCATACAAGATCAGTGTGCTAAATACATGATCAGTCATTTGGACCCACAGAACTCCATTGGGGTGTTCATCTTTGCTGATCACTACGGCCATCAGGAACTCAAAGACAGATCACAAGAGTACATTCGCAAGAAGTTTCTGAGTGTCACCAAAGAGCAAGAGTTTCTTCAGTTGAGGAAAGACCAACTGATAAGTATCCTCAACAGCGATGATTTAAATGTAGATAAAGAAGAACATGTTTATGAGAGCATTATAAGGTGGTTTGAGCATGAACAAAACAAGAGAGAAGTGCACCTTCCAGAAATATTTGCCAAATGCATCCGGATGCCTCTGTTGGACGAGACATTTTTAGAGAAAATCCCTCCCGCGTTTGCACAGGCGATGGCCAAAAGCTGCGTACAAAAGGGACAACCCAGTGCCAATGGCTACACACAACGGCTTGGAATGACCGCTTCCGAAATGATCATCTGCTTCGATGCTGCCCACAAACACTCAGGAAAGAAGCAAACAGTGCCTTGTTTAGATTCGGTCACAGGGAGAGTGTTCAAACTATGCAAGCCACCAAATGACTTGAGGGAGGTGGGGATTCTGGTGTCTCCTGATAACGATATTTACATTGCGGGTGGTTACCGGCCGAGCAGCAGCGAGGTCTCCATCGACCACCGAGCCGAGAGTGATTTTTGGATGTACGATCACTCTGGCAATAGGTGGATTCCCAAGGCTCCTTTGCTGCGGGCCAGGATAGGCTGCAAGTTGGTTCACTGCTGTGGGAAGCTGTACGCCATCGGGGGGAGAGTTTATGAAGGAGATGGGCGCAACTCCCTCAAATCTGTGGAGTGCTATGACAGCCGGGAGAACTGCTGGACAGCCGTGTGCCCCATGCCGGTGGCAATGGAGTTCCACAGTGCTGTGGAGTACAAGGATAACATCTATGTTTTACAGGGTAAGGTGGTTTGACTGCCTCTGTGGTGCTTTATTGGAAGTGGGGATTGTTCATGCTGACTGTCTGTGTTTTCTTAAGCAATTTGGAAAAACCCCTGGGGCAGTGGTTGGAGGGAGGTGGTGGGAGAACTAGGAAGAGGGAGGTTGCTGCCTGAATTCTCATGCCCTGGGAATGTGTCACTAAGTTGTAGTATTGAGTTATTGCACAGATGGCATTTTTGGTGGTATTCTGAGTCAACAATGCAGTATTAAACTTAACTCTGAAAATAATTCTTTATTAAATCTTTGCCTGGGCGAAATGCACCAATGTTGAGAAAAGCACTTTGCATTTTACTTGGCTAAAGCTGAGAAAACTCCTGGTGTCTTTATTCTTGGTGACTTGTAAAAGTCGATTTATGACTCCTCAGTCTTCGTTTCCTGCCCTACCCTGCTTTCTGAAGTCATCCTAGAAACTAGAAAGAGATAAAGTGTCTTTCTTAGTTCACTCTGTTTCTTTGGTCAGTAATTTCGGTACTGCCTTTATATTCAGTGCACGCTGAAAAGTGCTGAGACTGGTCTGAGACTGTGGTAAGAGGCCCACAAAGTGGAAAGAAGGAAGGAGTGGGAGGTGTCTCAGTTTTGTTTTGCTAAGGGCCACCTCTGTAGACACCTGCATGAGCTGGGATCTCAGATGCACACCAGCTCCTTCTTGGGTTGTTTCGTTACAAAGCTCGACCATGGGGAAGAAACAGGTAGAGAATACTGTAAGATCCTTGTTATTTACCAGAAGAAGTTGATGTGATTTCGTGACTTTGCATTCGTGATCTTCCATGTGACTTGTAGTTTTCTTCTTCTTCCATTGTTTCTGTATCATGTTTGACTCTTATTGGTTGTGGCTTTAAATAATTCTGTTACGCTAAAAAGTTCTCGGGCCAGATGTCTGCTTTAGGTGGTTTGAAAGGAATGCTGAAAAATATTGAACTTGGTATTTTTTCCTTTTAATGTTGCTTAGAACTGATAAAAGGTGGATGACAATATTATAATCTATAGAATAAGAGTGCACCTCGTTTACAAATTTTAGCTGCACTGATTCAGTGCTTCAGTGCTTTAAGTGACAACTGACTGCTCATATAAATAAGCTACTTCCTGTGCTAACCAGCAAATTCTAAAGAGTAGTGTTATGGGTGGCTAGAAAAAACCTTGGTTGAGTTGTGCTGTTAGCTTTTAGTAATTTTTCTAGGGAAAACTCATAAGTTAGAAGTAGTCAATAAGAATTGATGAGAGTATGAAAATGCCAGTGGAATGTATGTCAGTCACAGGAGACTGCACTGTGGAACAAAACTGAATAATCAAAATTAGTATTATCTGTAAGATTTAATCTCTTAAACTCTGTTCCACCAATTTTGCTGTCTCATTTCTGTATTCTTTGTTATGCATGAGGTGCTTGGTCACACAACAGCTTGGTTAAAATTCTTAAGATAGCCACATGAAATCATATATGATTTGAATTACGCTAGTGTTTGGCAAATGTTAGGCCTTTCTTCCACTGGGCTTTACAAAAGGCAAGGTGCTCTTCGTCCATGTTCTTTTCATGAAATGTACAGTGCATGAGCTTTTGGTCATCTGAACTTCCATCATCTGCAGTCTGTAGATGCTGCTTTATGCACTGAGCAGCAGAGGTGTTTTATAACCTAACCACAAACCTAACTGTGAATCAGTAGCTTCATGCCCGTTTTCACCTGACCTCCTTTTAAGCAAATCAGCCTAAATGTGTAACCCAGCCACCTGGCAGGAGTAGTTTCAAAATCTGTGTGTAGTATAAGACAGAATTCAGGGTTTGAAAGCTGCTACACCTCAGCAACTAATTGTGAGACTCTCCATCTGCAGATGACACATTGTGACAATGTTAGAGTGAAACAAATGTACTTCAGACATACCAAGACTGGAATATTGAAGGGTTTTGTCCCAGATTAATGACCATGGTTTAGAAGTAACAAAGGATACCTAGAAACTATGTAAAATGTGTTTCTCATGTGCTTTGAATTCCCTCTGGTTCAGCTGAAACAGACACTCAGAGTAGGTTTGAGTCGTGCTGTTAATATTTTGTAATGCCCTAGAGGGAACGCAGTTGATGGTGCTGGGGTTTTGGGATCCAGCCTTCAGAAAATTTAGACCATTTCTGTCTGTGGAAGAACGTACCTGAGAGCTTCATAGCCACAGAACTGTTGGACTGGAAACAAAGCATGAGTTATGTTTTTTTATTGTTCCTCTCTCTTTGCAGGGGAGTTTTTCCTTTGCTACGACCCTCAGAAGGATTACTGGGGGTTTTTGACCCCGATGACTGTGCCTAGAATCCAAGGCTTGGCAACAGTGTACAACGACTCCATCTACTACATAGCTGGCACCTGTGGGAACCATCAGCGCATGTTCACCGTCGAGGCCTACGACATCGAGCAGAACAAGTGGACTCGAAAGAAAGACTTCCCATGTGACCAGTCCATCAATCCATACATAAAACTTGTTCTCCTCAAAAACAAACTCCATCTCTTTGTCAGAGCTACTCAAGTCACTGTTGAAGAACACGTTTTCAGAACCAGCAGGAAGAATTCGCTCTACCAGTACGATGAGGTCACTGACCAATGGCAGAAAGTCTACGAGACTCCAGACAGGCTCTGGGATTTAGGCCGGCATTTTGAATGTGTTGTTGCTAAATTGTATCCGCAGTGTCTTCAGAAAGTTATTTAAATTTATTATTTTCTTTTTTTTTTTCAGTAACAGGCCTTAGTGATTTCAGTGGTAATTTGATGCTAGAGAAAAACATGTCTTAAAAGAAAACAAAGAAATTCTGTCAGTATTTATTGTAAGATGAAACAGACAGTTTTTTGTATATGGGGATGGGTGCTCTTTAAAGGTTGCAGTCCGGGGAGGGAATTATTGGTTCAGTTTCATATTTACTGATATTTTCCTGGGAAATGAGAAGGAGGTTACAAAGTGCAATTATCAGCATTTTTTGTTCTGGTAAACACTTAATCATGTCATGCTAAAGGGTTTTTTTGTGGTAAAAGCAAATTAAGTGGAAGAGCCAGGATAACTATGCACTACAGTGAAAGAAAATCTAGCATTAATAGTTAAGGATGTCCAAGATGTGTTGAAGTGACTTTTCTTCTTTTTCTCTCTCTTTTTTTTTTTAATACGGGTAAAATTTGAGGCAATATCACTAAGTTTTGTTGCTTATTTTTTATTTTTGATTTAGATTAAAAGTACATAGAGAGGAATGGTAGCTTCTGATTCATAATGATCTCTTCTTTTTGTACTGTTTTTGAAGTCTGCTAAGATGTTTGTGATGTTGTTTGTGCACTGCAATTTGGGAGAAAGACTCAAGTCAGAATTGGATTGTGGAGTACCTTTGCCCCGGATGGAGGCCTGTTCATATTGTTGTACCAGTTCCTGTCTGTGGATTTTTGTTGAGATTGAGCTTAATGATAGTGGGGAAAAAAAACCCAACACCTGTTTTTTGCCACATAGGTGTAGTGCTGTAAAAACTTTTTTTTTTTTTTTTAACACTGATTAAAACCTTTTTTTTTCACCCCGTAAAGGGCTTTAACCCAAAAGTTGATGGTGCTAGTACATTTTTAATACTTGTTTGTCTGAACTGGGCCATCCTTCTGCTACTGTTTAAGACAGCCTGTTATTTTCCATGGAGTGTGTGTCTGTCTTCAGGCCCTGTCCTGTCATCAGATTGTCTTTTCTAACATAACATTTTTACTGCAGTGGTGTTCTTGCACAGAATGGTGACAGGATATGGCCTTAATAATACTGATTCTCTTTTACTTTTTCTCTTTGTGTGGAGTGTTCATTCTGTCTCCACTACAGTACAGTGCTATGTGCAGAGTTGGCATGTGCTCTGGTGATTTGGAAAAGTGTGGTTTCACTTTGCAGGTTGTTTTTCTTTTCTCTTTGCAGTCAAGCCCCCTGCTATCTTCTGTTTCCTTCTGATCTATAATGTGAAAAGTTGCACTACTGAGCTGTCAGCATTATCCAGTGTATTAACACAAAATTGACAATAAGCATCCATGGCTTAAATAATCTTAGGGGAAATACAGAATAAGGAATATATTGCAACACTTTTCTTTATATATTTAACATTTAACTTATTTTTAAAAAGTAAATAAGTTCAAAGTTCAGCCTCTACTTCAGTAGTGAAAATTGGATTTAAAAGGGAAAAGAGGCATCCTAAAACTTGCATCAGCTGTAACTGACCAGGTTTCTTACAGCTCTGCTTTTTGCAGAGCTTTAAGTTCTCTTACTTTTTCCTGTTTTTTCCTGTTGACCTGAGTAAACCAGTAAACTTGACATGGCACTGGCCCTCACTGGCTGAAAGTGCTTACCATTATCTGGCTTAACAGCTGATATTTCAGTCAGCCAAATATTTAGCTCATTGTTTATCCCCCTGGCATGGCTGAGGATTTGGATAATGTTTGTTTACTATGTGGTCTTCCTGTTCCCAAATGGAATCTTCCTAATACACGAAAATACTCGCCTGGTTCTATTTATTAATTCTTGCACAAAATGTTTGAGAGGCAAAAAGCAAACAAAAAACTGTGAAATGAAAAGCAAAATAAAAATGCCTCTTTGCATTACATACCTCATCTTCCAGAGATTCACCAAACTCTTCTTCCAATGCGAGCACCTGCATTTTGGTTTTTTTTTTCCTCCTGAATTTGGCAATTCTTGCTAAGACTGCATTTTCCAACAGTGTTGAGGTGTACTGTTTCTTTGTTTAGTTTTCTTCTGGATAGTTTGATCTATATGCATAGCCAAGAATAAGGGATTTTCTGAGAAGTACAACTAATTTCACTTTTAACTAATGATCCTTAGCCCTTGGCTAGCTCTCTTTGCGCTGTTGTAGGCCTCTAGCTGCAAGCTTTCTGAAGCACCCTCCCTAACAGTGTTGCATTTGTGTGTAAGACCATTTTTTTTGCAAAGTGTTATGTAACTTTTTCCCTGTTTCTTTGTTTGTTTTCCTTTTTTTTTTTTTTCTTTTTTTTTTTGAGCTTGGTTGAATATTTACAAGATTTCTTGCTGCTTTTTGACAATCTATATTTATTTAGTAGAACAAATTTCAATATATTACTTGAAACTATGAAATAGAATTGAGTTAGCAGTTGACTGGTCATGTGATGTATAGAAGTACAATATGCTGTGGTTAATTCTGCAGTAGGTTTGTTAATTTTGTTTATCTGCACTAAAGTACGAAGATCTCCATTCTGTTTAACCATTCAAACTGAGGGTGTGATCCAAGTCTGTCATGTGTTTGAAAGCTAAATCCTGGAACTTGCTGTGGGAGTAGAATATACTAAATCTTTTGCATGAGGAGTTTGTTGAGACAGTAAAGTAGCTGTGACATTTTGCCAATTCTTAAATGCTTCTACGTTATGCTGAAAGTCAGATTCCTGGTAAAGTTTTGCTTTAGAGTCAGGCTTAAGTAAACTTGCACAGCACAAAAAAAAATAATTGCACCAAAGGTACTGATAATATTTGAACAGTAATCTGTACATTTTGCTCATTTGGAATTTTTTTTGCATTCATTTATTTCCCTTTATGAAATGAATTTCTAGCGTTGTAAGAACTTAGGTGAGTGTAAATCTCTTCCAAAATTATTAGTTACTTTAGAAGGAAACGTTTTGTAATTTCCACTTGCTTCCATCGATGGAATTTAGAATAACTCAAAGCAGTTTTGGTGCACCAGACATGCAGTGTGTGTATGTTCTACAAGAGATCCAAGAGCTCCCTGTTTGCGAGGCTGTTGAGAAGTGGCATCCAACATTCAGTGCTCAGGTATGTTAGTAAGAAGTACTGTAGTCCTATGAGGGCAAATGTGTGGATTTTTAAACATTTTGCCATAATTGCACAATTTTGCATTTTTACTTAATGTCATGTTATGTTTCTTAAAATAAACCTATTGTTGAAATACAGTGGAGTTCAACTGTTTTTGTGACAAATCTGTGTGCATTTTAGTAAATTTCTGAAAATTAATCTGATGTATTTTTGATGTTTGTTCAGTTCTGCTGTTTCTGCACTTGTGCCTCACCTGTGTGTAATGTCACTTCTTTTTTTTAAGATGGAAAGTGCTTTGTTCTTTTGTCTCATTCCTTGTGGCTATTCAGGTCTAACTTCTCATTTGTTTACATACAGGGGACATGGTCTTTCCCTTCCCTTTCTCCTTGCCTTTGTCTGCAGCTGGCATCCCAGCAGGAATGTCAAGCTGGGCTTTCCAGCCAGAGAATACTGAAAATTGGAAAACCTCAACCCCCTTTATACTGAATTTCCAGCATCCTTGGTGCAGAGGTGAGAACTAGAGGCCCCCAGCTTTCAAAGCAAAGCCCCAGCTTTATTTGTGGTTTCTGCTGCAGTGCTGGTGCTCAGCAGAGCTGTTTGTATGTGATACTGGTTGTTTGAGAACCTTTGTTCCCTTCCAGAGACTGTCTCATGACCAGTGGAGATGCCAAGTCGTGGCAGCCTAGGAAAACATCATGGAATTCTCTTGTTTGGGATGGTGGTGATGTTGCCAGGTTCTCCAGGCAGTGTCTGAGCCGTGCCAGGGCTCTGATCTCGCTGTGGCTGCAGAGCTGTGGGGTGGCTCCTGTGACTGGGATGTTGCTGTGAAGGGCTGCAGTTTGGGAAAGACAGAGCAGGGAGGCACCGTGGTTCTGGTGGCAATACTTGGAATGTCTCAAGATCTGTCTTGGGGTGGATGAGGAGTGAGTTCAGAGCTTTTGGGCTCTGCTCATAGGGCAGTCTGGTGAGGGTGACCTGCTGTGGGTGCTTGCTACAGCCCACCTGAGCATGAGGAGGAGCTGGATGAGGCTCTCTACAGGCAGCCTCTTAGAGATCTTGGAACAATCCCATGGGAAGAGGGGTCCAAGAGAGCTGGTTGATATTAAAGAATCACTGTCTTCAGGGTTTAAAATGATGCAACCTGATGAACAAGCAATTGGGTAAAAGGGGCAAGACACCTGCGGGGGTAAAAAAGGAATTCAGTTCCTACATAAACAGGAAATACACAGGAGATGGAAGCAGGGTCAGAGCAAAAGAGGGACAGGAGTATTTCAACCATGCTCTTTGATTCCCTAATTTCTATTCTGCTGTTGTGGCAAAGAACATACATGGATTGTCCCCCAGAGCCCCACGTTCCTGTGGTGCTCTTGTGAAATCCTTTCAATGCTGGCACATGTTACAATGCCAGTGCTATAACAGAGATGGATGAGATCACTTTGCAGGGTCAGGTTAACCTACTGAGGTGCAAGGAAGGGTGAGCAGCTAACTGAGGGAGCTGGGAAGCCACAGGTTTGCAAATGATTGTGCTCCTTAAAAAGTATCAATAAGGATTTTCCTTCTTTGGATACTCAAGTAAATCCCAGTGTATTTTTTTGAAGACAGAAGTAGCTGGGCCCTTGAGAGATTCAGTTTTCAGGTTCAGGATAGAATTATTTGCTGGGCATGTTTTTCCTTCCAGACATCCTTTTGGAAGTGAGTTCTGTTATTTTGGAAGGATCTGCTGAAGGACAGGAACACACAAACCCCTGTGCACCCCCTAAAACAAAGTAACATTACTTAAATGAACTTCTCCACTATGTTTGTGCCCCAAAGCTGTGAAGTGCATGCTGCATGCATGTCTCACAGCTTGGAACTCATGTGCAGCCAAGAGGTGGGGAAATAACCACCCAGCTGTTGCTTTCTCCTTATCTCTTTGCAGCATGTTCTCCCCTCTGGGTCTCTCAAAGATGGAGGAGAGAGGCCAGCAAAGCTGGAACCTCGCCCATTTCTTAATATCTCACTAAGGTGCCTTGTGCCTCACTGCTGATATTTGTGTTTGTGTTTTACACAAATAATGATGCAAATATATCCACTGTAAGAGGCAGGTATTTATTAACTTTAACAAAGATTATGTGATCAAGTTACTTCTTAACAAGTAAGAGCAGCAAAACAAACTGATTTCTGACATCTCTCCAAGTGGAATTTCTGAAATACAGCAAAGGCATTTATCAGCTTTCCTTTTCAGAAGGTGCTGGTGGGGTCTCTGTTTTTAGCCAAACAATAGGACACAGATCCTGTCCAGACTCTACATCTTTGAAAGCTTTGGCCCTCTACAAAATGAAGTTTACAGTACCCACCACCTGAGAAACTGGGGGGTGGTGAGCAGACAAGTGAGAGTGATCAAACACATGTATGAAACCCTGGATATTGTGTTTCCTCATGAAAAAAAGTGCTAAAAATCCCCACTTGGAGAGCACTGGGCTGGGTTTGACTGTTTTTGAAGGATTGGGTGAATTCCTGCGTGTCACAAGCTTTGAGTGAAGAAGGCCTAGACCTGCCTGGAGAGGAACAAAAGGGAAATAGGTAATGATGCCCTACTTTTTGTAGTACCTGGGTGATGGGGAGGCCTTCCCAGCATGGAAGGACCTCTGTGTAATTCATACAAGTGGGTCACAGCTTTCTCCTCTGCCCTCCCTCTTTCTGTGGCTGTGAGCCAGGCCCCAAAACCATACCAGGGCATGGAGGTTGTGCCCAAATAACCTCAAGCTGCTGTCTTTTAACAGATCAGCTCCACAATTTGCAGATGGTATGTGCTTATTTAGACCTTTAAGTGTCACTGAGTGCTAGCAATGATAACATACCTGTAAAACATCAACCAAAATGGTACAAATATATCTATTTTAAGGAATGCCCTCTGTGTTCCCATGTCTCCTTAGAGCTGCACGTGTCCTCTGCTTGGCACTGTCACACGAAAGTGGCAACATCCAGTCCAAGTGTAACAAGTGTGAGCTGTATGCTCACTTTGTGCCAGTTTTTGGTCCTTTTATTGAACGATAAATACCTAATTTTTGCTTATCTATAAACTCCATTCTAAATTTTATTGGATTATTAGTTTGAAGTCAAGGTGGTATGTGACACATCAGTTGCAGAAAAAGATTTGCAGATAAATTTTGAATTACCTTAAACCTTTCCAGTTTGATTCAGTTCATAATTCCTTCAGTAACAGATTTCTTGATAGATTCTGAGAAGTTCAGGGGCAGGAATATTTGGTGAATATCAAATTAACTTTCTCCAACAGCCAATAAATTAAGTGCTGAAATTGCCTTTACTCTGCAAATTTACATTTTGTTTTTCTTAAGTAAAAGTTGTACCACATTTTTATATAAAAACTAGTATATGGAGAAGTGTTAAGAAGAGCCATTGGATTAGTCACTCAAATTTCCATTTTTCATAGGGCAAGGAAATAATAAAGAAGAGTTTCTGCTGCTTTTGTCCATCTCAACCACAAGGGAGGTATCCAAGGTTTCCTGAAGTGATTTTGAAGAGCAGTCTCAACAGTGTGAATTGCTATTGTGTCTGAAGTGCACTAGAAATGGTCGCAGCCCAGTAACCATCAGCAAAAACCTTTGTAAATTAGGCAGTTGCTATTAACACGGAGATGAAAGGAGGGACAACATCTAACAAAGGCAAATCCATGTTTTGATTTGGTAAAGCACCAGTCTAAAATAGCTCAGTGCCAAGGGAACTCAAGTATCCACAAGCAAAATAGAAGGTACATTCTTGGAAGTGTAGAAGGTAATTTATTCTAAAAGTCCGAAGGAATTTCACCTTTTGCAATGGCATTTTTTTTCACAATAGCAATCTTCCAACACTATACCTGTAGGAATAAATGACTCCCATGAGCTCTAGGTCTGGTATGGTGGCAGCCTCATTGACAGGCAGCTCCTGGTGCCCTCCTGTGGGGTGGAGCACAGAGGACCACACACCTCCAACAATCTGTAACAAATCTCCACAGCACCTACAACTGCCTTTAAGGATTTACTCATTTTAGAAGGCACTGTTACATTTCTGGCTGTAAAACATTTTTAGAGCGAATAACTGGTAGGAGCCATGACTGGTGAGGCAGAAAGAGCTGGAGCAGATCGATCAGCCCAAGGCCCGTGCAATTGGAATTCTCTCCCTGACTCTGAGCTAATGGTGGGTGCCTGGGGAGACAGGCATGGAGCTGCCTGTCAATACTCCCCAAGCTCCAGCAATTTGCCATCTGCAGTGCCAGAGGTGACATCTCTGTGTTTAATAGCCCTCAATGGATTTCTCCCCAGAGTCTATCTTGCTGTCTTTTGACCACTGGAGATGTTTTTTTATCAAGCGGTTACAACTGCCTGGTAGAAAATCCTTTTTAAATGGGAGATGTGTATTGTGATTCCTGAGTTGTGAGAAGAACATCTGGGATGGCTGGGAGAGCACCATTTGCAGCCTTTTGTGCTGGTGCAAACTGGGAACTTGTGTGTGGATTTGGGCATTTTTTGTGTCCAAGGAAGATTTTTCTGCTGGGGCCATGTGCAAGAGTGTGGATGACAGCACGTGGCTACCATGCAGGAACTGTGGGCTACAAGAGATGCTGAGTGGCAGAGTAAACTTGGATATATTATTTTTCTGCCTCTATTTACCTTTCTGATGAATTTTCTACTCAGATTGGATGAAAACACTTCCCTGCCTCACCTACCATCAGGTTTTTTCTATTTTTTCTCGTGCTTCAATAGTGCATTGCAGTGTCGGGATTATAAACTCGGCAGGGGAATGTTTTAAATCCCCCAAATGGGGATTTGCAACGTAAGTCTGGTGGAAACATTCCTCCTGAAATTGGGTTACGTTAACCTTTAGAAAGCATGGACTCACATTGTGGACATTGCTTGTTTAATACTCCAAGTCAACTGCTTGGTTACTGGCAAAAAAGTTCAGGATTTTTCTGCATGTTTTCCCCTTGGTCCAGGGTGACATTTACCCCTTGGTAAGTGTTGCTGTGGTTTGTCAACCCCTCCATTCCTTGGGTGATCAAACTCAACCTGGTGCAGGATTTTGGGTGACCCAGGAGCAATGCAGGAGAACTTCAGGCAGAAGGGTAAAATGCCTAGAGAAGGATGGGCAAAGACCTCCTTATGCAAATTTCCCTGGAGGAGAGTGGGAGCAGAGCCTGCAAAAATATATTGTAGAGAAAGAATAAGTTAATATGTACAAGGAAAAGCAATATCTGACAAATAATTTATCAGCATCCACAGGGAGATGAGAGATGCCAGCATTCCAAGCAGTGGGAATAGGGAGTTTGCCCTGGATTTGTTCCTGATGGGTGAAGGGCCACCCCTGTTAATGTGAGATACAGTAGCCTTTGGATGCAACAGGTGGCAGAGGGTGTTCCAAGTTAGAGAAAGGCTTTACATCTGGGGGTAGAGCCTCTGATCTCAACCTTTGATCTCATCTGGGGTAGGGGATGGGGTCAGCAGATGGCTTTAAAAGCGAGTGGGTCACTCCCAGTGGAGCTAGCATTCCCGGGGGACAGGAGTCCAAGCGGTGCCTGCCTTGGCCGGACAGGGAGCAGCCCATGGGACAGTGGTCAGTGAATGTCTGTGTGTGGTGGTGTGCTTGGGTTCAGGGAATCTTGGGGTCCTTGGATCAGCAGGTGAAGCTTCATCAGACTCAGGTTTGATTTACCATGGCTCTTTCATTTAACAACAACAAAAAAACCCAAAAAACCCAGCCCCAACCGAATAAAATAAGTGGTGTAGAAAAATAATTGTACAGTGCAAGAATAGTCCCCAGCTGATCTGGGTTACAGAATGAAGGCTGTGATTGTATGTGTTGGTTTCAAAAGACAGCAGTTCAATAAATCAAGGGAAGGTGATGGTAAATGTCAACTGGGTTGAGATGTAAGTGCCATAGGTTATACAAGAGACCTGGAATTCCTTTATTTTCTAGTTGTTGTTAGTAGGCTCAGAGGGATTCCTGAAGAGGATTGAAGAATAGTGGAGAAAGGATCCAAGATACCTGTCTAAAGAATAAATCTAAATAAACTAACAGGAAGTAAACAGGAAGCCTACAGGGAGTGGTAAGTAGAGAAATGAGACATCCAGACTTGTTTAACTTCACAAAAAGGAAAAAGGGGTAAAGTGAGAGAGCTGACAAGTAAATTTGTGCCACACAGAGACAACTCTCACTTTAAAATGACAAAGCTGTGGTTAAGGGGGCGGTAACAGAAGGGGCAATGCCCATGAGAGAATGATCCTGAGCCCTCCTCAGTGCTGGTGTCTCACAGACCACGGGGGATGCCACAGGAGAAATGAGGGCAGACTGGGACTGTATCACATCACTGTCTGCTGATTGCTCAGGCTATTAAACCCTCTAAAAATAATCCAAAATTTGATAATCCCAAAATTGGATTCCTCTAAATCTTCCTCTGGAAGCCTTGTTTTACAGTTGGGGAAGTAAGAGTCAGCTGGTGTGATTTTTGTTTTTGACTGTACATTACATTTTCACTTAACTTTGGTTCCTCTCTTTGGTTTTCTGTGTTATGTAAGAATTTGCCTTAATATAGAAAAGCTGGACAATGATCTGATACCATAATCTAATTTTATGCTATGTCTTCTCAATATGTCTCTCATTAAAAAAAATCAAATCCACGAATGTATTCATCATGTAAGACTTCTAAAGGTGGTGTATAATTAGTCATAGTTCTAGAATTGGTGGTAATAAAAAATAGCCTTTCTTTTTAATCCCATATATAAAGTTCAGGGTCAACCTTTTTAAAGGGCTACCAAAAATATTTGAATTTGAGGGGCCTGAGAATTTTGCATATCCTAAATTTTGTTAGGTTATAAATACCAAACATAATGTTAAATGAGGAAATGTGTCCTCACTCTAACCACCCCTTAATCAGTTTTATTTAGCCTAATTTCAGAACCACTAGTATATGTCAATATTTTTGGGAGCTTGGTGTTCTCCATAATATTTGAGTGGCCTACACTGGGTAGAATAACCATTAATGAAAGAAGCAGTGCAATGGAATGCAATTTGATGAGTAATAAAATCTCTTAAACATCAACAGACAGGCATTCTAACATCACCACTGTTACTTTTTAACTTGGGTTTTCCTTTTAAAATCTCACCCTACATTAATGAAGTAGAGTTAATGTAATTCTAAAAGAAAATAATTTCTTTTTATGGAAAGGCTTAGATGATGGGGTGTAATTGTCTGCATTAGAACGTTCCATATACTGTGGATACCTGTAAGGGAAAAATAAAGTTTCACAGATTATCTATCAGATCACTTTATTACCTAATATCAGAGCAAGACAAACTTTGCAAGTACAATCTTGCTTTATCCTAAAATTAAAATATAACATCTCTTGTATTGTAACGGAGCATTCTCCTTATTATTTATCATTTTATTGCAAAAGACTTAGTTGGTCACCTCTTGATACAGCAAGGAAATCTCAGGAAACCCAACAACTTGCCATCCTGGATATTATCCAGATAGAAATTAGAGTTCTTAAAGACTGGATTTATTAAATATTAGCATTTTGGGCTATGTTTTTTCCAGTTACAGTTGAGTTCCTCTCATGTTCCAGTGAAATCCTTGGAAAGGGGTCGGGGCTGGATGATCTTTAAGGTCACTTCCAACCCAAACCATTCTGTGATTCTGTGTAGATGGCAGTGAATCCTCTCCGGTGTCTCAGTGGATCAGAGCTTGGAGCCAAGTGTGGGGCAGTCTCTGCCCTGTTAGACTGGATCTGACCATGGTCCCTCACCCACAGGGCTGGGAGTGGATGCCAAGGGGTGAGGGTGGGGCAGGTGTGTGGTGATCCTCTTCCAGTGTGCCCTCTCACCCTTTGAGGGCCTCCAGAACCAGCAGTGATGCCTTTAGAGCCCTGAACATGGGCTTACATAAATTTCCTTCAGTTAAAAATAAATGGAGATGAATGGTTGTGGTCTGTAGCAAAAAAAGGCAGTGAAGAAAGGGTATGACAAGAACAAAAATCAGCCATTATCTTTCAGGACAGGATTGAAAGTTTCCAATGGAGGTCTCACTATCTTGCAGAGGGATTCCAAAACTCATCCCTGATGTATCTGAAAGATTCACAGAAAAGAAATGTATGTTTTACTTATTTTTCTTTTTATCCTCATTTTATTTTAAAGACTGGGGAAAATGGGAAGAATGCAAATGAGTGAATGCCCTCTTTGATCTGTGTTGTTCCTGAGCATAATCTGGTAACCTGGCAGGCATCGGGCACGAGTGGAATTGCTGCCCCTAAGTAGGAAGAAACTTCAGCCCCTTTGCAAGCAGTTGCTCAGTTTGGTTGCTGGTTTGAGGGAAGCAGCAGCCAAAAGAGCCCTGTGCCCCTGCAGAACAGGGGAGCTGGGCCCACTCTGGGGCTGTTCACCTGCTGCTCACATCATGGGGATTGTTCTTTTCAGCAGGAATAACCTCAAATCATAAGGACTGAAAAGCACACAATGAAGGATTCACCCTAAAAAAGGTACAACCACAGCATTGGGCTGTCTGCAGAGGGACTGTGACAGGAGTGACCTCCAGAAGCCATCTCCCAAGGTGGGACAGAGCCACAGGCTGGATATGGGAGAGGACAGAAAGTGAGTTCATCTGACTTCATCTGGGACTGAGCTCTGTTCCTGGACATGGAGGCCAGAGGAGTATTTTGAGGGTATGTATTTAAAATACAGGTGGAAGAGCTGAGCAGGGTTATTGGAGAGGGAAAGGTGATCTTGGTTGTGTTAGAATTGAACAACAGAACTGTTAAAAGGCAGCAAAAGGATTAAGGCTTCAAGAGTGGGTGATTCTCTGTACCTCTGAATTACTTTATTTTGTTTTAAAGTGATGCCTGACAACATGTTATGCACATTCTGTACAGCACACATCTCCTCTGCTCTGCAGGACCCCGGGAAGCAGCTTTGGCACTGGAATCTGCTCTGGCCATGTCTCCCCCAGTCCTGTCAGACCTGGGCTATGTCCCCCCCGATGGTGGATGGGGCTGGGCAGTGGTGTTTGGAGCCTCCATCTCCATTGGCTTTGCATTCACCTTTCCTAAAGCTTTCACAATCTACTTTAAAGAGATCCAGGCTGTTTTCAGCATCTCCTACAGCCAGCTTGCCTGGACAACATCCATCATGTGTGCTACCACCTATGGAGGAGGTAAGTGAAGCAAGGCTGTGTCTGCCTTTGGAAAGAGGAGATCTGATCTCTGCACCAAAAGGGGAGAATGTGTTTGAGAAAGTTCTTGCAAAGTGCTAACTTTAAGTCTGGCTTTCTGTTTTCTGATGATGTACATCAGCAAAACTGAGAAAACAAATAGTGCTGAGTTTTTTATTGGTAACATTTATGAAGTCATCAATCATTATTTCATCAGAAGTCTTGCTGTGCGTGGGTGAGTGGAGGCTTGGAGTTATTTGAGTCTGGGCAAGTCTTTTGTTCTGTTTCTATTCTTGTCTTTCCTTTTGAAACAAAAATGTGTGACTTGTACTCATGACTGCTGAGAAGCCACTGAAACTCAAACCCCAAGTTTTGCTGACGTACAGATATGGAATATGTGCACTTATATCTTGAGACAGCACTGAAATATATTTTCCCCTAAATCCGTTGCTAAAATCTTGCTTCAAATAAGTAAGGGATGATGTTTTACACTTTCCTCTGCAGAATCTTTCTGAAAGAATAAGTACATCCACCAGTTTATTCAAATTAAAATGTTCACTGGGTACTTGTACCTTGGCTGCAAAAGTCACTGTTGTGGGAAGGTATTTGCTGTCCTCATAATGAAATCATCAAGTGGATGTTCCCTGAGGGATATTTCCCCCAGATACTGATGCCAGGTCTGCCACTTTGGTCTGAGTAGCTGGACAATCTTGCTGTTAATGGTTAGTAGAGATCATCTGGTTTAGGCTGCTGGTGCCTCTGAGGTGCAGCTGTTGTTATTCCTGGGCTCTCAGCAGATCCTGGCGGTTCTTAGCTTGTTTTTCTAGGGTGAAAGGTAAAAGGATCAACACTTAAGAACAGGAGAATAACCTCACACCTACCCAAACCTGTATTCTTCCTAAAACAAGTCACTGACACTCACTGGGGAAGACTATTGTGTAGGTGGAGGGATCTTCTTGATATCCTCTTGCCTTCAGGACAGGGTAGTTTGGAGGCTTCCTGGGTCACTCATTGCAAAGATCAGGGATACACCCTGTGTACAGAAATCTCACACACTCATGGATTTTAGGAACTGGTTTTACATGGCAATAAAAAAGGAGCTGGTGTGGGATGGATTAAGGTGAAAGAGATGTATGAGACCAGAGAGGTGTGAGGGATGAGCTGCTTGCAGAAGGAGCCTTTTCAGGTCTGTCTGGAGTGGATCAGACTGTCAGTGAGGCAGATTTGCTGGGCTCTTGGGGCTGTGCCCTCTGCTGCAGATGGACAGAAGGGTTCACTTCCAGGGGGAGTAAATCAGCAGCTCTACTGAGCACTGATTTCTCCTTGAAACAATGGCTGTGTATCCTCTGGCTGCTGGCTGGCTCTGCTGGTTTTGTGTCAGGAGCTGAGAAGGGCTGACAGAGTCAGAGTGAGAGACTGAAGAGAGAATTATTTAGAGGGTTCATTTCCTCAGGGTGGCTGCTCAGGGCCCTCTGGAAGCTGGATGTCTGAAACTGAGCATCAGACATTGCACATGTCTCAGAGTGGTTGGGATTTTTGGCTTTTTATTCTCCACACTCCCTGGGAGAGGGCTCTTGACATCTGGATGAAAATAGAGGAGAGGACAGCAAGGGAACTGCTGTCTGTGGTATTGATGGGGAAGAAGCCATTGCAGTATCACACTTGTGGCTTTCATCACTGATCTTCCCATGTTTAAACACAGACTTTTATGACATCATCTTGCTGCAGAGCTGTTATTATAAACTACAGCCGTGTGTGCAAGTGCCTGACATTCCCAGATGCCACCTGTACCAACAGGAGGCTGCAGCACAAGCAGGGAAATATGAGATGCTGTGAAGCAAGTTGACTTTTCCTTTTCAGCACTGCATTTATATTCACACAGAGTTTGGGCCAAGAGCTCAGTGCTGGTAGGGAGGGTCCTGTCCCTTTCACAAACACCTGTGTTCATTGCTCCAAGAGCATCTTTCCTCACTGGGGTGTGTCCCCCAGACAGTACCTGCTGCTCTTCACCTCACTCAGCTTTTAAATCACTGCAGCATCTGAAATAGAGCTTGGAAAAACATAAATCTGAGGAAAAATCCCTGTGTACTCTTCTAGAATTAAGGAAGATCAAGTGTCTCATCTGCTCTTGCACATGATTCATAATTCTAAACATTTCCCTGTCGTGTTCTCATCTTTCTGTTTTGCTGCCAGTAACTGGTGTTGACATCTCCATAGATCTGAAAGCAGCAGCATGCTAATGGTAATAAAAGAGGGAATGGCAATAATAACAGATTTAGGAGTTTCATCTTGGGGAATAAATATCTTTGAGTGCATAAGTAATTGAATACTCAGTTTGATCTTCCTTTCAGCTATAGCAGCATAAGTCTACAGCAATTCTGGAGCATCCAGTGAAGCTGCATGCTGTGTTTGAGGAAGGAGAAAAGCACCAACAAGGCCTGAGTGGTTGAAAGAATTCAGGGGATCCCTTCAAACCCCAGCTTTTCTTTTACAATATTCAAAGAAGCAGCAGCTATCTGTATAGAAAACAGCTGTTTAGGATAGCCTGCACTAGAGTAAATAGGAAAAAAAGAAAGCTTCAACAAACATTGAATATCATTTTTGGGTGAAGCCTGGGCAGCTCTGAAGTCATCAGGCATCTTGCCATCACCTTTAGTGGAGCCAGGATTTCATCTTTGAGTTTGACCTGCTGAACTGCAGCATCAGAAGCCTGGCAAGATTCAGCCTCAAGCATTTTGGGAAAGGGGCTTCCCCAAAGGTCTTCAGGAATGTGAAATAATGGAGCAGCCTGTAACCATTCCCTGGGTAATAGGTGCATCTGTGAAGCATGTCTTGCAAGGAGTCATTTCTGTGGAACTTAAGGGGCTCTTGGGAAGGTCAGTCTGAAAGCCTGGGATTACAGCAGGCTTGAGTAAATACTACACTTACACCAAAAAGTCTCCTCTTTTTGATCTTGTGGGGTAACAGGGATGTACAATGTCAAAAGTTCAACAAGTTCCTTAAGAATTCTCTGTGTAAGACCTTGAAAGTTAATGCTAAAGCATCGTGCTTGATCTGCTGGACAGTGGTCAGCAAGAAGGGCAAAGCCCTGAGAATTCCAGAGAATTTTCAGTGAATTCAGGCCCAGGAGCCTGGCTTAGTTTACCCCCAGCCATCCTGGGTTGCGTTACCCTGTGTTAAGGGCACAGGGATGTTACACCCAGCTCCCTGCACCATGTGGTGTGTGCAATCAGCTCCTCTCTGGTTTGTTTCTGTCTCTTGTTTCCATATCCCAGCATTTTACTGAATTTGAAGGGTAATGAGGAACTTCCTGGCTTTCCTCCACCCCACCAAGAGGAGCTGGTTGTGTTCCAAGGAGCTGCAGACTCGATCCTGTTGTCCTGCTTCCCACCTGCTCCCTTGCAGTGCCCAGAGCCTGGCTGGTGACAAGCACTGTGTGGTGCCAGCTGGGAGTGGCTCCTGCTCAGAGCATCCTTGTCCTTGAAGCAGATCAAAGGTGTCCTACACACACAGAGCAAACAGCAGCACCTGCCCCCAGAACACTGCAGTCCTGGAGAGAGATTTTAAGGGAAACTCTGGTCAAGAGGAGACGGCCCTGTGGAGTTAAAATCACTTGTCACAATTTTATTTGGTGGAGAACCAAAACCCATGACAAAGCCCCAGCTGCCTCTTGCTGATATTTTTCTGTACTTATAATTGACTATCCCTCCATAATCTTAAAACTTGGGTGAGGTGGGGTTAATTTTTTTGGAAAATAGCTGCATGATGTAATGACTAGGAGTACTATGATCTGCAAACAGTGGTGTTCCAGAGACTACTTGCAAACTGGTGTGACATCCCCCTGTCCCCAGGCCACTGACCCTCAATTCAGGCTCAGTCAACATCGTGCAGTTCCAGGTTTTTGCTGCTCTGGACTGGGAATCACTCTTCATGGTGATGCTGCAACATCTCTCCTCTCTCAAACATTGTGAAGGTTTAAAGCTCTCCAGCTTGGTGAAGAGTTATTCAGGCAGCCTTGAGGCAGCTGATCCTTTTTCTGCCTGGTTGACAACTTTTTTGAGAGTTTACTTGGAGATGGGCTGGAGACAGCAGTGGTTCTGTGGATCCAGATGTGCCACGGCTGCTGAGGGCAATGCCTTGGAGATGGTGCTTGCTTTTGGGGAGATGTTATAATTCATCAGATTAGTTTTGGCAGTCTAAGCTGCAGATCTTTGCTAACCTGGTTCCTTTTCAGTGAAGGGAGTAAGGAAACACTCACATGAATATTTCCACCAGGTGTCACAGGCAGGCTCAGTGGGTAAGACAGACTGGGATAAGGTGGGATGCCACACTGATTTTAATTCAGCAACGCTAAGGAGTCTTTATTCATTATGTGTTTACCTTAACTATGGACTTGTTATCCTGTGGTAAAACCTCACAGCAAGGACAACAAAGCTTGAGTCTGGAACTGGAGAGCCACAGGGTGGGGAAGGCAGAGTTTTCCCTCTGCACAGTGTCACCAGTGGAGTCCCCTTTACTTTCAGTACAAATGAAAGAGTGACCCTCTGCTCTGGCTAATGTGTAATTACACCTTCAACACAACCTCCTGCCCCAGCTGTTTGTTTGCCTGTCTTTGTGTGCACAATCTTAAATGCCTTCAGGCTCTGCATTCAGCAGTGTTTGGAAAAAAACACAGTATTTCTCCACATTTTCAGCCATTTAGGACTTGGCATAACCACACTTCTGCCATAAAAGTTAATAGCTAAATTCTTGATGCATCTCTGAGTACTTCAACCATGTTGTTTTTCCCTTTCTGTGCAGTCATTTTCCAAATATAACAGAGGAAGATCCTTCTGGGATTAAAATGTAAATGAGACAAAGATGCAATAACAAAGGAATAATTTGTTTTAATTCCCCAGTGAAAGCATTCCAGTTATTAGATCTAGATTAATTGTCACCATCTTTTTACCAACAAGAATGTTTTGGTTTGAGGTGCTGATTAAACTCCTGCAACAAGGGAAAAACAGAAGCAGCAATGTTACTGCTTGGTTTATTCTGTTTTCTCCAGGAAACCAGCACAGCCTGCAGTGAGGCTTCATGCACCTGGCTGGTTTGATGGCACAGACACAGGGCTGGGGCTGTCTGAGAGGTTTCCTGGCTCTGGAGAGAGTTATTTCATGTCATGAATCCCTCTGCCTATCCGCACTTCACACTATTAATACCGGGGTTTAGCAAAAAGCAAGTTTGACATTTCATAACTTTCTACTTTGACCTCTCCTTGGCCCCCTTGTAAAACATATTACTCAGTGAAAAACAAAGGCAGGAGGCTCTGCCAGTGTCCCAGGTGGTTTCAGTGCCAGCACTGATGTCACTTGGCTCTGTGCAGTGCCACCCCATCACCAGGTGCAGGGAGTGAGGGGCTGCTGGCTCTGCCTGCAGCAGAACATCTCACACATGGAAATTAAAGTTCCCACCATTCCAAATAGTCACAGAGATGTCAGGGGGTATGAACTGACCATGTTTTTCCAATACATGATGATTGGAACATGTTGGTGGGGTGCTGCCTGCACCCCTCCTGCTGCTCAGTGCCCCAGGAGCCACCAGCCAGAGTTAGGTTCTCTTTAATTAAAAACTCAGGCATGGAAATATTAGTGGTAAATCCCTGAATGCTGGAGTCTTGTGGCTAAACACTGAGGAATGTGTTTTATCAGCCTGGTCATGCTCAGTGGTGGGGTGAACACAGGGTATAAGGGTAATTCTGAGCTCAGGAAGGGAAGTGATGCTTTGTCCCCCAGCTGGCATTTTGTGGTGGCATCTGGTTGGGGTCCAGAGCCAAGAATTTTGGTGACTTGAAATCTACTCTCGAGTATTAATCTGTGTCTGTGTGGATTGATCCCTTGGAAAAAGTTAAGAATTTTATCAGGAACATAAATATATGGGCCTACTTTTTGAGGACTGGGATCTCTCCTAAGACAGCTCACACAAGGCCACTGCAGGGGACGTTCTTTAGAATGGCACCTAATTCAGTATTTCTGGAGAAGGGGATTCTCATCTTTCAGTGATGGTATCACATGGGTCCAGCCCTTTGGTTTTGCAGAAAACTGCTGCCTATATTCTCATTCATTAATTCAGGAGCTCTGTTTTAACTGTGGTTATGGATTGGATTTCATTGCTGCTGCATTTTATGAGCAAATGGAAAATGACAATAGAGCAGTTTTAAGGAAGGGGGGTGTGCCATTAAAGACCCTTTAAAGAAGTGCAGAGGTTCCTCTTTTGGCACTTACCAGATGTTGTTTTCATGCAGTAGAGCTAGGTATGGATTTTATTCAATGTGGAAGCAATTCCTAAAGACTTTAATTGACTTGCAAAGACTCAATGAAGGAAAAACTCTGTTGGAGTTACAGAATTGTAGCTCTTACCTTTGGCTGCCATAAATTGCTTTGCATAAAAGGCTTTGAACAAAATTGTTTCCAAATACCAAAGTGGTTCACTGAAATTAAATAGAAATGTTTTCGATTCTTGAAGTAGCCCAGGGATTTTTTTCACCCACCCTGTTTTTTTTCTTTTTCCAAGAAAAGGAAAAACACTCAAATTGTCCTCTCTAGTCGCTTTTTTTGGGGGAACTGTGCTTCACTAGACAGGTGGTGAGGCACTGGTGCAGGTTGCCCAGGGAAATTGTGGCTGCCCCATCCCTGGAAATGTTCAAGGCCAGATTGGATGGGGCTTGGAACAACCTGGTCTGGTGTAAGGTGTCCCTGCCCCTGGCAGGGGGATGATCCCTGTCCTCCCAAACCTTTCTGTGGTTCTATGATTTTAAATATTGCTCATCAAACCTTGGGCTTCAAGAAGTGAAGGATGTTAGTTCATTTGATTAAAAAATCATGACCTGGGAACTGTCACTGAAAGCTTTGTGAAGGTTGGAAAAGGGGGGGAGAGGAAGAGTTTCAGATCCTGCTTTGCTCCTGGCCCCTCTTCCCGGCGTGCCCCTCTTTTAGCAGCTCTGGAGCACTGGGAATTACAATAGCAGTCACTTATTTACGTGGAATACTGTGACAGGGAAATGAGTCATTTGAAAAGGTATTTTGCAATTTTAATCAATTTTGTTGCTACTTGCCAGCAAATTAAAAAACCTGCCCTCCAGGAAGTGTCTGCTGTCAGTGGATGAGAAAGCAGAGCCTGGTCCCGGGGGAGAGTCTCTGGTCCCAACATAGAGGGGGAGCACTGGCACAGGCAGCTGCTGTGAGATGAACCCAAGACTCCCTAAATCTCTGGGAAGTCCTTTTTGACCCAGTGAGCCCAGCATTTCCAGTGTCAGTCCCACCCTCTGCCCTCGGGCTGTTCTGCTTTGCTTGTGAGCTTCTCTTCCGAGCAGCAACAGCAAAGACTAATCGCCTTTAGACATCTTTAGAAATCACTTGTTTGCCCCCAACATCACCTGCTGCAACTGGTTTCCTGCTCCAGTTCTCAGTTTGCCACGAGTTTGTGTGAAAGTTTACCCAGAGGTGCCCTGCTGAGGTTGGCTGAAGGGGCTGTTTTTTAGCATGGCACACAATTTAGTAGTTCTGGAGAAGGAAATTCTCATCTTCCATCTGAGAGCTGGAGTTTTACCTGCTTCTTTATCCCCCTGCTCCCTGGGCTTTCCATCTCTCCTCCCACCTTCCATGTTGCTGCTCAGGATGTGCCAAGCTCAGTCTTAGGTGTGTTTATTTCCTTTTGGTCTTATTTTTGATTTTTAACAGAACACATAAAGCAGCTGCTGAAACAACTGAATGCTGATATCCTCACAGCCCATAAAGTGGGTCGGGGCAGCACCAAAATAAAACTCTCCAAGTCATCACACTGTGACCCCACAGCTGAGAGTAAAGGTTTCTGGTCATTTTGAGTTTACTCAGTTTTATAGGAAGAAAGAAATGGCAGTAATAAAGCATCTTACAGTTGTGTTGTGAGGAGATTTTAAAGCTCCATATTAGCTGTGCCAGGTAAACTGCAGAGAAAGGCCCTGATTTCCCCCCACTCTCAGTTGCTTCAGTTGTAAGTAGAAAAAACAGGACACACACAGGGCTTTAGTTAAGCCAGGGGGAGGCAAGGTTGAGTAAGATGCAAGGGCTGTGGTGAAACTGCACCTTCCCAGCCAGAGCAAACACTGCTTAATGTTTTCCCAACCAGGGCTCCGTGTAAAAACCAGAATATGCAGCAAACTGGTGGACATGAACAGGGGCCAGAAGTCTGCAATGATCACAGAACTACAGAATTCTTGATTGGGCTGGAAGGGACCTTGGAGCCCATCCCATTCTACACCCTTTCACCTTCCCCTATCCCAGGTTGCTCCAAGCCCTGTCCAACTTGGCCTTGGACACTTCCAGGGATGGGGGAGCTACAGCTTCTCTGGGAAACCTGTGCCAATGCCCCATCGCACTCAGAGTGAAGAACTTTCTCCCAACATTCTGATCTAAATCTCCCCTCTTGCAGTTTAAAACTGTTCCCGCTTGTCCTATCAGCATCTGCCTGTGTAAAAAATAACTCTTCTTTTTTTATAAAGAGGATGGGGTCCAGGTGCTGGAGAGCAGCAAACAATTTGGTATGGAGGAGAAGAGAGCTGGGATTTAGCACGGAAGACAAAAGATGAGGGATGCAGGTGGAAACACACGGGAAACCAAAAAGAACAATTTGCATTTCAGTAACTGAGGGCTGTTTAATTAACACCCGCGGGGTGACTGGTGCTGCTGCCGCGGCTGGGAGCGAGAAAACACGAGAGGACAAGGTGCTGGAGTGAGGGATGTGTCTCTCGGGAGGTTTGGAGGGTGCCCCTGGCCGGGGCGGGCCGGTCCCTCCCGGGGCGGTGCGGCCGCTCCCCCGCCCCGTCCTGCGGGCAGAGCCGCGCCAGCGCCGCGTTCCGCAGGTGGGTCCTGCCGCGGGTCCCGGGTCCCACCAGGGTCCACCAGTGTCCCACGGTGTCCCGGGGGCTCGGCAGGCAGCAGGGGGGCGGAGCAGCAGGTTAGAGCCACGTTCCTGGTTTTTCCCACTTCCACGTGGCATTTCTGCCCCGTCCCGCTGCCCCGGCACAGCTGCCAGCGCCTGGGGCTCTTCGGGCTCGGTGGCAGCGCAGGGGGCTCGGGTGGGCACCAAATCACACGGGACTCACCTGAACCAAGGTGTGATGGGGCAGTGCTGCGCTGCAGGGGGGGCTCGGGGGCAGCAGCATCCCGGGACTGGGGGTCCAGGGAAGCAGAGTCTCAGGACTGGGGTCTGGAGGAGCAGAATCTCAGAACTGGGGCTTTGGGGAACAGCGCCCCAGGGCTGGGGTCTGAAGGAGCAGCATCCCGGAACTGGGGGACTCGGGAGCAACACCCCAAGACTGAGGTCTGGGGAAGTAGCATGCTGAGACTAGAGGTCCAAGGGAGCAGCATCCCGGGACTGGGGCTCCAGGGGAGCAGAATCTCAGGACTGGGGGTTTGGAGAGCAGCACCCCAGGACTGGGGTCTGGAGGAGCAGCATCCCTGGACTAAGGGTCCAAGGGAGCGGCATCCCGGGACTGACCCCCACCTCCACCCTTTGCATTCCAGGGCTGCCCGAGGAGCGCGGTCCCGCCCGGCCATGCCGGCCCCCGCTGAGGCAGGGCGAGCCCCCGGCCCGCCGGATGGTGGCTGGGGATGGGTGGTGGTTTTCGGCGCCTTCGTTTCCATCGGCTTCGCCTACGCCTTCCCCAAAGGCTTGGCCATCTTCTTCAAAGAAATCCAGGATTTCTTTGGCACGTCCTATAGCGAGATCGCGTGGGTCTCCTCCATCATGCTGGCCACCACCTACGGTGCAGGTGAGTGATCCTGCTCCAGCCCCCGGGGCACGGGGTGTTGTAAGAGCAGGAATCAGCCAGAAATCTCCACTCTGGGCCACAGCAGAGGGAGAGCAACCACAGTGTCCATCTGTACGGGCACCACCCACAGATTTACTTTCTGATCATGTTTCCAAATGTTTGCCTAGGCAGACAAGTCATATGTGGAACCTAAGGGGCTCCTACTCAGAAATCAGAATATTACCTGTGAAAACTTTCAATGGGCATCAGGGAGAAAGCCCTGAGAATAGGCTGGTGTGAAATAACTAGACCTGGGTTTCAGCCAGAGCTAAGTGTGGAGTAGAATAATGAATGAAGTTGCTGCTTGTTTATTGTGGCAGTTGATAATCACAGCAATGAAACTGTCAGTTGTTCTTATCAGTTGTAAAGCAGTGCATATAACTTTGATCTTTTTTATGATTTTGATATCACTTTGATGACTCAATGAAATAGTTGGGCTGCCCCTGATTAAATCTGCTATTGGAGGTGGACAGGAACCACACTCTGCAATTGCAGGAAGCTTTATCAATATTTATCCTGTCTATAAAAGAAAAAGAATATTTGTTTTTACAAAGGGTTTTTTTTTTTTCCCTTAATAATGCACTGTAGTGCTTTTTGAAGAGCACAGTTGCTAATAACAATAAATTGCTTTGTATAAGTTTGTAAGGTGGGAGTGAGGCTTGAGTCAGAACCTGTTGTAATCCACTCTGTTGTAACCCAGAGATGAGCTCTGCAAAGGCTGAGTTCCTAGACAACAACCCACAAATGAAGCACTTGAAGGGCAAAACCCAACCAGTGATTTAGAAAGAGAAATCCCTTGCTTGTGCCAGTGCTGTTGTCCCATTACACTGCAACAAATGTGCCAAAGTAGTCACCTGTGGGCTGGGGGCTCCCTGGATGCCTCTGTGAGTTGTTGGCAGCTCTGCTTTATCTTCCAGTAAAAAAAAAAGTCATCTCCTCCCCTGGTATGGAAGAGATGCTTTGTGCCTGACCATGACCAAGTGAGGAACAGGCCCTGCAGATTAACCCTGCACCTGGCAGCACCTCAGGTTGCTCACAGGGATTTAGATGGGGAGTTTGGGCCTGTTGGGGTTCAGCTCATGGCCGAGCTGGTGCTGGAGCAAGTGAAATGCTGCTCTGATGGCCTCCTCCTCCTTCCAGCTGCTCATTTTCCAGCCCACCTTCTTCCCTGTCTCTCCAAGTGTTTAAGTCAGTGCTGTGTGCTCTGTTCCTGGGATGTTGTAGAAGAATTTTATCCCAATTAGCTGGGAATCTCCTGCCTTTTTGCAGGAGCTTTAACTTTACCCTCCCTAACGCTATTACACGGTGATGTGGGGGATGATAAAACCGAATTGCAGGTGATTGTACCTTTGTACAAATTGCAGCTGCTCAGAGTTAAGTCCATGTACCAGTCCTCTCCTCCCCTCCTCTCCTCTACTCTGGGATGAGACTGATGCTTATTGGATCCTCCCTGTCCCTGCAGTGACCCTGGCTGAGGAGCTGGGTGGCTCAGTGGCTCTCAGGGCTGTGGTGGAAGCTGGCAGAACACAGAGTGAATGAAACACGGGTGCTCATGAGTGTATTAAATGTCTGATTTGATTGACTGGGCATTTAACACCAGAGCAGGTTTAGCTTATGAATGACTCCAGTGATTTGGAAATTCTCATTAAAGGACAGCTCCTCTGAGCTGCCCAAGTTTTGCTCTGCGGCGTTGCCTGTTGGAGCTGCCAGGATGCAAAGCTTAATTTACTCTGCTGAAAAACTAGAAAAGAGTTTAACGCTGGGTTTTTGCTAATCTTTCTGAAAAAAGGGAATTCTCAAGCTGCCAAGGTTCCAACATACTCCTGAGTAACTAACTAACAGAGCTACCACACCAGGTGATTATTGCCACAGCATGTCCATCCCTTCCCTTCCTTTCCCAGATTGGTCACAGGCTGTGTGGGGGTGCAGTGGTGGGGAACAGTGTAGGGGCACGGAGCATCTCCTGCATGAAGCATCAGGCACATGTCCCTGGAGGGGCTGGAGGGGCCAGTGGTGCATTTGCTGGTGTCAGGTGTCAGGAAATCCCCCTGAGGACTGACCCATCCAGCTCCCTCCATCCCCAGGAGCAGTACGATTCCCTGGCAGGGCATGCAGAGGTCGATGTTTTCACTGACCACAGTCTTTGTTTGCAGACATCCCCAGGACGCAGTTTCCTTGGTGTTCTTGCTGGTCTAAGGACTTGTTTTTGGGCTGTGCTGCTTACACTGTAACAGAGCTTATGGTTGCATTTCATAAATAATGCAAATGAAGCTTATTTTCTGAAAATACATGAACTAACCCAAATCTCCACTGGAGAAGCTGTGTTGACTTTGACAGCATGGATGCAGATTTACAGTGACCACCTGAGGCTTTGCTTGTAGCACCAGAGGGATTCCAGTTTTTCAGACTAAAACTGAAAATCAGCAGCCAAGACTGTTTCTGCCCTTCACTTTCTGCTGGATTCCCCCAGGAAGCTGTTTTATACCAGCCAAGGCTCTGGCAATATATATTACAGAAGTTAATGTGTCTTATCCCCCAGCTTCTTAATCTGAACTAGGTAGCAGAAAACAATTCTGTCACCATAATACAAGTAGTAAAACAGATTACTGTGCAGTAAAGTGGATAGCCCAGACTTTATGATGAGGTACTTGTAGTTCTTGCCAGAGCTACTGTTCAGCAATTCCACATTTCCAATTGCAGAGGGCAGACTGGGAGGTTTGAGAGTGAGGAGCATGAGGGAACATTGCTTTTCTCTGACCAAATCCCACAGGCTGAAGCCCTATCAATCTGATAAAAAAGGATTTGTTTCACAATGTTTCTACTTTTCTTTTTTTCTTGACTTGGGTGAAGAGCTCATTCCTTACCCCAAATGAGAAAGGTGTTGCAGAGCAGTCTTTGATGTATGCAAAAAAAAATAAGGGAAAAGGATCTGATCAATGATGTTAGAGGTCTTTTCCAACCTTAATGATTCTTTAAGGGACCAAAGCATCATCCTTCCCTAAAGGTGCTTTCAGCTGCACCTCAGCACCCAGGTAACAGGCTTTGGGGGTGAGGAGGTCACAGCAGATGTCCCAAAATGTGGAGCACCACAGGGCACCCATCGTGCTGCCACATGCCCTGGGCAGGGCTTCTTTTTGCAAGATGCCTTCTTGGGCTTTGCCATGCCAACACAAGACCAAGATTCCCAAGGTTCTGCCTCAAGTACAGGGGTGAGTTTTGTTTAGGAAACAATTTCACTGCAAAGCCAAACGCCTTTAGTCTTTGCACCCCCTGATTTGGGCTGTGTGGTGGTGCCAGGCTCACCAAACTGAGCTGCTCTTGTCCCACTTTTAAGGGTGACATATTTCAAGCTAGGCCACAGATGTGTCCCTGGGGATAGCCATTACCCAGGGAAAGCAGGAGGCAGCTGAGCTCTCAGGAAAGGAAAGATAAGCAGTATTAATTTGCTAGTAAATTAGTTGCCCAATTCAGCATCAGGGGAAACAGCCAAACATTCTAAAAATAAGAAATAGTGATGCCACTAATTTAACAGCAGTAATGTTCTTGTAGCTCTTACGGTCTCCTGTAAGGCTGTAAGGGAGGTAAGGATTGTGGAAGAAGTGATATCTTTTATTATGGCCAACTGTTAGAGCTTGAACAATGAGCCAGCCCCCTGGCACATGTCCCAGAATAGAGAGAATAATTTAATACTAGGACAGGATCTGCATTTTCAGTTTTTTATTTTTTAATGGGGACTGTTGTGGCCAAATGGTTCCTTCATCTTTATAATGGAATAACAGGAATCATCCAAGGGAAACTCAGGGAGCAGATCCTCCTGCAGAGTCATTTCAGCTGCTCGGCTTGAATAGCTGGGGCTACACCAGGGGACATTGGAGCTTCTTTTTAGTAATTTTGAAGAATTTCTCTCTTTTGCAATTGCTGTGCGTGTTTGTTTACAGCTTGTAGGTGTGAATATGTGCTGCTTCTGTTGCCCTTTCATGCATAAACAGCTCAGGCTCATGGCATCAGCACCATGCATTGTTTTCGTTCAGAATGTACTGCAGGGGAGTCTTGTCTCAATCTTTCTATACCCTGAGGTAAAACTCCCCCCAAAACCTCCTGGGTGCTGCCCTAACACATCCAAATTGCCATTAAAATTAAGGAATCACAGTCTGTCTATTTTACAAAGGCAGCATCAGAGAGCCACGTTTTGCAAAGACAAGAAAAATGAGAGTGTTTCTGGTGAAAAAGCCTCCACCTGAAACCAACCAGTGTTTTTTAGTCTTGTTATTTATTGGTTTGTAATTTGGTGAAGATCAAATTACCTGAGATTTAATTCTGGAAATGCTCCACAACTAAATCTTTTCTCCAAAGAAACTTTCTCCCAGAGCTTGTAAGTGCTTAATAGAGCATCTGCTAAAGCAGCAAGGAAGAGATAGGGAAGCTGAAAGTCGTTGACCTTGAACATTTAATCCAAAATTTTATAGCTGTATTTTATTACACTGCTGGCATGATAAATTGCAGTGACAGGTTTAGAAAGCACCTTACAACATGCAGTGGCATAAAGCTATATTAATAATGAGTTTGATTCTGCAGTTTTTAACTTAATCAAAACTGCCAGTGCTTTGGTCCAGATTCCATCCAAATCTTCTCTGCCCCAGAAGACCCCACCCAGGGCTCTCCAGCCATCCCAATTGCCTTCAAGTAGCTGTGAAACAACAAGGGGAAACTGAGGCATGGGAGGGAGGTGGGTTTTTTCAAGGACAAGGTTATGTTCACCTCTGTCAGCTCTCTCTGCTGCTGTGCTTACAGCACTGGTTCAACAAACTTTCATTCTTTAGTGGGCCTTCTACCAGGATTTCTCTAGGCATGTGCTTTTCCACCTGGGTGTTTTGTGGAGGTTGAAACAAAAGGAGGAATATTATTCTGGTTATTCACAGTGGGTATCCAGCATCCTGCTATCCTGGTCCAAGCCCTGGCAGGTGCTCCCTGGAGCTGCCTGATGCTGGACTTCACCTTCTTCCTTGCCCTCCCCACCTCTTGGAGTCCCACTCAATCAGCCTCCCCATGCTGTGGAAACAAGACATCTTCCTGTGCAGGGGCAATCCCCGGGGTAGCAGCACCATTACAGTCCTGGGTTTTGATAAGAAAGCTGGATGAGGAATGATTTGATTTCTGTAATGAATGGTGCTGTAGATTCATATACTTCTCCTGACTCTCTGAGAGCACTCCAGCTCTGCAAGGTCACCACGTATGGGCTTATATTTTTTATTTTTTTAAATAGCTCTGTTCTACTTAAGAGCAATAATAACACTATAGGTTCAGGTGAAATATTTCTGTGTTCATGGGCTTGGTCACAAAGCTTTATCATTTTGCCCTTCATTGGAGCTATCAAGGTCACCAGGCAGCAGTAATAGAGATGTGATAGACTTAATAAAAACCAAGATTAATAAGAACTTAGGAAGAAGGAAGTGAAGAGTTTTGGCTGGGGGGTCGTTAATGGTGTTAAGCCAAGGAGTAGGTTATAATCCATTCCCCCCAAGTGGAATTCAAACATGTGATGCCAGCCTCTCCCAGAGTTTTGCAGCTCTTCTGCCCCTGGATGGGCTCTCCAGTGTAACTGGTCTCTTGGTGAAGTCATGTCCCTGGGGTGAGCAAAACCCTTAGGAGATCACAAGCAGGCAGGGGCCAAATTGCTCTTGGAGCAGCGTGTTAAGGGTGGTAACAAAGGGCTGTTCACCTCCAGGAATGGAAGTTCCAGCCACACTGGGAACTCCTGTTCTGCAGCTGGGCTTCCAGTGATGGAAGGGATCAAAGCCAGTGTCCTGCCAAGGCAAAAGGACAGCTAAAGAAATCACAGGAGAGAAACTCAAACCTGTGATGCTGTGACCTTGTGAGGGTGAGCAGCTGTGATCTGCTGTGTGGTGAGATCCAGACCTGCAGCTGGGGAAACCACTGAGTGCTGTCCCCTTGCAGTAAAGGTTATTTAATTGCCTTAAATACGAAGTGACACGAAGGACCTTGGCTGCAGCCCCAGTTTGGGAGCTGTTGGCCTGTGGCTCCTCTGTGCACCACAGGAGCAGCATCTCAGCTGGGAAATCTGGAAATTGAAATGCCAGAGCACTGATCAGATAAGATTGCTGGATAAGGAAGAGAACACTTTGTCTTTCTGAAGCTGGGGCCTTGTCTGCTTTGTTTTTCTTCTCTCTCTCTTTTTTTTTTAACATCAGGTTGCTGCTGTGGCAAATGTAAGTGTTCCCTGTGTTCCCAAGGGCATGCCTGTGGGTGCAGGGGAGGGAGCATTGCTGCAGCCTGGTTGCTGCAGTGGATCCTCACCACCCTCCCAGCTGAATATTGGGCCAATCCTGCCCAGGAGACCCAGCACCACAGGACTGACCAGTCTGATGACTGAATAATGTGTGTCCAGACAATTTCTACCACACTTGGCTTATGCATCATCTCACAGGGATTGTGCTGAAGCTGCAGCCATCACCCCCTTAAATGAACTGTTTTCCTCACCTGTGAGGAAGAAAGTGAAGCACCTCTGGGGCCAGGTTGGAGCTGCTGTGGCATGTGCTGGATTTCAGCCTTCTTACTTAAAATTGATTATTTGCAATATAAATTAACATTAATAGAAGGCATCAGGACAGCTTAGGTGTGGGCAGGTCTTTGGAAGCTGCTCTGTCAGGTGTGGCAGAGGAGTGTTTGAGACTGTGGTTGTCACCTGGGATTGTCACTGGAGCTGTCACCACTTGTTCTTGGTGTGTGGCCACCCTGTCTCCAGCAGCACTGCCTGAGGAAGGGTCTGTGGGCTCCTCAGCCAATGCAGGTGCAAACCAAACCATCTGAACCAAGCAGCTGACACTAATAATTATTAGACTCCATTATTAGCAGGTACCTCCAGTTGTTCTCCGGTGATGTGGAGCAGGCAGGTGCAGGGCTCAGTTATGAGCAGCAGTTCTCCACACCCTGGTGACACAAACACTTAAAAGCATGAGCCATCCAAGTCTCTTCTGGCATGACATAGAGTGAAAGGCTGTGGGTTTTAACCCTCTCATCCTTTTCCCCCCACGTTTGCAGCTGGGCCCTGTGTTTTCTCTGGCTGCCTCCCTTTCAGGCTGTGCATCACTACCAGGAGCTGGTGGCTGATCCCCCCTCTCCAGAGGCTGGTGGGCTCTGGCAGCACGTTAATAACGTGGGGGCATTTGCTTTCATTCAGGGGTAATGAGGAGGTTGCTCTGTCACAATGGGCTGGTACCCTGGTGGATAAATTACGAAGCCAAAGGCAGTGTTGCTATTCCACAGGGGGAGTGAGATTATTACTGAGGAAATTGCAGGCCTGCTCCTCTCCTTGTTTTACTACTGGTGTGATAATAGACTTTGTTTCATTAGTATAAACGATTTCCCCCCCTTTCCCTCTCAGCTGAGTACACTGCACTCTTTCTTACGTCCCCAGTGAATCACCACAGTCAATGGCAATCATGGCATGCTGAGTTTCTATTTGTGTTTTCACAACAGTTTGGAAAATATTAACTATCTGGGCAGTTTTTTTGGTGCTGACCAATGTCCCTGTGTTTTTTGGAGCTTTTTGGAGCCACTCATCACTGTGGAAAAGCAGGAAAAGCTGAGCTGCATGTGGCAGCCCCAGCAAAGGGGGCACTGGTGGTCCCAAACCTTCCAGCACTGTGGTCTGTGCAGTTGAGTATTTTAAAGTGTTGTTGTTTTCTCACCTGTGTGGTCGTCAAACAATCTTACCAGCAGACCTAGAGCATTTGCAGTGGCTCTGTGCCACTTTACCCTGTCAGAAGGTCAGTGTTGTGAAACCTGGAAAAAAAAAACCCTCATTGCTGGAAGCCTCTGGGTTACAGATTTTCAGGGCCTCAGCTCTCAGCTGCTTATCTGGAAGCCCTACACTGAAATATTGCAGCAGAAATTCATCCAAGACAAGTTCCACCAGAAAGGAGGAACACTGTTACTATTAGTACCAGATTAAGTAAAAAAAAAGACAAACCTTACAAATAAGGGCTATATATATATATATATATACACAGGGTCAGAGGTGTGGGAGAGAAGAATGTTTTAGTCCCTATTAGAAATACATCAGTGCACACCGGCACTGGAAGTTTTGCAGCTCATAAAAAATTCATGAGGCTTGTTGAGGAAAACAGGAAGGCAATTCAGGTGTCTATTTTTTGAGCACTGTCATACTTGCAAAAGTTTAAGCCAGCCTGGATTGATATTTCTTGTTACATGCCAGCTCTGCGTTATGATCCTCTGTGGATCATAGTTCAGTGACTCAAAAAAGAATGAATGACAAGGTGGCCTGGCTTTGTGGAGGAGAAGAGAGGAGAGTCCAGGGTATCTTGCTTTTTCTTTATGGTTTTACAGTCTCCTCTTCAGGGTCCTTTTCACTTCTGCAAACACGAAACTCAAGGTGAAAAGTAATTGGACAAGCTAACAAATGAGTTCAGGCTTGCTGCATTCCCCACTGGCGAGTCTCTGTGTTTCTCTTGCCACCAAGAGCAGCCTCTTTGACACGGCCTTTCATGTACCCACTAACAAAGAATGGAAATCTGCCACAGGCATGAGAATAGAGAGGCTTTAAACAGGACAGGCACTAAACCAGCGTGATTTATATGGGCTGAGGATAGTGCTTTACATTTCATCAGTCTTCCAGGGGCTCCATGATCCCAGCTGCATCTTTTGGGGATATTTGGTGCAAACTGTTGCTCTCCAGGCTGCAGAGTTTTACTGCAGACAGAAGTGGAAGCCTCACGGTGTGCACCCTGCTTTGTGAGGGGTTGGGGTGCAAAGTGAAGCACTTCTGAGCAGGCATTCCTTGCTCTTACCAGGGAGACAATGGAGAGTGTGTCCCTGTGAGCCCGGGGAGGGGCAGAGCCACAGGCACAGCTCTGAGTGGAGCCAGCAGCAGGATGAGGCTCAGCATCCCCCGTGTCCTCTGCTGTCCTGTGCTGTCCCCCTGCAATGGAAGATAAAAGATGGCCATGGCTGGAAGTTCATCAGACAGGGAGGAAGGCACTGGGTCATGGAAGGGCCTGCCATCCCTTCCTGCCCCAAAACACCACCCTAATGTCAGCCCTCTTGTCACCAGAATGTACTGGGGTGCACAGGTTTAATTAAATGATACCCCTAATTCCATCATTAGCAGTTGCAGAGCTGTCATGGTGTTGGGGCTGTGGGGACAGCCCTGACTGCTCTGCTCCCTGGGCAGCCTCAGTGCTCTGGGGACATTCTGCTGCTGGAGTGGCTTTTGCTCCTCACTCTGACTTCCCAGGGACTCGCACAGCATTTGTGGGGCTGCTTCTGCAAGGTCAGGCTGGGTAAATGGCAGCTTTCTGAGAGCTTTGCCAGCTGTTTCTCCTGCCCTGTTCTCACCTGACGCTGTAAATTAAGAAGCAGAAATCACCCTGACTCCTGTTAGCTTCTCCCTCTGCCGGCTCGCAGGAGGGAGCAATGACTTCATTTGGATGCCAGGACAGGAGCCTGTGGCTCCTGCACATTTGACCAGGCAGGTATTAGCAGCTAAAGGTGCCTTGGGATCCAAGCTGCACACACTGTTACCGTAAATGGTTTCTCTGTGCTAATATACAAGATCTTTATTCTTTCTGTGCCAGCTGAGTAACTGGTTAATGACAGGTCCTGCTTTTCAATTCCACCGTGCTGCCAGGGCCTGTCACGCTTTTAATTTGTGCAATAGCTGCAAGCATAGCAGTAATTGTGTTTCCCATTTCCCACAACTGCAGTGCTGGCTTTGTGTTCCCCCTTCTTCAGTCCTCTGCCCCAACTTGAGCTGTTTAACGTTTTCTGAAGCTCCCCCACAATGCTGCTGTTAAAGTTATCCAATGTTTGATGTCTAATCAACCTCCTCCCCAATAAATACCCTGCAGGGGGCATGGGGCAGAGCAGGGCAGGAGGGTGTACTCAGATCTGCTGGGTGTGATGCTGATGGCTGCAGACACCTGGGCAGGGTGAGGGGTCCACGTGTGCTCTGTCCCCTGCCCAGGCTGGCAGGGCTGGGAGCTGAAGTGTGCACTGCTCCCAAATGTGACAGATTGTGTGTGCCACTTTCATCCCAGAGATGGGACAGATTTTGAAAGGCTGCTCTGCTGAAGCCTGTGGATGTTCCTGTAGGTCCAAATGACTTAAGTGGAAGTAATTTTGGGATGTGATTTTGCATTTGCTTCAATGCATTTGAAAGGTCTGCTCAGGACGGTTACAAACCCATCAGCCTTTGAACAATAACTCAAGGAAGTTTGATTTCCCAGCTGTTTGAGGCTCTGGGTTGGATTTTTTGGTGTCTTGTGTAAGTCTAGCTTTTCCTGCTAGGTCTAGCTTTTTCCTGTTTTTCCTGCAAGTTGAGTGCTCATCATGGCTTTCACTGTGGATTCTCTGTGGCTGAGAAGGTTTAGTCCAGATGTTCTGCTCCTGTTTTCTCTTCTAACTGGATGCACTCAGTACTGAGAGGTGTCTGATCCCCGGTGCTGTGTGGGTGAGGTGCTCAGGTGCTGTCCCTCACAGGTGTGTGCTGTGATCCTGTGGCTGTTCTTTACCAAAGCAGGCTCACAGGGCCTGGACACTTTCAGGCTGTGATGGAGAAAGGCTCCTGTGCTTCTGAATTTTGTCACAGTTCCCTGTGAGCTCAGCCCAGCCCAGGCAGGTGACATGATTGAGAGCACAGCTCTCCCACCCAGCCTGGCAAACATGGGATTGATTTTCCTATTGTAAAGCTGGTTGTTCTGGTTGTAGCAGATGGAGGCTGTTTGCTGAAGGTCATGCAGACCTGCAGTAAAACATTGCTGAGGGATCACACATGACAAGAACAGGGAACAGTTTCAGTCTCATGGCTTCATAAATGCTTGCTGGGAAGCTGGGATGTGGCTGAGGACACAGCACACTCATGGAGAGTCCCCAGGGACACAGAAATGCTGCTGCTCTCATTTGTAAATTCAGTAATTGGGATAAAAACATTTATTTTCCTCTACTTTAGGCTCTGCCCTGGGCTGTCCCCATAGCTGGGCAGAATGAATCCTACCCTCAGCCTCCTCCAGTTCATTATCTGCTGTCATGGTCCAAGCCCATCCTTCCTGGTGGGTGAAGCCAATGAAACCATTTATGGACTGAAGGGAGAGGGACATTAATCCTTATTTCCTTTCTCCTAAAGCTGGCTGCTGCCAGAGTTGGACATATGTGAGCAGTTCTGTCTTTCCTGTCATAGCAGAGGCTTCTCTCCATGGTAGCTGTCCCAGGTCAGAGCAGGACAGGAGCCTTAGCAGGAATATTGAGGGCTTTAAATGCTTTGCTCCATGGTACAACATCCCATAGGGTGAAAGCCAGTGGGTGAAGGTAATTGTAACCACATTTTCTTAGCTGAGTAATTAGATTGATTCTGCAGAAATGCGGACATGTGGAAAATTGAAAAATGGAAGAGTTGCATGCCCTCAGGCTGCAGATGAATGTGTTGGTGCCTTTCTGAGGAGCACTGGCTCAATCTATTGAATTACAGGACGTGCTGAGAGCAGCTCAAGCACGAGGCAAGTTCAGGCCCTGAGCAGGGGAAGCTCAGACAGAAGGGGGTCTCTTTCTCACTGTGCTCATCTGGAATACGTGTCCCTTTCCCCAGAACTTATTGAATTCTGTAGTGCTCTGTGCAGCAAAAGGATGCACGTGTGTGAATCCAGTTACAGGATTAGCAGAAAAGCTCTCCATATAATTATACACACGCAGAAATATTAATTGAACGGTGAATTTGATGGGACCAGGTCACAGATCACACAGTTGCAGGGGTGTTGTTGAGACTGTAATTGTGTGTATTTCATTTATGAGTGTTTTGACCTCAGACACCTTGTGGAAAGTATTTCTATGGGCTTCATTCCCCAGATTAAACCAGCCATACCTACTGTTTTCTACTCTTGCACATTATAACAGCTGAGAACTTGTTTGGATGCTGTCAGCCATGCTGAGGGAGTGTTGGGGTTTCTGGGTTTCGTTCCTGTGATTGGGAGTGCTGTGGGGTGCAGGGTCTGGAGAAAGCTCTGGAGCTGTTTCTGGCTGAGATTGTTTAAGCAAAGGTGAATATCCTACCATGGCTCTGTGGTGAGGCAGGTCCCACAGCCAAGCTCTTCAGAGATGCCTGTAAGTTTAAAATACCTGTTTGCAGTATTGTGTGTGTGGGTGGTGTGGGAAGCGGCAGGAATGAAGGCAGACAGGCACACTGGGCTCTGGAACACCAGAGCAGCTGAACAGCATCACAAATAGCCAGGTTAGTTCAGACATTAAATCTGCCTGTATTCCCCTTCCTCATTTCCAGTATCACTTTTGAAATATTTTGATTCAGGATTTTTGAGTAATACAGAATATTTTCCTTACATCTCACAGCTTGGACTTCTGAACTTCTTTCCTGTTCAGTTTGCCTTCTCTAGTTCTGACTTCTCAGTCTGTTCTAATTTCAGAGCTGGCTTTTCTTTGAGCAGGAGGTTGGACCTGAGGTACCACCAAAGTCCCTCCAGTATATATCACACCGTGATTCTGATTTTTGCTGGTATCACTTCCTCAGATTTCAATGCTTGGTTTCAGTGTACACAGTTTTTGTCAAGCCATTTCCCTCTTTCATAATTTTGCACTTTCCTGAACCTCCCCTTTGCATAAATGCAAGTCCTAACTGGTTCTTTTGAGCTCTGGCTAATCCATCATCCCAAACCTTTTCTATCTACATGGACTGCTATTAAGATTTAATTAACAACTGTTCTGCTGAAGCTTCGGTCCTGGTCAGCAGTATTGGAATTGCATTAAATAGAGACATTAAAAATGCAACAGCATTTGTGATACCAGCCCTGCTATATGAACCTCTGCTTTGTGTGTATGGTTTAACATCATCATAAATCAAGAAGCTCCTGTGCTGGGATCTTGTGTTCACACGATTTGTTATTGCTGTTTGCCTTCTCTGGTGACACTTGGAAGTGCTAGGGGCAGGAGCTGTCACCAACTACACACCCGTGGCATTGGACATGCTGCCATCTCCACGTGGATCATCTCTGCTTTTGCATTTTCTTCCTGAGCTCACCCTAGAAGCTGTCAGCAGCACTCAGGGCCATTGATATTAGAGAGTTTTACCTGCTTTGTGTCAAACATGTCTCTCTGTCAGAAGATTCGACCTCAAGGTCCCTCTTTGCCTCTTTCCCCAGGTCCCATCAGCAGCATTTTGGTGAACCGCTATGGCAGCCGCCCCGTGGTCATGTTTGGGGGCCTCCTGTGTGGTGTGGGGATGATCTCAGCTGCCTTCTGCACCAGCATCCTGCAGCTCTACATCTGCGTGGGCTTCATCACAGGTGAGAGCAAAGCATCTCCTTCCCTTCCTCATGTGAGGCTCCCTCCTGATGGCTCAGGCCCTCCACACCTGGGCAATGTGTGGCTCAACGCAAATGCAGTGGGAAGCTGGTGAGAGAAAAAGCTTGTGAGACAAAAATCTGGTGGGACAAGAGCCCTCCTTATCAATGGTCCAGATAAACTTTAGCAAAGAGCACATTCCCTGCTCAGTTCCTGGCTGGACATCACATGTGGGAGCTCTGCAGCTGGGAGCTCTGGGCAGGGTGATGGGGATGGTGGCCACCAGTGCCCTCAGCTCCCCCTGAAGCAAACCCAGGTTGACCGTGCTCTGCCCTGGGCAAGGCAAGTCCTTCTGGATACCAATGTGACTCTAAAGAAAGCACCCGTGTTCCTTTTTTGCTGTGTGTTATCTTCCCTCTGTGAGATACATGAGATGAGATTTCAGGAGCTTGCTTCAGTTTACTTGCCCTTTGCCAGCTTGTGAGAGGAGAAGGTCCTTTATCTGAAAATAAGAACTGCTGGAGTTAACTGAAAAGAGGCAACAATCTCCCTATTGTGAAAAAACCCCCTGTATTTCTTTCTTAAAGTTCCAGTTTGAATTGCCTGTATTGAAATATGAAATTCCATATTGGAAACACCATCAGGATAAGGTATAGGCTCAGTCCAGCATCTTTAAAGCCTGCAGGTGCCAGGTTATTGCTTTTAAAGGTAGATGGATTAGAGGTCTCCACCTGTGTGAGTATAGATGCTTAATTGCAAGTATTTTTGTTTTATTATTTTGGATAAGGTACAGCCGAAGTTTCTTCCAGTGCAGCTAGGACATCTGCTTGAAAACATGACACAATGAGTTCAAAATTGGATTTTGAGGTTGCCAGGTGTATGGTTTAATGAATGTTCCCAATCTCTCTGCAGACGCATTAAGTGTTGCTGCTTTTTGAATGTGGAAATGTGAGCTCAACGTTTAAAATCAATAAAACCAGCCACTAGCAAAGTAAATTGGGACAGCAAGTTTGTCACCCTCTTCTTCTGTATCAATATTCCTTTATTAAACCTGTACAGTAGTGAATAACCCTGTGTAGGATTCCCTCTCTCAAACCTTACTCTTCCTAAGGACTGTCACTGTAATTAAATGAAATTGTGTGATTATTGGATTAATAAATCTTGCAGATTCTATGAAAGAGACTCCAGAAACAAAGTGATAACTTGTGTCTCCCAATATTTCTTAATGCATGAGCTTGCATCATTTCCTGCTGAACAAATATCCTCTAGGAAGATAAGGGGAAAGTGACAGGACAAGGGGGAATGACTTTAAACTGACAGAGGGCAGTTTAGATTAGATACTAGGAAGGAATTCTTTATTGTGAGGGTGGGGAGGCCCTGGCACAGGATGCCCAGAGAAGCTGTGGCTGCCCCATCCCTGGAAGTGCCCAAGGCCAGGTTGGACAGGGCTTGGAGCAACCTGGGATAGTGCAAGGTGTCCCTGCCCATGGCAAGGGAGTTGGAATGGGATGAGTTTGAAGGTCCCTCCCAACCCAAACCTGGAAGGGGGTTGCTAGAGCATGGAGGAAAAAATTGGGGAGGCCAAAGTTCAGTTAGAACATAATTTGGCAGCTCTTGTGAAGGATAATAAAAAATGTTCCTACAAATATATTAACGGCAAAAGGAAGGGTAAGGCTGACCTTTGTTCTCTCCTGGATGCAGGAGGGAGCTGAGTAACTGCAGATGAGGAGAAGGCAGAGGTGCTTAAAGCCTTCTTTGCCTCAGTCTGTAGTGGGTGAGGTGTTGGCTGATAACCCATCATCTCCAGGCACGGGGCCTGTGCTGGGGAAGGAATATTAATTTGACAGAGAAGGGAAGATGCTTGTAAGCCTGCTAACATGCTTGATGCCTCTAATTAAGCTTGAAGTATTTTTGCTGGTCAGGCCTAACACGGAAGCATTCAAGGGCAATTACAAAGCTGCCTGCCCATCATGTGGCTGCCACAGCGCTGCTGCACGAGGAGAGGCTTTTGTAAAGGGGATTTGCAGTAACTGTAGAGCAACCTGTAAACATTACACTCTTTTCAGCCTCCTTCCCACTAGCCTGGAAAGAAAACAGACTGATGTAAAAACCTGTGCTCATGTAAATCACAGGGATGGAGGTAAAAAGCAAGGTCTTGGTACGAGGAGGTCTCTGCTACAGTCCTGTGCCTCTGAAGAGAAATCTCTTCAGAGGAGCAGAGCAGGAAGTGTCTGTTTGCAGTGGAGGGATTAGACACGGCAATCTCAGTTGCTGACTTGATTATGCCTGTTTCCATTTGCATGCAGAGCAGGAACCAGGCTCTGCTGGTGGAGGCAGCTCTGTCCTTGCTGGCACTCCGGGCTGCACGAGGCACTTTGCCTGCACTGGAAACCCCACAGCCTCTTCCCATTTGTTCCCCTACAGCTCTTAGAAAAAGAAATGGGGTTTGCAAGCTGTCCACCTGGACAGATGCCAGCCTGGATGCATTAAATAGGTGTTTCAACATGCAAACTTCTTCTGAAGTCTGAGGTAGAAGCAGCAAATTTTGAATCTAATTGTAAGGTAGTAATGACTGGTCAGAGTTTAGCTCAATCTGCACTGCCATGAAATAAAATGGGATCTTGGGAGAGGCATGTGGACTAATGAGAGTGGAGTCTTTGCCATGGCTGTAAATGTTGAGCACTGAAATACCTGGTCAGATTGTTCCTTGCTAATAAAGCAAGAGCAAGATCAATAACTACCCAGCTGAGTCCTGTAGCACCATTTATTTCCTTCTAATATGAATGAGATGTATTTAACCCAGGAAAGGACACTCCCTCTGGCACAGGTTTGCTTCTGTTCTTGCAACACCACTGACAGACCTCTCTGTCATATCCCTGGGGAGAAAATGTGGTTATTGAGTAACAATTCCAGCTATGGAAAAGCTGCTGTAGTTTCTGAAAACCGCAATAAAATGGATGTAAATATTTCCTACTAAAGTCAGCCAAAAGCTTAAAGTAAATTGAAATTCCAGTTATTCAATTTGAAGCTCTCCAAATTCAATTAATGGGAAGAGCATGAGGTAATATTAAATTAGATTTGTCTGACTGACAAATTAATGCTCACATAATAAAAAAAATTGAGATGATTATTGTTTAAGTGGGTAGCTGGCATCCAGTCTGATTTTCCTCCTTTGGAAGACATGTGGTGTGTCCCTATCAAAAATGACTCTGTGGCAGTGATGGTTCAATTTCTGCCCTTACTGACCAGCCTGGGAAATGGAGAGTTAATGCAAACTCTCACCTGTGCTGTGCTGCATCTCCTCAGGTGGAAGAAGATGCATTTCTTTATTTCAGCACTGTCCAAGGGTGTTCTCTAATCAGGGCTGTGGTTTTCCTCTGTGGTTCCCAGGTCACCCTGAATTTGGCCCTGTATGCATTACAAGCAGGCTGCACTTCCCAAAGGTGTGCCCTGCCCAATATATGGACTCTCTAAAAAAGTTCACGCTGAGAATGTTTTGTATCCAGATTTATTTTAATATGTTGCCATTTCAATTTATTTTTAATGTTGTAAACTTCAAAGTAATTAAAAAAAAGAACTTTAGACTTGGCAAAAATCATAATTTTGTAAACCCATTTAAACTCAAGCTATCCAGCATCAGCTAGATTCTGCTGTACCAGTTGGATTCTACTCTATCAGTGACTAATGATAGTGTTCCTTAATTAATTTTGAGGACCTTGACCTTTGTAAATTCTATTCTGTAAAGCAATATGCCTAATTACGTACTGCACAGTTAAACAAACTAATTATATCGACTAATGAACAAGAAAAAATCTGCATGACCCTATTTTCAGGATTCATGTTCTCTGATATAATCACTTCAAGGATTACATTTCTGCTTTGTTCCAATGTGGCTCATTCTTTCCTGGATGATGGAGTGGAAAATATGTGGCATGATTTTTAAATGCCATTTTGATAGAGTTCTGAAAAACTAACTTGTAATGATAATACTGCATGTCAGAGAAATGATTGAAAATATTATTGATGTTTGATTATTGATGTTGGGCATCAGGAAGAATTGTTGGACATCAGGAAGAACTTTTTCACTGAAAAGGTGATTAAACATTGGAATGGGCTGCCCAGGGAGGTGGTGGATTCACCATCCCTGGAAGTGTTCAGGAGAAAATTGGATGTGGTACTCAGTGCTCTGGTCTGGTTTATAAGGTGATGCTTGGTCAAAGGTTGGACGCCATGGTCTTGGGGGTCTTTTCCAACCTTCCTGATTGTGTGATTCTATGGTTCTGTATGGCAGTGCTCTCAAACAGAACCACAGAAAACTGAGACCATCACAGCATTTGGTATCCCTGCCTGCAGCTTCCACCTGTGCAGGAGAAGCTGGCCAACTGAACTAGCAGTGCAGATTTATAATGGCATTTATATGTCTAAATGCAATAAAAATAAATTCTAATTAAAAGAAACACTCTAGGGTCCTGTGTAATTAGCATCCTCAGTAGCTGTTCTGCTGTGTACTTGCAGACCTCTTAATCTTTTGCACCAGACCTGAGTTGCTCTCAGCACCAAATCAGCCGTGGCTGAGGAGGGTGATGTTATTTTCTGTGCAGGTCTGACTGCCTGGCAGCAGGGATGGGTGCCCATGGAAGGGGAGGCCAGCCCTTGATGGATGCACTTTAGTGGTTGGCACTGTCCAAGCCAAAACAGCCTTCCTCAAACTGGGAGTTGCCATTTTTTAAAAACAGATCCATCCTCTCCCCCAGCAAGGCTGCTGTGTCTGGACAGAACCCACCAGCATTCCGTGAGGGAAGAGTTTTGGTTCACTCTGAGGCAAACTCTTGGTGCTTGTTTTGCCTCCCAAGAGACTTACAGTGCAAAAGGAAGGGGGGTTCTCTGACTGAGAGAGTGTTTCTGGGCTCTGGGTACCCAAATGTGGCAGTCAGAACTCAGAGACACCCTAAACAATATTGGCATCCAGACTATCGTGTTGAAGAGCCACCAGTGAACCAATTGCCTGTGAATTTCCTTAAACAATGAGCTGGGGAGAAGTAGGTCTCAAATCTTCCTTTATGTATCTGAAATGTTTTCCAGGATTCGGCCTTGCTCTCAACCTTCAGCCATCAGTGATAATCATAGGGAAATACTTCTTGAAGAGAAGACCCATTGCAAATGGCCTCGCTATGGCAGGGAGCCCCGTGATGCTTTGCACCCTGGCACCTCTCAACCAATTCCTTTTCGACAATTTTGGCTGGAGAGGCAGCTTTTTAATTCTTGGTGCAATTTTGTTAAACTGCTGTGTGGCAGGAGCTCTCTTCAGACCCATCGGGGCAGGCACAACAGCAGTCAAAACCCAGGCGACGAAGGAAGGGAAAGATGCTCTGAAAGGAAAGATCACTGAAGATGGCCCCATGGAGAACAAAACAGAAGAAGGAAAGGACTGCTTTGAAAAAATCAATCAGTACCTTGATTTTTCCCTCTTCAAACACAGAGGGTTCTTGATTTACCTGATCGGAAACGTGCTCATGTTCCTGGGATTCTTTGCCCCCATTGTTTTCCTGGCTCCCTATGCAAAGCACACTGGCATTGATGAATATTCAGCTGCTTTCCTGCTTTCCATCCTTGCCATTGTGGATATGGTTGCTCGCCCCACCACGGGCATCATTGCCAACAGCAAGTGGGTGAGGCCAAGGATCCAGTACTTCTTCAGCTTCGCCATCGCTTTCAACGGCACCTGCCACCTCCTGTGCCCGCTGGCCTCCAGCTACACAGGGCTGGTCGTGTACTCCAGCTTCTATGGCCTGGCCTTTGGCATGGTGTGTGCCATGCTCTTCGAGACGCTGATGGACCTGGTGGGAGCCGCGCGCTTCACGAGCGCCGTCGGCCTCGTCACCATCGCCGAGTGCTGCACGATCCTGCTGGGACCACCCATTGGAGGTGAGTGTGCTTTCCTCCTCTGCTGCCACGGGGTTGTCACTTGGATTTAGACTTTTGCAAGCGCAGTTTGGAGGAAATTATTCTAAATGTGTTTTCTCGGCCTCGCAATCACCGTTTTTCCACTACTAACTGGACAGGAAAGGAGGTTCTTGATGTCTTCTCCAGCACTCCCCTTTTTTTCTTTCTGTGTAGTCCTCCAGTTGAATTTAGTCTTGGAGAGTCATCTTTTAATCCTGGATCCCTTCCAACACTTGAACTGAACTTGCAGGGTGGGACTTCCTACAACCTTGCACTTCAGACAACTCCTCCTGGAGATTCCTCCTTTTGCAAAAGCCTGGAGTCCACCACAATTTAAGTAAAACACAACAGTTCAATGAAAGCTTCTTGTTGCCTCAAACATTGCTGTTTGTCTCTTAGGCTCTGAGGATGTCACTAAGAAATTTCAATCATCTTAGTGTAGCTGAAAGATTGAAGTCTGTTCTAAAAATAATTTTAAGGAAGGTTTATTTTGGATGGCATGGTTTAAAATATCAAAGGGCAGAGCCCATAAAGGTCCATGTGGACAATACTGAGTCTCCAGGAGGACTTTCAGACTTGTAAAGATAAGTAAGGGCAGTGATCTGTGATTTAACTGCCTTAATATTCTCTCTTTAGCATATGCTCATTTTGCAGTTTGAACCCTTTTCCTGGATTCAAAACTGAGATCTGGCTAATTCTCCATATGACACATCCTGCAGAGCTGTTTAATTCTTCATATTACTGTGTAGCTCATACAGTGTGACAGAAGCAGCTGTATCCTCTTGCTGTCTTGGAGATTCATTATTTAATTAATGACAAACAAAAGAAAATACAATTTTAAAATGACCGTTTTCTGAATTATATAATTTTCTGTGTGGGAGATTAAGTTAATGACCAGAGACTGCTAATGAGGCTAAAACAGTTCAGTGTAATAATCAGTAATATTAGTTTTGTAGGGTTTTCCCCACCATTTTAATAAGCAGCAAATTTATTGGTTCTTTGGCATTTTAATAACCTACTGCAGGGTTCTGCTTTAATGAACTAAGTAAATTGTTCCCAGTGTGTTTTATGACTTTATCTTATTCTCAAAGGAAAAGAAGCAAGACTATCCTCCTGTTGAATTTTCCAATACTCTACTCATTAAAACTCTCATTGAAACCTATTTAGGAGACCTCTAGGTCATCCTGATGAGCAGAATAGGAAAAATTGTTGCAATTAGCATTTGGTTGATGTTTCACCAGTAGCATGAAAAACACAGTGCATTGAAAATGGTGTACCAAGGCAGCTAGGGATGATTCAGGAAAAAGCACTGACTTAAACCAGTTAAAAATTATTATTATTTTTGTGATCAGGAAGTCTATAAAATAAAAACCCTTGTTACTGCAATGCAGTGGGATAATTAATCATCAGGTTTACAACATTAAGGGTCAATCATGAAGTAATTAAAGGTCCCTCTTTTTGAGGAGGAGAACATGGTCCAAAACATCAGAGAGCTAATGGATGATGGGCCAGTTTCAGGGAAGATTGTTTTGTGAAGGCCAGGTTGGGAGTGGGTCTTGCCTTAATTAGGATTTGGGATGTTAAGAATGGTCTGTGTTGCCCAGTAAATGGGAATTAATGCTCAGGATCATAATCCCAATAAGATTTGCATTACGTTTTGACATAATGGAGAACGGTGACATTTCAATTAAGCCGTCTCCCTTCAATTACTCCATAACTCCGTAGCAGAGGCATTAACCTTTGAGAGGAACCTGCCACATTTGTCTTGGCATTGAAATTATCTGACATTGACAGCATCATCTTTGCTTTCCCTGGAACTAATGTTTGCCAGTTTCACGCTGTGCCCTTTCCTCTTTAGATCGTGAGTGTAAATGCAGAAAGGGCAGCTGTGACCAAAAGCTGAGTCCCTTCTAATGCTGGTGGGTGACCCGTGGTGGAATAAATCACAGGGTCTCTGCCAAGAGCCTGAGAGGAGACCGAGGTGCCTTCTCATGAAAGTCTTCCCAAAATCTGTTGCTTTTTGGCTGCCAGGCCATCCTTGTCATTGGAGTCAGTGGAAGGGCTGCCTGCAGGCTCTATGATCAGAGGAGTAGTTGAGCATGAACAAAATAAGCGTGCTGGAAAAGTCCAGACTTTGCAGTGCAGCTTCTGTCCCCTTCTACTGAACTGTGTGAATTATCAGAGCATTACCTGTCCCAAAGTCAGCTTCCCACAGGTGTATAGTGCAACACATGTTCAGTATTTGCAGGCTCAGGGTGATTGTGGGAGAGATCAGAAGTTCAGAGAATGTTTTATCCTAAAGTCACAAGGCTGTTCCTTTATATATATAGGATCTGAAAACACTATTTCCTTGCCTTCATCTCTAAACTTCCTTCTTCTTTTTTTTTTTTAATATATATTTTACAGGAATTCTGATTGATACCTTTGGGGACTATAAATATATGTTCATTAAATGTGGAGCTGTGATGGTCCTGGCAGGAACCTTTCTGTTCATCATGAATTATTATAATTATCGTGCGCTTGCCAAGGAGGAGAAGGAAAGAAAGACAAAAGAAGAGGATCTTAAATCTGTAAGGACAGAAAATGAAGACAGAAAAAACTGGAACAAAGACTCCACACAGGATGGGCGTGAGCTGGAACCTTTGAGAGAAGAGGGAGAAGGAGTAAAGAAGGAAATGAACGGCATGAATTAAGTTTAAACCTGTTCTCATGGGCTGAATGGGAAATGACTTCTGGGTTGCTCAAGTGAGCACCAGCTGTGAAATCACACTAGGTTTTTAAATTTTACTCTATTCTCTGCCATGTGCATCCTCTTCTTTGTTGTACAAGAAGACTAAAACAGAAACAAGTCCTGATTCTTATAAACTGCTGGGACACTGCAGTATCCACTTGCATACCAAATCTTGCATACCAAGATTTTCCTTTAGACATTCCCCATTTCCCAGAGAAAAGGGACAGGTGATGTTGTGCAGGGGGCCAGCACGGGGCCAGCACGAGGCCAACACGATACAGGAGTCCTTCTTCAGGTGCTTTGTGTAGGGCAGAAATTTAGTCTTAAGCTTAACCCTTGGTCTACAATCCAGCAGTGCAAATTTAATTTTTCCCTAGGAGGTTAGAAAGTCCTTATTATCCAATTTCTGAGTGCCTTCCCATTTCTAGCGAGCTTTTTCTTTACAACACCCTGGTGAGACAGTAAGTGTTGCCACTATTAATTAATTGTACAAATGAAGAACTTAAGCACAGAGGAGCTCTGGCCATCATTGCATCAGTGAGTGCCAGAACTGAAACAGAATCCACTGCCCTGAGCTTGATGCCTAAAAGCCCTGCTGAGCACAGGTATCCCCTTGCTAGAAAATAGGGAATACCATGGATAGAGGTGCATTAAACCACAGCCTGCTCTGCAGTGCTCTCTACTCACTGTGTGCCTCGTACTGCTCAGGATTAGTGATTTTGAGCACTGTCTCAGAGCTGGGACCTTGTGCCATGATTTTTTAACCTGCTTTAAGTTGTATCCACCCTGGAGGGAATCCAAACCCAGCTGCTTCCCCCTTGTTTGGGCTGGATTAGGCACCTCCCTGGTGCTGGCACTGCAATACCTGCTGGCCTCATGCCACCCTGTGGCATTAAGGAAAGTTTGCCCAGGTCAGTGATGCAGAAGTGGAGCTGAGACCACTTAGGAGGCTCTCATCCTGTGGTGATAATGTTGAACTGGGAAGATCTGCACTCTGGTGTATTTCATACCAAGCAGCTGCTGCCCAAGGGCCATGGATGCTGAGCATGACATCATGCAGCTGAACTGTCAGAATTCTGTGGAATTTCACATATTTGATTTGATAAAAACAAGGACTTTTCAGGCAAAATACCCAAATCCAAAGCTAAAACTAGTCCAAAGGTTAGTTCTCCTTTTTCTTTGCTTCAATGGGTCCCATATGTGATCAGATCATATTTTTTCATGTATTTTCTTGTCGCTTGTGTACACAATATGAAGAAAGGCTTGTAAAAATATTTTCAGTAAATACACTGTACTCTTAAAATTAGATCATTCATAACTTCTTGAGCAAAACCTTTTCTATGAATTCTTTTGTTTCTTTGAAGAATAGTGACTTTGAATCTTTGACTTCAGTAGGATTTAAATTTTAGCCATATGTTGTAACTTGTATTTGCTCTGAAAAAACAAAAATCTGTATGAAATAATTAGGCCTTCAGTGCTTATTTTTAATACCCTTTATTTCTGTCAAATACATCTGTGATATTTCATTTAAAAAGGCATTAATAGAAGGTCGTGAATATTTTCCAATATGTCTTCTGTCATAAACAGCCACATACTTAATAAAACCATTTTAAAAAATTAAATGAGTTTACATTTTCCTGTGTGTGTAATGCAGCCTTTTGGTTCAGTAAGGAATTTATCTTCAGAGGGTTTCTAGTCCTGGCTCCATGCACGTGGTCACACAACTCTTGGTCACAACCCCATGTTCTTGTAGATTGGATTTCCTGATCTTTGGAGGTCTGGGCCACTCTGACTCACAGCTCCAGTTGTGTGGGCCCAGGAGTCTGAAAGCACTGCAGAATGACCTGGCAAGGATCTGATAACATGATTTTCATACCTTTCCACCAGGTTGTGTCAATTAATCCTCAGTGCAATGACCCAGATCTCCAACTGTCCTTACAGCAGGAGCTGATATTCAGGCTCCTCGTCTCTCAGAAACCCCAAGCAAGCTTTTTAGGTCATAAAACTTTGTTAATACAGATAAGATTTTTAATAAAAAGGTGTTCTGTTCAGCTATCTGTGGAAATCCTCTGGAAAAGACGCCTTTGTTAAACTGCCCCTGAGGGCAAAAAATGTTTCATTGGACAAGTAGATCTTTAGGGCTTCAGGATTCTTCTAACATGAAGCAGCTACTTCATTTAACCTACTCGCCCTCCTGTCAAAGAAACTTATACTGCCTTTAAGATTATGGCACTATTTCTGGCAGGTATTCAGCTGGACTATTTTAAGGCAATTTTGGTGATTATGGCTGGTTTTCAGTGGTGGGTGGCCTGACTCTTCCCTGGTACCTGCTCCTGCTGCCACCCTACCCTCAAACCTCTGACCATGACATCCCACTAATCACTGCAGCAATGCAAAGCCAAATAACTCTGTACTTATAACCCCTAGAAATGCTTCCTTGACTCAAATCCCATGAATTCAACACCTTGCAGACTCAAGCTGTAATCCTTTCTTGGAAAGCTCTCAAACTTTCCTAAGAACATTTTCAGTTATTAAAAATGACTAATGCAATATGAAATAACCATTACAAAAAGCTCTTGTGATGGAGTAGAAGCTGCCTGTGCATCTAATTTAGTGATTTCTGTGGCAAATTGAACACAATATTCATATTTACTTAGGTTTGGAAAGCACCTGTGTAAGCAAGTCAAGAGGAGTGAGTGTTGTGCCATAAATATGCGTGCTAGGCACATGGGGGATATTTGGGATATCAGATGTGCAGGGATGATTGCAAACACTTTCTTTGGAGTGCAGTTATGAGACTTTTTTTTCATATTTCATTAGCTTGTGACCTTATTAGAAGCAATTGCTCATTGTTTCTGGGGCTGCTCAAACTTCATCAAGAGCCTGATTTGAATGCTGAGCCATCATTCCCAACAGCCATAAAAGAAGCCAACAGAGTGGTGCTTGATGGGGAGGTGTGACAAGTACCATGGAGTGGATTTAGATTTATCCCATGTACTCATTTTTTGTTTACACTTCCCCTCACTTTTACACTCTCTATATTTAGCTTTCCAAATTGGAAGGCATGAAAGTGAAATTCAAATATTTCACTACTTCGGTGTGGCAAAATTTGTACGCTTTCCTCCCCCCCTTTTAAAAAGAATGTTGGAGCAGTGACTCTGCCACTTGATGGAGTGTCTGGCTACTGGAAGGGGACATTTTCTGCCATCACACCTTGGGCCAGGTGCTGCTTTGCCCCACACATAAACATCATTTAAACAGAAAGAATGAACCATGTCTAGAAAGTGCAAAACACCCAAGGAGACTTGAGAAGTCTGGAATCACGAATGGGTAGAGGCAACTGGGTGGTAACTGTGTTAAAAATTAGTAAACAAGCAAACAAACAAATGAAGTGTCAACCTGTATGTTTGAAATATGCAATCATTTTAGATGACACAGTAGATTATTCAGAAGGACAGTTCCCATGGCAGCTGACACCAAATTTATTTGGCTGTGTTCAGAAAACGCCTCGCAGACAATCCAGGTGCATTCAGATTACATCTGGAATGAATTTAAAAGATGACTTTTGTGCCCTCTGCAGCGACAGTGACATTGTCTATAAAATAGTATTATTTAGACTTATCAGAACTGTGTGAGGGTGTTTTGATGAGTGACATCCGTAACTGTCAGCAAAGCTTCCCACAATGGCAGCGCAGCTCAGAAACACAGGTTTGATTTGCTGTCTGCTCTGACACTCACTGAAGCATTGCTGGGCTTTAGTTTGGATTTGGAAAGAGGCTCATTTACATCCTGACAGTGAAAAAATGAACATCCATGGGTAAATGGGATGTTCTGTGTCACTGTGGTCCCTGCTGTCACCAGTAACAGCATCACAAAATTCCCTTTTATGCCCTGTGCAATTCTTTGTCCTGCAGAGCCCTGCACTGCTCAAGATGTGACCCTGTGATGACATTTGTGCTGCACCTTCTGCAGAGGGTGAAGCTCCCCATGTTCCAACAAACACAGTCCCACATGGCTTGAGATATCCAAGCCCTTACCCATCAGTCAAACTGTTAGAGAGAATGTCTGTATAAGGGGAAAATTATATGTACCCCTCCTTCAAAAAGACATGAATGTGGACAATATTTAAAAATGATCTGTATTTTTTAGTATTTGTTTGTTTATATGTTACTGCTTTCTGAAACGTGCTCTACATCTCTTCAACTTTAGTATTACTGATGATTTTGAGCTGCAAATCCTTCCTCTCATGACTTCCCTTTCTTTGCTCTTTTAAAATTCCCTTATTCAGCCACACTAACTTTACACAGCACTTGGCTGTCATAACGTACAGTTTTTACACTTTTTAACAGTGTGTTTTCCCCCTATTCTAACATTTCTGAATCACTGAAAAGTCATCTAAGAGATCATATTTTAGTCAGCTGTTCAGGATGCAGTTTGCTGGGCAGCCCAAGAAGCTTGCTCCAGTATGAGTCAGACAGGGACAGCTTCAGAGGAGCAGCACCAGGCAGGGACCACACAATCCAGCACAGACACCCAGGTTTGTACCCTCCAGGTACATCAGTCCCTCCCAGTGTTCAAAAGATGCATTTACATTTGGACGTGTCTGATTTCACAGGTAACTCAGGGGCAGATACTTGGTGCCCAAGGCTGTCTGTGTCAGCTGTCACAGCCTCACACACACAACCACAGGGTGGTTGAAGTGGGAAAGGACCTCTGGAGATCATTAGTGCTGCAGAGCCTCTTCAGAGACTGCATGTCCAGCACTGCTCCTGTCCAAAGGTGCATTAATGTCACACCAGAAGCCTGCAGGTGGCTGAGTTTGTGTTTCCCAGCCCACGCTGGGGAAAAGGCTGGAGGCAATCCCAACAGGCCAGCAGAGAGTTCAAAGCCTTTTGGTGAACACGGGTCTGTTTTATGTCTCACCTATCAAGGCATATATTCACAGAAATTTTAGGAGGGATAAGAAGGAAATAGATCTATTGCCAATGTATCTTGTGCAGGAAAGGACAGGGGTGTCCCTCCATGCACACACAGGACAGAGTCCTGCACTCTGCCCTACAGACAAAGTATCTGACAGTCTAATGGTGCAAACACCTCAGCTGGCACTGCCCACCACCACACCATCTGTTGTACTGTTGGACACGAAAGAAACACGTGGACTTCAGTAGTAGCAGGTCAGGACACCCAGGCAGGAGCAGGAAAGAGCCCTGCCTTTCTTTATTCTCTCATTTTTATATCTTAAGACAATCGTGGATTGGTCAATGAGATTACCACTTTTACAATTTCACAGGATAATGACATAGTCCATCATCTATCTCTGCCTTAGGAGAAAGGAATGAAAACAATCTAGAAGTTCAAAACAATCTAGACCTGGTTACAAAAACAAGAACTATGTTTATAGAAAATGTATGAGAAATTCTACTATCGAAATAAAAACATAGAATACTATAAAAACCAGAACGACAACCATCATCATCTCTGAATGGCCCAGCCCATGGTCCAACCCCCAGCCCATGAATTTGTCATTTTTCACACCAGACTAAATCCATGGAGAGACAGACACAAAGAAACACAGGCTTTCCATAGGGTCTCCAGAGTTTTCTGGACTTCTGTCTGCTGGGTGCAAAGGGATCCCATCAAAATGTGTCACATGAAGAAGCTCCCACCTCCTGTGGGAACATTGCTGTTTGGGACAGGCACCAAACAAGAATGTGCTTCTACACTTTCCTGGTCAAATCCGTTGGCTTCCAAGGAGGGGAAGATACTCAGCTTCAAGGTCTAATTCTGCCACATCAGATTCCTTATGAATCCTGGATCCTATTTGATGTGCAAAGCAGAGTCTTTCAGATGAATGAGTATGACTGAAATGAAATAGGGACAAGCACTTGCCTCCTGCTGCAGAGCCTGGCATTCCCTTCCTGGACAGATGAGATTCTTAAGTAGTTTTAATCAGTATGTAATCAGTCCTGACCATTAGTTATGCCTCTGATCACAAAGCACAGCTCCAGAGAGAGATCCTTAGAATATCTAGGAGGTCCCATGCATTATTAAGTGAAAAAACCACAGACTCTACCTATCACCCATCAATACTGCGTAAAAGAAGTGCTTGTTGAGCAAACTTGCCAACTCTAATTATTCTCCCAGCAGACTGTGGAGGATTTTCTGGCACTTCCACAAGTCTAATGGAAACCTCCAGAGCCCTGCCCCTGCAGAGACAGCGTGGGCAGGGAAATCTCTGTGGTGTGCTTCAGAGTTCTGGGATAGCCCTACCTCGTGTGCATGTGCATGCACCCACATCCAGCACTGCTCTGACAGATCCAAGGGAAAATCCACCTGCTGAAGGCTGGGATGCAGGGGCTGAATTCCTCTGTGATGGCAGGATTGAAGTATTAGAAGTTGCATCACTCAAATCTGGTGTCAGGAGGGATCCTCAAAGGACCCTTGATGGTGCATCTTTGATCCCAGCCAGGTGCCAGTCACAGTGGGAGGTGAGAGGGGAGCTCTTTTCAGCACCACCCCCAGCCTACAGCCAGGGACTGAGGAGGGAACACAAGTTGCTCTCCATGTCTGGGCTTCCCTTTCTTCCAGGCAGGACAAACCCTGTAATAAAGTTTGTTCACAGCTCATGACCTGGGACATGATGTACATTGATTCATATTTCTTATTTCTTTAGAGTTTTTGGTTTTTTTTTAAATCAAAAAAGACTGTGAGTGCAGTGGCTAGAAGTAAATTGAATTAACTTCCTGAGTAGGTATTTGTCCTCTGACTTACCTGTTACAGATATTCTTCAAAATACAGTATTCTGTAGCACATTTCAGTATGAAACATGAGGGACAATGATATTATGATTCCAGCTTTCAGCCAGAGAAGATAGTAATTATACACCATATAAACAGAAGTGCAGTGAAGCTGCTTTGTAATTACAGTGTAACTAAGCTGTACCTCATTTACTTGCATTCTGAAGTGCAGCTGGAGTTAGCAATTAGGGTCAGTACATGATTAAACACTTACCTTCACCAATCCCAGTATATATAACACTATACTTACCTTCATGTGTGTATTATTTTTCACTCATGTCTGCTATGAACCCAGATATTTTCCAGGGATTAATGATAGGCTGTGAAAAGCTGATAGCCTGAAGTTCAGCAGAGAGCTATTAAACTGGCCTGGCCATTAATCCCTGGAAAATACCCTGCACCAAGGTTGTTATAAGGTGAATATGGAAAATAACTTTCCACTCATGTTGACTTTTGTCTTGGCTGTTATGCCTTTGTCATGGTATAGGAACAACACCCCAAGTGCAAGTGACGGCCTTGGATTTGGGTGTGTCTGATGTAAAGAGGATGAATCCTCCCTCAGTTCACCTTTGTGCATCACCAAGGCCCTGAACAGACAGTTTGTGTTCCAGCCAGTCTGTCTGAGCCACAGCTTTCTGGCAATCTTTGGAGATCAATTTTAGACTGAGTCTCCATTTTCTGAAATGTGCAATTCCAGCTTCTCCGAGCTGAGAAACAACACTGGCAGCCAAGTAAAAATATCCATTACTGGGGGAATATGTAAAAACTCTGTTTCATCAGTCATCCTGCTCACACAACTCCCTCCCAGAACTCAGAGTGGTAATGAAAGTAATTTAACACACATCTATAATTAATTTACTACATTCTTCCTGCCGATGGCAATCATCTTACCTAGGAAAGTTCATGGAATTGATCTTAATGCATAAAAATATAGATGGAAAAGTGTTAAAGGCAGCTAAACGTGGTTTACTCCTAAGCATGCAAGCAGTTAAGCACTGTTTGGAGAAGCGATTTGGGGCTGATTTAGCAGCAGCCATTGCCTGTGAGAAATGACAGTGAGCACATGAGCAGAGCCCTCAGCACACAAGGTTTGTGAGCACTGCTGGGAGCAGCAGCCTTTGCTCCTGCTTTGCATAATGGGAACAGAAATGTCAGTGTGGGTTCAGAGAGGCAGAGCAGGAGGGGACAAAGCTGCTGGACAGCTGGAGGGACATGGCCTGCACCAGCTTTTGCTCCAGTGCCATTGCAAGCCATGAGCCCAGGCCCCAGATATTCAGTAAGGACAACCCTGAACTCTGACCAGTGTGCAGATGAACTCTGAACTCTGTCCAGATGTGCCTGAACAATGCACACACATTTGTGCATGAGCAGCATGCAGAGAGCAGATAACATATCTATCTATCTATCTATCTATCTATCTATCTATATCTGTATCATCTATCTATACTTATATCATCTATATTATCTATATCTATATAATCTATATCTATCTATACTTTACATCTATACTTATATCATCTGTATTTTCTATATCTATGTCTGTATCTATATAATCTATATCTATATCATCTATGTATTTATATCTATATCTGTATCTGTACCTATATCATCTATATAATCTATAACATCTATATCATCTGTATCATCTATATCTATATCTAATCTAATCTATATCTATATCTATATCTAAGTGACAGTCCTGCCTGTGCAGGCTGTTTCTAGACCTTTCTAGTGGCTTTAACAACATCCTGTTGTTGATAAGACATCACTGGGTCCCTGTTTATGATTCATTATCACCTCATCTGTGGCTTTTCTGCACATCCACGAGCCCCACACTCTGCTGGGCTGGTGGCTCCTACCCTCTCTGTGCTCCCTAGAGCTGCAGAGCAACACTGGGGACTGTCATGCACTTATCTACAGGCTGTGATCTTCACTTCCCAGACATCCTACTTTCAAATGCAGGTCATGACATTATAACTTCAATATGAGCTGGGAAACGTAGAAAAGCAGGAGCCTGTAACAAGTAATACTTCAATGCTCTGCAGCAGCTGTATAAATATGTATGTAAGTAAGCAGGAAGGCTTTTAAGTGTGTATTCCATCACTGTGGACTCCAAATGAGGGAGTACAGCAGCCTAACTTGGATGGGGGACAGAGGAGAAAGAGCCACTTTGGTGTCCCCTTCGAGGTGAAGCACAGCCTGTCCTGCCTGTCCTGCAGAGGGAAAAGCAAACCCTGCATGGGAAACCACTCATTTCATGGAAGAGCCCAAAAGAACATGGAAGTAGGGCAATTCTTTCCTCCTCCTATGCCTGCCTGTGCAGTCTCAGCCGTGCAGCCTCAACCATGCAGTCTCAGCAGTGCAGTCTCAGCCGTGCAGCCACAGCCATGCAGTCTCAGCAGTGCAGCCGCAGCCGTGCAGCCGCAGCCTCAGCGCACCGCTAGAGATCAGCCTTGCCCCGCGCTTGCGGCCGCCCCGCCGGGCCCTGCAGGATGCTCACATCCCGCTGGGTTTCCTTTGCAATGTGCGTGCTCCTTCCTCCCTGAGCGTCTCCACATTTCCCCGGGCTTTCCCCGTGCTTTCCCGGCTGTGGTTAATTAGGAGGTGCATTTTCCTGCAGATAGAGCGTGTGCATCTCTGCAGCAGCGGTGCCCAACTCCCTCTGCCCCCGAGGCTGTTTGCTTTGCTTTAGCTGCTTTTTTATTCTGTCCTCTGCCATTAACTTTTAGAGTTTTGTTTCCCCCCCGACTCCCATCTGCTGAGAGATGACTCTTAACGCCATGCCTGACATTTTCCATCCTGAGGTATACACAGATTTGGGAGGGGCGGATAAAAACAAACAAAGGAAAAGGATATTTTGCTTTTCTACAAGGGTTCTCCCATCCCAGCCTGCTACGTGGTCTCTGAGAGTGGAGGCAGTGGGCAGCAGGACAAACCAAGCACTTCTCCACAGGCTTAGGGCAGGGCTGGTGGGAATCTATCCTCCATCCCACCCCATACCCACACCAGTTCATTGTTGCACTGGGGATGCTGGGGGCAGTGATATTGCACTGCTCAATAACCAAAATGTCAGAGTGGTGCACAGTGATCCTCCACAAGGAGCAGCTCTGCCAGTGCTTCCCCTGGAGCAGAGCTCTTCCAGCTCCCACTCTGTGCCACACTCAGCCTTAACGCTGCAATTAATCTCCCACTTTCCCCGTGTCAGGTATTTCTGATCATCTTTCATTTTGTGCCTGGGAAATGTATTGAACATGATGTGCGGATGTAACCAGCTGTGACAAATTGTGGTGTAGATGTGAGGAGCACATGGCATACCAAAGGATGTGGAATGCCAGGGCCTGGGCTTCAGCTTCATCTGTGTTGCAGCACCTCAGTTTTGTTTGTGTCAGGCAGAGCTGTGTTCACCCTCAGGATTTGTTCCACTTCTTTACCAAATCTCTGTTTATGTTCGTCTGTGCATCTCACATGATGTGCATGTGTTTTGGACACGTGTCTCGCTATTAGAGTGAAATGGTTAAACTACAATAAATATTTTTAACTAATTACAGCCCTTTCTGGAAAAATATACATCAGTTTTCATTATGCCATGCTGCAAAAACCTACCCATGGGTTGGCTGAAACTGATGAGACTGCTCTTGTGATTCTCCACTAAAATGAAAAAAACTGAAAATGAAAGCTAAAAAACCAATATTACTGAGTGTACAGTGAGGACAGATGTGGGCTCAGTCCCCTCCTGCTCTGAGCTGGCCAGGTGTATCAGGCCCTAGAGGATGTGCCTGCCTGAGGTCACTGCTGCCCTGGCAATAATGCTGTGCAAACTGTCTGAATGGGTGAATTTGAAAGCCTCTGTCCTCAGGGACTGAGAATATTCCTCCCCCTGCCCATCTCTGAGAAACAAATTCAGAAAGCACTGGAAGGTGGCCAAAATTAGATTTTGAATTCTGCAGAGATTGCAGTGCTCAGTTTTCTAGAGGTGGCAGTCAGGGCATACAGCACCAAATATCTCTTTTTGTACTGGAAGGAGTGTTATTAGCCAGTCAAAAATTCAGATTCTGAGACCTGTATCTACCTCAGTCTTGAAAGCCTGAAGTGCCATTAGGCTTGTGATGTGCAGGAAGGCTCTTTGAGAAACCAAAACTGACAGCACATGTCCTGGGTGATGGAAACCAGACTGAAAGAGGAGCAAGTTGTTCTGCAGGAGCTGCCAACCACTAACCCAAAGTGATCCCTGCAAACTGGGGCAGGAGCTTGAGGGTCAGAGTGGAGGGAGAGAAGACAGGGTGCAGGGGGAACACTGCAAGAAGTGTCAGTCCCAAATAACCTTCATGTCTGCCCAGAGTGAGAGCTCTTTTCTGCTTTCACACATGGTGTGTGGACACATGATGTTCTTCCACATTCATTTAGTGTCACCAACCCCCTTATGCCTGCCGAGGGCATGAATGAGCCCAGCATTATAATATCCATTATACACAGTACGGAGGATTTCACAAGAAATGTGACAATATCTGAGTACCCCATCTCTTTCAAAGTGAGAAAATAACCAGGATACACTGGGCTGAGTCCCAAAAGAGATGTCACTGCATTTAATGTGTATTTATGCAGCTATTTAGAAGCAAACGAGAAGCAGTGATTATGTATAGAACAAAACGGAACAACAAATTTAGATTGTTTCAGTTTCCTCTCTATCTGATTAGCCAGGAAGAACAACAGACTGATGTGCTCTGAACAAACAGGAACACACTGAGCCTAAATGCTCTTTGGTCCTTGGGGGATTCATTTTTATTTACTGCATGAAACAAGGAGGGAGAACAAAAGGGATTTGTTTGGAGTCAGCTGTGGCTTTTGGCAGCCCAGGCTGAGCCAGCCCTTCGGCACACCTTTGTGCTGCTGAGCTCAGTGGGGCTTCTTGGTGCCACTTCCCTGCTCCTGGCCTGGGCTGAGGTCCTCAATCAGCTGCAGCACCAACAGTGGCAGCTTTGCAAGCCAGCCCTGGGTGGGAATTGTGGCACAGGAAAGGGCTACAGCATGAGGCATTTTTGCCTGGAGACATTTAACAGCAGAACATTAGATGGAATAGATGGATGTGGTGCCTCAGGGTCTCCTGACTCAGATGCCTGGTCAGTGCTGTGAGACACGAGCCAGATGCTGAGAGAATGAAAACCCATCATGGACAATCAGGGAGGATGGACAGCAGTGATTTATGGGGACAGCCAGCAATGTTTCCAAACTCTGTGCACAGCCACGGGGAGCAGGGATCCACGAGATGTCTGGCATGATCCTAGCACAAGATGTAAGTGGGGAGACTTCCAGGAGCCAGGTTTTAAAGAAGGAAGCAAGTTGGAATTGGACATGAGCTCCTAAGTCTATATTGTGCCATCTCAGAAAGGTAGAAACCAGCAGCTAGAGCTTTGCTCTTGCAGACCCTTGACAGGCACAAAAAAAAATGTGCTGGGGTTGAGCAGGAGCTGCTGGATGATCCCCTTGGAGTTGCATGATTTCATTCAGCTGCCTTTAGAACATACCATGGGATCACAAAGCCCTGGTGAGCATCAGAGCTCAGTGCAGCAGGAGATGTTGTGTATTTCCAAGGCTGAGGCACTACATGGCAAGGGTGGGTGACAATGGCTGCAAAAACTGTTTTAGTGGTAAAGGTTTAGTAGCTTTTTCATGCAGCAATTAAAATCCTACACCAGAAAGTCCTCATGACCTAAGTAATAAGTAACACTACTGGGGCAGGAAACTGCACATGGCAAGTGTTTTGTGTACATCAAACCAACCTTTTATAAAACCAGGGAGGTCAGGATAAATCTTATTTTCTTCCTGCTCTCTCCTATGGCCAGCAGCAAGGCAATTAATTAATCACTTCTGGCCATCAAAGTCCTGCTCCCTCCCTGCTGTGTGGGGAGACAGTGGTGCTCTGCACAAGACAGCAAACCTGAGTAAACCCCAAAAGATGCAAAACAACTACAATATGGCTAAATAAAGGATAGATTTTGTTCCTGCTCATCAAAATATAGAACACAAAGTGCTTCACTCTATTAATTCACTCTATTATCCCTGTCCTATTAAATGTTTTAATAATACTCTTTCATCTTCTCAGTTTTGTTTTATGTGGAATGATAAAGTAAGGTTTTCCCACAAAATCTGTTGTGCTATAAATACCATTACAGATGTACTTGAGAAATGGCTGAATAAACACTGACACAGAACAGGAAAACCTGTTCCTATCTAGAGCTGATGGTATGATATTCAACTTGCAAAAAGATCCTGTTAAATGTAAAGAAAGATCAGTAACATAATTTTTTGCTCCTTTCCCCAAGAAGGGATGATTCCAGAAAAAGAGTCTAGGGCTTCTGCAAACACACTTAAGTGAATTTGTAAATGAAGAATGACAATAGTTTTACAGAGGCTGGTATGAAAAAGGTCATTTGTGGAAAGGAGAGCCAGTAATGCAAAACCTAAGAGAAACAGAAGTGACTTAATAGAATATGCCAGGGAGGACTGCTCAGCTGGGACAACAGCAAGGCTTCTGCATTTTATTATTTTTTAGCCTATTTTCCCAAGCAAGGAAGGTTCACACAATCGTACTCCATATCCTTCAATGCCTCCATGTCTGTTCCTCATGGGTAATTTTTGAATCCATGGGGCTGTCTGCACAAAGTTTGAAGGGAACAGCAGTTTTAAAGGCAACTGAGATCCCCTGGCTGTCATAAAAACAGGCACTGCTATTCCCACTGGTGGAAAGGCTGCAGCCAGACCTCATCCTTACTCAGATGTGGAGGAATTCACACAGGAAAAGATGTTTTCAGCACCCAAACCCCAGGAAAATGTTCACCTGGAGCCTGCTCCTCCCTGGCACCAGAAAATCAAACTACAGAGTACAACTGGAAGAAACCAGCTTTTATTAGTCCCACTGCTGAAGGAATGCCTCATTTAAAATTCAGTTTTTCTGGGCAAGTTTTGTAAGGAGAGAGCTTTTTACTTCTGACTTTTAGACACAGATCTCAAGGCCGTTGCAAGAAACACACTGTGTCACTTTTAGACACAAGGACCCAAGCAAATGAAGGACCCAAGCAACTGAAGGACTCAAGGTTTTGCCCCTCACTGAGAATGTGTTAGTCTTTATACAGGTGTGGGACCCTGATTCTGTATGGAGGAAGGATGCTCTAACCTGTGGCTTTGGACAGCTGTGTTCAATTCTCCCTTAACCATGTCACTTAGTGCTCAAGCCTCTTGGCAGTTAAACATTTGTACCTCACTTTTGTCTGCACTGACACTGTGGAAGTTGCTCTGCTGCTCCACCCCAGCCCTGTGATCATTCAGCTTTGCACCACTTGGTGCAATTCAAAACACAGGGCAAGCTCAAAGCAGAGCTGAGGATGCACAGCTCCTCCCCAGCAGGGAGGGACACTGAGGATTTGAAGAGGAGAGGTCCTGGCCTCTCCCCCCTCCCTCTGCCTCTTCATTTCACACTCCACACCAGGTGCCCTTCTCAGCTGAGAGTCTCCACTGTTAGAGCCTGCATTTCCCTGTGCCAACAGGCTTTGGGGCAGGTGAGAGTTGGATGCTAACAGCCAAGGAAAGCAAAGCATCTCCCTAAAGAGCCTTTCTCTCCATTCCCCAGGTGCCAAGCTGACCACACCACAAAACTGAGACAAAAGAAGCAAAGCAAGAACCTTAGCCAACTACAGCCATACAACAAATAAATCCCAGAAAAACATATGGGAAAGCAAGGCCAGCCTGTCCTGAGAGCCCCTACTTTCAGACTGGAGTTGGTCTTACTGCCCCTTATAAGATTCCTACTCAAGTCTTGCTAGGTTGGGTTTCAAGGATAGCTCAGGATTCATTTCATGTTGTGTATGTGGTTATCCCTGATAGCCTTGTAGAATTTGTGGGTGGGTTTGGGACAGTCAGGACAGACGAGAGATCTCTGGAGTTGGGTCTTAGAGCATGAGGTTTATTGTGAAAGGGCGTGGGTGTAGGAGACCTGCTGGGGGCTGCCAGACACGGCTTGGAGCAGGGCAGAGAGGTAAGAAAGCAAGCAAGAGAGGAGAGAAGAGAGAGGAGAGAGGATTGAAGAGAGTGAGCTTGTCGTTTACAATCCCATAAATCATCTTCTGTGCTGAATATTCTAATTTTCATTAACCAATCTAGAACAAACTACAAATCTTATAACATTTGCATCCAGCCTATGAGAACTATTGCATTACCATACAGTGTTATATTTTAAACCCTAAAAGCTGCTTTTTGGACCCTCTGCCAAGTTGGTAGGGTCTGCTCTGAGCCTTGGGCCTGTCTGCAAGCAGAGGGTATTGTTCAATCAAAGGGGGGATTACCTGCAGTGGCCATGCCATTGTTTTCCAGTTGTTCAGTAACTGGGGTTTGGTATCTCAAAGCTTGTCTTCATTTCAGTCTTGCTTATAGTTTCTACATGCTCAGCATCTTTTGCCAGGTAATCATATTTATAAGGCTTTCCTATTTCATCTTCCCCAACACAGCCTCAGTGATAGTGCTCTTCCAGATTTTGGGATGATGGAGGCAACATCCTATGAAAGCATCACAGTATCCTTGTGCTGTCTTCCACAGGCAGGAGGAGATGGCTGGGAATGTTGTTTGCATGGATAAGGAGGAGACTGATTGAATTGAGAAGCAACATTTGTAATCCTGATCTGCGGAAATGCCTGTGTTTATCAGGGCATTACACCCTCCATTTATCTGTCATCTCTCCCCTTCTTCAGCTGACCAGTGAGATTTTACTCTGGCCAGATCTGGCAGGCTTTGTTCTGTGTATTTACTTCTTCCTTGTCACCCCTGCAAACAAACACCCACACCACACACTGCCTGGTGTACCCACAGAGCACACACAGACCATCATCTCTTATGAATGCACCAGAAAGGTCAGAGTATTCAGCTGGCATTGCAAATCAGCACCAGTTATGTACTCTGACAGCACCAGATGTCAGCTCCAAAATGAACTGCATCTGTTCAGCAGTACACGAGGAGCAGTGCATGAGAGGATGAGCCCAGACTCTGGAATGGCCCCTCAGAGCCAGGGCTGTGGGCTTGCATTGCAAATGCAGCAACGAGGCCATCTGCAAAGGCAGCTCTGGGCTTCTAGCCCACGACTTGTTGCTGTGCTGAGGCTGAGATGAGAATGAGAACTGCAGGTAAAATACAGCAGTCACACTGACCTTGGGGCTGGCCTGAATGTGGCAATTCCCTTTCCCAGCTCTGAGCATCTCAGGTCTGGTCTTTTTCCCATCAGTTCTTTCCCACTCCAAATCCTGTTCCCACCAGCTGAGGGGTGTTAACTGGGGTTTCCTTCATCTTGCCAAGCCCTCAAGCAGCATCTTCCTCTTTTCACTGACACCAAGGGAGGAGTTGGTGGTGACACCGGGACAGGGTGACCTGCCCAGCCTGGAAGGGCTCCTCAAAGTCACACCTTTGAGTTAATCATGCCCCTTTGAGGCTTGACAAAATATATACTCACTGGGCATGATGAGGATAGTTTGGCTTATTTTGTCTGTTCGTTTTTTTTAAGGTGAGGGCATGGAAGGTTTTCCTTTCCTCCCTTGCACATTGCACCTGACATGATAAATCTTAGAACAGTAATGAGAACAAGTTAGTATGGGACTATATTTTCTCTTCTCATAATGAGCTTTGTCATGGAAATGGATTGATTTTATGTCACTTTCTTTCCTCTTTATAATTTTTATGGGTGGAATGAGTTAGCAAAATTTTCTCTCTCATAAATTCAATATAAATTTGTCTTAGCCTACGTAAGTCTGTGTTTATTTTGGCCACCTATTTCACAGCTCCCCTGTTTACAGCACGGGAAAGAGGGGAAATGGCCAATCAATCAAAACCTGGAATACTGGAAAGGTCACAGCCATTCACACACCACCATCCCCTGCAGCATCGGGCATCTCCAGCTGCTGCACCACTCCAGATGTGCCTGTTCTGCCTTCCCTGTAGTTTCCTCGGGCCCTGGAGAAACTGGGGGAGATTCAGATCTCACCTAAAGGAAGTCAGTGCAGAAAGAATGGCAGGGAGAAGTTTCTGCCTCCCATCCAGCAGAGCAGATGTCCTGTCTGGCACATGGTGAGGAGGGCGTGGAGCTGCCAGGAGCCACTGCTGTGGTCCTGCCACTGGGATTGCCAGCCCCACTGAGGGAAAATGGATTAAATATCCACCATCTTCACCCAGCTGCTCTTCCCTGGAGCCACCAAAAAGCTGCAGACTGGACTGATGAATCGTTTCCCCTTGAGTGCTGCATAGTTTTCTCCATCCTCTCTGAATTTCTTGTTTACCACCTTTTATAAATCCTCTCTCCCACCAATTCAACAGCTGCCACTGGGGCAAAAAAGCAATTTCTTTTCTCCAGGTACACACAAACAAATGAGGGGGCAGAACTTCAGGTGTTCCTCCTTGTAGGGCTAAACTGGACACCTGCATATTCATTGGTGCTCATTTCTCATTGCACAGATTGAGACTTGAAAATCCTCAAAAATGGAAGCATGGAAATAAAAAGGGGTTTTGTCTTTCTGCAGCGATGTGCAAAAGCACACATAATGTAATGACTACAAGTAGGGCTACAAATTGTCTTCTGCTGCCCAAAACAGCAGGGCAGGGTGTTTGGATGGCCAGCACATACCACAGCAGCCCCAGGGTGTACTGAAAGGTGGCCTAGTCCCTGCTAGGTGAGAATCTGGCCTCTAGAAGCCAAAATAGATCAAAAATTTAAACTCATAATGAACCTGTGCAGAGTCAGAGGTCAACTAAACCCTCTGAGAGTTGTAACCCTTTGCAGTGAGACTTCATGCAAGAGACAAAACCATTACTTAATGGGTCTTTGGGTGATAACTCTTTTAAATGGGAAGACTGTACAGGACAAAAAAAATAAGCAGGGAAATTGCAATTTTGCATTTTCTGTAATAAAAGCAATGAGGAGATGAAGGGAACACGTGGCTGCTGTTTTACAAATTGAGTTGTGGAAGCCAAGCTCCATCTTTTCTCCCATTAAGGATTAACACCTGCAGATAAGAGTTTAAAATCCAACATTGCCTTGAAAACGATGCACAGACACAGCTTCGAGTTGTTGACTTGGCTGCATTTTACAGTTACTGTGGGCACTACACAACTGCTTTGCAAAACAGCCCCATCTGCACTGCAGAAAGGGAGGGGAAACTGAGGCAGACCCAGGGACATGCAGAGGGAATCTCCCTCCCTTTTCCATAAGGATTAACTGTCCTCTATCAGCACCTCAAAACCATCACTAGTAAATGAGAGAAGAGCCCTACCCCCTGATAAGAAGGAATCATTTTTTATCTTCACCTCTAAAGACAAACTTTAGGAAATGTGGAAAAAAAGCTAATGCAGCAAATACTGATTTAAACTGGAAAATTTTAAAGCCCGTTATAAAAGGGGAGCAAGTCCTAGAGAAGGAGAAAAATTATTTTAGCAATTGAACAATGCCAGCATGCAGACAAATGGCTATCATCTGGCTTTTTGAAGGCATGAAGCTTGGAAATTAGAAGTCAGCTTCCATTGAGAGGGGGAGCAAGAAAGGAGTATATTTAGGTCCTGTGATGCTAATATTAGCAGGTTTATATCCCTTTTCCTTCTACAGGGTAACTGAATAAACAGCCACTGATAAGGGAATAAGAAATCTGTTACGTATAACCAATGCATAAGAAGAAGCTCTGACTGTGTATTCACAGGAGAAGATAAATAAAGAACTTGAGGTACTCTATTTAAAAAAAAAACAAACAAATTCTTGGGGTTTTTTTACAGCACTCTGTGTTATTTCACCTCAGCAGTGTTGGGAACAAAAGTAACTGTAACTAAGCATTATTCGAGGTAACAGAACAGAGTCCCCCAGCCCAGCAAGCAGTGATGGGTCCATGCTGGAATCCTCCTGACTCTTGCACCGTGGCTTCTGAAGTTTGGCAAAGTAAAACTCCGAGAAGCAAAAATCCTTCTAAACCCACCCAAACACAAGGCTGAGGTGGCAGTGCAAGTGCAAAACCCAGGGGGGTTTTCTTCACCAAAATTTGTTTCTACTCCTGGATGAATCCTGACACCCACTTAGAAGGAAGCAGGGCAGGAAGGGACATGCTAAAAATGGTTTCCGGCCTGTGACAATCTGTCCAGCTGCACAGTGATCAGTGCTGGGCACATCAGCCAGCTAATTGACAGTTAATTGGCTTGTCAGACAGTTCTAAATATTCCTTTCTGCCATAAGTTGTAGGGATGGGGGAAAAAAGCCACCTGGGAGAGAGCATCAGTTTTCTGTGTTACAGAGTTTTTTGATAAATCATATTTTCTTGGCAGCTAATAGAGAATTGTCCACAGAGCTGTTCACCTCAGCTTGTTAATATAGGGGCCCTCACATATTGCTCCACATATGAGTGGAGTTATGAAAGTGTGCTGTGATTTATAGGCACCTTTCAGTTTCCATCTTTGATTTACTTAGGCTGGGATTTGCTTCTTTAGGGAGTTTTGCACAGGCATTTGCAAAGCACCAGAGCACAGCAAGTCGTGGAGGACTTGGCACCTCAGGAGCAATTGTTGCTGCACATCCTTACAGAGCCAGAGCACTCTGAAAGAGGGCAATGAGAAATGGTTACCCTGCAAAAGCCCTTTCAAATCCTCCTTCAGAAAATCTGGTTTTTCTGCAGCATTTCTTTGCCATCTGAGTCTTGCAGCCTGTAAGGAGCCACTCGGGACAGAACTTTGAACAAATATGTCCTTCAATCAGGAAAAATATCTCTTGCCCTGATTAACACATCTGGAAGGGGTCAAGTGGTTTGAACATTGTTCCTGTCCATCCTCATTGGCTTTGTTTGCCAGCTCTTGCTCACTCCTTGCAGCAGGACAGAGCAGTCTTTTGGTGCACAGGACATCCAAAAGAACAACCTCCACACATGGACTCTTCTCCTCTTCCCTCATCTTGCCCATTTGGAACTGCAGGACAATCCTGATCTCCTTGGAAAGCTGCTATGAGTGGCTGATACCAATTTCAAAGCAGTGAAATGTGGTTTACAAGCTCCTTAGCAGCAATCTTTAGGGTCCACAAATCATAAGGCAGTGGGAATGCTGTCACATCCCTGGACCTCTAGAGGCACATTCACTTTTTTTCCCCTGTCACTGATTTTTACTGTTCTCCCAGGTCTCACCTCTCTGCCCAGCCAATAAATGCTTCATGCTGGAGCCTTTCAGGGGAATGGGTGCACACACAGAGGGCTGGTACCATAACAAATGCATTATTACTACAGAAAGAAAAGGGAAAGGAGTTTGACAGGAACCATGGAGCATTAACTTGGCAGAACCAGCCTATAATATGATTGTATCATTTTAGTTCTTTGCTGTCTATCTGGCATGAAGATTCCTCTTAGCTTCATGCCACCAGAGCTGAAAATTTAAACAAAGCTTACATAATTTAGCACTTCTTGTACATGGGTGACAATGATTTGCCTTCATTTTTGTTTTCATTAATCCCAGTTTTGCTGTTAGGTTGGTTTGTTTGTTAATCCTACAAATGAAATTAAACCAAAGCTGTTATACATGAAGGGCTCGCATGGATCAGATCTTTTAGCGTCATATTGTGTTATTTTATACAAAATGATTAGCTAGTAATTGGTTTAATGGAAGAAAAAACAAACAAAAGCTTCGATGAAATGAGTGTTTCACAAGCCATGCATGGCTGAAGTTATGCTGACTGTGCTGGACACAGCCTTGTCCCAGTGAAATCAGCTGAGATATTGCAGGGTGGGAGCAAGCTCAGGTGCAGGATGTCATGGAGCAGACAATGAGCAGTTGATGTAATTCACTGTGGAGTTACTGGTGCTGGCACTTCTGAGCTGATGGCAGCATATTCCAGCAATGAGCACATCTCCTCCCTCTGTAAGGTGTTCCAGGTGGTGCAGGAATAGCCCAGCTTTTGGTTTTCTGTGTGTGTGCACACCACATCTCCCCAGACATGCTTTCCTTTGCCACAAGAGCAGCTGTGATAAATGGCTCTGTAAATCATGGGGACCTGCAACTTTGGTTCACCACCCTGTAATACCCCTGATTATCTCCTCAGAGCTCGGTGGTCTGCAGTGGCTCAGCTTCCCCCAGCTCTGGTGCTCATCCTCCTGGACCTTTGAGTCTGTCACAAACCCACTGAGCACGAGTTTTGATGCTGCAGTGCCAGAATGACAGCAGAGAGGCAATTAAGGCTTTTTTAAGAAACTATAAAATCCTTTACACACTGCATCAAAATTTTAAGCATCATTTTGCCTTGGTGTCTGTTTAGAAATTCTCCTCCATTCTGTTAATACCAGGGGAACTGTGTTAATTTGCCCCAGAAGAGGATTTGTCTCTTGTTTTGATCAGTGGCATGACCAGGATATTTGTGTATTTTCTGTTCTAATGTCAGAGTGACTCGATGACATGCACAGGCTATTATTCAATAATGATGCCTAAATGGAGCTATCAGAAGGGTTATTATCAAGGTTATTAAAAAGCAATTCTTTCTGCCTTCAGTTTAACCATGAATTGCAGAGCTAACCATCATCTAGGTGAGGATGTGCATATTAATCAAGAGGCTTCCTATGGTCTACCTAGATATCCCAAGCCTGGATAATGATTGATTTACTCTACTCTTACATTAGCACACAATCATCCAGGGGTGTTGAACATCTGACCAGCAGAGTTAATTCATGATGCTTGGCATCCATTTTGCAATTTTCTCACATCTGTTCTTTCTGGCTGAGACATTACATTTCCTTTAAGAGCCCAGAAAATGGCACATAGAGAAATGTTTGTGGTGCAGGCAATGGTCCTACTAAAACCACTGTCACTTCAGCATTTTCCAGGAGAAATAAGCTTTCTACAGAACAATATGCCAGATGCTGAGGCATGGAAAATGCCAATAATTTTTCAGCAATCATTTGAAGGTAGCTGACCAGAATTGCATTCCTAGGCAAACCAAATTTAATCAGGTTAGTTCCTAATGAGCCTGTGAGCACCATTTGGGCTAAGCACCAACTTTAGGGAAATGTATTTAATTTCACTTCTTGCCTTGCTAAGGCAAAGGGCAGCTCCACTTTGCTGTCACGTTTGCAGCAAACCCTGAATGCAACAGGAGCTGCATCTGTTGAGCCATTTCTTTGAACAGAATCATCAGCTGCCTCAGGACTTTCCTGCTGACTCTGCACTGTCAGGGCACACATTTCAGGCTTGGCAGAGCTCTCACAGTGCTGTCAACCTGACCAACACATCTCCTATTAAATGGTTTCCCATTTGCTGTTATCATCATTTTCACAGGCTGCACTTCAGCTTTGCTGTGCACTTCTAACACTTCCAATATTGCATTTTGCAAGTGAGGAGAGCAGAGATGTGTCCAGCCCAGCTCCTTTCCCTGGCACCCTGAGGATGACAGCCAAAATTACAAATGGTCACTGCAGGCAGGCAGACTTTGCTCTGCTCTATCCCTCAGTTATGTTATCAAAACTGCTCATCCTGTCCTGGGAAGTTGTCAAAGATGAAGTGTGCAGAACAAATGTGAGGGTGGATTTAATAAAGATTCTTCTGAGAAATATTGCTTGCACAATCAATAAAAAGCTTTGGAAGGGCTCTCAGGGCTTTTGGGCAGTGATTTGAGAATAAGGAGCTGAGCTTCAACAAAGTGGGTGATACAGGCATTGAGATTCACCCCCTTAGGCTTGAGTGTTGTGTGGCAGGTGATGATGTGCTGATGGACAGACCTGTGCTGTTTATTAGAACACTGCTGTGAAGAGTGGAAAGGATTACACTGATTTGGAACAGCTGCCAAAAGTGAGAGGAAGAGAAGAGTTATTTATATGCAGAAAGACATTGCTATCAGAAAGTGAAGTGTATTCTGAATTTCATACCATTCATGGAGGCAGTAGCCTGGAAGCTGCATTCACAGTAAATGGAGCAGGGTCAACCAAAACTACTTCAGTGGAAGATGAAAAGCCTTGTGGAGAATCACCTCAAAAACCTGCACACTCCTACTGCATAATTCAGTGCTTGGAAAGTCATGTTGAGTTGCTTCTTCTGCTTATAAAGCACAAACTACTAGGACTCTGTATTTCTGATGTTATGGCATAAACTGAGGTGAGCAGCACTTTGCTCTGAGGAAGTTTGGGTATTTTCTAATAAAAATTCCTTTGTACAAGTGGTCTCCTGTTAGCAGAACAGACCCTACTACACACAGTACTTTAGAGCCCTGCTTCCCATGGTTCTTCCCCATCCACCAAGCCCAGCAGAGAGAGAATCACCTCTGGAAAAGCATCTTTATTACAAGTTAGGATGGACTTCAACCTCCTACCATGGAATAGCAAATTCACCCCCTGGGAACAAATAAAGCAGCACAGTTTTTCATGCCCCCTTCAGAGCTGAGTACCAAACTCAAATATCCCATCCTGCTTTAGACTGAAGTTGTTGGATTAGAAGAGAATTCTTCCTGGAGCCCTCTTTTATGAGAAAACCCATTTTTAGAGAGGATTTACCAATGCAAACAGAAGAAGAGCACCTAACCCCCAAATCTCCCCAGGGCACAGCCTCGTGGGAGCCACAAAGATGGAATGCTGGTCAGACAAAGCATTTTAGGTGTGTCCTAAAGAAAAGTTTCAGGGGGCAGAGTTGCTGAAGGCTTGGCTTGTGTGGAGCTGAGGTGTCCCCAGGGTGGCCAGCACTGGGGTGTGGGTGTTTGGTTCTCACCATCAGGGGTTGCTTGAGCCCAGCTCAGCAAAGCAGACCCCTGTGGCCTGATAATTTATGCCTTGTTATGCCTTAGCTCTGTAATTTACCGAAATAAAGAATAACAGTCCTGTAACAGAGATTAATGGCTGTCAGGCTGCAAAGTAATTTTTCAATATGAAATGGAGCAAAACTTACATTTTTAGCACAATTTCCCAGTTCAGTGATGCACCTGGTAATAATTATGATTTACATTAACCATAACATCATCCTTCTTATATCAACTTGCCTTAGTGAAGAATGAAATAGGCTCTTGTTAAATGTTTCATGAAATAATTCAAATTACATATGCTAAAATTTCCCAGCTTCCACTAGCCAGGCTAAAAATCAACAAGGATAAAAATTATTTGCTGCTGCAAACCCCTGATTCTCTGTTAAGAATTAGGCGAGTGGAGCCCTAAGAGCTCTTGTGGTTAAATTAATTATAAGAAGAGTTGACAAAAACTTAAAGTCTAAAATAATGATGCAACTGCAAAACTCATTTAATGCAGATTTTCCGTGTCCTGAGACTGAGTTCAGGCTCGCTTTTTCCTGTAAGAATTTGCCTGTAACAAAACAAAAGAAGAACAAAACCTCTGCTATCCCCAAAGTCAGCAAAGTTCAACCCTTCAAGACCACCTAATTAATTAACTTCCAGGCAGCAGGGCTGCAGAAAAGCAAAGGAGTTGGTAATTTGTTGCTTTGCTAATCTGGGGCCTGAGTGGGTCCCTCATTCTCCAAGGCAGGATGAAACACTTTCCTAGTGGAGTTTCTTGCCTGTGTATAATAAACTCCTACAACAAAACCAAAAGACAATGTCCTTTCCCTGGAATTTGTGAGGAATGCAAAAAGTTTACACGCTGAAACATTACAGAAATAAAAGGGCACTGGAACAGTGTGAATTATTTGTCTTAGAAACACAGATAAATGAAATACAGAACTAATGGAACCCTAAAGAGCAGGTAAATTCATTTGAATAATAGGATTGTGATTTATGATTTTCCTATTGCAAGAGCGAGCTCCAATTCTGCAACCTTTAATTCTGCACTGGTTGCACAAAAGCTGCTCTGCTCCCCTGCATGGAGCACCAGGACCCCAGACAGCATCCAGGGGAGACCTCAGGCACCATGAATAGCTGTGGCTTCTTTCCTGAGGTTTTGCATCTCTGCCATCCCTTAGCCAGCAGCTCACCAGGAATCCAGGGGGCTGGAAACCCTCACTCCCCATAAATATTCCACTGAAATATTCCCTGCAGCAGCTGCTGGAGACAGAAATGCCCAGCTTAGGCTGCAGGATGTTCCCCATCACATCTCAGGGAGCTGCTGGTGTTTGGGGAGCAGGAGTGGGTGCAGCTCACCCCAGAGGAGCAGGGTGCAGTGCCCAGCCCCAAACCCCAAACCTGCACGCCCCAGCTGCTGCTGTGGCCCTTTGGTGACAGGGACAGCTGCTGATGGCATCCCCAAAGGCCAGCAGTGCCTGGCACGGGGGTGCAGAGCTGCCCAGGCAGCAGCAGCTCAGCCTCTCCAGCCCAAAGCTGCTCCATTTCCTCTGGCTCACTCAGCCCCTATCAGCTGAGCTGGGTAATAGCCTGGTGCTGCTGCCACTGCCAGAGTAAAGTTCAGCACTGCATCATTAATTAGGATGACTGGATACTCTGGGATTTAAAGTAGTGATTAATGAGCCTCTCCAGCCCTAGCTCCATGTGAACAACTATCTAGTTCATGTTATATTTAATTTATTTAAAAAAAACCTCGCCAAGGCAGTAAATCTTGCTCAGAAGAATTAGTGGGGAAAGAAATAACACACCACATTTATTACACTGCCTGCAAGTTTATATTCACACTCTCTTGCACTAATTCGGATGTCTTCTTCAGAGAGATAATAAAATTTATAGCTTAAGGGATTCCTTGGAAATCTGTTTAGATTGGAAATGGTGAAGGGGACATCGTGATAGGAGTGAGGAGAATGAGTATGGCAAAAAATTCAAAATAATTCAGATGAAGCAAAAATACAGTGCCTCGTTCTTATTTTGGTGTAAAGCTCCCAAGCCCTTTGTGGTAAGACAGCACATTCTGCCAAACCAAGCAATCCACTGTTAATTGCCTTGCAAAGGAAATTTGAATTGTGCTGGCTGCATCACACAGGTGCTCAGACATCCTGAGTTTCCTGGTGGTTTTTTGCTTTTCTCAAGCAAAGGTTACAGTGCGGGGGTGTGTGGCAAGCGCATTGGAAATACAATTTGGAACTAATCTGTTCAGAGCATTAATCCACTCCTAAGCTCCCTTTGCTCCTGTAGGATACATAATCAAAAGCTGGGATCATGGCTGCTGGGGCAATGCTTCCCCTCTCATCTGCAGGCAGGCACCAGGAACTCAAAGGCCACCAGTTTTAACTAATTCTCTAACTGTGCTCAGTGATCTCCTCACCAGGAGTCAGCCCAGGGTATCTGCAAATTTCCATATGTTTGAAGTTCTCCTCTCCTCTTTTATCTCTGTCTGAAAGCTGTCAAAACGCAGCTACAATTTCATAGGGTAATGAGAAAGAGATTAAGGAACGCACACATCTGTCACCTAAATACGTGCAATAAGGAGAACATAAAATAAATAAAATTAGGATCCCATAAAAGCAAACAGCAGCAGCTGAATTTCCAGCTCGGGTGCCTCCTACACCAGGTTAACTCCTGCACCCCCAACTGCAGCAGCACTCTGCAAGCCACAGCCCCATCCACAGCAGCTCCTGGGATATTTTTGTTAAGGTCAGGCTCGTGTCCAGGGATGGAGCATGATCTTCATCCAGCCCATTCCCCTCTGCAAATGGGGCATAGCCCAAACCCCTTGTGACAGCTGTGCCCCATCTTTCATGGAGCTGTATGAAAACACATGAATTTCAGACCTGCTGCAAAACCCAAAGCAGAGTCTTTCTGCAGCAAGTTAAAAATACACCATTATTAAGCTTAAAATACTGACATATTATTCTTTGGGATTACTCCTGTATCATCTATGGAAACACCATCAGCCCTCAGTTTCCCTGATCTCTACAAGACTGAAGAGATCAACCCAAAGCTGTTCAGAGGCAGGAGAAGTCCAGGTTCCTGGGGCACATTTCCAGACCTTTGAGCTGGGATGCCCACACAGCTCTCTCCACAGGAGGTAATGGAGATGGTGGAAATGGGCTCATTCTCTCTCTGTTTCTGCAATAATGTCCTGGCAAACCTCACATTTCCAGCCTTTACCCTGAAATGGTTAAGCTCCTAAATTGGATCTATTATCACCCAAATGAAGACACATACCAGCAAGCTAATTATGTTTCTTACCAAACTCGTGAATAATTAAATATTTTATTGTGATGTTACAATTTGTATTTATTATCCTTTGCTAAGGAGTGAAATTAAACATAACGAGGTCTGTTAGTGCCTCTCTTCAGAGACGAGCCTGCATTACAAGCACCTATATCATTTGCACCAATGGTGATTAATGGGTTTAATTTACTTGACTTGCATATGTTGGAATTTGTGAGGGGGAGAGAGAGAAGGAAACTCAGATTGTTAAAGTCCTTTTAATTAGACTAATAATGCCAAGTTTGCATGTGTTAACTAGGGTGCACTATTAATTAGTTTTAGTGGGCTGTTTTCTGAAAGGTGGCACTGCAGCATTTAGGCCTGCCTTGTGATCCCAGGAGAGCTCGTAAGATGACAAACAGAGCATGACATTACACATAACTGCAAACAAACAGCCTTTAATCTTTCTGGATGAAGAATTGGGGGTAATTGATGGGCAAAACACTTGCTGCACTCTGGCTGCCTCTCCCTCTCGTTGCCTTTACTGGGTTTTATTCCTTCAGCTACAGCACAGCCCCCACAGAGCAGTGGTGAAGCTGGACAGTAGTTATGGATCTCAAGCCCCTCAAAACTGAGAGCTGAGGGCTGGTTCACACACAGAGTGCTCAATTCTGGGGTTTCACAGTTAAAATAGCTCTTCCAAGGCAGCAGGCTGGACAGGCTGGTCCCACTGCAGAACAGCTTTCCCTTCAGGTACCTGAGTGCCGTGGGCATCACCACAACAGCTCCACGCTGATGCTGGGAGCCTGGGGCAGCCCCAGAGCAACATTCACCATCTCCTCTGCTGTCTCACAAGGGCCAAACACAGAAAGGAAGGGACAGATTCTGCCTCTGAGCAGGTGGCAGGTCAGGAGGAAAGCACACAGCTAGGCAGAGGCTGGGAAGGGAGGAGAGAGGTCAGGGTGAGGAGGGGATGTGTAAAATTCCCTGTCTATAAATTGGGCTCCTATTTGCATGGAGGTAAGAAACACATGACATGAAACAACTTCCCATATAACTGAATCCCTGAGTGCCACACTGGCTGTCTCCCACTGTCTGTGCTAAGGATAATCAGTGGGCAGGTGAAATTACTTTGTTTGAGCAGTTGGCACCATGATCTGTGTGCACCCCAAACCCAGGGTGGGCAGCCTGAGCCAGAGCTGCCAACTGGGTGGAGCACGGGCTTCCCAGTTTTTTTCTGATCCATAGTACTCAAGCTGTGCCACCCCAAGCAGCCTTTGGGGTGTTCTCAGACCGCAGAAGCAATAAATCTCCTGCCTCTTTACTGGAATAAACCTGGAATTCAGCTGCACTGTCAACAGGCATTTGTAACAGTTAGCAGCTTCACTGCCGGGATGGATGCCTGAAGGGCTGAAGATTTCAATCTTCACTTGGCTTTCTCTGTTCATATTAAATACCTGTCATTGCTCTAATGTGTGGAATTCGCCACCACATCCGTGGAGACATTCTGAATGCAGAGCAAGCAGGGATTGTGCAATAAAGATCCATAGTGCAGACAGGAACTGCAATAATGGAGGCAAAATGTCTTCAGCCCATTTCTTCTGCAGCCCTGTCACACTGTTCCCAAGAAATACAGAAAGAGGCTCAGGTCCCTGTGGGCTTACTCAGCTGTAGTGGCAAAGGAACTTGGCTCCTGTTGAAGCAAACTGGAGGGAAGGAGGGGAGAGGAGCTCTAGTGGCAAAGGAAGTTGGCTCCTGTTGAAGCAAACTGGAGGGGAGAGGAGGTGTTTTGGCTGTTGCTCCAGGTGAGGAGTTTGGAAGCCACTGTAACCCTGTGGGAGTGGAAAGGTGCATTTTATATCACCCTAAAATCCACATGCATGGCTGGGGGGAGGGTGCCTGAAGTCTTTGAAGGATCACAGGACAGGTGAATGCAGCAGCACAAAGATTATTCCTACACAGATCCCACAAGGCTGGGGGCAACCAGGGTGGATTTGGGGTACCTGGATCCAGAGCAGAGAAACTACATAAGAACAAGGAATTTGGGGTTATTTTCATGAACAATTTTAAATGAATAGAACTACAGCAGCCTCAATATCACCAATTTTCTTGAAAAGCTCTGCTCCCATCACACATGCAGAGTCAGGAGAGGAAGGAGAAAAAGACCTTGCTCTTCATCAGTCTGAACAGGACACAGGCACTTGGCCAGGTTTGGTGACCCCAGTCCTGCTGGCCATGCTTAAATAAGTTATTGCTCTGGACATTTCTTGCTTTGCTGTTCATTTACAGGAATTTCTAGCCTAATATCCTCTCTCAAAGTGTCCCATAACAGATGCCCTATTTCTTATGACAATGGGCTTGAGTTATCCAATGTCCCCACTTCCTCGAAATCTAAAAGCTAGAGATCTATTAAATGGCCTCAAATGTACTTTTTAAAAAATTAATTTCTCTTTTTTTTATTCCGTTGGTCCAGCAGCATCCTGCAGCCGTGAGTTCCACAAGTCCTTTAGGCATTTCCTTTTTGCTCAGTAGTGTCATGTGATATTTCCCTGCCTTTGTCACATTCATGAAAAATTGAGAATAAAGTTCCCTGACATTTGTAGTAGTAAAAAAGGCTATTTGCTTCTCAAAGAGGGGAAACAGATTTCACTCATAAGAGCAGCAACTCAGGGGTACTAAATACATACAAATTATCTGAATAAATAGATGCTTAATGTATGTTCTTTGATTCTTACAGAAACAGATATTGAATCTCTGAGTAGGATATCCACCCAGGGATTCCCAGGAAATGAAGAGCACTCTTTAGCATTTAGTGGAGCTCAAAAGGCAGACATGTCAAAAACCTCTTTTGATTCATTGCTGAAATGTATTTACAGACTATAAAATTTCCTACATGGCAGGAAGCCTATTTATTGCTTTGATTTCTATTTGGGCAGCACATGATCAAATAGGGATCTGCTCTCTTGATAGAAGCATCTAAAGTCTCCCATATTTAAGGATGCTTTTTAGAGACACTGGTCACATTAATTCCCAAGTTTCTCACTGTATTTTGCTCTCTAAAAATTAGCTACTATTAATCTAATAATTTTTAATAGACTCATAAATTAAGGATATTTAATATTTTCCATCCTCAGCCTTTTGGCTCTGGTTGTTAGCAGCCTCCAAGATAAACCTTGTCCTTCTTAGTCCTTTTTTAGGGGACGATATCATTAAACCCAGGTTCATAAATTACAATACCCCTACCTGTATAATTGAAGTTAGATGATGTTTGAGGGGAGCACTGAATGCCATTCAGTCAATGCCATATTCTGCTCTTTGAAGCCACAATAAAAACAGAAATTCAGCAAACCTTCCCCCACACAGGACCTAGAGCTGAAACTGGGTTCTGAGTGAGGCACATCCCTTCACTCCCTGCTACAGGTGCTCAACTCAAGTGTTTAAAGTGTCATCCCAGCCTTGTAGTCAGTCTGCTTAATTCTCACAGACTTGCTGAGTTGTTTTCAGCCCAAGCAAAGACAGATCAGGAAAGCAAAGCCTCAGAACTCAAGTCTAAAAAAAGAAATCCCATCATGTTCCCACTCCCTAAAGCAGGAGCCAGGGCAGATCTGTCTTGTAAACTTCACAAAAAAGGTTGGAGGCAGAGGAGTGCTCTCCTGGAAAGGCTGTTTGATCTATTTGCTAATCTACCTGTGCCAGGCACCCTCTGCATCTCAAGCAGAGCCTTTCCTGCATCCTCCACCCCTGTATTTTCATTTTCACTCAGGTGGAAGCTGGTACTATCATCCTTCTGAGGGACTACTCTGCATTGCCAAGTCAGGAGTTTCTAGGGAATATGTACACATTTTTCAGACATTTCTATTCACATTTTTTTTCCTCCACTGGGTCAAGCTATCCTGATTCAAAATGCACTGAAACAAAGGGAAAGGTCCCCATGAGAATGGCTTTGGCTTCAGGTTCCAGGTGGAGGCAATGCTTTGAGGATGAGGCACCTAAACCCTGAGCTCATTTACTCTGTCAGCATCTGCCTTGCCTTAGAGATGAGGAAGCCATCAGCAGTTTAGCCCACAAATAAGCAACGGTTAAATTAAAGCTATAACCACAAAGAACCATAAAAAATGCTGGGAAACAGTGATAGGTGCTAGAAAAGGAAGGCAGAAGAGAGGAGAGACAGCACCAGAATGTTTGCAAGTCCCTCTTTCTGTGTCTCAGCTGACATCAGAGCAGTTTGGGGCTGCAGCCTCTGAAATCATCTCTGGCCCCACTGAGCTGGGCAGGCAGTGCCCAGCACAGGGGAGGATCAGAGCTGAGCCAGAGCTGCACAGCTAATTGCCACTATCCCAAACCCCCCAGAAACACCTTATTGCATCAATTCTGAACGAGCATCAAGTGACCATTAAGGCATTACCTGAGAAGTGATGAGCCTGGCAATGCACTGTCTGTGTGCTTCGACTTCCACTGGTGATGAGTGGAGGAGTTAGTGGCAAATAAACCCATCCTTTTACCATTTACCAACTGCTAGGCTGTGAGCTGGCTTTTCAGTCAGATCTTGTCAGCCTAAATAGCAACACATCACTCTGAAGTGCTGCTCTGGGATTTGAGAGGAGACACTGCAGATCCTTCAAGGAAAATGGGTTATGGCCATTCACTGCTGCTACAAGCACAACACTGCTGCTCACACCTGGTGCTTTGCTCACAGCCACAGCTTAAAATCCGCCTTGCAATAAGGAATGAACCTGCACATTTCCCTATAAATATGGATAAAAGCATGTTTTGTTTGGCCCAGGTTCTCCTCCTGCCTGCAATGAGACTTCAGCCGTGACCAAATCACCCATGGCAGGTAGAGATTGCAAAATCGTGCTGAAGATTTCTGGCACAAAGCCCACCTTCAAGTGGGGAATCCAAAAGGCTTTCTCTGTGATTGTTTAGAACACTCTGAGGCATTTTATACCTAGTTGGGATAAGGCGAACTTTCAATTATGCTTAGATAGTAAGAAATGTTTCAGCCTGAGTCTTTACCCTGTCTGATAGAGTTTTGGATTCCAAACCACGTAAACTGTGGACTAGCAAGTATTTCAAACCCCAATGCTATTTCACATTACAAAGATAACTTAAATCTTAAAAAAAAAAAAAAAAAAAAAAAAAAGCATTCTTTTAAACAATGTTCAAATTTTAGTAAAAAAGACACATAGGATTCACAGCTCAAAAACCTAAAAATCAACCACAGCAATTCTAGGCTAGACTCTCATTTCCAGGATTCAGTTTTCTAGCATAAATGAGAGAAATACCAGGTCCTTCCACACAGATGAGGAAATATCCTTATTTTTAATTCCTCCTGGCAACTAAAGAATACCTATCACAGCTGGAACAAAGACACCCAAAAGAAAATACCAGAAGGAGGTTATGATAATAAGCTTATTTTCATTACAGTAGGATTATATTTTAAACCTTTCATTAGGCTCTTAAAATTTCAGAACATGCTTCTCAGAGCCTACATTTTTGAAAGACAAAAGAAAAACAAGAAGAGAAAGTAAAGTCTGACTCCTGTGGATGAACCCAGTTTTGTTGCAGAGAGAAGATCTTAATGTAAAGTTACTTAATTATATTCAGGGGACATCTGACTCTGATTATGACTGGAATCATGCATGTCTTCATTTAGAGAGTCCTGTTGGAGTCTGTGTGTCCTAAGCACAGGCCCTTTGAAGCATTGGTAAGTGGGGTAATTTTATTGCACGAGTTTTCTTGTAAAAATTATTGTCTTTCTGGATATCTAATTAAAATAAAGCTGTAATAAAGAATTTATGGTTTTAATTAGAGCATAGATCTTAAAGCAATTATAATGTGATTAATAATTCCTTAACAGGCTTTCTTAGACAAGATGAAGAAAAGAAGATTTGGGCCCCATGAAAAATCAATATGCATTACTCAATTACATTAACGAAGCTACACAGTCTAGGTCCCAATTAAACTGCTCCTCATGTTAAGCTGGCAATGGAGTCTGTGCTTATTAATGAGCCTTGATCTATTTGTTTAGTCATTGTGGGGTTTTTGAACTATGGGGTTTTGGGGATCTTTTATTGGAAAGATGCTGAGACACAGATGTGCTTTTGGCCTCATCCTGCCTGGGTTCGGGTTCAGAGGACAGGGTGGGCAAGGTTTGCTCCAGGATCAGCAGGGTGCAGCTCCAGATCCTAAATGCACACCCTGGAGGCCACAGAATCTCCAGGAGCCACAGGCAAAGCTCAGCACGAGGGTTCCCTTGTTGATGTACCAAAACTAAAAGTAAAGCAACTGAGTGAGGGCACAACATAAATCTACCATGAATGGTGAATCTAAGCTAAGCAGGAAAGATCACTCCCTATTTCTCAAAAAAAGCAAGAACTCTAGAGAACCTGATGAATGTACCAGGGAGCAGGTATGAAACTAACCAAAAGAAATATAACCCCAAAAACATCCACAAACAATTCTGACAAAAAGATATTTTAAAGGTCAGGAATATAAATTGATTCAAAAGGGAAAGAGAGAACAGTCACTCACTGATAGAGAGGTTTTCCCCTAAAGGTCCAGATGCCAGTTTGGTGAAGCCCTCACAGAGGGATGGTCCAAAAACATCAGAGAACAGACACCCAGACCTGCCCATCCTTGTGTTCTTAACCACTGGCACCTGGTTGCTGCCAGGGACAGGACACTTTTCACACTCAGTACAGCTCCTCTCTTCTTCCTTGGTCCATTTTTAGGTGGTGGCTTGGTAAATATTGATGAAAGGGGCTTGGGGAGATGATGATTTAATGTGCACTTTGTGTGTCATCACTGAAATTTCTATCAGAAATATTATTTTACCTTTCATTAATAACCTGGCTGGACTGGTAGAGCAGAGAATTGGATAAGTTCATATTTTACAGATCAAATGAACTTTAAAAAACCAACATAGTTATACATTCACTCATGCAAAGACAGCTCATCTGACCAAGCTGCCCAGCAAATGAAGCCACACTAATTTAAATGTACTGCAGAGGGAAAATGATCTCACACCAAACTTCTAATTTGTCATTCTGTAATATGGATTGTGGCTTGCAAACTCACTAATTGGCCATTAAGAACACATTGTTATAGAGGTGGACTTCTTGGTGTGTGAAGAACAAAACTCCCAAACTTCTGAAAGAAAGAAACCACCATTCACTCCAAATGAACAGAGAGGACACTGATGTTTCATTATGTTCAGTCTCAGCTATCACAGAACACAGATTTATTTTGGCCCTGTCAGCTTGGGTGCATCCCTGAGCTGTCTGTGAGTGATGCTGCCCCACTGCAGCCACACACAAAGGTAAAGATGCTGTTAGAGCTACCTCCACATTTCATTTCCTGGGTACATCCTGTGTTCCTTTAAAGTTCCTAAAGTTCCCTTTAAAAATGCAGCACCTTTCAGCCAAATTACTGCATGAATTCATAGTGATTGCAAACAGCTGGTCATATGAAGAAAGAAAATATTCAATAATTGTGATGGGGAAAAAAATAACTGTTTTATTCCAAGTTAATGCTGGGATTTGGTTTCAGTTACTCGAGAATCTGATTGTAAAAATCCTTTAAAACCCTTTGAAAGGAGTGCAAGGTATTCCCAAGATTCTCCTTTCATGTTTTTGTCTCCTGTCCAAGACCTTTGGGTTTTCTCAGCACTCTGTGTGCCTGGGGGATTCAGCAGACACAGGACAGGGAGGCACAGCACATTTCAATGGCAAGTTGTACATCCAGACCCTGAGGACAGCTCCTGGCAAGGTCCTGTGCTCACTCCCCTGTCCCCAAGTACTATCTTTGTTTAACACACCCTTTCCTCCCATTATTTCTTTTCATATCTCTTTTTCCATCAGGAAACCATTTGCCTTGGCATGCTTTTTCATCTTCTCATTTACATGTCTCCTGCAAGACAAACTCCAGCATTGATTTTACCACAAGATAATGTTAATAGGATCAATAAACCACAATGACTATATCAAAGTGTCTGTTCTTCACCCTCCAGGACTGCAGAAGGTGCTTTAGTCTGAAAGCACATCCAATACAGCATCTCTCACTCTTCTTGTCTACCCTTATGCATGAGAGACAGTCTGTCTGCCAGGTAGAAAATAAATTACTAGCTTGTTGAAATAATTTAAATTTTAATACTGCTTCAGCACATATAAAATATTACTGATGCAATTAAAAAATAGACAATCAGCTTGATGCATCTAAAAATGGGTGCAGTGTGCCCTGAGAGGAATAAATGAGGTTTGGTGGGAAGTCTATTGTAAGTACAGATTTCTCCTTAATCTAAGGAATTCTCAGCTGGTAAAAATCAAGGGGCCTATTTCATTCAGGTCAGCCACCATTTAATGATTTTTCTAGGGGGAGATTGAAAAAGACTGGTTCCCTACAAGCCAGATCCTCTGAGGATCCAGAGAAAGGTAATTTTCAACAGAGTAAAGGAAATTACATCCTCTTCTGGTTCTTGGTTGCTCCATGTATTCTTTAAGATAGCTCCTTTCCCAAAGATCACAACATAGGAATAGTCCTGGTTAAAGGATTGGACTAAAGGTTTCAACACAAAGTTTGCTCTGGCTCCTTCAAGCCCTGTGCACCCCCAGGAAGGACTCACATGGTCCCAAACTGGCAATTTTTCATCATTCTTTTTGTTTGCAGCCAATATTTGACACTCGAACTCAAGGCATTTTGCAGTCAGCATTAAAAGACCTGAAAGTCAACCTAATTATTTTTCTCTAGATCACATGAAGTGTTTCAGTGGAATGCTAATGATTTTGTTCAACTTTCACATTTAACTGGCAGGTCCTGTGGCACTGGTGAGTTTGGAGGCATTTTAGGGTCTTGCCCAGGTGAAAGTTGGCCTGGCTGACATTTAAGGACCTCTGTGTGTTGGGGGTGAATGGGAACCAGGTTTCTACCTCAAATAATCAATTATTTCAGTGCCTGGTAAGGGTGAGCAGGGGTAACTCTGAAGAGGCTTAAAGGTTTGGACAGGATATGAAGGCAGCCCAGCTGAGAAGCAGCAGCTGAAAGTCATCACCTTCCAGGAGAGCCTGTGAAACAGGGCAGGGCTCAGCACCTTTCCTAGGAAATGTCTGTGAAAAATCCATGGAAAATCCAGCCAGTCTGGGTAAATCAAACCCAGCAGCTGCATCTGTGAGACTTTACTGGAGATAACAGCTGAGATTTATAAAGTGCTTCTGTAATTCAGCAACACTGTGCTACCTGAAAGTCTTCCCTAAGGGTTCTTGTAAATCCAAAACCTCTAAAAACCAGATTTTCTGAGTCCTGTCCTATTGATTTCAACGGACTATGTTATCCCCAGAGCACTTTAAAGATCTTATCAAAATCTTTTTTCAGTTTTTTGTTTGTACATGCCAAACAAAGCCAAGGCTTTAATATTATCTCTATACATAATGAAGCAGATTTATTCTGACAGATTAAGTTTGCTTAAATTTAAAACAAAGTCCAGGACCTAAAAAAACCTAGCTGAGATATTATCATTATATGATAGAATGTCAGTTTACTCCCATAATTATGTGGTTTCTATCTCTCTATTAAAAAATAGTTCTGGAAGCTCAAAAAAAAAAAAAAAAAAATCTGTACTTGTATTTAAATAATTAGAGCCCCATTATAAAATTTCAGATCTAAAAATAAATTGACAGTGAGGAAAAACAGCACAATGTGCTCAGTTACACCAGTGCACATCAGTGTTTTGCAGAGGGACTGATTTTTTTTAAGGTCATTTAGAGCAAACTCCTGCTCCATGCAAGAGCCAACATGCACAGCTCTGGTCAGCTGTGTGTTTGTCTTGCTGAATCTTGAAATTATGAAATAACTTCTGATTTGTTCCAAATTTACCTTGGTGCAGAGCTTGTCTACATAGCAAACCTGAGGAAATGTATCCACATTAAAAGTAGACACCAGCATAAAATGAATTTGTTGAATCATATTTACTTTTTTGTAGGGATCATTATTCATAACTAAAAGAGCAATAATTTGATTTTTGTTTCCAAAGTAAATTAAGGTAAGCTCAATTAAATCCAGCTTAATTCTGCATAAGACTGTCTTTTCAGAGATTTAATGCAATTCAGTGAGTTGGTTTTATAAGATACTTTGGAATGGTTTTACTGAGGCCTCCAAGTTAGACCAGGGACATTATACATACCTAAAAATTTACTTAAACCTTTTTGTGACAATTAAGAATAATCTTTTTGACTTATGGATATATTTGTTTTTCTTTATTTTCTCACCATATAAACCTAAAGTAGCTGGTTTTAAATTGGAGTTTTATCTGAAGGAAAAAAACCCAATGAAACACTCAGAAGAACAGTGCAGGCTACTCTCAGTGATGTCCAAGGGAGTTGGGAGGAACAGCCCCATGCTGGGATTATCCAGGTATCTGGGGACTGGGACCTGATTTCATTATTTAATTACAATTTCCCTTTCTTTGCTGTGATGATTTAGCTGTAGGTTGGCTCTCTAATGTGTGTCATAATGACTTAACTAGCTCTGGGAACACGGGCAGGATGAAATAAGAGGGGACGTGATGTGTTCAGCTGAAAGGTCAAATTGTGGTCTCAGCAAAGCCCTCGGCTGCTGAGCTCCCCCCTGGCTGCAAAGCTCCCACCAGGGGCTCTGGCCACAGCCTGCCTCATGGAGCCTCCAAACAGAATTTGGTGAAAATACAGCTGCAGAAATGACTTTAACCTTTTAATAAGTGTCCAGCTCTAAGCAGATATGAACAGCATCCAAGGCAAAATGTCAAAGCAGAACAACTGTGGGCCGTGGGGGAGTCACTGAGGGACACCAGGGCCAAGTCTCACTCACAGTGACAGCAAACACTGCCATTTCTTGTCTCCCCCTTCTCCAAATAAGCAGACTTTTTAACAATGTGGATAGTATATTCCTCTTGAAAAAGTCAAGGCTTGCCAGCTTACCGCCACTCTTAAATAATTGCAGTAATTGCTTCCCAAAATTCTTATTTGTACTTTTACTACAACCGCTGTTGAGAAAAATCAGACTTTCCAAATCCGTTTTCAAAAGTCCTCTGGATTCTACTCGCAGGCTCATTACCCAAATGGTCTGGTTCACACAGATTTTATAGCTGTAATCCTTGTCTGAGGATGTGAATGCTCAGAAATGGCAATGAGGGTGAGCAAAGGGCAGGGCTGGTGCAGGGAGAGCTCCCCAGAGCAGCTGCTCTCTGGTGCCTGTGCTGTGCTCCAGCCCAAAAGGAGCCTCCCTGCGTGCCAGGCACGAGGCTTTCCAGCTCTGTGGGGAAAAGACTGATCAAAGCTCTGATTAAAGGGGGATTTCACAGGGTCTAACTGAGCTCCTTTGTTCTTCTGACTTTTTAAAGAACATTTGCACTCAATAAAGCTCGCTCTTCTCTTAAGGACATGTTGGCAATTAAACCCTTGCTTGGCCAGCTGGACCAGCTCAGCTTTGCTTTAGAAATATGGAGGAAAGTGGTGCATCTTGAGTCTCATAACCTGAATTCTCTCCATGTCATTCACTTTTGTCCAAGCTGTTGAAGTTTCATTTTAAGTCATGTCTCCATAAAGGCTGGATATGCAGCTAAGCCAAGGAAAGGATGCATTTCCTCAGCCACTCAGACCACTCATTATAAACATTTAGACAATTTCTTTATGCCCTTCAGTCAAAACTGCAATAACAAAGGCTAATTACACAGAAGTGCAGCAGACCCCATCACACTTGAGGATGCAGCACCCACAAAAAAAAGACTCCAAGAAAGTTTGACTAGAAGGGAAGGTAATTTTTACGACTATACAAACTCAAAAGACAAAATCAAGTCTGGTAAATGTGCACACAGGCAGGGAATAAGTTGTGATTTTCATAAGAAATTTCAGTTTTTCAGTGCTATCTTCATCATTTAACTACTGCATCTCTCTGAGGGTAAAGGGAAAATCACAAATCCAGTCCAGCAAATTTACAGCTTAAGAAGTTAATCTGGTTTTCCAAAACCTTTGATTCTCAAACCAGAACCTTAAAATTGTTGAGCTGTAGCAACATCCTTTGAAACTACTCACCTAAGGCTGGTCAGTCTTGTTCTGCTGCCCTGCTCCACCTAAGCTGCCCCAAACACTCAGATATTGGATACAGGAGGCAGAAACTCAGACACAAACCCAATTTTTTTACCAAGATTCCCAAAGCCAAGTCTTTCTCACAGGGGCTGACAAGCCTGGCTTGCCCTGAAGTCCTGTTACAGAGCACAGCACAACGGCCCTACAAACAGGCATACAAAAATTTGGTATACTTTGTAAGCATTAACGATGTGTTTTGCAAGCTTTAACCCAGCAATTCTTTTTGCACTGAGGCATCTCAAATTTCTCTTTTCTTTTTTCCATCTTGCTTTTTTGTCAGATTTGCACAAACCCTATCTTTGACATAACATAAAATGTGGAAAGGCCCCATTACCCACTGCAATACAAACCATTAAAGAAAATGGATTCCCCCCCCCACTCTGTGGTTTTACAAAAACAAAAAGGAAATGAAAAAACATTGGCTGAAAAGAATTTTTTTAAACTATGTATTAATTTGAAAACACCCTGTGAATATTTTGTTCAAAAAATGCTTGACAAGTTGGAAATGATGCTGCTTCAGAAAGTCTGTGTAACAACTTAACCTACTATTACCAGCTCCCCAAAAGCAGTGATGGAAGAATAGAATAATTCTGAACAATATCCCTATTCCCAGACACATGCAAAGCTGTTTGCATGAAGTTTCACCTCCAACTTAGAATGCCAAGGCCCCACAAAGCTGCTCCCCAAAGGGTTATTGACTGCTCACCGCTGAAAGCCACATGGATCCCAAAAAACTTCAACCACAGCACTACTGAACCAAATTCAAATCTGACCTTTTACACCAGAACTTGCCTCTTGCTCTGTCGTGCAGGAAGAAGCAGGGCCAGAAGGCACAAACTAGGACAGACCCCAGGGCAGAGAAGGCACCTGAAAGCAAGAGGAAAGTGGCTGCATCCTTTTTTAGCCTTTATAGGGCACAGGGTGGTCAGGAGCAGAGGGATTTGACCATACAGGATTGGTGAGATCCCAGACCACTCCCTAACACCAACAGTTGGGGAGAAGGGATTGCGCACCCCAGGCTCTTCTGGAGGCAGCAGCTGGAATGTTGCCACTGTGAGATCAATGCAATGGACTCGTTTCCACCCCTAAGAACTCAGCAGCAAAGTTCCCTCTGCCTGTGACTGCACAGGATGGGGGCAGCTTGGACAAAGTGTCCTTGGGTAATGGGTGTTGCTGTTCTCTGCCCAGAGGTGATGCCTTGGAATGGCTCCCTAGAACAGAGGCTGGACAGAGAATAAAGTGGGCATTTATTAAAGGCCTTCAACAGATACACTTTGGACAGTCAAAGCCTCCCAGAGGCTGCACCCAAGATGGACAATGGTCATGAGTTCTTCAGACAGAGATAAGTTTGGTCTATTTGCATATCAGGGGTTAATTCTCCAATTACAGCTTCAGGTAATGAATTCATATTCCCCCAGTTTGCTCTCTTCAATTCACTTTTGTTTGTACTTTTCAGTGCCTGGGGCTGTGATGGTGACCCTGGTTCTCAGGCCTGGAAGGATTGTTTTGTCTGACCAAAATGTGAGGAGAGCTCACTGACACTCTGTATGGAGTTCAGAGTTATGCACTAATGCAGTGCAGGATCTGAAAAATATAAAAGCTAAAACTTAAGGCATCAAAGGGATGAAGAAACACATGAGAAGCAAAGGAGAAGCCAGATGTAGGATTAGCACCACCAGCACAGTCTGAGTCCCAAGTGACTGGAAGTCCTGGAGCAAGACTGTAATAAGCTGTATTATAATGTCCTGCTTTGTGTGCTGCTCTCTGTGCAGCACCTTGTGTCAGGCTGAGGAGCTCTGAGTGGAATAAAGCCCCATCCCATGCAAGTTTGGTGCTGTATCCACAATGAAACCATAACTTGGTGTCTAGACAAAGCAGCCTGGCTGCACAGAGTGATGAAGTCAAATCGAATTAAATAAATAAAACTTAAATTTTCTCTCTGCTTGAGGGACACCAGGTACTGAAAATCTGTGATTTATGGATGTAAGCAGGCAGTCCACCCATCTTCCCACCAGATTAACATCATCAGAGGATCAGAAATGAAATGCCATATCTTGCACCCAAGTAATCCATTCTGAAGAGGAAACAATTAATTAGTGCCAGGTAATAATGTCAAAGACTGATTAGGTGACACAGTACATTTCCCCAACCAGCTCAGAGCTGCAATGAAGACACAGCAAGATTCCCTTTCACTGAAAGCAAATATTAAAACAACATTCATTATCTTTTCATGAAAGGGAAAAAAACCAGTGACCTTGGCAGAATTTGTCTCTCCTTCTCAGTCTTTCAAAACCCAGTCAAGGCAGCACTTCTCCCCCAAGCCCATCAAAAGACAAAACCCCAGCAGAAAGCCACACTGCCTTTTTAACCACTGAAGATGTTTTAAGATGGACTTTTCCTACAGGGATTTCAGAAGCCCCATTGCAGCTGCAGAAGCCAAGGAGTGAAGCATGGGCCACTGAGTCCGAGAGGGAAGGAGAGCAGTGTGCTACAGAGAGCTGCTCTAAGCCATTATTGCAGATCTGTAGCTAAGCTCTCCTGTGGCCTCCTTCCAGCTAAAAGGCTTCCACTTGAGTGCTTCAGATCATGTAAGTTTGTTTAAGATGCATAATTCATGAGGGGTACATAACACCATCCTTGAATAACTTTTCACTCAGCACCTGCTTGACAGGGAGAGAGCTGACAGAGCAGTGTGACTCCAGAAATCTGACATTAGCACGCAAAGTGTCCCAGCCAGGGACAGGGATCACCACACTCCCTTAACCCTTCGGTGGCATGAATGCCTGAGGAAGCCAATTCCACTTTCTCAGTCCATGATTAGGACTATTTCTGTTTGCTGCCATTATCACTGACATAAAAGAACAACAAATGGTGTGAAGAGTTGTAACTATTTGCATTATAGTCCTTGAAGAGAATATGTAAAGAAAAATGTCTGTTTTTATAGGTTTTAAAAACAAATCTATTGCACACAAAGGCCCCGAGTACAACCATCCCCACTCACGCTGAGCAGCACCTTGTAAGTCAAATAGTCCCACTGAAATCAATTTGGGATTACAGAATGCAAGCAAGCAAAGAACCACCTGGTCTTTTGGTAGCAAAATAAGATGTGCAAGGAACAAATCTTCAGCTAAAATTAATGTGATTTGCCTCGTTGTGCCTAATGGAGCTGTGCCCATTGACATCAGCCTGGAGTCCACTGTGACAGTGTGCTGCTTGTAGAGCACTTGGGTTTTAATTGCCAATGGTAAATACTGTGTCCTTAAACTTTATAGACCTTATATATTTGCCCTACTTTATTTTGTAGATAAAAGCCCAACTGTGGCCTGATAGGCAATTTGGGAATGATTTATGGACTCTGTCTGCTGTTAGTAACAGTTTGGAAGTTCTGCTGTGTGACAGAAGGGAGGCATTTTTTTCTAATTTATTTTGGGAGATAATGGTTGGAATAGAACTGTCATATATTGCTTTCCCTTATAAAATTGAGAATATTTTTTTAGCAAGGCTTAAGAAAAAAAGGAAAAAATATAGGGCAAGACAAAGTATGAAGAGAACAATGGACACAATAAAAAGAATGTGGGACCTAGTGCATGGTAGAGGAAGAGCACAGCTTTCATAATTTATGCTGTGGGCCAGCAGTCCCAGCAGTGAGCCTTGTCTCACTCCCACCCTAATCCCAGGCCATTCCCTCTAGAACTCCATTTATTTTGGCTTCTTTCTCACTGGTAAAGGATTTATGCCTCCTACCCTCAGACTTGATGTGAGACATGAATTAAGCACAGACATCTCTCCATTCCATATAAAAGAAACAGCAAACACGTGCACACACAAACCCAGAGGGGTTAATTTTCAAACCCAGAGTATTTGGGGATGGCCACCCCCTGGTCACAAAGCCTCCAAAAGAGACATTTCACACAAAGCAATATTTTGCCTCCTGTGTACTGTGGAGCAGTGAAGTGAAACAGGGCCTCCACCCAGGGCATTCTGAACATGCACATTTTAAAAGGAGTAGTTTTTTCCATCAAGGAGTTCAGAGAGGTTTTGTAATTGGTGGCTTCTGTGACCTCACTGTGATTTCTGCCCTATACCAGAGCAGTGAGCCCACCTGAAAAGTGATTTGTAAGTCAAAGAGAAATATTGAAATCCACAGACCTGATGCATCAACATGCACTTTATCCATCCTGCTGTTACTCTGAGAGCCAGCATGGCTCCCTGCTTTTACAAGGGTCATTTGAGACTCTTTTGTGAGTCAAATCCTGCTCTTGCTTCCTGCAGGGCATGAGAGAAATGACACCAAACATAATTCTCTTACCAAGGGACAGAGATTATCCCTGTGACATGGGTGCTTCCTGGGGACAGCCAAAAAGAAAAAAAAATGACAGTAGGAAAGAATGTTCCATGTTCCCTGAATAGTGAGCTGTTGTTTGGAGAGGAAGTAGTCCAGTGGGCCTTTTAGTGTAATTATTTTGCATCTCTCCCTGTGTAAAACTGGGCAGAACTCTGGGCTGGTGAGGCAGCAGGTGCCCACAGGATGCTCTGGCTCAGGGTTCCTTCCTCAGTGTCCTTGTGCCTGTCCTGGAAGGGGCACAGCTGCTGCTGGCAGGTGTTTTGGGGTTGTACCAGCCTTAGGGAATGGAAACATCCCCACAAGGAATGAGGGTTTATTCTGGATGGCTGGGAAAAGCAACATAACGAAACCTGGGGATTGGGGACTGCTTTTGGGCATTGTTAGAATCCCCAAAGAAGGAGACTGGCAGCAGAGCTGAAAGCCAGGCTGCCTCTGAGCCATAGGCTGGAGGGCAAGTCGGGGAGGAGGGTGGGAGCCCAGCACTGCACTTTGGCTTTCAGGTTCTCCCTGTCATTGCTGGGCCATTGTAGGATAAGGCAAATTGACTGCTGGAAGTCTTTGAGTAGCTTATGGACTTCTCCCATTCAAAAAGCATTTGTTCTGAACTGCTCCTACATGACTCCTCTGATCTGGATCAGGGGAAATTATTGAAGGGTTTTTCAAACACTTATAGCTCTGACAGATTTCTGGGGTCTGCAGATCCCCATTTAATCCAGCAGCAGTTCTGAAAAGGGCCCACATTGAATTATTTCATTTGATCCATTATTACCTGTTTCAGCCTCTGTCCTTTTCCTGCCTCTCACTGGTCACCTGATTTAATTGCCTGATGATGAGACTCTGATCATATCAAAAGGCTGTCTCTATGCAAGACCAAACCTTCTCCCAAGGCACTGTTGAAATATAAATTGAAATAGTCTTCAGAAGTTTACAGAGCATTATGAGATCAGTACAGATCTGACCATTACTTATTAATTGTTCGACTCAAGAAATAACTATTGGATAGAAAATGGGGTGGAGACCTGGGGAAGAATGACTTTAATGAGATCTCAGTGACTGATATTTGGAAATATATTATTAAGTTTCTGCAGTGCGGCACTGAGATTTCCCAGCGCCTTCAGGAATGATAAAAGCACCCTCTGCTCTTGTGTCTCTTGCAGGGTCGGGACTTTAGAGGTCAGCTAAAAGCAAAAGAGGCTTCAGAAATGGCTTAGCAGGGTTGTGCTCTGCCTTGCCAAGGGGTGGAAGAGCCTGATTTGTCTCTGGGAGCTCTTTTCCTCTAGCAATGTTTTGCTTCTTTCCTTCTCTTCCGGCTTTTCTACCTAATTCAGTTGCTTCAGCTCCACACTGATGTATGAACAGGCTTTCTATGAATCACACCCTTCTTGAAACTGAAATTAAGCATATGTTGTCTTCCTAGAAATAAACAACGAAGACAGGAGGCAGGGGAACTGCATCTCATCACCTTTCAGTCCTTGAGAGATGTAACACACTCATAGCAAATGAAACAGGGGGTGCAGTGCCATCCCTCAGCTGTATTCCAGCAGGAGGGTGTGTGGGGAAGTGTGGACAGAACAAAACAACTTCAGGTACCAGATCTTATCCTGGCACACAGACACACAAATGCGGCCAAAGAATTACATGCTCAAGTATCCAGCCAAAATCTCCAGACAAGGAAATAGAAAATAATAACTGTGTTGATGTGCACTTGTCTCTGGCACGTGGATGTGAAAAGAATTACCTCTGTCCTCTCCAAGAGGCAGTTATTCATGATTCTTGATGGATAACATCAAAAGCTCTAGCCAAAGCCCTGAACATTCTGAAGCCACAGGGGCCTGATGGGAGGAAGGTTTTGAATGTGTCCTTTTGAGTCATCACTCAGCCCTGCGGCAAAAGGTTGGGTTAAAGGGCACTGCACTGCCCTTGGAAGGCAATGCCCAGCTCTCCCCAAGTGCAGATGTCCTTTGTGACCACAAGAATGGGACAGAGCTCACAGAAAATTCCCAAAGAAGATTTGTGTAATACCAGAAACCCAAGAGAGAGATTAGTCCACCTCTATTTCCTGGGGTACATCCTCCAGTGAGCAGGCAAAAGCCCAGGTGCAACCTGTATTTACACAGGGGTGCTGTAGAGAAGAGAGAGCTGCTCTTTACCCAGGAGGAGTGTTGCCCTAGTTTTTACAGTATTCTATGTTTTACTTTGGTAGTAAAATTTCCCATGCATTTTTTGTAAACATAGTCCATATTTCCTTAACCAGCCTAGATTGTTTTTAAACTTCTAAATTGTTTTCATTCCTTTCTCTTAAGGTGAAAAAAGATGATAGACTGTGTCATTATCCTGTAAAATTGTAAAGGTAGTAACCTCATTAACCAATCCATGATTGTCTTGAAAAGGATATAAAAACAAGTAAATAAAAAAAAGCAAGCCCTCTTTTCAGCTCCTGCCTGAGTAGTCCTAACTCGCTGCTGAATCTGCGTTTCTTTCGTGTCCAACAATACAGCAGAGGAGCACAAGGCTCCTGACCCAAATGGTAACATTACTGAATTGACATTGTGGCAGCCAAATCACCACCCTGCTGAGGCTCACCCTGTGCAAATACAGTCACATTTCCACTGGTGAACGCAGAAGAAGGAATAAATACCGGTAAATGAGAAAAAGTTTCCTGCACACTCAGTTGTTCCAAGCCTGCTTTGTGGCTCTGTTCCTTTCCCAGGCTGTGCCTGCAGAGGTGCCCAGCCCATGGCACGGGGATGTGACAAGTTGCTTTGTCACTCTGGGTGGGAAGGGGACAAAGCCCACGTGCAGCAGCACAGTGAGAGGTGAGGGGACACAAGCCCAGCCTCCCCCTCCTCAGCAGGGCTCCATGGGCAGAGGGAGGTCAATAATCAGGCAGGGCTCTCATCCTGCACGGAGCGCTGGAGGTGCAGTAAAGCCTGACGTGCAGCATATATCCACACAGGCAGAAACAGGTTAAGGCTCTCTTGGTAGGAACCAGCAGGCAAGAGCCTCAGGAAGGACTGTTTGTCTTTTCTGACTGCCCAGTAAGAGAACACAGGGAGCAATTCCTCCTGCCTCAGTTAATGGTCTGTCCCCCAAGATTTTTGTTGCCTGATTGAGGATGGCATTGTTTGCACAGGAATTCTGTAGGAACAACCAGAGCTGTCAGGAAGGGAGGGATGATACCCAGTCTCCCCACACCAGCATCATGGCTGAGAATGAAGCAATTAAATCACCAACTAGATCCAAATTGCATATAATATTCATATTTGTTATGCTGTATTTGGGGCTTTCATTCTTTATTTGGTTCTTTGCAGAAGTCACTAAAGATTTATGATTTATAAAACTCTGAGGCTGCACTCTGGGTCCAGTTAAGGAAATCCAACAACATGTGAGTTTTGTGTTGTGAACCTGTACATATTTCTTCCCCTGTAATGTTAAGACTGCCAGAATGAAAGTGATAGTTTAGAAATGAGAATGCTGAGGAGGCAAAAAGGAGAATGGTTTTACTAGAAGTAGTGAAACCCAGCAGGAAAGAACCAGAGAGCAGGAGTTAGTGCACGTCTGTGTTATTTGGAGAAGAAGAGAAGCAGTGGGGTCTAACTGGCCAAAGAGTTTAAGATACCTGGGGTTTAGGTCTGTTTCTACGGACAATCTGTTCGATGACCTTGGACAGGGAAACTTTTTCGTTTTACACTTGCTTTCCTCACAGTTTGTTTTCCCTTATCCATTTAAATTGGAAGCTCTTAGGATGGGGTTTGGCTCCTAATGTGTGTTCAAACAGAAGCTGAGATGGAGAGACTTCTGTCTCTGTTGTGGGGCTTAAGGTGCTACAGTAATACAAACAATAATAAAAAAGAATGAGTGATGCACTATGATTGCATGAATAATAGCTTACATCTTAAGACTGTTCTTCCTGCCAGATCATCTTTGTGCTACTAAGTTCTGTTTGCTCAGGGAATATTCAATAAATAATAAATAAAACCTCAAGCTGAGACTCTCCCAAGCACAGCAGGTAATTTAGGTGTATTGTCCATTAAAATTAATGCAAAGTGCGTGTCTAAATCTCTCAGTGCTCTCAGAAAATTTCCAGCTTGAATATTTAATTTCCAAGCCAGACAACTGGTGGGGTGGTCTCTGCATCCAGCAGACAGGGGGACAGAAATCAAGAAGAGTGTTGGGTGTACTTGGGTGGAGAGCTCTTACTCACCTGAGCAGCTTTTCTGGTCCTTGGCAGCTTTTGCTCCCCTGCAGTCCTGAGGGAAGTCACTGTGAATCCATCACTGTGTCCCTACAGGGGACAGGGCTGGGACACTTTTACTTCCTCTGGATTCTGAAGATTAACAGATGAGGCAAAGAAAAGAAGATTAAAAAGGAGAAGCAGCACCTTCCTTGCATGCAATATGCCATGTATCTCTTCCGTCCCCACTGCTCCAGCCTGAACTTTTGCTCCTGAGATTTGCAGTGATACACTTGCTTATGGCCAGGGTCAGTGGGCACTCACAGTGGGAAGGGCAAACAGGAAGTTTAAAGCAACTCTGAGCACCTAGTCTCCCTTTCTCATCTCCAAATTTCCTAAACCTGCAAGGGGGGAGGAACAGCACCAGACCTCTTGTAAGTGCCACATCACTATGTAGGACAGGAGTGATGTGCTGTGAAAGGTGCTCAGTGCAGCTTTGGGAGATCACTCTGTCTCTGTCAGCATGACAGATAACAGCCTCCAGACAGCTCTGAACACAATAAAAATACACTTCCCTCTGCCAGCAATCCTGCCTCACCAGGGGAGCAGGGAACGCTGCCCCTCTGGGAGAGCTCTACAAACAGCTGCCTTTCTCCAGCTCTATTTGTCACTATTGTTCCTTCCTGACAATTTTGCCAGCCTTGATAAAAACCCCAGTGAGAGGCAAGGATGGGATGAGCTCTCTCTGACGTGTGCATACATATTTCAGCATTTCTGTCACTGTGTGTTAGAGTCGCAGGTGCTTTAATGACGCCGCTGAGTTCCTGCTTCCTGCACAGCATCAGGTACTAATATTGGGCTGTAACGTTTCAGGAGCTAAACAAATCTCCCCTTTCTTCCCATTTCATATCCAAAATTATCTTCAGAATCACAGGAAAACAGGGCAGGTTCTATAATCCTGTTAGGAAATGAGGCTGACAGCGTCAGAGCAAAATGTACATCATTAACAGAGCCCTGCTCATAACACAGCTCTTAAACACACACCTCAGTGAATATTCCTGCTCCATTTTTGAGGGACACTAAGCTAAAATTCTGAAATTGCAACTGTGCCAACAGTTCCAGGGCTTTCTGGGATCAGAGTGTCAAGGAAAAATAGCAATTCTCAGTGTTGCTTAGGGCACCTCTCTCTCAGTGAACAAGACAGAGGCAGGTTTTTCTACAGGGGAGAAATGCAGGTAGAGCTGTGTTTGAAGAAATGGGTTTTGAATATTATGATGCTGGGTTCATCATCAGAGGACAGACCAGATGGTGAGGGCTCTAAATATAGTCTCATGCCTATGCAAAGGGATTTCTACAAATGCATATTAACTTTTATTGGAAGTTTCCATACACATGTAAATCCCTCCGTACTGGACTGAGCACATCCTTTAATGCAAAGCACTTAAGTGCATTGCAATAAATTGCAAGAATAGCTGATAGCCACTGCAGTTAGAAATTATTTGGTTTGCTGGTATTTAAAACACAAAGCAGGAATTTTATATGTTCTATTTTTTATTTCAACAACACCTTTTGTGTCAGCCACACCTTCCCAGATACAAACAGGAAAGTCCAGTTATATGTAGGTCAATGAGCCCCAAATAAAATTTTAATGTTCAACATGCACTTTGAAGGCATTGGTCTGCTTAAATGTGGTTCATAACTGTGCTAACATCTTATGGATGTGCATGCTTATATTTTCTCTAGTAGAATTTTTTCAAAAGTCTGTAAAACTTAAAAACATCACTGCAGTTCCAGGTGAAAAAGGTCTAAGACACCTTTCAAAACCAGTTGTGTGACCCCTCAAGCAATGATTCCCTGTCTCAAGAGAAGTCTGTCCTGCAGGGAAAACTAACAGATCAAAACTCCAGAGGTAAAATATTTCAACATCTGTTCTGAGCAGAGAGTTTCATGGTCTTCTAGAAACCAGGAGGTGTTTTTATTGGAGAGTGCCCAGTAGTACTCCAATAAATTACATATTTTCCTCATTTATTCATTCTATTTTTTTTGTTGTTGCTGTTCCAAACAGCATTCAGTTACCATTCACTGCCCTGCAGAATTTTGCTACACTGGAATGAATTAAACTATCCTGGAGAATTCACCCCAGATTTGGTATTCAATCTATGCCCAAACTGAACTCAGCAAATCCAAATCATAGAAATTATCTAGAATGCTTTACACTTGACTTTTCTTGGAAACAGAACTGGTAAATATATTTTGCATGTGAATTTTGTGTTAGTTCATTGATGCCACTTATCCTCAAGTTCCCATTAGCAGCATCCCTGGACAGAGCTCAGCAAATTCACCTGCCAAGTGTATCAGCCTACTGAGCCTGTTTATAATAATTGTTATGCTTGGAGCTCCCTTTCCATCCTGCCTGAATACTGAATCTCAGGGACCCAAAACGAGTAGAAATTACAGGAACAATTATTCTCTCTCCATTCTTCTCTTCAGAAGACAAAGACCTGGCCTTATCTTTCAGGGAAGACTTTGCTTTAAAGTGAATTCATAAAACTGAAGCAGAAAAAGGTGGGGTTTTTTTGTAATAGGAAAAGCCTGCAAGCAATCCAGCTTTTTGCAGTAGCACCATAATTACATCATTGCAGGGGGGAGAAGGAAGTGCAGCCCCACCACCCCCAACACAAGGAAAAAGCTCAATCCCTCCAGAGAGCCATTAATTACAAAACAAATGAGTGTATTGAAATGCCATTATATTTGTCCTGAAGAAAACTGTGAGGCACAAATTTAGTATTAAGTCTACTGGCAACCCACAGGTTTCCTGTCAATAAATGGAAACCAATCCTGTTGATTTCCATGTAGTTTCATGAACTTATTATTGAGTCTTCTGATGAATCAAGGTTCTTACAGTTCTTCCCTTGTCTTTTTTCTCCTCTGCTGTTGGAAAGAGGACAGATGGAGCCCTGGCTGAATGGACACACCTTCAAAGAGAGCAGACATTTCACTATGGCAGAAAGTTATTTTTGTCCTTTGCTACAGAAAAACCAAGCTAAAGTCTGTCTTTTTCATTTAATTAAGCTAAAAATTCAGTATCACTGGCAGTTGTTTTGTGAGTGTGTGTGTGTCTGTGTATAAAATGAAGTGCAAACCTCTGTCTCAGTCTAAAAAAGGAAAGGGGTGCAAAGGGAGGGTCATTGCAAAGCTGTGCAGAACATGGGGAAGTCAGCCAAAGTGCCCTTTCAGAAATGGCAGCCTTCCCAGCCTTAAAGCCTTTTGTGAAAAATAAAATATTCTATTACATTATTTTCCAATTTCAGCTGTCTCCCTCGCTGGGCTCCAGGGTGGTACATTTCCAGAAGTTCAGGAGTGTTTTGCTGCTCACCATCTGCCTCAATAGTTGGACATATTGGACATCAACACCAGGACCAAACATCTGTGGCCCAAGGGCACCAAGCAGCCACCAGTGCTGTGCCAGTGGGAATATCCAAATATCTGCAACCTCATTGAGCACAGAGTTATGGGCACACAGAAATAAACTTCCCTGCCTCACTCAGTCCCCTTCCTTCTCAGTTAACAGCAGCACAAAACTGACTTGCCAAATTAAGATGTGCTTGTGCTTAAGGGAAAATGCTTCCTGAATTTGTGGGAATGTGCAGAGGGGGTTTCTTGGCAGTTTTTTTTGGGTGATGTGTCACTCTGCAGTCGGTCCCCACACACATGGCACTGGGACAGCCCTTTCTGGTAGTTCAGGCTCCTTCTCATGGAATCACTTTTATTATTAAAGAAGAGAAATATTTCAGCATAAGGCTGATAGAAGCAGCCAACCAACTCTGCATTTGGCTTAAAAAGGCTCATGCAGAAGCCTAAAGTACTCCAAACCTCCTGCACTGGGCAAGCAATGCCTTACACATCACAAAAAGGCTTTTGGGAAGGTTAAACCATGTAACCTCAGAGACTGCCCCCAAAATACACACCAGTGTTCAAAAAAGCACTGATAACTGTTCAGAAATATCTGCTTTGCAAGTCTCATCCTGGGACTTTATGTCCTGACAATCCAGAGGTTAATTTAGGAACAGGCTCGATCAGACCAATATATCCCATGGCAAAGACTAAGCAATAAAAAAACAAACCCAACAAATTAAAACCATGATTCTTAGGAATAGCAGAGCTGAACTGAAAGCTGTGAAATTTAGAAAATATTTCAAAACTTCTGTTTTCTCAGTTTGCAAATTTTATTGTGAGGCCTCATGGGAGAAACCCTAAAACTACACAGGCTAGGCTCCAGGCTGCTTTATCCTGACAACATGATTTCACACCAATTATCCTGAAAATATTTTGGCCTAAAATCCCAGTTTCCTTCATGGCAACTTCCTGCTCTCCTCAAAGTAAATAAGCAAATTCTCTGCATCTGGAATACAGCAGATGAAACATCTGAACTCTAGGTGTTGCTGTCACACAATTTCTTTGCTACGAACTCCCTGAATTCCTGAATTTGCTCAAACCTCTCTTTGTTGGATTTCTGAATGGCAAACTGGACCTCTGCACATTGATTCTGCTCCTGCCCACACCAGAAATGGGCCATTCTCACACACTTACAGAGGCAAACAGAAAAACCATGACGCACTGTGACCAGGACAGAAAGAGATGTCTCTACTTCAGCTTGAGCTAGAATAACATCCCTGATTTTGGTGCAGCTGGGAAGGAGGGGAAAACAAAAGTTGGAGTCGTGTCACCCACTAATTAAACTGAAATTTCTCATTGTTTTCAGTCTCTCTCTAGAGTGTAGAGCACCAAAAAACCCCACCCTGGGTTAGTTGTACACACGTTAATTGGCTGTGCTACCCTGGGAAGGATCTTCTCATCCCTTGTTAGGCTGCAATCCCTGTTGGGGAAGGAGCTCAGAGGTAGCAGACAAACACCTCTCTCCATTTCAGTGGCTCTACATTGCTTTGCACCACAGAAGGAGGTGGCCCTGTAGATTTGCCTGCACACAGCTCAGAGCAGGAGGAACGTGATGGATTCAGGCACAACAGCAGCACAGAAAATCTGTATCAATTTGCAGCTGTTGTTAGAGGAGACCAACCACGAGATTTGAGTAACTGGTGCAGGGAGAGCGTGGGGAAAGGGCTGGTGTTTTCAGGTCAGCTAGAAGCTATTGTGTTTGGAAGTGAGAGGAAAAAATTGCTCTCATTGCTTTTATGAAACATGTAATTTTCCATCTCCCTTGCCATGCCTTAAGAGCTTAATTGGACACAGTTGATGCAGACGCAAGCCCAGCTCCCGTCTCAGGCTTCTGTTTCCAAAGGTCACAGATTTCACGCTGATCCTCTGCATTATGCTATCATTGCCACGAGAACCTGAGGAGGGGAACATTAATTGCCTGTGACTGTAATTGGCTTCATGATGGTTGTCAGGCCAGTGGCTGGGAGCACACACCCCAGAACAGCTGTCAAACACGTAACCTGGCACAAAGTCACCAAGTGTCAGGACTGTGCTCTGAGCAGGGCTGACATTTCCTGTGCCCTCCGAGGCTCTGCAATCAGGACTGATCTCTTGACATAATGACTCTCAAAAGGGACTAATTTGAATTAGTTTCAGCTGGTGCAAGGCAAAGATGCAAACCTGAACAGCCAGTTGGCAGCATGTTCACCTCAAATCCCCAAAGAGAAACCAACTCTCCCAGAGCTCTGTGTGTTCAGGCTGTGATGAGATCACTGTGCTATCACTGACACAGCACTGGCATTCCTGGTCATTTTTGAACCTGGCTGGTTCAAAAAAGCCAAAATCAAAGCAGGAAACCAAGGGACAGTAAGCAGGTACACATGGTCCATTTGGCATTAATATTAGACCTGGTTTCTCTTCTGCTAAGTCAAAACCAATCCCTCCTTTGAAGCCAAGTACAGCAACACAGATCAATCAAAATATCATCAGGCAGAAGTTGTGTTCTCTGTGTTACCACCAGAAATACCAGAATTGATCTCTAAGGCTGTTGAAAACCAGCTCTCCTTGATGTAATAGGCAACAGGGCAGAGAGGTTTGAGTGGGATTTTTAGATCTAGATTCACCAGTTATACAACAGCTCTGTGTTCCAAAAGAAATTGCCTTTTCTCCCTGCTGGACAAGTCTCCAGTTTGCTTTTAACCTGATGGGATCCCTTCCCTGGAGTACCATAGTAATGAAGAAGTGAATTCAAAATAGAACATTTAGCAAAAGCCCTTATTTCCTGAAGCCCAGCATGTAGGGAACTGGCAAAAACCCTATTACCAAAATGATTAAGTAAGACCTAATGACCCAAAAGACTTGGAAGGTGACATATCTGTCTGTGGTCATGGATTTAAACAATTTGCTGCATATTTCTGCTGCAAAATGTAAAATGACAATCATATGAAACTCCTCTCAAAACCACAATTATCTATCTCAAGTATCAGGTACTCACATGTACAGTTTCAGATTAGAGTTATAGTTTCACCTAATTATAGAACACAGTAAATACACATATCCAACTGTTGGATACAGCTATACTTATTTATGGGTAAAAATTAACCTACCCCTTTAGACACCTACACATTTACACAATAGTAGGAGAGAAAAAAAACACACTCAAACACACACCATGAACACAGTTGCACTCTTGAAGACAGATTCTTCTATAGCACTGCAACACTAGAACATGAGAAATACAGCAGGGCTGGAACATGCTTTTCTCCTGAGTCCCACAAATTGGGCTGTACAAGCAAAATCCAGCCCAAGAGCCCCCATATGATTTTTGCAGTGGCACAAAGACCCTTCCCTGTGTGTGCAGAGCGTGGCTGGAGCAGCCCATGCTGATCAGTGCCACAGCTGTGCAGGGAGGTAACAGATAGGACTGAGCTTGCTGTTCACCTCAGCAAAATTAATCTTAATTACAGCAACTCGTTCACAGCATTAATGTGAAATACACGGTAAGGCTGAATGTAAATCACAAATTCAACTCAATTTATACCTGCAGCAGCTCTTTTCCACATGGTTGGGGAAGGCGCTGTAAAAGCACCATGAAAATGCCTCTGAAGCCTTTTCTCTCAGCTGCAGGAGCAGGAAGATCCAGAGTTAACCAGGAGATAAAATCTTGGGCAGAGCTGAGGAACTTGGTAACACACCAAAGGAAGACAACAAGACTCCCCAGACAAGGCCATGCAAATGTTGCTTTGCCATTTGGACCTGGCTTCAAACTGTGAAGCTGGAAAACAGAGAAAAAGAGCAGCAGAGCCATGACAGTGACCTCCCTGTGAACCTGGATTGGGTAGCACTTTGCTCCCTCCCACACTTTAATTCGTATTTCTGTGCTGGCTGTAGTGCTGTGTACTGGCCCCAACAAGAATTAAATTAAATATTTATGCTTTTATGATGAGATACTTTGTTACCCCATAAAACTTGCACATATGGAACTCTATTAATTTATGCTAATTCCTTATTTCTCTAGAAGAGCCTTTCTCCTCATTAGCATTTGATCGTTTAATACAACTTTACAGCACACACTAAATTGAAGCCCATAATCTTTTGTAATTGAGGCTTTGTGTGAATTCATTGTCATTTTTCAAAACAAAAAAAAAAAAAAAAATAAAAAGAGAGAAGGGGCAGGGAGATGTGTGTGGCAGCAGTGCCTTTGTGTGGCTTGGAGCAGGATCAGCTCTGCAGGGACCTGCTGGCAGTGCCAGCTGCAGGGAGCACAACTCATCCAGCAGGCTGGACCTGCCCTTGCTTGATTTAGGGAGCATTTTGTACTGACCTCAGGGAAGGAAGAACCAGTCCTGTGGCATGCTGCCAGTGCCTGCCAGCTGGGCCCCAGGGTGGGGATAGGAAAAGAAGATAGAGATGGGAATTACAGCTCACAGAGCAGCCCTGCAGCAGAGGGAGTGTCCAGTTCATCCCCTCCAAGGGACCCTCTTGTCTCACCTTTGCCTCCTGCTGAATCTCCCCATTATGCTCCTGACACCACGTTTAAAACTGGTGCTATTGGAGAGGAAATCAGACCTGGTATTCCTGGGCAGGAAATTCGTATTTCTTCCCTTGCCATAGCATTCCTTTTCCTTGTCCAATGGCCCAAATTCACTTTCACTTAGGCACAAGTCTAATTAAATTAAGCAAATAGCATTGGCTAGTGCAGATCTGGCCCCTTGCTGGGGTCGATCTCTGCCCTGGTGCAACGTCCCAGGCTCATCTGTGGGACTCTGATCAGGAGGTTTGCCCCAGGCTCATCTGTGCCTCTAAGCTAACAAAACCTCTAAACCACAAATAAACCAGAAGATTCCCCATTTCAGGAAAGAAAGACAGCAATGTTTTTGTCTTTCAGTACCTGGCCTCAAACAGAAGCCAGCAGGGAACAGTGGGATGCAATGCTGAGTTTCACATTGCTCTACCCTTCCCTTTGTCCCACCTTGCCAGTATCAGCTGGGGATCATGAAGAGACAACTGGCCAGCTGCTGGATTTTTCTAGCAGCCCTACAAAAAAAGTCTTGAAATCTCAAACGCCACAATAAACAGCTGTGATGTGTACATTTATATATACATATATATATATATAAATCTCTTAAGTGTGTGTCAAATGTCTGTCATCAGACACACAGGAACGGCTTAGTGCCCCTGGAAATACTGGTTTTGTTTCTCACAGCACTGTTTACTTGTTTTCTAGAAGAAATGCATCATTGCAACAATTCAATCAGTATTTTTAGGTTTTTCAGTGCTTCTGTGTGCCTACACACAGTGAAATGAGGGTCAGTTTTACCTTGAGGAGTTCTCTGTATTGTTTTTCATGACAAGAGGAGCTCACACATTCTCATGCCCAGCTATTATTGAACTTGAACTGATAGGATTGGAAGTGCCAGTGTTTAAACAGAGTCTAGGAACAGATTTCAAAATGCAGACAGCCTGACTTTACTGATAAGGATACTCTCATTCAGGCTAGGAGCTCCTGATACACTTTCATCAAATTTATTTTGAGTTTTAATTGTAAGAGTCGTCAAGTAACTGCAGATTGCAGCCTGGGTTTATACATCCTTGACATTTACAGCTGCAAGGTTTAGGGAAAGGCACTCAGCCTCCACCAGCACAGCTGAGTGATAGCTCAGAGCTAGAGCAGAAATCATCCAGCTGTGGAAGATTAATAATTGCAATGTGCAGAGGCCCCACTTCATCTTTGGGGAGGAGTTCTTGAACACTCCCTTAAACGTATCCTTAGGATTGCATGGACAGAAGCTCTCTGAATGCTCTCATCTGTTCTTAGGAACACACTGACAAAGACATAGACAATGGAAAAGCTAAAAATATCCATTGCCCCAGTTACAGGAAACACCTGCACCCAGCAGAGCACTTAAAACTCATTTAAGTCTCATTGAGTTTGGGGAGTTAAAAACCTGGCCACTGGCTGTTCTTGAGTCCAGGTGTCAGAGACAACATTACCTTGTTTGTTTTATGGACATAAAACAGTGACTTCAGCACCAACTGCTGTAGCCTGAGCAAACACATGGTATCAGCAATTTGCAGTCAAAAAGACTCCACATTTTTAAGTTTAAAAAAACTCTTCCTATTTAAATGCCATCTGCCTGCACTGCTGTTTATTTAAATTGTCAGTTAATCAATGAAATGTAGTTGAGCTAGGAGCACATCACAGCAAATCACTGTAATCACCTTCATCTCCATTTTACTTTAACTGGACTGATCTCTCCATTCTGCCCCTGACCAGAGGCAAGTCAGAAGTGAAAAACAAGAAGTATCTTTTACCAAATGGAGTGATATATCTATGTTGATCCAGCTCCTCCTTTAGTGGGAGCACATCTTTATATTTTAAAACACTCACTTCCAGTATCTTTCGTCCTAGGGCAACGAGAGGAAGAGATTGGATTACTCACCTAGAAATTAACAGCACAGCCTAAACCTTGTCTAAATCCCTTATCAAATAGCTCCTCACATTTTCTTTACACCTGGCTCAAGGCAGGACCCAGCTGTACCAAAGAGCAGCAAAATGCACTGGGGTCTCTGTGCAGGTGACAGCCACCTAATGAAGGCACTTTGCCTCAAATCAGTGACACCATCTATCCACTGACCATAAAATGACATAGCAAGTGCCTCTTAAAGATAGTTACCACATGGTTATTGCTGCTTTCCAAATTGGATTGTCATCAGAAGTGTTCAGGAGTGAAAGATACAGGTAGGAAACCTGTTAATTCCTTAGCTCTGGCAGGTCAGAGCTCCCAATGCTTACTCATTTTCCATTAGCAAGAACCATCAGAACATCTCAGCTCCCCACACCATGAAGTAAATTATTCCTGGAGCACTGTACTTGGTAGCCTCAAGTTGAATTACTTTATAATCTGCAGGTCATGTTATTGCTCTGTGGTTGCATGATTTTTATTTCATACCTATTTATATAACTTATAAAAAAACGTGACATTGGAGTGAATTTCTCTAAATTGGTCCCAGCACACAGTTCTCCCAATGTTTGAAAAAATGAGAGTCTGCTTTTGGTGAGCATCTGCTGGCTAATGCTCTATGCTGTTTTAGGAATGAAACACCAACTCATGTTTCAGCAAGGCACAATTCTTTTCAGATAAAGACAAAATATTGATGCCAACGTGAATTTCAATTTTAAACACAGATAGCTCCAGCTCAGTTTGGGTGGTATTCCCAGCTGGATATAATCCAGAACAAGTTTATCTCAAAAGATACATGCAGATTATGAGTTTGGTTTCTTTATCAGTATCTTCTGTGATGTTTCCTTACATTCAGCATATTCATCCCTAAATAACAACAGACACAGGTTCTTTGGTGGATGAGAGCTGAAGTCCAAGCATGGAAAGGTGGTCAAGTGCTGCATCCTTCTTTGTTCAAAAATAGCTCTCTCATCAAAAGTTTTCCAGGAAAGGAGAGTCCTGTACATGGATTTTGTGCCAAACAGTGTACAGGTAAATTCATAGGGGGAAAGTGTGTCCCTCATTACTGTCCAGAGGCACATTCCATCACTGTGGACAGCTGCAGCCACAGATCTGTCCCTCTGATTGAAATGGAACATTTGATGAATATAGATATATTTTTCTTATTTTTCCCCCCAAAAATCTTAAGGAAATTACTGTAACTGTCTCTGCTGGCCACTTCTGTATTGTATTTAACCTTATAAATATTTTACAGGTTTTCTTAATTTAAAACCCACAAATATATTAACCTTTGCAACAAAGAATGCATTGAATTCCTTGCTGCATGGAAGGAATACTTTATTAATGTTAAAGCAGCTCATTGTTTTTTACTTCTGGAGTACCTCAATGTGTTAGTAGTGTATAATTTCTTACTACATAAGGGAAAAAGCTCACATATATTTTCGTGGCAGGGAGCATCTTTAAACTTTTCTTCATCTTGACAGCACTACTAGGTTTTCCAACCAAATGTTACAAATATGTACAAGCATATTTTTTGAAATATTTTGACCATTTATCTGGTTAGGGGAAGAAGGAATATTTGCTCTGCCCTAGAATTTTAATGACGAAATTTTGATCCAGAAGTGAAATTAATTACCAGCAGTTAGCAGTAAAGTTAAGCATCTAACTCTTATTACATCTGGCTTATAAAAATATTTATCTCCTGAGCTGGAGCAAACTCTATAGGAGGCATGTGAGCTCTCAGTTGTGCACTGCACTTTTTGGTACAAATGGGTTTTTTTGTCTGACAGATCCAAGTTCCTAACAGGTTTTACCCCCCAGTTTGCTTTGTGACCCTTTGGATTACAGGTATCATAAATATCAATATAATCTGCTCAGTAATACTTTGAGCAGCAAGTAACTCAGAGGATCTGTTGCAGATGAAGCACGGATTGATATTATGGGATTCACCTCAAAAACATAAAGAGGTTTTTCTCCTTCCCTCCTCACCCTTCTTCCCCACTCCTTTGTGAATCAGCAACAAACGCCAGATGCCCTTTGCAATATGAAAAAGGGTTGTACTCCTCTAAACAGGATTTCTGAAAACCTGGTAAATTGGGTGCTTCCAAGCAGTTTTTCTTAGGGAAATGGGTGGCTGTTCTTTTCTTAACTGAGAAGCTTCAATCAAGAGTGGTAATTTGCACACCTGAGGGAATAAATATGAAGAAATATGCACAGGTGGAATCTACAGTCAGGACTTTCTGGGTAGAAAGACAACAAACATTTTTTCTCTGTTCAGCTGAGGGGGTCTTGCTGCTTTTGATAAAACCAACAGATGCTCTCCCACTGTGTGCAAAAAACACCAGGGTTTCATCTTTTGCAAGAAGAAGTAATAGATTAACAGGAAAATCTTTTTCTAGACTGATGCAGACTTGTTTCAGGTGCTTGCTAATTGGCAAAGCAAGCCTCAAGAGCCATCTAGAGGTTGTTTGGCAAGACTCATTTTTATTATTTTAAGACCGTGGCTTTTCCATGTCAGAAACAAACCCCTAGTTCTTTCAGCTTTTGCCTTTAAGTGCAGCATAAATCAGGAAGACTTCTAGATGTTTCACTTGAACTTCAGCACTGCAGATCAGAGCAATCTTCCCCTTCACCCACAGTGCAGCTGCTTTATTAATGAGAAGCTGCATTGTGGCACAAGGAAAATGCATTGCAGGAGGTGCAGGAGGTGAGGCAGGAAGCATCTGGCACACGAGGACTGTGCTCTTGGGAGCTCCACACACACTCCAGGGGAAAACGAGCACCCAGAAAGGGGAAAAGCAGATTTTTCCAAAATGGGATTTACTTAACGATGATGCTTTTGCAGCCCTGATGGTGTCTGACCTATTCTGGCTTCCCCTTAAGGCTGTGTTGAATCAAACCAAAGTCAAAGCCCTGCTCTGAACTGGAGCCTTGGTTTGCAGAAGGATGGGGAGAGAAAGAGCTTTGAGTGGGGTTTGAGTTCACTCCCATGGTTTACAGACAGCCAGAATGTGCCAGCTTTCAAACAGACAGATTTTCTTTGGGGGCAATCATGGGAGACTTGTTTTGGAGGTCCCCACATGGCTCAGAAATAAAGGAGAGAACAGGGTTTTGCAGACATGGTGATGGGAACAGTCCTTCAGTTCTAGCAGATGTCTGTTTCAGTTTGCAGCTCCAGTCTTTGTGGACTGTGTTTTTATTCAGAGTTCAAGACAACTTCAGACACAAGGGGTTTTTAGTGGGAGTAATGGGGATAATTTTCTGTATTGAGGTTAAATTTCTATTTTTTAGAAAAGAACAAGTGTGACCTTTCACTAAATCAGACTGAAACCGCTTCCTGGTACCCTTTATTCTCCAGACAGGAATCCAGTGAAGTTCTTCTCGTGTAAAGTGCTTTGATGTTATTGCATCTTGTGTTTATCTCAACAAAAAATTTGGACTTCAAGGTCTAAATATACTTTGCCAAATCAAAACTTTGCAGTGACATGATAAATACAGCTATACCTATTAAAATCCTTCTGAGTAGGAAGCACAGAAAGAAACACAGCAGGAGTGTTATGTATTCACTTTAGGTTAAAATATGTACTTTGGATTTAGAGGAATCTCTTTGATATTTCCTGTGTAATTAATCTGCTGGAGGAAGTACTTGAATGCCAGACTGGAACAACAGGAACACAAAGGGGATGAGGTGCTGATGTAGCACCATCAGTAAAACTGAGCTTAAAAGCTCTCCAGAGCTACCCAGATACAGAGAGTGCCTGCTCCAGGGAAAAGACATTCCTGCAACTTGGGTTTATCTGGATTTTCCACCTAGGGTGAGTTTCTTGGGGAATGAGAAGGCAACGAGCAGCAAGAGGTTTAATTTCAGGATATTAAACACTCCTAAAATGTTTCTAAAGTGATAAAGCAGGCTAATGGACTCGCAGGGCTGGGGGGTCTCTGTGCAGACCCAGCCCAGGCACAGCTCCTCTCCTGCATTATCCACAGCCCCAGGTGTGCAGGAGAGAGGAGCTCTGCAGATGCTGCTGGGTAATGGCAGGGGCTCTCTGAACCCCAGAGGTTTTATCAATACCTGTTATGAATGAGCAGGAGTGAAATGTTTCCATAAGGGATTTCTGCCTTCAAGATGCACAAACTGGCTCGATCCAAATGCTGGAGGTAGAAAGAGGCAACAAAGATAAAGACTTCAGGGGGGCTGCTGTTCAGTTCGTGGCAGATATTCCAGCCATGACTCTGAGTGACAATGAGAACAGACAAATAATAGAAAGGTGAAAACTGAAAATCACGGCTGAAGTGTTTCTCCAGCAGAGATGTATTTCTCTGTACATCTGAATTCAGGACACTAGACATGAAAAATAGGATTTGGGAGTTCTGACCTTTAGAGAAACAACTGCAGGAGAAAATGTGTTCTTGTAAAATATGGCAAAACACAAGTTCACTATAATGAATCAGCCATATAATTAACAAAAAGGAATGAGCAAAATATGAGAAACACAACATTGTATAAATAGAACATAGAAAAAAATACATGTGCATATACACACATATATATTTGCAATATGAACACTAGGACAGCATCTGCTGGTAGCTGAGCTATGCTGCACAGTAGACACTGCAATATGTAATCTATCAAATTGGTGAAATTCAAATAACAGAAATTATTTTAACAATGTTTCTCTACAAACTATGGCCATGCCTGGCCCATGGAGAAAGGCAGGGCTCTCACTAGAAATGGAGGCTGGGCTGGTGTAATGTAAACATGGTTAGGTGAATATTTATAAATCTCTGACTTTTGCATACTGATTTCAAGCCTAGAACTATATAAACTTCAAGTCAGTACTAATAAAAGCTCAGAAGAGCAGACCATCCAGGTAATCAGTGATCCTGCCTAAAATTGTACAGTGGTCTTTTGTAAAATGCAATTTTAAACTGTCTTTCCTTAACGTGATAAAACAAAGTGGTGATCCTCTGACAGAGACACACAGGTAATGCTTCAGAGAGTTCACAGCATTTAGCACCTTTAAATGAAGTTACAGATTCAAACTCAACACAAAACGCTAATAAAAATCACAAATCAAGAGTATTTGTCTAAGAAAAAAATTAATTATTCCCCATTTGCCTACTTAGATGGATTTAATAGATATATTCTTCCCTGAAAAGAAAAGAATAATGTTGCAAACCTCCAAGTCTGTGAAACTCCAGGCCCTAATGGCTGAACCATTTTGGGTTCTTTATTCTATATCCTCACAGTGCCCATTGCCTTCAGCTAACATCCAGCTCCCTCCACTGAGAACAAGCAAGATAAAAAAAAAAAAAAAAAGAAGAAGACATTACTAGGTAATAAATTATTGAGAACAAACTAAACCTGCAAGTCAACATCACATCTTTTATAAAGCAGGTTTTTGATGCCTTTTGGAGGCTTGAGAAATGAGCTAAGCTGCCCACAGTCTATTACATGTCTGATTGCTTCTGACAGGGGGCAACACTTCACACAAAGAGCATAAAACACCCTTAAACATCAGAGAAAAGCAAGGAAGAAATGCAGATAAGAGATTAAAAGGAACATCTTGGGCTGGATATTTGCTTCCTTTTAGTAAACTCACATCTGTCTACAGCATGATCTAGGAGTGATGAGGTCAGTGTTTGTATTTCAGAGTAAAATCAGGCTTTTTTCTCACCCAGGGATCAGTGTTATCATTCTCAAGTAGTCCCACAGAAATGAGTGAGATTCCTGCAGGGTGAGGGAGCCCTCAATGGGTGCAGATTGCAGGTGCATTTATGTCCAATTTCAGAGGTAACATATTCTCAAAATTATCAACAAATGAGTTGGAATTTTTCTTAGTGTGACACAGTTGTAAGACATTACTTTTTAATGTCCATTTGCAGTCCAACTCAGCCCCCAGAGAATACCACAGAGTACAGAACAACAGCAACATTTGTGGTATGTACTCAAAATCTACAGCTTTCAATTAAAAGTGTATTTTAAAATTTGCCAGCTACACTGAGCCACACACTTTACATGATGGAGACCAGCATGTGTATTTGAGAATAGCTGTAAGTAAATACAGAGCCACATCCTACCTGTAGAGATTTGCTATATGATTTTCCCTTGTTTGCAGACCCCTGTGCTTACAAATCATAGGATAAGATGAGGTCCAAAGCCAGGACAGTACTTCAGAGCTTTGGCACTTTCTTCACTTTCCACCTCTTGAAGAACAGCAGTCTAGCTGAGAGCTCAACAAGATGTTTAAATTTGAATTCTGTGTGGCTGACAGAGCAAGGAAGAGGAGAAAAAACCCACACAAGAATGAAAATTTCAGCATGTGCCAATGTATAAATGAAAAGGAGTCGTGACCCTTTCTCTAAACCATGATCTCTGTAACCCTCTGACTTTGCCACTGTGAGCTGAGGCTCAAACATTCCATCTGTCCCAGCGGCATCTTTGCATGACACCCAGTCGTCCTGCTGAAGGATTTTCATTAAATTCAGATGTTTTCATCTGCTGCTTTTCATCTGTGGCACCGGGTTGCACTGCATCAGATTGGCTTTTATCAGCTCCCAGTCTTGTTTGTCATGAGAGGAGATGGGGCTCAGACGTACTGAGGAAAAAATCTGCCCAAAAACATTTGTCAGGAAATGTCTGTGCTGGCAACAAAAGTGTCTGAACCAAGATGGAGGGCCCAGGGTTCTCTGTGATTATGGATTTTGTGGGGTGCCACACCAGATAAATAAATCTTGCATGATATGGATGTCCCAAATCAGACGTTGTTGTTTTAGTTCCTGGTACATCCACATATATTTTACTGTTCATTTCAAGGAACTGTTAGCAGAATTCAATATTTAATTTCCATACTAGCATCTAATGATAGTATTATATGTTCCAGATCACCTATGGATTTCAACATTTTAACACCCAAATATGAGATTTTTAACACCCAAATATGAGATGGGGTCCTGCAAACTTGGATCTTTATGATACCAAATGGTTGATTGGCACAGCTGCTGCTCCATGGACTTATCAGAGTAGCAACATCCTTCCCAGCAAAGTTTGCCATTTTCTAAACAATCAAGTCACTTCAATCAAATAATTGAAGCTATTCATGTCATTATGTTAATTAAAATACATTAATGTTTATACACTCAGTTTAGAAGCAGATAAAGAAGAATTGCATCTATTAAATTCACTTAGAAAATGAAAATTTCTTTCAAAATTAGTTTGAAAGGAGGGCACAGAGCTATTCATCAGTTTGGTTTGGCACAGAGAAATATTCTCAATTTAACAAAGAAAAAAGACGTTTCTGAAAATTTTGGAATCTTCCTTAAAAATGGAATGCATTTCCCTTTGCTCTTCTCATGTGTCATTTTGTCATCTCTAGCTGCTGCTCTTTCATTTTCTATTTCAAGATTACAGTTTTTCCTGTAAAATTTAATGATTTGTTTTGATTAAACAGCCTGAAGATAAAAATACAGTGCTTTGAGCAAACTGGTTATTTCAGATGAAGTTAAAACTTCCTTTTTTTTCTTTTTGTTTTTTTTTGTTTGTTTTTTCTTTTTGTGGTTTTTTTTTGTTGTTGTTGTGTTTTTTTTGGGTTTTTTTTGTTTGTTTTTTTAGTTTTTTTCAGAAAACAAAACAACAGTAAAAAACCAGTGTCTTCTACCTCAGTCACCCTGCTCTTCAGCTTGGCTGGCATTTCCCAAGGGTACAGGTGAGATGAGAACAAGCAGGGAACTGAGACTTGGAACCCTTGAACTTGGATCTTGCAGGAGCACATTTATGAAATATGATGCAATGGTTCTGCCTGTGAAATCTTTCAGTTCAGATTGTTGATATCAAAATTGGAGTAGATCCAGTTCAGACCAATATTTCTATATATTACATCTCCAGCTACCTCTGTACTTCAACTTTAAAGGTCTCAGGGCAAGAATGTTTGACCTGCAGGTGAGACGCTTCACTTCAGAAATGTCTCTCCAATATTCTTCCTCTGGTATTCCCTGATATCTTCCCCTGAATTTGCCTTTCCTTATTTTCAGCCTGTTACCCCTTAGGCACAGCCAGCTGTTTTCTGCCAATGCCAGAGCATGTATGACAGGCATAACATAATATTAAACACATTTTATCTATGGACTGTGCTGGGCTGTGTCTTGTGTGCCTGGGCTCCTTGCCAAACCTCCTGGCACATCCCTGCCTTTTGCAGCATCCAGAATGAATTGATGGCTGGGACAACTTATATGGTGGAGTAAAGTACCCTTACTGGAAGTGACAACTGTGTTCAGGCCTAAAAACTGGTGAGTTAGTTAAAAATCAATTTTCCCTATTAGCCAATCAATAAACTAAAGGCAGCTTAGAGGTCATTGGAGCAAAAATGTTTCCCCTGAGTCGTGAGCTGAGATCACAAACAGCCCAGAAACCAAAGCTCTCCACCCTCCCAGTGCTGTAGAGCTCCCAGTGCAAACATCCCTTTTGTCTATAAAAATGCAGCAAACATGGCAACAGTGCCCTGGGATTCCAAGTGAACAATCCTGGAAAGAATTGCACTGAAAAGATTTTTATCCCTTTTTTTTTGCTCTCCTGTGTTGCCTTCTGCTTTGCTTAAAATACTCTTTACCTTGTGCCTTCTTTTCATGATAATCCTGGTTTTAGCCATGTCAGATATGACTGATAACATGAAAGAAAAAAAAGACAAAACCAGGGGAAGAATAAACCCAGAGACATTCTGAGCAGAGCACTTTCAGTGGGTGAGGTTCATGTAAAACACAGAAATCTCTGCACAAAGCTGAACTGGAGGTTTTAAAATCAAGTCTAGGCTTTAAGACCATTGCAGACATGAGAAAGGTGCTGAATATCTCCCCAAAAAAGCCACAAAGACACAGTTTCCACTGACATGCTGTGATGCTGTATGTAGAAAATTCTGAACATGCACTGGAGTGTAATTTATTTGCTTGTTTCACATATTTTTAGAATATGGACACTAAATACCAAAGTATTTCCTGCATGTGGAGCTGGCCTAAGCTTTCTGACCCACATGGGGGCTTCTAGAGATTTTCTTGGTTGGATTAACTCTGTTCCTTGAGCATCTCAGAATCTCAGGATTTACAGCTTCACAATAGCTGTAAATTCATGAAAAGTTCAGTTAACCTCATTCAAATTAGGGCATTGGTAAGCAAATTCCTTCCATGAGCAAACTTTATCCTTTCATTTTTTTCTTCATGTCCTGTTCCTGTAGCTAGGGGAGGTGCAATGCACACCTGGCCCAGGTACAAGTAAAGGAACAAATCTTTGTGAGGCTCAGGAGTAAAATGTGAAATCCCTGTGCTCATACAATAACCCCTGAACAAAGGGACTCCTGTCACACCTGGAGAGGTCAGCTTCCTTCACTGGTCATGGAATATTTTTTCCTTTTTTGTTTTGGACACCCAAGGAATAATTGAGAGGAAAATGGTGCCATGGGAATTGGTCTTGAGCACTGCTAAAAAATTATAGCAACTGCGCAGTGAACACTTGAGCTGCAGGAAGATGAATGGAGGGGGAAAAATGTCTAATATTCCCTGAAAGTTTTCTGAGGTTTTTATGGACAAATTCAAGCCCATGTATCTGCTGAAATGTCCATTGTTGTGAGCAGTTTACCTCACAGAGAACTCCAAATGCTCTTTTTATTTTGTGACAGAGCAGAAGTATTCACACCCATCAGGTTTACACACAATCAATTGCTGCTTTTCTGACAAAACTCCATCACTGTAAAAACGCTCCATTAAATGCCTGGTAATAACATTCTATAGATGTTTTATTGAAAAAACAAGTTTCTGTAAGCCAAACTGCACACAGCATACTGGTAAAAATGGGAAATAAAATGTTCATGCAATGGAAATATGTTCAAACCAGAAAACACTGGTGTGGAAAATACAGAGAAGAGCTCAGTAAATAAGTTTGACCCAGGCTATAAAAATCAAGCAGTAATCAAGAAAAGCCTGGTGCAGGTGGTTGGCTGGAATTGTATCAGGGAGATTGGCACCAGGAAAATAACCTTTGGTGCTCTTACTCCTTGAAATCTCTGCTCCCTTCTCAGTATTTCCTCTGTCAGTAGTTCAGCTCCCAGAGGATCTCAGTCCATATTTTTTTGGAAACATTTTTGTATGACTTTTCTTAACAAAAATTTATCTCTAACCCGCCAAAGTTCTTCCATTGAAAGTACACTGGAAATATTTTGTCTCTTTGAATTGTAAAAATGTTTTGGTTTTAGAGAAAAAGCTCCATGTTTTCCACAAGGAAAAATAAACCTATTTTCTAGACAGCTATCCCCCATCAGCTGTCTCCTCACCAGCCTCCCACCCTCCTGGGAACTGAGCTATAGGGAAGACATCAAAGCAGACAAACCCTTCTCTCTAGTTGTAGGAAGTGGTCTTGGTATTTTCTCCTACTCTACTGACAATTTTCAAGCTTCTGTTTTAGTTCCTTTCTTCATCAGCCTTCAGTTTTTAATACAAATTATCCCTGGTCTCCTAGTTTATATTTCATTCACTTTTCCTGTGGTGCTGGGTATGTTGTTTTCTCCTGTGTTGCTCACTGAACCTGGGCTCTTCCATTTTTTCTTACCTTTGCCTGCTGTAGTAAATTCCCACTTTGAATCCTTGAGGCAGAGAAACACAGCATCTTTGAGGAGCTGGTCCAGGCTGTCACCTTTTGGATTCAGGAATGTGTGCAACCATTTAATCACATGTGAGCAGATGATTAAATCCCTGCTCTTGTCTGAGGTCTTCAGGTTTGCCACACTTACCTTTGTGACCCAATTTTAAGGGAATTCTTAACATTAAGTTACAAAATACTGAATTATCTCATCATTTAGAGGTTTTCATTATCCCCCTCCAAATCATGTATTTATTTTTTCTTGCTTGGAAAGCCTTTCCTATTCATTTTATCCCAGGAAGATAGGGCAGATCTTGAGAGAATCAGACTGGATGCACTGAGTAGCACTGAGAAGCTAAAGTTCTAGGGGTCCAAGAGAGGCACAGGGAACTGAACTGGTACTGGTGGCTCTGGAAATCCTGGACTTGGGGTAACAACTTAGATTAATTCTAAGGCTGCAGAGATTATTCTTCTGGATATTGCACAATGCAGCAGACTGGGCTATGGAGTGCTCCAAGATCCTGTTTATTCAGTGTATAAAATTTACCTCTGGGGGCCCCAGCTGAAGCACAGACAAAACAATTTTCCCCATAAAGTTTTACAGCTGCTCCAAAGATCCCCCACTAAAAGCCTCCACACTTGTGAAAAGGAGAAGAAAAGGAAAATGTGCATCAGTTCCCAGTCCTGAAGTGGGATTAAATAATGTGATTAAATAATCACATTTATTTTCATTCCTTTTATTCAAGCCTAATTCTCTTTAGAGACCATGGTGCCAGGGAGGTCCCTCATGATGTGCACGAGGGATTGCTCAGAAGAGTTGGTTTAGAGCCACATGCAGAACAAAAACCCTTCAGTACAACTACCACTACACACACCTTTGAATTTGCTCTGGCTGTGGAGGGAATTGGCTCTGCCATGCCCAGGAGAATGGGATGGCCCAAAAACACGACTGTGGAAGTGCATCAGGTTGCCTGGTCTCCATCAGTCACAAAGATGATGATATTATTGCCTGGCTTTCCCTGTGGACAACACATTGGCATGTCCACTCCACAATCAGCATGAACATTACAGCTCCTAAACCCACATTCAGGTCAGGGGTGTTGGCAGGGGCTTTATTCAAGTGGCTGCTCCAGGAAATGAGAGCAGATCTGTAAAATCACAGTGTATAATATATTAGAAATGGAACACAGTTCTCAGGGGGATCTTCATTGAGACCAGTGGGATGATGCAGAGGAAAATGATGAATGGCTGCTGCCCTTTTCTCCTTCCAAACAAACATTTTGTCCCTCTCCACTGGAGCTGGGCAGCAGATGCAAAATTACAGCACAGAAAAAGAGCATAATTTGGCCATAAATATGTTGCAATAAGTTGTTATATAACTGAAATGCCACCGCCTTTAGTGCATCCACCCACTCATTTTACAACCAGTTAATATTTTTCTGAACTTACATGTTGTATTCTATCCTGCCGCCTCTGCAATCTTTTTGCCTATTTTTCTGCCAAAGCCACAAGAATAAAGCTGTCAACATTGCAACTGAGCCATCTTTCTTGTCTGGCAAATTGTCTAGTGGAGACTATAACCTCCTGGCTGCTCCACTGCATAATGTAAGTATCCTGTCTTAACAAAACAGAATTTAAATATTCTTTAGATAGAAGATATCTGCAGGCTTCAGTGCAGAAACAAGTTAAATATATTTCCCTGACATTTTTTACTTTTCTCCAGTGGGAATGGCACAGACATTCATATTAAGCTGAACACGTATTGACATGCTTAGAGAGATGTTATATGGCTTTTCAACTGAAATATCTCCAGGTATTTGAACTGCAATAATAAATATGGCCACTCCTGAGGGAAGGAAGAAGCAGCAAGAAAATTCCCCAGAAGAGTGTGATTAAGAACTGAAGTGAGCCACTGGCATACAGTAGTTATGGCTTGAATGTGATTGGGATTTATGATTTCAATTAATGCTGGAGCACAATTTTAGAAAGTTATTAGCAAGCTCCTGGCTGAACAGAGCACAGTTCATTTGTGCATTCCTCCAGATTAGCTTTATCATTGTGCTGTTTACAAACACAAGGCTGGATCCTCTGAGATGTGTTTTGGGGAGGCACAGATGACAGCTGCAGAGGAGCCACATGGACCAAAAATGTGGCCTCATCTGCAGGGTAGTTTTTAGTGTTTTGGAGGAGCTGTAATTTTACATTTGAGAGATCAGAAGAGAGAAACCCATAAGAGAAGAAAGACCCATCTCCTTTTCTCTGCTTTTCCATTTTGTGTCCCAAGAAAGGCTCTGGGCTGTGTGTTCATGTGGTGTAAATTTGTTGGATGTGCATCACCAAGGAGCTGGGCTCTCCTGAGGTTCACTCACAATTTCCAAACTAACCAAGGCATGACGTGACTGTCCGTGTGTGCTGCATAGATCTATACACATTTATAGCCTGGTATTTATATATTGATAAATATAAACATGTCTCAGCCTGCCTTTGTTTTCTGTAGACACAGCTCTCCCCATGTGCCTCCTAATTTCAGGATTTCAATGTCATCTGTATTTGTTAAGGCCCTGTCACCTCAGGCAGGGTCTGCTCTCTGCTCGTGGGGATCTCTGTGCACCCAGACAGAGCCCGAGAGCTGAAGTCTGGGTCCTCAACTTGTCTTGGCTCACTGAGCTGAATAAAGCTATTCATAAGGGCAAAAAAATCAGGTGTAAGCAGCTGAAGGCTGGGAGATTAATGAAGCATTCGGGAGGGAAAGCAGCAGGGTTTTCTCAAGGCAGTGCTGCCCCAGAGAACTGGGCAGGGGCACAAACACCCTCAGGCTGCTGGTGCCACTGGCAGCAGTGACAGCAAGGACCAGAACCTTGTTCTCCTTCACCTTGGTCACTCACTGGTCCCTGTTTCAGTCAGACCTCTTCTACAAAAAGTAGTAAAGGCCCCTTATTCTCTTCTGTCAGGTACTAACAAATATTTCTTCTCGGCTGATCATGTGGCTAGGTCAGTGTAAATACCTTGGTTTCTAGGGATGGCAACAATCATTGTTTCTCAGAAGAAATACCAAAATCTCCATTTAGACTGAGTCTCACATAAATTCTCTCTCTCTGGGTTTGTATGGTTAAAGAACAAGTGCAAGGGACAGCAGAATTACATCTCCTTGTTTCCCTATTGCCAGCACTGCAGTATTTCAGACAGAGCAGTTTTCTGGGAGAAGCATTTTCCCTTTCATTTCAAAGAGCAGCATTTCAAAGCCTTGTGCCAGGCTTGAACCAGCGCTGTGGCTGCCAGTGTGACTCACAGCCACTTTGGCAGAACAATCTCTGCTAGGGAAGAGAAAATCTCACTGATGCTTCAGGCACAACTCGGTGACAACAAAAGAGTAATTAACTTTTGAAACCGACCATTTTAATCTATGCATAACAAAAGAGGGAGAGAACTTCCACCTGCATATCCGGTGTGTCCCTGAACTGAGCCATGCAAGTGCTTTAAACTTTGTGAATTTAGATTAAACTACAGAATATACAGCTGAGCCAAAGGAAAAGAGATTCTGATATACAGTAAGATGTTACTCGTGATTCCTGTCAAGACTGTGGGAGGTTAAAATCTCTGAAAAATTGTCACTTCCCTGCAAATTTTAACACTGAGAGAAGCAGAGAACATCCTTTTTTGAAGTTTTGCTTTCAATTGGCTTCACATGTGTCTAGACTACCTTTCAGCAAGGCTCCTGGACACAGGCTTCACAATTTTGGGAGCTCCACTGAGGCTGTGAGCATGGAGCAAGCAGGGAAGAGGCCAAAGGCAGCTCTGTTTCCTTCGGGTCACAGGAGTTTCTGTGCCAGCTGCCTTCCACCCAGAGCAATGAGAGAGCCAAGAGGAAGGTTTTGGAGTTGAAAGATTTTCAGAAGCATTTCAGGGGTGTCTTTGGTTTTACCCAATAGAGCCACTGGAAATGGAAATGATAATGAAAACCAGCTTGAGGGTGCTCTTAAAGCTGATGTTAATCCTTCACAGCCTCGAGCACGTTCTTACTATTACTCTATATTATATTTTATAGTTTCAGAAAATTGTGAATAAAATGTTTTTTGGCTTGTTTATTTTTCCATGTGTCAAAGGCAAAACTTTCCCATTTGCTTCCTTTGAATCTAAAGCTGACAATGCTGCTCTTCTTTAACAAATCACATAGCACCTTATTCTGCCAAGACATCTTTGTTTGTGCACCAGCCACACCAAATGCAGTTAGTGCAGGGCTGGGAATACTGTTTATTAGTTAACCACAGCTGCAGAACTAGCAGATGGAGCAGAGCACATTTTTGTTGAAGATCACAAAAGTAATGACTACTGTTCTTCTCTTTTTCATTTTTAATCTGTTATTGCTTCATGATGGAGTTGCAGATTTTGTTAGAGACTTCACAGACTGGTACAGAAACCTCAGTATCCATTACATTTAATTACTCCCCCATTTGTTTAAACAGCAAGTGATTTTATTAAATTGAATTATTTTCCTCTGCAGCTTACATGAGAAAGGGGCATTATAATTACAATCAGGTTGGCATTTTAAAGTTACAACATTTGTAAGCTACAGCAAAATTTTCCAAAGCCCTGTAGAAATTACATGCATATTTAAATGCCAACAAAATTCGCACACATACCACCTTTAAAAACCTCTTTCTCAGTTCTGTGAGCTGAAACTAGACCCCAGCTGAGGGGTAACAAATCAAAATGACTGAGTGGGCAGCAAAACCTGTGTCCCCTGAGAGCCCCCAGAGCAAAGACAGTGATGCAGTGCCAAGGAGACAGCAGCAAGACTGGGGCCACTCACTGTTATTCAGAACAATTCCTGCTGGTTTAACTAAAAGCAACAAGCACAACAAAAAACAAGAAGTAGGAATTTTTAGTTTTTTCATTTCTAGCGTCCTGTCCAGTGAAGCAAGCGTGCTACCATCAGTCTCAATCACCTGGATTTCAGGATTTCAGGTCGTACCAGTTCCCTTATTCTGATGAAGTTCCCCTTCTCTTTACAGCCTTTGCTCTGGACCTTCCACACCTCCAGCTTTCATACCCACACCTAAAGCTTCACAGAGTCCAGATATCTGTCCCAAGGACCTGATCAGCCCACAGCTTCGTCAGAAGGGGAAGTGAAGGGTCAGGGACTGATCTGGTGACCAGGGACAGAACCCAAGGGAATGGCATGAAGCTGTGACAGGGCAGGTTTAGGTTGGATATGAGGAAAAGGTTTTTCACCCAGAGGGTGGTGGAGCACTGAACAGGCTCCCCAGGGAAGTGGTCATGGCTAATCAAACCCATTGCCACACCCTACAATGCACGTAAAGCATTGAGCTCATACTCATGGTCTACATGAAGAAATGAGTTTTGTTTTGTCAGGGCTCTTGCCACAAAACGCAGCAGAAAAAAATAGTAATTCCATTAAGGATGGAAGATTACCTCCTCTGCAAATGAGAAGTGGGTATGAGCAAAAGTAACTGTGATGTGATTTTTCTCTGAGGCTAACAGAAAGGTAGGGTGATAAGAAGCAGATTTTTTTCTGATTGTTATATCAAAAGATCTTGGGGTGAAAGACAAAGAAATGAAGGCTGGGTTTGGCAGGACAGTCGTGTGTCACTCAATACAGTGGACCAGAGGAGGGGTTTATTACAGCTCTGCTGTTGCCCAGATGCTTGCATTTGATTAAGACCTCCAGGGCTCCTTGTGCCCGTGCTGTGCTCTCCTTTGCTTGGCCTTTGGACAGGAGCCTGCAGGCTGTGAGCCTTTCCACGTGTCACTGCATCCCCACAGAGCACTGGCCTTGGCAGAGGGTCCTAGAAACTATTAAAACCCCCCAAAACTCACACCCAACTATGAACAAGTTCTGATGGCATTAACACATTCCTAAGATACACCTTTAGAGAATATAACCTGCAGAATTTCTCTGATAATGGCATGCAGAGGGGATTTATGGTTTGTGCCATGATTTCATGACCGTCAGTGCTTCAAAGAGCAAATAATTTTAGTGTTTTAAGCCTTCAACCAGATGAAGATGTTGAGAAATAAATGCCAAATGACAGTAGCCATTGTAGCTACAGCCAGGGCTGAGTGTCTGTCTAGAGCTAAGGCTTTATAAGACTTGAAGGAAATGAGCCATGGCAAGCAGAACCATGACAATGACCATGAAATTCTTCATTGCCAGTTTGTCACTCAACCACTGGACAAGAGCCACCAAGATCAGTGGTGGGAGCCACCTCTGTGGGCAGCTTTTATTGCACTGAAATCTATTGCACTGGTCAGGGAAAGCAAAGATGCTGTAAGACTCTGTCTCCGCCAGAATTACCCCAAAGTGTCCCTTACAGCTCACAGCAAGCCTGCAAATGTGTTTCTGCACCAGCTAAAAGCCCCTTCATGACAAGAGAAACCTTCACTTTCCATTTAAAGCAGCTTTAGCCAGAACCAAATACAGGCCTTTCTCCTCCATAAGAAGATAATGTACAGTGCATGTTTCTTCCACAAGCAGCATTTTTCAATCTGTGTGTATTTCTCTGCTTGAAGATACTGGTACCTTGGAGAAAAACGGGAGAGGTTTCCCAGACTCAGAACTACAAGGAGCTGCTGGGATTGAGACTGTGAAACCAAGGCTCTGAATACACAGAATCACTCTGCCAGCAAACTGCTGCTCTGTACCATCCTCGGGATGCTCAAACCCTGCCCAGACAGTCACTTAACCAGAGTTAAGATTGTTTTGCTGTGAAAAATAACCTGCCTGCACCTCTGGCCCTCAGTGCATGGCTTATATCCAATATTAATGCGTTATTGATGTGAAGATTCACACCAATGATAGTCATAAAACAAAAAATGAGTCTTTTATCACCTGATGGATTTGAAGGAAGAATGAACCCTCCAATCTCTCTCTGCCAGGCTTTCCCCCTCCCCATGCCTCTGACATGCATGTTGCAGCTGAGCCAAGAGAGGCATGGAGCACCACAGCTGCCAAAAGAAGGTTAATTCCATGAACAAAGGCAGCCACACTTTAAAAAAAAAAAGGGAAATGCTGCAGATGAAACCCTGCCACAGTGTTCCAAATAAAGGTTTAGAGGTTTAGCCAGGTGGTTTTTACATCAAAGAAACTTTCCTGAGTAGCAGCTGGATGATCCCTTTGCTCTGCAGAACCTGGGGATGAAAAACTGAGCAGAAGGTTGAATCCATTCATTTCTCTAAGATTATTTCTTCTTGCAGAAACATGAAGCTCTCTTGAACATAAAAAAAAGGAGAAGTTAAACAGCACTGGGGTCAAAACATTCTTTGAAGGCTCATGGAATTCAGACACAGTGAATTCCTTCTGTTTCTCCTCCTCATGACATTTGTCACAGACACACTCAGCCCACAGCTTTCTGGATATTCATCTCTGTAGTGTGAATTTGGTTTGCATTCCAGCATCATGTCCTCAGCAGATATGTCCAACCTTGACTAAACCAAAGGAATCCAAAAAATCAGTGCATCTACATCCAACTGATAGAAAATTCTACATTTGTCTTCCCACAGACTGCTTGCAATTGCCACCCACTTTCTAACCTTTCCTGTTCTGAATCAAAAAGAGAACACAGTAGCCAGAGAATTGAATTACAAAGTAGTGAAATAAGTCAGAAAACTGCAAAGCATCAGTCAGAGCAGAACATTGTCTGTGACACAGGAGATTTTTGATGCCTCATTCTCATGACAGAAAATGTGCAATCCTAATGCCATCCAATGTGTTCACAAAGCACTGGTGAGCTGTGTAAACACAATAATGAGTGCTGGGCACTTCACCTCTCCTCAGACTGGACTTCACACTAATAACACAACTGTCCTGGGTTAGGCCAGAGGGGTCAAAATCTAGGAAGTGATCTGGGCTGCAGGAATGCAGGAAGAAATACAACTTCCTTCCTGCGAGAGAGAGAGCCAATAATCAGGTAGTTTTAAGAATTGATAGGTAGGTAAACCAATTAAAAAGTTGGTCCGCCTTCAAGGAAAAAACCATATATAAGCAGAGACTCTCTGACGCTCTTCCTCTTTGGACCTGCTGCTGCTGTGTAGAGAGGAGCAGCTCCTGCTTCTCTCACTGGTGAGGCCCAAGCGCTTTCCCCCCCCCCCCCGCCTTTCCAAAGGAGGGATGGGGGGGGGAAGGGAGGTTTTTACGGCAGCCGTGCCGCTGCAGCCGGGCAGGCATGGGGGAGGAAACGATTGGAATTTTCAGCAAATCCAGCTCAGCCGGTGTGTCAGCTACACAAGAGGGAGAGCCGGGCCAGGCAAGGACCGGGCCGGACTCCATCCAGCTCGGGCCAGGCCCTGCCCTGTCATCCCGGGCCCAGATGGCCCTACCAGGCCGAGCCAGCTCCGCAGAGCCGGGCAGAGACTCTTGAGAGCGTCTGGCATCCAGCTCGGACCTCAAGCAGCCCGGCAAAGAGCACGTGATCCTCACACTGCCGGAGAGAGAGAGAGACAGAGATTAACTCTCTCCATGCCTGGACTAAACTCACAGACACCCATCCTTCCTCGCAGAGAGAGGAACGAGTGAGGACATCTACATAGTGCAGCGCAGAGACTTTACAGTCAGTGAAGAAAGCAGAACTGATACCTAGAGGGAGGTGCATGGGAAGTTGCTTCAAGAGTGAAGCTGAAAACTCTTTTGGAGAACCATGGTTGGGGACTGAGCTAATAAATTCTCTGTAATATATGAAGATATAGTCCAAAGGGGGATGTGAGGTTCTTATTGCAGCCAATGAACTGAAATACCTAAGTACAGACAAGTAAGTGTTGAAAAAGTACAGCCTGATGAGAAACTAGAACCAAGAGAGAGGAGAGGCTGTGACCCAGAGCCCTGGTCCCTGGGAGAATGCTAGAGAACCTGAGTTGTCAGGAGAACCTGTGTTGCTAAGCACAGAAGAAGGGATTTTCTTTGTTGCTGCAATTGAACTGGGCATCCTTAAAACAGGTACCCTGTGGACTGTTCATAACCCACCATAGTGGCTGTGGGAAGGCTACTGGTGTGGGAGAGATCCACCATTAAGCTGGACTTTGCTCCGGGCGGCGGTAATGGTGAGGCAGAAGACCCATAAAAACTGTATTTTTCTTACAGAAGATCCATGTGTAAGCAAAAGAAACTTCTCTCCTAAATGAACTGGAACAAGAGCTGTTTCTGAGGTGGTAAACTGACTGGAGGTCGAAGTGTTGTCTTTTGTATGTTGTCAGGGAGAATGAAATGGAGAGGTGGGGAAGGAGGGGTGGTCTGGGGAGTTTGTTCTGGTTTTTTTTCTTGAGTTTTTTTTTCTTTTTTCCCTTTGTCTTAGATATATTAATAAAACTTCTTTGTACTTTATAAAGTTTGAGCCTGCTTTGCCTACTCCTAATCCTTATCTCACAACAAGCAATCAAGTAAATTTAGGTAAGTGTGCTGGCATTTAGTCACAAACCTGAATAAGCGAACTAAAACCACGACAACAACCAAAAAGGCCACAACAATCCTACCAGAAATAAATTGTTCTCTCTGAGACAAGCACATATGCAGCAGAGAAGGACAAATCCCTTCCATGTAGAAATCTGTAAACAATAAAACCAAATCAGTCAATTAAAAACTATTTGTGTTTTACTTCTGTGTCTAATAGGATCTCAAGTGTTTGTACAAACTGGATTTATCAGTTTAAAACATCTTTAACTCAGGAATTCTAGAAATCAATCAAAAACTAACTCAGTCTCTACGGCAGATAAATCTTAGAGGATTTTTGCAGAATTTTGTGCTCTTGAAATAAAATCATCTTGCATATCCCCATGCCAAAATGGGATACCATGGATCTACAGTTAATGAGGTTTTGGTAGACAAGCTGGAATAGGAGCATTTTCCAATTAAAATATTTATCTGATATAGATAAACAGATATCAGATATTTATATCAGGTATAGAAACACACACTAGAATTTATTAAATGATCCCACTAAAGTTTTATAACTGCACAGTGTTATGTACATGCCATGCACAGCCTGAACATAAGACATCATCAACACATCCTCTAAAAGTGTCATTTTAAATTTGAAAACAATTACTGGTACTACACTTTATATGATTTTAAATAATTTAGGACATCAGCTAAAACTTGAGTGTTCTCTTAAAAGTTATAGCTCCAGTAATTTCCAATTCATAAAAAACCAGCTGAAGGCTTTATTATGGTTTGGGCTCCCAAATACATAGAATTATTCCTTGCAGGAGGACTTAAAGGGTCTGGGATGAATAAGAGAGGTGTCTGATTTCTTGACTTACAAAGGTATTTGTAAAATGGCTGCACTGATTGCAGATCTGTCAGGCAGATTGTTATTGTCAGAGGCATCCCCAGGCCTCCAGGTTAAGAAGGGCAAACGTATTTCTAAATTTCCAAATGCATTTCTTAGCACTTATTAATGCTTTTGGCTGCTTGGAATTGCTGTCAGAGAAGGGAATCCCTGGAGGAGCAGAGTGCTGTTCCACAGAGCCCAAATCAATGGCTCTGGGAAGGGAACCTCTGGTCCTCTCACAGAACCAGTGGCAGATGCTTGGCTAATTTGCTCCTGAAAACCTCCCACAACAGAATTTCTCATCTTCCCCCAGGCTGGTTTTGCTTTGTTTTGCTTTTCCCCCTATTCCTGATTTGCAGGTTCCCCTGGGATTCACCACAAGGATGTGCAGCACTGCTCAGGAGAGCTCTCACAAAGCAGCACCATTCACCTGCTCGGGGATGCTGCCTCTCCCCTCTGCTGGTGCCTGCCAAGGTTTCACTGCGCACAGCCAACCTGGGAGATGGGGACAGACAACTGCAGCCAAATCCCACAAAACACTGAATTTCAAAGCCATTTACTGAGTCTTTCACCACAGGCATTTCCAGAAGGTCAGAACCCTTGCCAGTGACTCAACCTGGGAACCCCAAAACGCAGCTCCTCAGAGTGACATACACCCCTGGAGAGTGTCAGCCAGGGAGTGCATCATACGTGCTCAAGGAAGTCAGTGTTCATTGAGGCAATTAAATATCATGCTTTATATTGCTGTCACTTGTAATTTAGTTATACTGGAAATGAAGAATGGGTTGTCTCTGCAATTGCTATCATAAACATCACCGAGTCTGTGAGGAAAGATTCACAATAAAACACTAAGTTGCCATTATCTCAGTGGCAGGTCTGTCCTCTCACAGAGCACTAAGTAATAACTCTTCCACATTTGCAAAAGAAAGCAATATTTGCACTGCAAGGATGTGTCCTGTTAGTTTGAAAATAATGTCAATAAGGTGCTCTCCTTAGAAACATCTCCACCATCCAATTGTTTCCCAATCACAATTCATTTACTCAAGGACTGCACTCTGCTAGAGAGTAGGAGTGATCCTGCTCTCATAATTACTGCTCCTATGTGCAAACACTGACAGCACAGAGGCAATTCTGGCTGATTTAGCCAAGTGAAAGGTTAATGCTCGGGAGCTGCAGCCAGAATAATTCTTCCAGCAGGAAGACATTCAGTGTGCAATAAAACCTTCTCCCCAGCCCCTGTTAAGCCCTTGTGCCAGGGCTTTGCTGAACATGGCTCAGAGAGACAGCAAGTGCTGACACACAGGGACAGGAGCCTGCCTGGACCATCCATTCCTGACACTTCACAACAAAAAACCCCATGAACCTGCACAGGGAAAATCCTCAACAGCCCTGATTCCCCTTTTTGTGCTGAAATGTACTCCCCCGAGAGGGATTTAAGATAAAAATAATTATGTTTTATCCACTCCAAGAGGAATTTCAGCCAGAGACAAGACATTTTATCAATTATTGGTTTGGGTTTTTTTATCTGTGACCTCAAGTACAACACTCTCACTGTAACAAGGCAGTTACTGCACACTAGTTTACACTTCAAGATGCTCCATGGAAGGAAAAACACTCAAGGGAGCCAAGTTACAAATTTCTTGGAGGACAGTTATTGATCTTTCTCAACTTTTAAGGTCATCATTAGAAGATACAGGGTATTTATCATGTCGGTAACATACTAGAGAAAAAGACTAAATTGAGTGATTTAAAAAAAAATAAAGTAACCAGGTTCTTGTGCTGTCCCAGAGTAGAAATAAATTGAATCAACAGCTATGCAGACAGACAGATTGTACATCACACACACTGGCAGCCCTCCCAGATCACCTGGTGCAGGTACAGAGTTATTCACATTCACACTGGAGCTGCATCCACACTGAATTTCAGATGCTGCCTTCTCAGGATGCCACATACAATCCTGTCCTTGGGGAGGTGAAGGATCCCGTGTGATTTCATTCTAATCAGCATTTTTTCAGGTAACAGGAGAGCTGTGGTGCCCCACATGTGATGGTTTGGAGGGGACTGATCTCTAGAGAACATTCTCCAGCCCTCTAAAAACCCCTTGTGTTGTGTCTCACAGTGAGAAGCCAAAAATGAAGAGAGTTTAACACTCCTTATTCCCAGGCTGCCTCTTGAGAGACAGAGGCTAAATCACCTCTTGCCTGAGGAAGTTAATTCAGGCTGTTGTAAACCAAAATAAACAGGGGTAGAGGTCTAATATTTTACAATGTTTATTGAAATTCTCAGCCTCTTTCCAAGGAGGTGACGCTCTGCTTTGACAAAAGGGGACTTTAATTGCAATAGGTGTTAGGTGGCTGTCTGGTGTATCAATTGCTCCATCCTTCATCTCCAGCGAGACAAAGTGAGGGGAATTGAAGCTGCTAATGATCATACACATAAATACATTAGGAAACAACTAAGTCAGTCCTCATGTGCATGTGCTGCAGCAGAGCTGTGAGCAAAATGAGCATTATTTTATTTTATTTTTAACAGTAGCCCTATTTACTCTGCCACCAGGCCAGTATTTTTTTATCATTCTTCCATAGCCACCGATAATGACCTAAGATATTTTGTAAACTGCAGGTCTGTTTTCAGAGCAGAAACAGCACTTAGACACAGATTGACTCCAATTGGCTTCGCTGGCTGCTCCACAGAGGAACAGCCATCAGATGACTTTTAATCTCCTATGAAATAAAATGATTAAAGTGTCAATATCAGGATGAGCCACCATGACGGCCGCCCTGATGGAATGGTGCCTCCGAACTGCTCCTGATAATATGTATGCAAGGAATAGATTTTTCTTTATAATGCATGTAATTAGAGTACAGGACAAAATGTTCTGTTCAAATTCATGACATGCACAACTAATACAGAAGGAGAGAATGAGGCCCTTGGCTATTTATTTGCATGAAAAGGCTCTAATATGGGATATACTTTAGAGAAATTAGTTTTTAATCTAGGTGACTAGATGAGATTTTAACCCTGAACTGGTTTTGGGCTGACCTGGGAGAATTTATGCAGACATAAATGTGATGCCCTGGAAGCCAGACGGGTGTCACTTTTTCATTAATTTTTGAATATATTGTGTAGTCAAGGGGAACAGAAAACCAGTCCTTTCAGAGGCTCGTCTTATGTGAATTTGCTCTGGTGAGACTGAATCAAAAAAAGCAGATAGGAATTTTAGCAGGAATGTATTCTTTGTAAATTTGGGCCTTGGAGGAGCTGGGTACACTGGTTCAGCAGTGATTCCCCCTGCTTGACCTGCATAAAAGCAAAACCCACAGCTGGAGCTTTCTATGAATACATTAAATAGGGCAAGTTACTCTCCCAGCACAAGTCTATTACAGACACTATTGCTCTGCAATTTTAACATAAATGATCCAACAAGGTCTTGAAGGAGCATTTCAGAGCCCAACTGCTGCCTAAACAGCACTGCTCATTTAATGGCTGATGCAGGAAATGTGTGGGTTTTACAGTAGGTTTTGTATCAGGTCAGGGCACTCCCCTCTCATTCCCTGGGAAAAAGGACTGTGAGCACACCTGAAAAGGACCTGCAACTTCCACCACCTCAATCCTTGATGAATCAGTGCTAACAGCATGAAGTTGGGACAACAATAATTTCTACTGTGTCAGACCATTAAACTATTGCTCATTCTGCATCTTATTAGCAACTCTCAGCTTGAGTCAGATCTTGAAAGTTATTTTTACACAAAAGCAATCTTTCAAATAATCAACAGGGACTTGGGAGGCACCCCAGTCATTGCTGGTGCTGTTTGAGGTGCTGGGTGACCCTGGACACAAATCAGGGCTGGGATCTTTTCCTTTTCTCCCAGCAGTGCACACAAGCTCCAGCAGAAACCCAGACTCCACCAATTCTAGAAATTCAGCATCTCCCCTTGGGAGTTCACAGCACAGTGCTGGCCACCCCTGGAACCAGCAGCCAAACATTTCAGACAGAGAAAGAGTAACCTAATGAGCACAGAAACCTCTCAGTGGTGAAGGACATGGAGACATAAGTTTTTTCTGTAAAAATCACCACCTTAATTAGGGAGAATACATAATTTCTCCCTGGTTTTAGGCTTTGAGGAGGGCAGAGAAGAAAGAACCTTTGATGACTGGGGAAAGGCAAGGGCAAAGTGTTTTCTAGGGGCTTGATGAATGAACAGGTCACAGCAGCAGGGGGAAAGGCAGGGTTTCTGTGCTGGCTGATGAAAAGGGTGTTCCTGTGAGCAACTGCAAGGTTGGAGCAGGCCAGAGCCATTCTGGACTTTGCCTAAGGCTTGGGTAGTTTCAAACACAATCTATCTACAAATTTCTGTGCTAATTGCAAAACCTACGTTTTTGGGGGGGAGCCCAGCTTCCAGTGTGCCATTACTAAAAAGTAATCAAATTTTTTTCCAATCTTTGTCTCTTACTGAAAATGCTTCCAAGTCAAGCTCTTCTGGAGGCTCATTTAAATGAATGTTTTCACAAATGACTGTGAAAATACGTCCAGAAAATGGTGTCAACCCTCATTCACTTTCCCAACTTTATCTTCCAGCATTGCCAAGAGCTTTTGTGAACATACTTTTATCTTGGAAACTAAAAGCTAATAAAGATAATAGATAATTAGAGAAGATAATACGATTGATTCCTGATCACATCAGATGAAGAAGGTGAGTCCTGGGAGCATTTCTTCCTTCTTGGGGAATTGAATCATGGCTTAAATAAGAAAATAAACCCACATAAAGAACCACAAAAGTGACCATGAAAGAAAGATGAAGACTCTTATCCTGATATTTTATCTGAGCACGTGTGAAGAGAAAGAATAAATCTAAAGTGTGTAACATTGAAGTTATGGGAATTCAGAAGAAAAAATAAAAAAGGAAAATAAAAAGAAGAAAGGAAAATACCTGTGATATGTGTTGTTCAGGTGTTGTGAGACCTATGACCATCCAGAAGAAGGCTGACTTATTTCTGTTAGCCCAGAGAGTCTCTTACAGCAGCACCCAGCTCTTTGGGCTGCCCCTCTGGAGTTCATATTTTATAACAGGCACCCCTTCAAAACTCACTACAGCCGAGCAGTTCCTTCACCTGGGGAACTCAGAGCTGACATCAGAAAAGGGGCCTCATTACAAGATCCTTTGCACCTCTGTCAACACCTTTGGCAGAGGCATTTGGTGGCTGCATGTTCCCAGGTCTGTGCTCACCCTCTGTTGCTCTGGAGAAGAAATGTAAAAAAACCCAACAAAGTCATTTGTGAGCAAATCCATATTGTGCAGAAAATGATGGGCATTTCCCTCTGATCAGACATGCTGCCCCAGCCTGGGAAGGGTGGCATCCTGGATGGAGAAAAAACACCTCCTGTTTGCTGTGAATCCCAGAAGCAACAGATCTGTGAGCAGCTCGAGGGCTTTCCTGAGTGCTGAGCACATCTGCACAGCACCTGGCACACCTGGGGAATTTCCTGCAGAGATCCTGCTTGTGCCACTTGACACAGCTGGGTTTTTGTTTTGTGTTCCTGTTCTATAACTCTGTGATCTGGGCTGTTGAAAATGGGAAATGCAGACAGAAATGCTTTTGGAGAATGGTAATGAGGGGCCCATAAATGCTTTGCTGATACTGTTCATACACTCCTTGTGTGCCCAGCTTTCTTCATGGGCTAATTACTATTCAGGCTCATGTTCTGGTTTCTGAGCAGTTGGGAAACTTGTTGGAAGGTGTGTGCTGAAGCCACACTGTCTCATTATGCTCCTTGCTTCCTCAGTTGGAAAAATCATCTCTGACAAGCCACTTTCCTGGGTGCAGAGCTCAAAAGACGCCAAGAGGCTTGGGGCTGGATGAAAGGTATTTGATGTCAATAGCATTTGACATATGCGGGTTTGATATGTTCCTGGCTTCTAAGTGATGCCAAAAATGCAGTTTATGAGAATAATATAAAGGCAGAGGACAGAGATCTAACCTCCTTCAGATAATTGCTCTGAGTTGTTGCAAGGTGACCTTCATCCCCACGCAGACAGCTTGTTGGTGAGAGTGCAAAAACATTTCTCTCTCCCAATTTTCCATGGGCACATAGGAAACAGCTGGTACTGCTGAGAAAACACCACTGACCCCGTGTCTGCTGTGCAGGTGGGTGGGATGGTGGCTTCCTCCCAGCACAAAGGGAGCTGTTCTCTGGCTTCCCAAACTGTTTCTGCCTGGACTGCTTCCCAGTCCCCTTGGTAAGACCAAAATTTGGGTTGTAAGGAGAGAGACCTGCAGCATGAAACCTTCCAAAGGTATAAATCCACCTTTCCTTTCATCCTTCTCTCAGGCAGGTGTCTGGGGTCTGGGCACTGACAAACAGGTGCTGGTGGCCAGCACAGATCCTTTTTCCTCAAACAAACAAGGAAGGAGGCTGTGAGGGGTGGATCCTGCAGAGCCCAGCTCCTGACTGCATTCCCTTTCAAAGGGATGATTTTCCCCAGCTGAGTCCTGAACTGCACCATTTTAATTAAATAATAGAAAGCACTGGGTGCCTGTGGGCTGAGCTGGAGGCTCAGTCTCTCCCCTGGCAGAGACAGACACAAATCATCACCAAGGGCTGCACTTCCCACCCCCTTCCTACGGCAGGGCAGTCACTGCCTGTCCCCAGGGCTGAGGAAACACCCTGGGCACGGCATGGAAGAGGAAACTGGATCTCCCTAATTCCATAATGTCAGCTGTGTGCTCAGGGGACACATCCTCCCTGTCTGCCCTGTCAGCACCACTCTCCCAAACACTCCAGGAACAGCTGACAACACACACGATCCCAAAACCATCCCCATGTCTCAGCGGGGAGGGAAGGATCCCCAGCTCTCTCCTGCCTGCAGGGCTCCATCCTCCTGAGCCAGCAGGGCTTCAGTCCCTGCTGTCACTGCAGGGCTGGCTGCCACCTCAGCACCTCACCCTGCCCCAAGGAGAGCCCTCCAGGGAGCTGGAGCAATCCTGCGGAGAGCTCTGCAGCTGGGAGAGCAGCCCTGGGAATGTCCTGAGGAGCGTGGCAATGGATATTTCACCCTCCCACTCACACACTGCTGAGTTTGCCCTGCTGAGCCCTCAGCTGCCTCCTCTCCTGGTGTAGCTGTGCCCAAGGCAGGCTCAATCCCATGCTTGGCAGGAGAGGACAGTGCCCAACAATCCCCTCTAGACCCTTCTTCTGTGGCAGGAAAAGTGATCTCATCCCTTAGGATGAGGCTGAGGAAGGTCCTGGGCTCGTTCTGCTAACCCTGACCCAGCTGAGTGCACACCTGGGGGATCACACAGAATCTTCCTGTCTGAACATCCAGAACTTTCCACAGAATCTTGCTCCAAGCTAAAAAACAGCTTTTCACACCATGCTCTGTAGAAAACAGGAAAAACAAGCTTCTCTTTTACTGATTCATTTTCCTTGGTGTAAAAGCAGCACAGAGCCACAAGTCAGGAATATTAATGATGCTCTGTCTGGGCTGGGCAGCACCAATGGCCCCAGAGCCCCTCATCAGCACCAGGAGTGAAGAGAGAGTGAGTCTGTGCCTGCCTCTGCTCACTGAGCATTTCCATAGGTGTATTCCTTCTCCCAACACTCCAAGAGTGACCTCACCTCTCCCCGAATGTCATCAGCTGCAGTTTGTTCTCAGCAAATTGCTTTGCTCTTTAATGAGGGCAATTTCCATGCTTGCTTAGATTTTGCATCTCTTACTGTTGGGGCCAAAATTAATCTGCCTTTCCTTTGGGAAGAATACCTTCTGTACTTCCTCTGGGAGGAATAGTTTGTGTCCTCCAGCTGTCCCTGCTCAGGTAGAGCTGCCTGCTGAAAGCCCATCTTACCCTTGTGAGATGCAATTGTTCCCAGAAAAGACACAGAAAGCTTAAAGACGACTTTGAAGCCTATTTCATTTAAAAACTTTGGAAAACTGCTGCCCTAAATCTCATAGCTGGAACTCATGGATGGAGTCTGGATGTGGCTGGGATGGACCCACAGCTGCTTTTTAAAGCAAAGTGTAAATACCACGTGACACTTCAGAATCAAGCCCTGTACATGCCAGAAGTGGTGCTGCATTCCAGGGATATTTTGCTAAAATCTCAAGAACAGGAAATCACTATTTTCTACTATAAAATTCAAAATTCTGGCTTGTTTTTGCAAGCTGCAATTCCCAGCTATTCAAATTCATGCCTTTTACCCTTCACAGCAGTATTTCACTAAGAGCTTGTATACTTGTAAATGCTAAATATCACCCAACTGTTCAGATTTGGTTTGGGCTAGAATTTACATGTGCACATAATAAGACATAATCCTGGTTTGAAAGGTGCAGACAGATGAATGGTGGGGTACAAAACTCCAAAGTGGAGCTGTTGCATACAGTTTATATATTTCACAGAGGTCCTCCAGGAGCTGGAAATGCAAACATCAAACCCTGAGATGACCTTTGAAAACACAGGCCAAAGAGAATGAGGAATTTCCCAAAGAAATCCAGGGAATTTGCAAAAGCACCAAGAATGGGAGCAAGATATCTCAAGTGAAATTTAAAATGCTTGTCCTATCACTCTCCCTGGTACTACACTACTCAGCTGATTCTCTGCTTTCTTTCTTAGGTATCTCACTCCAACTTCTTAAATATCTTTTAATAATAAATAAATATTTTTTAAGTAAAAGAAATAAGAGGTATGCAAATGCTTCTATTTATGGGTAAGAAACTTTCTTAGAAGTTCACAAGAACAAAAAAAGCAATGTGTGTTCCCCGGCAGAGTAAGATTTCTGAGCAAGCCTTTTTTATTATTCAATTTAAGCACAAGTAAAATATATAGCTGTTTCAGGTTTGGTTCCTCTCTGAAACATGCCTTGTAGAACAATGTTTCTCTCCCCCTGTAATTCTGACTCCACAACACCAGTTTTATTTGCCAGGCCTGGCAAACAATGATCTATCCATCCATGTCATGCATATTATGTCAAATTTATTACGACAGCTTTCCAGCGTATTTCCAGTCAAGGTTTCATTCTTCTTACAGATTCTGCAAATGAGCAACAGTTTTAGTTACAAATGCCTCCCCACGAGGCAGCACTCCTGACAATAGAATGGGACTTACTGTATTTCTTGCAGAATTGTGACACCCATACAACCAATCATTGTGACACGCTGCTGAGAAACACAGTTTTGCTCTGTGGTTGATATATTCCCGACTCAAAATGAACAGGAGGGATACTGGGAGTCATTCAAGCCTTGATTAGTACTTGACTGGATCACAAATACATCTTCATGTCCCAATAGGAAAAGACAACCCCAAGAATTAGCTGCCCACAGCCAAGGCCCTGAACCTCGGGAGAGGTTTGACCACAGGACATTTGTGGAAAAATGAATATCAAACATGCACAGAGCAAACCATGGAGCAGAGAGAGCTGCAAGATGTTCTTGACAAATGGTGGCAGTGCTAATGAGTGTCTGGACTAAACCATTCTGTTTCCTTTCTGTTGGAAAGCACTCAGAGCTTTACATTACCCAGCAAAGCTTTAACACCTGCTCAGAGTGAGGCTCGCTGAGTCACATGCAGGTAGATAAATGAGCTGGGGTTTGGGCAGGAAAATGCCCTGCCTGGTTCTTTCCAGCTGGCAAGACAAGCACCCAATGCCACTAGAATATTATTTTCAATCAGGAAATGCAGTCCAGTCCCTGCTTTGCAAATTCTCAGCTATGAAACACTGCAGAGACCAGCTCTGAGCTGCGCCCAGAATAAAAGAACTGGCACAGAAGCCCCCCACAAGAAGAAGACTTATGGTCTTCTCCTCTCTGCTCACAGCACTTCTTCCCTTTCTGTGCCCAGGAAACCCAGCCATGGTGTCACCAAACACAGCCATGGTCCCACCAAACCCAGCCATGGCATCACCAAACCCAGCCATGGTGTCACCAAACCCAGCCATGGCATCACCAAACCCAGCCATGGTGTCACCAAACCCAGCCATGGCATCACCAAACCCAGCCATGGTGTCACCAAACCCAGCTGTGCTCTCACCAAACCCAGCTGTGCTCTCACCAAACCCAGCCATGGTGTCACCAAACCCAGCTGTGCTCTCACCAAACCCAGCCATGCTCTCACCAAACCCAGCTGTGCTCTCACCAAACCCAGCCATGCTCTCACCAAACCCAGCTGTGCTCTCACCAAACCCAGCCATGGTGTCACCAAACCCAGCCATGCTCTTACCAAACCCAGCCATGGTGTCACCAAACCCAGCCATGGTCCCACCAAACCCAGCTGTGCTCTCACCAAACCCAGCCATGGCATCACCAAACCCAGCCATGCTCTCACCAAACCCAGCCATGGTCCCACCAAACCCAGCCATGCTCTCACCAAACCCAGCCATGCTCTCACCAAACCCAGCCATGGTGTCACCAAACCCAGCCATGGTCCCACCAAACCCAGCCATGCTCTCACCTCTCCTGTGTTTTTTCCTGCAGAGGAGCCTGGAGCCAGCCCTGGGCACTCATGTCTGCTGAATGCTGCTGGACAGCTGTGTCCAGGCACCAGGCAAGGAACAAATATTTGGGAAAAGCTTTTGCTTTTGCCAAAGGATTTCCCAGTCCTTTCAACTCTGCAAACCTCACAGTCCATGCAAATTGTACCAAGCCTGGAATTTCTGTTGGCAGAGGTACAACAGGGGGCTGGATGCCTGGGAGCTTTATTAACCATTCCATTCTCTGCTGCTCTGACAATCTGTGTCTCACCAAGAGCACAGAAATGCTGCATTATCAGCATCAGACCCAGAGAAGAGGATTAATGTGATTAGTCATAAATGGACCGAGAAAAACACATTTTGGAGTTAAGAGGAGTTCTATTGGAGAACTTGCAAGTGCAAAGATTATGAGCATCCAATAACTATTTAACCTAGCATGCCAACATTATTCTGCTTTGGAAGTTTATACCAGCAACTGAAAAAAGCTGGATTTAAATAGCTGTCAGAGAAACTGAAAAGGCTTCACAGCTCTAAAGGTTTGAAGAAAATAAATGCAACCACTAAGGGTATTTTTTAAATAATGGAAAAATGACATTGAATAAGCTAACAATGGTGAATTTCATACAGCAGTAAATAGGAATATCACTCTTCAACCTTAGGTTTTACAAAAGAAACCAATGTCATTTGGCAGAGAGCAAACTGAGGTACAAAGAAATAAAAACAGGGGTTTTGTCCTGGTACCCCAGGAGACCAGCTGGGAGCCATGAACAAAAGGCAGCTCTCCTGCACAGCTCCCCAGTGCCTTTCTTGTGAGCAGCACAGCCCATCCACGCAGCTTTTTACCTGATGGTGATGATGCTCAGGTGATGCCATGATGATTTTTTGCCTTTTCTTTTATATACCTTTTATATAGCTTTTATACATCCTCAGTGCTCTTAGCATGTATACTTGTAATTCCTTAAGTCTGATAACTCAGCATAGTCCTGGTATTCTCTTAGGCCAGGAGAGCAAACGTCCTAAGGCCTTGCAGCTGGAGGCCAGAAATCCCCACGCTATCCTGGGAAGCCAAAATCCTCTCTAGAACACACCCTGTGTAAACTGAGATTAGGCACATCCAGGGAGGAATTCCTCAAGGTAGGGGGATATCATGCTATTAATTCAAACATCTCTCTGGGAATCTTTGTTAGATGTGCTTATTTGCAAGGTCTATAAAATTGTATACACAATCTATCGTGTGTGTGCATTCTGGCACATCCCACCTTGGGGAAGTGGTGCACCATAAACATTTGATACCCAAGTAAAAATCCTTTTTCCCTTAAACATGCCTGGTTTTTAATTTTTAAGACAAGGAAAAGGCATCACAGGAGCAGAGCAGAGCTCGGGTCTGAAGGAGCTGATTTCCTTCCCTGCCATGGCAGAGGGGTGAGCCCGTGAGCTCTGGTTCCTCTCCAGCTGGAATCCCTCCCTCGTCAGGGCCAGCCTGCAGGATCAGCCACTCAAGGGCTGACAATGCCTAACTCTCAGCCACAGGGCAGCACTGGTTTTATCTTCCAAATCCCAGTCATCTCAGGGCCTGGAGCAGATTTTCAGCTCAGTGGGAGAGTCAGTGAGCCCTGTGGATGTGCTTTGAGGGATGCCAGAGCACGTGGAGTGTGCACACCTTAAACCATGAAGGGGTCTCCCACCAGGTCAGAGCACCCAGCACTAAAACAGGAGTGCAGCTTACCAAAATCCAGCATAAATAGTGCCAGGCTCTAATCCTAAAGCAGCAGTGCTGGGAGACAGCTCTGAGAACCAGGGTGTCCAGGGGGACAAGGTGCTCTTCCAGGAGAACGTGAGCAATAAACTCCTCTGCAGGTCCTGGTTAGGATACAGCTGGAAGTCAGTGAAAGTCTAATAAACCCCTCAGAGATAAAAACGAGCTAAAAAAACCCCACCAGCACCTATCCATGGCTGTTCAGGGAATACAACTTCTCCCTTCCATCTCTGCTTACAGCAAAGCTCATTCTTTAAGTGGTTTCCTGCTGCGGGATGTCTTTGCTGAGCCGGGCCCTGCAGGGGCCATTGATCATTTCCACAGGTAAACAACCTTGTTTTTCACCAAGCAGAGAATATGTGGATGCAAAGGTGCAGGCTGTGAGCTAGAGGGTTTTGCAGCCAGAAAATTCAGGGAATAACTTTAGTATAAAATTAAAAAGAAAAAAAATTAAGGAAAGAGAAATGTTGACTCCACCTCTCTCTGAAATCCTTTGGAACCCAACAGATTCTTTTCCAATAAAGGACATGGAGCAGCTTCCAAAATGTAACATCACATGTTGAGTACAGTTCACGCAGCCAAATTTTTTTTTATCAAAACAAAACAACAACAACAGCAAAAAAATCCAGGGGAAAAAAATAGGCATTGGCTCTATCACAGGAAAACTCAGGTTTTGTCATGAATCAATCAAAACCAGGACAATATTCCTTTGGTTTCAGTATAAACTGTTATTTCCTAACTTTCAGTGAATAACATCCATTCCAAATGGCCATTTATCTTCAAGAGCAAAAATAAATCTTCAACCACAGTACTTCAAGAGAAGAATATTGTCCTCAGAGGGGAAAAAAACAAGTCCCTTTTCCAGTCACCTGTGAGTAAAACACTTTGCTTCCTAATTCTAGAAAGGACTCTGCTGAGCAGAGGGCTACCTGTGGCTGCCAGATCATGGATTTCAGGTGGTTTTGGGTTGGTTTTCTTTTTTTTTTCTTCTTTTTGTTTCTATTATATTTAATTTTGTGACCTCTAAATGTGGTGGTATGTAAAAGATCAACATTTCTAATTAAAACCACCATTAATGGAAAATAAAATAATCCCAGGGTCAGGAATAACTATTAAATTGCTGAACATAACCAGGATCATTCAAAAAACCCTCACTTTCTGAAACAATGAAGAATTCTTGGCCCTTCACATGATTTGCCTCTAGTGGGATTTTTCTTTTTTTTAACTTTCCCCAGATTTTAATATTTTTGAATATTTCCAAGACTGACCAACATTACCCAAAGTATGAGAGCTACAGGGAAACAAGGCCAAGGAAAATCAATTAAATCCACGTTTTCATATAGATTTTTTTTTTTCCTTCAGCTTCAGTGAAAGCAGCAGCAGATTGACCTCTCACTTTAGCAACCCCTGAGTATTCAAGAGACCATCAGGAATTCAACATGCCAAGTGCTGTATTTATCCCATAATTAAAAGCCACTCTTCCCAGAGGGCACTCCCTTCCCACTTCCTTGAACACTTAATTTTTTTTTTCAAAACACATATCAAGATGTTATTTTCCCTTAAATCTCCTTTAAACTGTCCCCATCTGTCACTGTGTGCAAGTCTCTCATACCCTGGGGAAAGGATGGAGCTGTGTTTTGGTTATCCCAAAACTGCAATGTGTTTAAACAGCAAAACACTGTGATTTTCTGTTCCACGTGGAAATTGGAACCTGTGCTATTGGAAATGGGAACCACAGCATTAAGGACAGGAACTTGGCTGACTTGTTCTTCCTGTGGGTGCCACCTCCCCTTTTCTCTTGTGGAGTTGGGGCAAATATGGAGGTCAGAAAAAAAAGCCAAAAAAAAGTAATAAGATAGAAAAAAAAGCTCAGTTTTCTTGAAATAGATTCTGCCTTGCTTTGGGCTGGTTTTGATTGGCTTCTGTATAATTAGCTCTTGCTCACAGTTTCTGTGATAATTGCACTCTCTATTAATTGAGCATATATTGTACACCATGCAGTCAGCAAGTGATGAAGCTGTCAGTATTTTGTTAGCTATTACACCGCCTGATTCTTATGGGCTGTTTGATACTGGAAACAAATTAGCCAATTTATACGTCATAAATAAGATTCAAAAGCCCTGCTTTATCAACTGGAGAGCAAAATACTGTTATCTTGGTTGACAAAATGCTTGTACTAAGATTCCAAGTGCCTTTTGGCAGGAATTCATCAGAGCAGATGTATTCCTTCTATCAGGCACCATTTGGTTCAATTATTCTTAATGTTTAATGGCAGAGTAATTGAACCAAATGGTAATATATATCCCCATAAAATACTTTCATCAAATGCTTTAATTGCTGGATCTCTCTAACTGCAGTGTCTGAGCCCTTTATTCTGCTTATTGACACTTGACAGACCATGATGTTAATACATTACTTGCATAAATCTCTTGATGAGCTTTAGCAGAGGTGAGCACTAAACCCATGCAAACAGGTTCTCCCTGGTAAATGGGCTGGGGAGCTGGAGCAAACAGGGGGAAAAGCAAAGTGACACCAAGCTGCTTCCTCACAGTCCCAGGCACTCCTGTGCAGCCACTCTGCAGCAGGAGGAGGAAGGATGAGGGTGGCCGTGCCTGTTCTGTGCTTCCAAAACCTGTTCCAGACATTTTCTCCCTTCCTAGGGAGCATCTTGGTCTAAATGGCAAAGCAGTTTCTTGTTTTCTTCTCACTGGGCATTTAAGTGCTTGTGCTCAAACTGTTCTTCCTTGGGCTACATCTCCCAAAACCTCACAAGAGTTGTGACAGCAACCACGTAGGGTCTGACCCACACTCCATGGAACTGGCAGAGCCTCAGGAAGACAATCATGGTTCAACATGCTCCTGAGCCTCCCCTGGCAATCTGGAATGCTCAGACAAAAGCAGCAGGAGGATGGGGTGAGCAGGAAGGAGATGCAGAGCCGGGGGAGAAGTTGCAGGGAAGGAGAGGATGGCTGTTTGCACTCTCTGCTATATGCAGGGAATAAACATCTGTAACGGAGGGATAATCATAACAGGAATGGTTTACAGGTTTACAGGGGAAGATTTGTAAAGCAGAAGGGGATCTCTGGCTCCCCAAGGCACTGCCTGGCTTTAGTGTTGCATGTTTGGCTCCTGCTGGGTACAGTGGTGGTCACTGATCAGGGCTCCTCCCTGCCAGGCAAAGGATGCAGCAATCCAGGTATTGAGCATCCAGAAATGCCCAGAAGGCAGTGAGGGGATGAAGCCACTTTCTCCCTGCTTCTGGGAAATTCCCAGGCTATCAATAGCAACAGATTTCAACATTAAACTGAGGTAAGGGAAAAGCACAGAAATGCCTGCCAGGGTTACAGACCCACATCCTGATCTCCACACCACCAAGATCAATGCAGGTGCTGGACCTGGACATGCTTGTGCAGGTAGGTGCCAAAACAGAGAGTGCCCAGGAGGACTGAGCAGCAGAGAAAACAGCAAGAAAAGTGAGGCCCTCCCAGGTCCCCAGTGCCCCACAATGCTGAGACACCTGCTTGGACTGCAGACACTGAGCAAACACAAACACGGTACAAAATCCCTTGTGAAGAATCCTGCTGGGGATCCTGAGAGGATTAAACAGAGCAGAAGGAATGGGGAAGAGAGGCATTTTTAAAGCTTCTCAATTAGTTTCTAATTGCTGGCACCCAGCCAGTCTGGAGATGCAGGGGAACCAAGGGGCCACAGCAGCTGCTCCCAGCCCAGAGCTCCCCCAGTGCCAGCAGATCCAGGGCTGTGAGGGCAGCCTTCATCCTGCACTCCTACTTGTGCTTTAGGTCTGAGAAATGAAACATTAAGGTATTATGGATGTATTTACTCTTTTGTTTATACCAATCTGGGGTTTTTTACTCTTTCAGCGGAAAGACAGAATTGAATGAAGATTGAAGGGGTGGAGTCTGTGGAAAATCCTACCCATTTAAGTTTTCATCATGCTATGGCATTTATGGGTATTACAAGAAAAACCCCCTCTCAGTGCCTAAAGGAGGCTACAGGAAAGATAAATGGGACTATTCATCAGGGAGTGTAGGTTTTAAACAGAAAGATGGTAAATTTGATCAGGTATTGGGAAGAAATTGTTCCCTGTGAGGGTGGTGAGGCCTTGGTACAGAGAAGCTGTGGCTGCCCCATCCCTGGAAGTCTTCAAGGCCAAGCTGGATGATGCTTTGAGCAACCTGGTCTAGTGGAAGGTGGTTGGCAGGGAAGGTTTGACTGGATGATTTTTGAAGGTCCTTTCCAACCCAAATCATTTTGTGATTCTGTAAATGGGGGTTATTGCATTAAAGCAGCGCCTGCTCTTGAGTTGCCAAATTAATGTTTCATTGTGATTCACATCTCCTGAGTTAGGGATGGGGATCCTGGGACGTCACAGAGACACTGCTCAGCTCTGTCCTGAAGGCTGGAAGTGATACAGGCACTTTCTGAGCCACTTGCTTTTAATACCCATCTCAGAAGAGACTCAGAGTGTGTGTGGTTCTGTTACACCACTCACAGACAGCAGAACAAAGGGAACCCTGCATGCAAGTCCTGCAAACGTGGGCTTTCCTGCTGCTGCTGCATTTTCAGATCTTTGAAAGATCTGGAAACAACAGGGAAGAACTTAAACTGTGATGTGAAAAAGCTCGAGCTCAGTCATGAAACGTGGAAATCAGTTGTTAGAAGGAGGCACTGCTCTGGCAGAGCCCTCTGTGTCCTTCCAAAGGGAGCCTTTTTCACAGGGCAGCCTCACGACATGGAGATGGGAATTTCCCAACATGAAAATCCAATGCAGCTGTCATGAAGAACAAGCCAGGTTCAGCAGATGGAGCATGACAGTGAGAATCTTTCAGATTTGGGAGCAGCAATTTCTGCAATGAATATAATCCAGATGATAGGGGGGAAAAGAAATCAAGGTGGCTTCTGTTGAGGCAACCAATAGGATTAAAGCTCTAGGGCTGAGTTGGGCACATGGAGAACTGACACTGACACTGCTCTGCCCTCAACAATTGTGTCTTGATGAAGAAACACTCAGCATTCTGGACATTAGAATGAGAGCAGCAGTGTCCTGCTCCCACCATGGTAAACACGGGAAAAAGATTCATTCTTTTGCAAGTGACATTCTGCACATATGAGAAAATTTTCTTTCTGCTCTGAGTATTCTCTGAAGCGAATGTAAGGACTGACAGCCAGATGTTCAGTGGAAAAGCTATGGAGGTGTGTTATGTCAAGCATTCCACCAGGGCTACAAGACAATAGGTATGGAAAATTCAATGCAAAATAATGTATTGCTTCATTTTCCCTGGGTTTTGCACATGCTTGTTTGGAGCACAACTCAAATGGGATTAACATCTTCATATCACACTCCTCCTGCTGTGCAATATGGGAAAATCCCTTGGGAAAACAGCAGAAAAAGCCTCTGGCACTGAGGGCTTTCCAGCAGTTTGGGAATACAAGATTTAGGCTGAGCAGTGCTAATCAATGAAGCTGAACTTCAGTGAATGAACAGGATTAAGAGAGTCCAAGAGAAAAATGGAGAATTTGTCTGACTTTGTATTAATACTGGTTTCTTTGGGCAAGCCCTAATAATTTCTATTGACATCAGAAAGGAATGCTGCAACTAGAAGGCCCTTTTTTTTTTTTGTGTCTGCCTCAAAAATGGAAAAAACAAAAGGGGCAGAGAGTAAATCACCCCATCAACTTCACTGTAAGGAAAAAGGAGGGACAAGTCCACAGCTCATCTTGCCCAAACATCTCCAGGAGCTCCTTGCACAGAGCTGCCAACACCAAGCCAATTCCCTGGCACCCATTTCAGAAGTCAGAACATCCTAATGACCTAGGTAAGGTCAGAGGATTTTAGGCCTGACATCTGTGGATGGTAAAGAAAAGATTTACACCTTCCTATCAAAGTCTGAGCTTGTCTGTGCGTGGCACAGAGGCCACGAGGGCAGGACAGAGCTGTTCTGCATTTGCCATGCAAAGCCCATGTCCCCAGGGCTGGGGGCAGAGGGAGGATGAGCCCTTTGATGCTCAGAGCCACTGCTGGGCTCTGTGGAAAGGCAGCAGCCCCTCCACAGCTGCTGTTTGCTCAGGGCTGACTCCCCCCCAGCCCAGGATATTGCAGCAGTGGGGGCTCAGCTCCATGCTCCCCTTTGAACAAGGCTCCTGCTCCCTCCCTGCTGGGCCACAAGGTCGATTTTGAGCAGGCAACCAGGTGAGGCAGGGCACCAAGTGCCATTTGCCTCCTGAACTGTGCTGCCCTCCAGGGTCAGGTCTTTCAATGGAAGGAGAGTTACAGGGATTGAGCTGCTGAATGCCGGCCCACGTTTGGTCACGGAGCCAAACAGAGCAGTGCCCCTGAACTAAAGGCATTTCCTGACCCCTTTGACTGACCCTTCTGTGAAACAAAGGAGCAACATCCCTCCCAAGGACTTGCTGCAATGCCCTTTCTTGCCTGTTATTTTCTGTTTCTGTTCTGGAGCAGCAGTTGGCACCTGGCTCTAAAGAGGCTGCCACATGCAATTACAGAGGGAAGGTCTTGAAGGACACAGGGCTGAAGCAGAGAGACATTTGAAATAAACTTAAGGGGAATGGCTTTGTTTGGCTGTGTGGCCTTTGGCTGCCCTGCAATTCTTTATGTCGATTATAATAGAAAGATCAAATTTCTCATTTTCTCACCTCTGTATCTAGAGAAATGCAAAATTTCTTACACTTGATCTCTCTGAGCCCTCCTTTCCCAGATTTGCTTACCAATACTTTGTCACTGTCACCTCTGTGATGATGCCCTGCTTGTACTCACCCGTGCATTCAGAAGAGTTGCTCTGGTAAATACAAAGGTCCCAGTTTCCAAATCCCATCATGCTGCACATCCCATCAGCACTTAATTAATGGAACAACCTATTTCTGTCAGTGTCTTCCTTCTCTCCAAGCTTGGCTATCCCTGTTAAGTTTCACTAAAAATCAGCATGGATTTAATTGGGAATTGAGGGCCAGGCTGTTCCCCCATCCTTACAAACACGAGGAGGTCCAGAATGAGGCATCTTCTGTGCCAGGGAATATCATCCTCATGGCACTGCTCTTACTTTCTCCTTCTTGATGATGTGTGAAGACTCTGAGGACACAAGGAGGGCAGATGTGGGAAACCATCACAATTCCAGTGTGGAGGATTTTCCTCGCAGGCAGAGTGAGGTACAGCAGACACAAGAAGGAAGCAGAGCCCAGTGAGGATCCTCCTTCCATCCTCACCCAGCCCTGGGAGCTCCCCAGCTTTCTGCCCTCTGCCTGCCCATCAAGGCCACTTTATGGAAGAGAATGTGGCAGGGGGAGCTCAGTGGCAGCAGCCTGTGTCTATCCACACACCAGAATGGACACAGGGCCTGTCTCCAGCCTGACACTCATCCAACATACACAGAAACCCTTTGCCCTCTTCAGTGCCCTAAGTCCTACAGAATGGGGACATGGGGAGCATCACCTGCTGTTCAATGGTCACTGTCCCCACCCCACCCAGCACCCACCAACACGGGCAGCACAGAAGTGCAAAAGGCCAAATTCACATATGCACTAGAGATCCCTCTGCAATCTGCTGCCAGCTCTTGGGTGAGTCAAATCTTACCCTACAGCAGTTATCTCTGAGGAGTAACATGCAATAATCCATGTATACTTTTATTTTTAATCTTTAGCTGGTACTTTGTGGGCCTGAACAAAGACACAGACGTGTTGAGGATTCTACCAAGGGTGCATCTGTCTCCAGATGAAAGGATCCTGACATCAAACTGACTGCAGCTGGGCTGGAAAAAGTTTTAAATCACTGCGATCAACACAAGTTTTGCACCAAAGTACAAATACACATGCCATGATTTCCTCTGGGTGACAGGCAAATCCTGTTATTCTGCTTATGAATGGGCCTCATTAAGAAGGAAAAAAATTGTTGGTGCAACCTGTTCCTTTTTAAATTAAACATATTAAAGTTGATAGATACCCCTAATTCTCTGCTCAGCCTTTTATGCATTGCAATAACACCGCTCCCATTGTTAGGGAAAGTCTTGAGTTTGCATAATCTGCTTTTCATTTCCCTGGCAGCTGCAGATCATTCTTGGTGACTAAATTAAAAACAGTTTCTTTCAAGAATTCACCAGATCTGTCCTTTTTCCTCCCTGTACCTACAAGTTAGGGAGAAAAAAAGAAAACAAAACCTTCCCAACAAGCATTAAATCCTGACAAATCAGGCTGGAAGGTCACCTCATCCATCCGTCTGCCCTGAGGCAAAAATCAACTCTCCTTAAGCCATCCCTGAGAGATGCTCACCTAACTCTGAAAAACATCCATTGATGATTTCACAGCCCATCCCTCGGCTTACCTCATGCCTACAAGTCTGACCTCAATGTCCCTTACCACAGCCAGAGCTCCTCACTGCTTGTCCTGTCCCCACTGAACTTGGGGAGATTATTTCTCCTGGCAGAAGAGTAATTCTCCTCACTTTGATACAGACCTTAACAAGGGTGTCAAGCTTTCCCAGGCTTTTCACTCCTCTCATTTATTCCAAATAAACAGAATAGCCTTGGAAACTCAGCCCTGTTGGAGAGCCCAGCACTCCAGGACAGGCAAGTCAAACACTCCTCAGCCCATTCCTGCTGCTGCTTTAATTCCTGTCCTACAGAAGTGAGTGGAGAACACAGGAGATCGAGGTCTTTTCCTCCTGGGACAGCCATGGACAGGCACTGAGAGGATTCCAGGGTGGCTTTCAGGCTGGTGAGCACCACCTGCACCCTGGCACTGGTGCCAGACAGGCTGTGCAGAGCTCTCAGGTGAGCAGCTGGATGCTCACACAACTCCTGCAGCCCCAGGCCAGCCAGCCCAGCCACACAAACCCAGCAAAACCCAGCAGTGTGGGCTCAGCCAGTTCTGAGGAAGCACCACAAGCAGTGAGGAAATACAGGAAGTGAGCTGAGTGAGGGAAAAGTGGGGAAAAAACCCAGGAAGTCTAGAAGAGGAAGGGGAAAGAAGCTGGATGATGAATAAAGTGCAACGACCTGCTTTGCCCCACATTGGCCATGCCAGAGCTGACCCTGACTGCAAAAGACCCCAATTTCCTGAAAGGGAGCAAGGAGAAAAACAAGGAATGAAATCTCACAATCAGCTGAGGCTTACAGCAGCACTGAGAACTGGCATTCTACATGTCATGTAATAAAGCCCTAAGCCTTGGTGGTTTGGGGATTTCTGTAAACTGACAGCTTTTGCTCTAGGACATGGTTTGGCCACTTCCCGGCTCTGTGCAGATTTCCTGGCTCGTCCAGCCCAGCAAGGTTGCTCAGCCCCGTGTTTTGGGCCACCCTTGGTACACTCAGCCAGTCTTGGGCTCATCTCCCAGTACAAGGGAACCCTCCAGGCCAGCCTGACCCACAAGAACCAGAGGATGTCACTGTAGGTACCCCCAGGCACAGCTCAGCTCAGAGGGCAGGGCAGAGCAGCCAGCCCTGCTTGGCATCTCCTCTGGTGACTGATTTGCAGTGCCATGCTGTTCCAATCACAGCAATTGTGCATGACACCAGCTGCTCTGCCCGATGCAGGGAGGCACAGGCCTGACAAATAGCAGGGTAAGTGCTCGTTAAGGACATTACTCCACAACTCCCAGCTGTTACACTTTCGCTGGGAGAATTTAGAGGTATCTTGTTAAAGATGTAACACGATGTCAGCATTAACAGTTTCCTCCTGTTTTGCCTTCCAAAGTGTCCCGTCCTACAGAGTTTTATTAATAAAGGTTGAAATTTCCAGATTTAAAGGCTAATTAAATCCCACTTAAAGCTTTCACAGAGGGGATTAGCTGGAACTTGCCCACTGCTTATGCTGCTGTTTGGTTTGTGTGGGGAAAATGCACATTTGCACGTGGAGAGAAATGATCTTTACAAATAAAACAAACCAGTCCACACCACCACACCAAGCCTCTGCACAGTGCCTGTGAAATACCAAACCTTCAAAGATATCAAAGCAGAGCTTAGGGAATTTTCCATATTACATCTGAAAAATAAAGATTATACTGTTCCGTTCTGTATATGGCTCAACAGAAATAAAACTTGTATGTAGTGTCATTAACCTACATATAAGAATAGATAAATAAAGATAAAGATATCTACATTTTTAGATAAAAGGCACATAAGCTGGAGTGTAGCAATATCACCCAATTGAAACTAAATTCCAATGCACTTGGTTTCACCCACCTGTCACAAAATGCTGAATGGAAGAGCACAGGCAAATTAAACATTTTTCAATTTTATAGAAAGGACAAAGTCAATAAAAAACATGCTCATTTTTACATTTATTTGACAAAATGTTGTACACAGTATTAATCTTTGCAAAATAATAATTGTGTACGCACAGTGGATGGTTTTGAGGCCAGAGTTAGGGACACAGTGTGTGACAACATTGCACAAACAGTTCTTCCACAGAATCTTATCTTTCCAGTACTAAAATATATAAAATAGAGTGCAACTCTTTTATTTATTGTGGTGAGGTAAACATTTCTTCCATCAGAGCTGAGTGGCTTTTATGCACCTTCAAGAAAGCTGCTAACAATATCCTTCTCCTTCATTCTGTCAATAACTACAGACCCAGTGGCATATTTATTGCTGTTCTAATGGTCACACATTCTTTCCATGAGCAATATGTAGAGAAAGGAATGGAGAAAGAAAAACCTGCAGGAATTGATGATAGCAACCTATCTGCACTGTTTGTGTCAAGAGCCAAAGATTAGTGCAGATAATTTATTTTGAATGTAGCAGTTTTAATGGAAATGTCAAGAAAAATTTATTTGCATTTTTCTAAGCAGAACGTGGTATTGATTGGAGCTGCTCAAGAAATCACAATTAGGAATTTATTTCACAAATTTTTATATCTCTGCCCATTTACAAGACCAGATCATAATATCCCCTCATTTGTTCAGTGTTCAGATTTATTGATGATTTTCAGCACATAATTCTTATTTGTACAAAGTTCTTTAGTTACACAAGCTCTTCAGTATTGCCTTCTGTTCCCTGAATGAATGATTTGTGTAACTAACAGCTTGAATTTTGACTGCTACAAAAGAGTATATAATCAAAATGAATCTTGGTCAAATATCTGAGTACTGAAACTTAGGGTTTTTTTTTCTTATACATATTTTTACTGATGCCTGAGAAGTCAAATACTCTAAAAATTGAAAAATTCATTTGTGTTTTATTCCCAATAAATTGGAAATGGTTTTTGGAAGTTAAATCAACTGAAGAATTCTCCATGCTCCTGAGAGAAAACTGCTTCAGTTTCTTATCTTACTTTAAAACCTCACAGCAGTGACATTCTCACAGAAGAGGTTATTTTAAAAAGTTAGCAACCATTTCCTTAGTGGCAGAAACATCCTCCTGGAGCCCCCTGTATGGCACTGCTACACCTGGAAATACAGCAGAGCATTTCCAAAAACTAGGAAAGAAATGAATCACATTTCAGTGGTTTCTAGGCACAGTAAGAGTGGGAGTTCCTTTCACTACCAACTACTCAATCCCTTTTCCTATTGTGAGGTATCCATTGGCATCAACAAAAGAAAATCATCTTAAGGCAAAAGCAGTGATTTCTAAAAAAAGAAAATAAACATCATTCATTTGAATAAAAATAGGATTGTAAGCACAGCTTTTTACATCATTGGAAAAGTCCATAAAAAATACAAACCTACTGTTAGTTTGCTGACTCTTTACAATATATAAAAACATGAATGAAAATATTGTGAAATGGGTGACCTAAAAGTGTTTGATTAAAGAACAATTCTGTTGACAGAAGTACATTATTACTTATTTTGTCTTATTATGACTTTATCAGTGACAGTTTTGGAAGGAGAGACAAAAAAAGAGCTTTATGGAGTGAAGTATGACTTACTACAGTTGTGACTAACAAAATTACCAAAATTAGACAAACACATACAAACTTTTCAAGATTGTAGCTGCAAAATTTCTGAAGCCCAACTTGCAAGCCTATGGCCTGGGTATCTCCAATTAAGTCCCCCAAGCCCGATGATTGCTTAGGAGAACTCCATTAATCCTCTGAAACAACAGCAGGAATGATGCCTTGTGAAACACAGGTACTTCCCAGGAGAATAATCTTCCAGGTGTTATTTTTTGGCCACACTTGCCACTGCCTTCTTTGCTGCATCCTCAAGGTCATTAGCAGACGTGATGGGGAGTCCACTCTCACTCAGAATACGCTGGGCTTCCTGGACATTTGTTCCTGAAAAAGAGCACTGACTATATTAGTAATTAATATTAATGAATAAATGAACATCTCCTAGCACATCTCTGAAAAATCAGTTACTGCTTCAAGCTACAAATAATTTCAGTTTAGCAACAGATTACACGAGTGCTTTAGACTGAGCTGAGAAGGAGCTCTTCATTCCAGTGACAATTGTGACACATAATGCAACCTGATAATGGCACTTGTGTGCACAACAGGGGCTTTGTGAAGATTAGAGGGTCAGTGCAGCCTCCCCCAGAGCCAGCAGGGACATCCAGCAAGAGCAGTGGATAATGGACCACGCACCAGGCTCTGTTTAAGGCATTTATTAGCCACAATCAGCTACAGCTAATCAGTGAGTCAACAATAACTAAAATTCGCCTGTGATAACTGAAAGCTGCAAAATGAGCTGTTGAAAGGCAAAGATTTGAGTAATCCTGAAAATTTAACTGGGTTTAAGCTGCTCTTGAATCTGCTTTTGCATTTTTACTAAAAACAGGGAATACAAAGGTCTCTGAAGTATTCAGCATGACACCATTCCCTCCTCTGCTGCTGCACTAAATTATTATAATCACAGAAACATTTAGGTTGGAAAAGACCCTTAAGATCTTCAAGTATGACTGGAAACCCAGCAGTGCCAAGTCCACCAATAAACCATGTTCCTGAGTGTCAAATTGTATTGGGTCTGACTGGGGTAAAGCTCACAGGCCTTACACTGCTGTGCTTTGCTTTGGTAGCTGGTGTTGATAACAGAGCAGTGTTTTGGCTATGCCAAGCTGTGCTGTCCCTCTGACATTCCTTCCCCCACTGAAGGGGATGTGGGGGGCAAGATCCTGGGAGGGGACACCAGCAGGCCAGCTGACCCCAGTCAGCCAGAGGGATATTCCATACCATAGGACATCAGCTCAGATATATAAGGGAAGGAAGAGAGGAGGAGGGGGAGGCATTCGGGACTTGTCCATGTTTGCCTCCCCGAACAACCATCACGCGTGCTGGAGCCCTGCTTCCCAGGAAGTGTCCGGACATCGCTGCTGATGGGAAGTAGAGATTGATTGTTTTCCCTTCTTGCTCTTGCGCGCGCAACTTTCAACTTGCTTGTTCTATTTTTTTTTTTCTCCACTGTAATAAAACTGCCTTTACTCACCCTGATAGTCTTTTTCAATATTATCCTCTCCCCTCTCCCAGTGGGAGGGGGAGTGATAGAGTGACTGAGTGGGCACCTGGCCCCTGGCCGGGGTCAACCCACGACAGTCTCTTTTGGCGCCACCCCACCCCAAGGAGAATATGCAGTTATACAGCACCAGGGCTCCAGTTTGTATGGACAAAGCTCAACTTCAGTCAATAGACTAAAGCACAGGAAAGGAAAAAAGTCCAAAGATGAAACAGATATTTCAGGAAAATACATTTTCCCCACTTTTCACACTTACCTAAAAGACAAGAGCATCGCCTTTGCATTTAGTCTAGCTCATTCTTTTTGGAAGACTAAGACTAACAGAAAACCTGAATTCTCCAGAGCTTCCTCCAGCAAAGCCAAGTGACACTTTTGATCACTGCAATGCTCTGCACCACAGAAGAACCTGGAGTCAGATCTCCTACTGAGGAAGCAGAATCCACACTTTGGGATCATACACGAGTCACAAGCACAAGGACCCTGAGCTGATCCTCTTTAGAATAATTTCTATCCTCCTCCTTCATGTCATGCTCCTTGTTCATTTGCCATGTCAAAATGCATAATTACTTTGTAATTCCTAGACCTAGCAAAATGAATTTTAATTATATTTGGAGCTATACACTAATTATACCCTTAATTATTAACCAAGCAAGAAGCATACTCTTTACTGTGCCACTTCCAGAATGCTCATTTTAAAGGGTGATTTTTAAATTTTTTTTTTTGGCAGACTTCATAAAACATCTGAAATGGTACAACAGAAGCAGAGCATTTCAAAAGCCTGTTTCATCAGCATGCTCCAGTCAGGATTCCTGGTGCTGAAAGGGACCAAAGCCATCCCTGGCACAGCACTTTGTGATGGGAGAGGCAGGATCAGGAGGAGGAACGTGGGACCCCATCTGCTCCCTCTGCAAAGGCACTGCAGAACGGGTCACGCTTCCCCTCATGGTGCAGAGGACACGCTGTAGGGTTTGTGCAGGAAGGTCAAAGACATCTGAAATCTTTGACAGAAGGGGGATTTGGTTGCTTAGTAACACCCAGAAGTGCACAGAACTTTTTCTATGGAAAAAAATAATATTATGGGCAAAAAAAGAGAGCATAATATTTGATTCTTGTTCAAGCATCCTATATAACATAATGGGGAGACTGCTTCTTGTCAGCCCAGCACTGCACAGGGGAGGCAGGAGCCATTCCCAAGGTTCTCTTCTCTTCTGAGTCCCTCACATTCATACAGTGATTCCCAATGTGCCTTAAAGGTTTTGTCATTTATGTAGATACAAGTGTGATAAACATTTAAACAGCAAGATTGTACTGGTCTCTCAAATAGGATTCTACAAGACAAAGTGTTATGAGAAGAAAAAAATGGAAAGAGGGAAATTTTCCTGGAAATTTTCCCACACAGACAAAAAAAATATCGTGCTGCTTGTGATAGCCATGTATTTAAAACTAACTTTTGCTCTTCACTGAGTGGCCAATATTAATTTAGTAACAGGTCGGAGAGGGAACAATGCATTGGATCTGCTCTGCACTGCTTTGATTGCTCTGCACACCACTTGTCTAACATGCACTACAAAATCAATACAGAACACAGGCCCCTCAGAAGGGAGGGGGAGTTTATGCAGGGAAATGAAATGATGAAAGCTGAAAAAAACCAATCTCACTGCAGTCAAAACATTATGAGTACATTTTGTATTTCTTAAATAAAACACTTTTATAGGCAGGCCATACAACTAAACACACTTTTCAGCAAGCATTTCCTTTGCTAGAATTTTCTCTTTTTTTGTTGATAGCCTTTTATCTCATTGTGATTAAGTATTTTAGCTGTGTGGAAAATATGGAAATTATAATGAGCCTGCTAAAAGCAGAGGTAAAAGATTTAAAATCAAGCATTCAGAAAACACTGGAAACATTTAGGAATCTACAAAGAATACTATCCTGTTGCAACAGATGTTAAAATAAACAAATAAAGAATCCCACTATTCCAGCATTAACCTCCTGCCACTGGATGGTGTCAGAGAACTGTAAACAGAATCCCATATCCAGGCTATCAGAATAATCTGCCCTTCTCCTACCCTGCAGCCAGCTGAGAAAAGGTGAAAATTCACAGGGCTGGAGGCAGGGGGGCTTTTGTTGTTGCTGGGTTTTATTGTTTGGGTTTTTTTTGTGTGTGTGTGGTTTTTGTTTTTTTTTTTTTTAATTGGATTTTATGAAGAGAATGGCTTTCTAATTAGAAGTTTTTGTCTTGTGACACATATTACTGTCAGCAACACTCCACAGAAAAACTGGAAAGATGTAATTTTATGTACCTTCAGGCTTTGTAATCTAAACATCCTCCTGCTGAAACCTGGGCTCTGGAACAGCCTCTCAGCCTGTGTAAATGCAATGTCTCACATTTACACTTCTGTGGACCTGAAATCTCTGCTACCAGTAGCAAAGCAAATGTATTCAACTCCTTACCAAAAAAAATCCTAATAATAAATATTCTCTCTAAGCATGTCTCTACCAGTGGCAAGATTACACCAGCACACACTGTGAGAGGCTGAATGAAAATCAAACAAATAAAACACGCCCAGTCATACTCCATATGCAGGATTTGGATTATGTTCCCTTGCACTGCCATAAACCCATCAGGCACAGGCTAAAGTGTCACTATTTAATGCTGATGGTTACAGAGGATGAAGGATTCTGCAATGCCATTTCTGGCTTTTCAGGTAAATAAGCTATAAGGGGATAAGATATAGTTATATACATTTGGTATGTGCTATCAAATACATGAATAAAAAAATTAAAAAAATATTCTGATCAACCCAAACCATTCTGCTATGACAAAAACCTTCACAATATGCAGAATGTCAGAAATTATCTGTGACATGAGCAGCTTGTGCCCATGTTACAGAATGCACAGCAAGGGTCCAGCTTTGACATGCTGAGTGCACAGAGCCAAAATCTCCCCTGGCATGGATCCAGGGAATGCATTCCTGCCTTCCCACAAGCTGCAAACTCGTGGCCTCTCAGGTCCCAAAGACAGGTATTGGAGATTCAGGTTTAAAGTTCACCACTTGTTAACCTTCTTCAACAATATTTGCTTTGAGGTTTGCCTGTTGACAAGCTTTAATTAGTGACCTTTAGGTAGGGAACATACAAAGTGTTGGTGGCTTACACATCTTACACCTGTTGACTCTGCAGTCAAGAATAAACCAACTTCCACTGCCTACTTACAAGATACAAATTAAACACTTTCTATTCTGTTCACTTCATTTGCCCTTTTCTACCTTAAACTTTCCCCAAAGAATATTTTAATCTTTCCCTCTGCCTCATGTTTCCATCCTAACAGAGAAGGGCACATTTAAATTTGTGGTGAATGTTTAAACCCAAGATGTCTGATTAGGCTGATCTGACTGAAGTTGTGACTTTGCAATATCCCATTCTTCTCTCTTGACAGGCAATTTGGGATACTAAAAATCAAAAAATCAGGCATACATACTAAACCATACCTGCAGACAGGATACACAAGCTAGAGCAAAATTTTACTTGTGTGTAAAAGATTTCTGAAGATATTAGAAAATTTTAGATTCTGAAGAACACACAAGGGCAGCAATCACATGAATGAAAACAGAAAAAAGTTTTGCATTCTGACGTGGGAATAAAAAATCAATTGTTTCTATCTGAATTTCAACATATGAAGTAGTTATGATCCCTCCCAGTCCTTCTTGTCCTATGACTAGAGAAGGAGAGAATTAATTTTTTCAAAGAGAGAGGATGTGAAACTTCCAGCATAGGAAGCAGGTATCTAATTCACAATTCTTTTGTATTCTTCCCTCTTTTCATCCAGCTCTGAGCTACATAAATGAGAAGCAAGGTTTGGCTTCCCTTCAGCACTCCTAGTCAGTTTTCACAAAACTCAACTGAAGGGTATTACATTTTAAAGGGAAAAAAATCCTGCATAAACCCAGCAGCAGTTACTTTTCTATCTGTGGAAAATGAAATCTGGAATATGTGGTTTTTCCATTTGTCCATGAGCTTTTTAAGCAATAATCCTGTGTCTCAGCTGGTGAGTTCTCTACTGATAAGGCAAGCAAACATATGTAATTATAAAGTTACCATTTTCAAAGAGGAGAGTAATCCTGTCTTTATCCACTGGTAAAACGGCTTGTAATTATTATACAACTGAGAACAAAGATTTGTCCACAGAATCCTACTAAATCAAGACAGATTTGACTGATTAAAACTCCAGTCATCAAGACACTTGTAGTACAGTGCATGTGGGCAAAGAGACTTTAAAGTGCAGGTCACAAATCTGTTAGATTTATGGGAATAATCACAAACCTTCTGCTGGGAAAACGTTCAAAATGGAAACCCAAAAGAGTGCTTGTTCCTTTTTCTCCTTTTGAACTGTAAAATGTTATCAGTGATGTTTTAAAAAGTCTTGGGTATTCTTATTGCTTCCACAGTGCTCATTATTAATTCAAAATCCTTATAAGTTTAAATAACCCAGTGTGAGTTCAAAGAACAATGAGGATGATTAAGGATCCAGAGGGATTGATTTCTGAGGAAAGATTAAAAGGACCAAACATTCATGTATTGCTTGGTTAGGTGATTAAGGAGGCAGAGGAAGCAGCAGTGACTTCCTAACAGTTCCAAAGTACAACATCTGAAGGTTGAAAACATCACAGCTCTTTGTTTAGGATGAACACGAGGAATAAGAGGAGGGATTAAAAAAAAACTTTTGAGATAAAGATTATGCAAAAGTGGGAGTTTGTTGTATTATTCTGGAAAAGAGCTTCCTAAAGAAAAAGTGGTACTGCCATTTCCAGAGTCAGCAACCAGCCTAGGAGAAACATTATTACAGCCTAGCAAAGAGTGAGCAATCTTGGGGAGATGGTAACCCAAAGATGTTTGCATTTAAGTCTCTATTTGACACTCTGAAGATTCAGTTTTGATCTCTGTGGATCAAATAAATTTTAAATAAACACAGGAAAAAGATCCAAACCAGGGTACCAATTCCCTTCTGTCAGCAGCAAATGACTCAAAGGTTGCAGGCACAAGAGGAACAGGCACCTCTGCAGGGCCTTTTCTCTTACTTCTGTACAATCATGGAATTACCAAAATTACTGGAGAAAGGCAAAGCAAACCCAGTGGCAGACTCAGAAGACTGCAGTTTAAAATGGGCAAGTTGCTCTTCTTGTTTCTCTTATAAACAGTTTCAAAGATCACAACAGAAACATCTTGTTCACAGGAAAAACTAATGGCTTTTTCAATATCTTCACTTAAAAAAGCAGCAGTTACAATAGTTGAGAGGTCTCACAGATCTGACAGATAAACTTTTCCCAGCTGCAAAAGACAGGAAAAGTTTTTTTGCTATGACAAAAAGTGAAACTACATTGCCTAGAGCTGATAAACAATGAGATTTTATATAATGAAACTTTTCTGCTTCTCAGCAACATCCATCAGTCTCTGCTTCATCCATATTAAACTTTTTACTCAGTCTCTTCAGGTGTTGACTGGTGCTGTGCCATGCAAAGAAAATTTTCACAATTTATTTCTAAAATCCATTTTAGAGTATTTAAACCACAGCAGAAGTCATGCCAGCACGTGCAGTGCAGCATGAGAATGAGGGAGGGGGAAGCTCTACTTTCTCCTGAAACACAAAAGGAGCATCCCCCTGACCAAAGGGCTCTGTGGGCACCCTCAGGAATCCTGGTGAGGGTAATTTTTGGAAAGGAAAAAGCCTGATGGGTTCAGAACATATTTTCCTCCCCCTTCTATCACAGTGTGAAAAACCACCTTAGTATTGCATCTCAGCTCCATCAAGGGATGCATTTCCTCCTTGCATCACCAATGCTGAGTGACAGGACATTTCATGCTCTTTACACACACACAAACATGAATATGGATGGTTTTGAGTAAAAGGCCTTAAAACCCACCCCAGAAATCCCTCTGGTTTTCAAACCTACTTGGCCAAAAAGAAATATTTTCACATGCTAGGGTTGTGTGCTGATTGCAATCAAGGCACTTTTCACTCAATGGCAGGAGACTCTCCCTCCTTCAGGGCACTTTTCCGAAATTAGAGGCAGAACTCCACACCCACTGCCATTAAAGGCTGTGACTGCCAAAGAGTGCTTGTCCTCCCCTCTCTAAGGCTTTTCTGTTTCTTGTGAAATTATGCTGGATTCACTAAAGGAAAAAATACTCCTTACCATTATCAAATCTTCTGGTTTCTAATGGATTTTAGCTGGATTGGGTGTTCGGGCAGAGGAACATGTTACAGTAATTTCTCTCTCACAAATACTGTTTCTAACACCTTTCTTTTAATTATGGCACTGGTGTAAATTAAAGAAAACTATGTTTTGCTGCAGGTTTAGCAATAATGGAATTGCATTCAGTAAAAAAAAAAAATCTGAAAAAGAAATACCTTTCAGTAAACATAAACTTGCATCAAATTAATTCCTATTTGCATTGCAAATCTTACAGACAAACTCATAAAGCTTCCATTGCAAAATTTCATTGCTTCCAGTGCCATCAGGGACCATGAATGCAGAAATATGAGTTTATTGACTTCAGGTTGTGCTATGGCTGAAGAATTGGGCTTATTCTTATTGTGTGGGAGCAATCTGTTTAGGAGGAGAAATTCCAAGTGAATTGCTGAGAACCTGACGGAGGATTTTGGTCTGAATGCAGCAGCACTCACCTTCCAGTCTGACCACCAGAGGCACTTTCAGCTCGAGCTCTTGGCAGGCTTTGGTGATGCCATTGGCTATGATGGCACAGTTCACAATCCCACCAAAGATGTTCACAAGGATTGCTTCAACCTGCAGGAAAGAAACCAAGGAGGAAATGAGTGGAGGCCTGTTTATGTTTTGACTTTGTTTTTTAAATAAATACAGCTAAAAGATCCAAACCAGGGCACCAATTCCCCTCTGTCAGGCAGGTCCTTATTTATGGAAGGTACAAGCTTCACCTCTGCACTCAGAGAATTTGAGTCTGAGTCTATTGTTGCTCCAGTGTGCAGCATTGATTAATTGTCTTGGTCTAAACTGGCATGGTAATTAATGTCATAATTAAAGTATTTACAAAAAAAGGGAACTTCTACCTATAATATAAATATAAATGAAATGACCTTAAACAATTGATAGTTTGATTGTTTTTAAAATGTATTGAATAATCATCTACCTATAATATAAATATAAATGAAATGACCTTAAACAATTGATAGTTTGATTGTTTTTAAAATGTATTGAATAATCATCAGAGGTTGGAGATCAGAAAACACAAGGTATGAATGTGTGATGCACATGCAATGAAATATTCATGTGGACACTTCACAAAACAATCTGGATCTTTATCACAAGCATGACAGAGGAAAAGGTAATATACTTGCTCTGACTTGATGAAGAGGAGTAAAAATCCCTTCTAATTAACAAGGAGAAGCATGTAATGAAGAGCATTCATTACAACAGGTTAACTGATAACGTTAAAAAACTGCTATTAATCAGTTTCTGGAAACTGCAATTTCTTCACCCAATTCCCAACTGAATTGCCCTTCACAACAAACAAGACATTAATACATAAAAGATATTAATAAGATTTCTTTCCACTTGGTAAGGTGGCAAAATATTAACCCAATCCCACATTCCAGGTTCCCAACCATGCCTTATCATGTTGATAAGGACACCACAGGGATGCAGCCAATCCACAACTCTTGGGGTGCTCTACAAGAAGCTTTACTGGGCGTCACAAACAAGCTTTGCCAGAATCGTGTTGACTCAAAACCCGAGAGGACAAAGAAGGCATTAGGTGTGAAGGAATGAAATATCACTGCATTGCACTGGTGCATGATGTCAGCTCCCATTATGCTTAACTCACTGCACCAGGGGAAGGGATTCACTTTGCCCAGCTCCAGGTAGCCAGGCTCATACCAGCACCAGGAAAACTCCCTGCGGCCACGCTCGTTTATAGCTCTGCACAATCAGCTCTCATCTCTCTCCACAGACAAAATGTGACAATTAACTCCTGTGATGTGCACTCACACACACTGAGTTCAGCACTGGTAGCAATACTGCCATCCACAGCACAAAAGGGAAACAAAACATCTCAACAAATACTTGACTTCCCATAAGACAGGGACACCTTTCACTAGAGCAGATTGCTCAAAGGATGATCCAGTGCATTTTCAGCTCATGGAACCTGTGTATGTCTCATGGTATGGCTTCCTCAGCCCAGGCATCATCAGGAAATTGATAACCCATTCAAACAAGAACATACAATTTAATTGATTTTATAACTCCTCCTTACAGTCATGTTAAATGCATGCATTTACCAGTTAATAGTTTTCTGGATATTAAGCTGGTAATGCCATTGCAGTTATTTATTTCACCTTTGTGCAACAAAATCCTTAACTCTGCAGAAACTACCAAGAGTAAAACCTTAGAAGGCCCCTTCTCTGCCTTGTTCCCATTGCTTGTGCACACACAAACACTCCTGGTGTAAGGAATTAAAACCTAAGAGGAAAACCAGAGCCCTTCCAACTCCTACCCCATTAACCCTCATAGCAGAGATGTCTCTATGCAAAACACTTTGGTGTTAAAACATCCTGGAGATGGATTCTAACAGTGGGAAACACCACAGACACCACCTCACCCTTTCTAATCAATCCTCCTAATTCAGGGACATTGCACCAGACATGTGACAGATCAACTTAACCAAGTGTGTTTACATTATTAGAGATAAGGAGGAGGATTTTATGCCCACTACGGATATTTTAATTCCTAGCACAGACTTTTTCATTTAGGGATCTGCTTTTCAGCTTTCAAGCTGAATTCTAATCATGTCTTCTAATCCATTGGCAGCAAAAGGAAAAAAAAAATGAAGGAAATTAGATGCAGCTTGGATAATTGATGTTTGTGTGCTTGGCTTTAATAAAAATACACTGTTAAATCAGAGAGGAGTCTAAAAGGATTCAATCAATAAGAAACTGAATCAGGTGGGGAATTCGATCTTGGGTTTTATCGTAATCTTCCAAATAAGCCAGAAGATCAGCTCAAATGATGCTGAGATTCACTTTAACTCTGCTGAAATCTGTGAACATTGTTTATATATGCTTCTGTAGCCTGACTAGGTCCTGCATTTCCAGCTGAAAGAACTTTAGCATTCAGACACAGTAGATGGATGAGGAGGTTTTCAGTGTTTCATGTGCACAGAGAATGCACTATCTCTGTATTACTTAAGCCTATGAGAAAAATAAACCTCCTGTAGCATTTCAGAGCCATTATATATCCACAGGCTCAGCATCTAATGCCTATGGGCTATTAGAGATATTAAGGAGAGGGCAAACTGCCTGCATACAAGACAGGTTACTAAATAGCATCATCATTCTAATAACCATTTTAACCTACCAGAATGCCTTATGAATGCTTTTTGTATTTCACCAATGCTATTAAGGAAACAAAAGGTAGCAGCGTGTCCATGGGTCAAGCTTTTTTCATGCAGCAAAACAACTGACAGATGTGAAATCCCCACAAAACGTGCTTGCAATTGATTATGGATTCCTCTGGAGAAATAAGGGAACCCACAATGGCATGGAAACATCACCACCAAAGCTGGTAAAACCCCACAGTCTGCCAGGCCTCAGCACCAATGCTGGGAAGCCAAAGGGATACAAACTGAGTGCTGCACTATCACTGTTTTCATGTTAGATATGGTATTAAATCTTTGCAAATACTGGAATAGCCATTAATACCACAGCTCCTAAGTGCTGTATGAACAGCTAAGCAGACACACAGAGAGTATTTCCTCTACATTTATGTATAGCTATTTCTATGTAAAATCTATGTTACTTTATTAATAAAACTAACAGCTTTAATTTCCAGTCGCTTGTTGGTACAGTCAGCCTTGACAAAGTCTGCAATTCTGCTTTGAATGTTCGGCACCAAAAAAAAGCCCCACGCTGCAAATAAATGTAACTGTGTACTAACCAAAGTAATGGTGTTAGGAGATTACTGCTAGAATTATATTGGATCACCAACATGATCCACAAGGCTGCCAGGGCTCCACAAAACTAAGGGCATTTTAGGTAGAGCAGAAGCAGCTTTAGCACAGCTGGCTGCTTTCTAAAATCAGATGGAGTGTGTGTGCATTTATTATATTCTCCTCTTATTATTATTTTCTCAAAAAATGTTACCTGCCTTAATGAAATGCACGCTGAGATGTGATCCTCACACACTTAAGGATGAACAGAGGCAACACCATAAAGCACCCACCTTTCCCATAGCCCATCTATAAATCCATACTGGGGACGTCTGTCTGTCTGCAGCTGCTGCTTCCCCCTCTGCTGACCTTCCTGCACCACCCACACCAAGAGAGAGGACAAAAGCTTGGCACTGGCAAGATGTTGCTCCTCTATGATTTCCCTCTTTGCTGTTGCCACAGAACAGTTACAAGAGGTGTGGGATTACAGTGTGCTGCAGTGCCAACAGGTTCTTCCTACAAGCACTGGATCTCACAAAAAGCACACACCCAGACATGGGTGCAGTTTAACTTAGAGGTTTCATCAGCACTGGGAGACAACCCAAACATGGGCAACCCCATAAAGAAGTTGCCCTGCTTTCCCTCTCCCTCCCCAGCACATAAACACTCCTCTCCTGTGCCTACTTTCTGCTCATGTGTTTTTGAGAACCTCTTTCACAACCCTCCTCATATTATCTCCTCTGATGACATCAAAGACTTGCAGCAGTTTCCAATTATTCACAGTGTCCCACGTATGCCTTGAGACTTTGTACATATCTTTTCCTTTATATGCACACACAGATGCATGAACATTCACAGAGTGAACTATAAATATTATAAAATCACCAATATAATCTCTGACCTTGCTGGAAATTGAGACTTTGAAGTCCAATCCATGTATTTTAGATGAAAACAAGCTATTCAGCAACTGTCAGTACAACTACATCTGCAGCACATTAAAAGCTACACTAGCAAAGAACGTGCTCGTGGTTTGTCTGATTGAAGTCTGAAAAAAACCACCTTTTATTTCAAGCAAACTGAATTCATTTATTGACCACTCCTAACTCTTTCATCAGCTCGAAGAGTACCCAGACAGTATAAAGCAGATTATATTAGTCAAATTTTCTTCTCCAGGATGCCACAGGACACATCTGTGTGGGAGACGGTGGATTTGCATGGTACAGCTGCCAAACATGTTCCTGCCTGGAGCCTCCTAGCATTCTTTGAGGTTAAAACATGCACCGTGTCTCCCAGTCTTTTTGGTCAGCAGAGTCCTATTTTGTGTCTACAAAAGCACATTCTTTTACCAAATGAAGTCATTAAGTTGCCAGGAAATAAGAAAAGCAAGTTGGCAACTTGCTGCCAGGATTTGTTTCTTCCCAGAAACAAATACAGAATAAACACCAGTCGAAGGATGATAGATCACTCAAACGTGTCACAGGCTGGGGGGAAGCTCTGGATGCTGGGACACAAGCAATGAAGATCCAGATGTATTCCCAGCCCATGGAGGGAAAGTAAAGGCACTGTCATCTGCAGCTGGATCAAGAAATCCAGGACTGCAAACATCCAGAAGCCTGACAATCACTGCCATGTAAAACTTTTATATTCCCATTGTGATTTTCAGAGATGTTTTACACCTCAGATCCCAGGGAATCCCAGTTAAAAGAAGGGCATTGCCTTTTAAGGGGTAGATAGCAATATTAATAAGAAAACAAAAAACAAACTGGGCAAAATGGGATACACAGTTCTTCCCTTTGAGTCTAATGCATTTAATCCTTCCTACTCGTCCACTGGTCTTTAATATTCATTCATTCATTCATAGTTTACCAAATTTGTTTCAATGTGAAAGAAGCAGATTATCTCCAATTCTCAATACAAAGTAATAAAATGTAATAAAAGACAGATGCCCACACTTGCATCTTCACTCTTTATCCTTCTGCTCCAACTGATAAGTCAGATGCAAACATTTTTATATATCTCTGTATTATTACTGCTTGGACCACAGGTCAAATGTAACTTTTCTTATTCGGTTTTGAAATATTGCTCTAATCCTCTATCTTTTTCTGTCAGAGAACATTTATGGTTCATTTGAAAATAAAGATTAAGCTTTCTGTATCTGAGCAGTATGACAGATTTACAAACACAAAAACATTTGCTTAAAACACCCACTAGAGGACAGTGCAATTCAGTGTGGAAAAGGAATATAAAAATCTTTTAGGAGAGGAGAGCAGGGTTGTTTTTTCTACTTAAAGCCAAACTATATGATTTGGCTTTATAAAAATTATGCAAAATATCATTCTGCCTCTTTGGGATGGAACTTTGAAAGCCTGAAAGTGATTAAGTTTAAAGAGGTTGAATCAACAAACAGCAAAGCAAGAAACTTGCAGTCAGGTGAAGAAATACTGATACCATGCAATTTTGAATGCCTTGCACTATTCTAAAACAGGTCAAGGTTTAAAATTCACCAGTAATGCCCCCTGTTGCCCTGGCAGGAAAGGAACTCTGATTTTTCTATCTTGGGCCACCTACTGCTAGGCAGGAAAAGCAGATTAAGGATTTTGTCCAAAGCTAATTTTTGGTCTGTATTCAAGAGGTTCCTGAGCAATGCAAATCTCACTGAGAGCAGAGACCTGGTTCTGCCACATCCCACTGCTCACTGCTGTATGTGAAGCCCTATTGTTGGATGGCAGATGAGAGGGCACTACCTGGCTGACCCTGGAGGGAAACCTTCTTGAAATGCACCTCCTTTAGTGGAAAGGTAAGAGTCCAAAATACCACATTTCTGCAAAGTCAAAACTTCGTAGGTCCAGTCTGTGGTGTGCTAAAACAGGCACCTACACTCTTCAGTCCTTCCTGCCTACAGCAAATCCAGGATCTAGAACAGGACAGGAATTTATTGGCTTTTGCTGGTTTGAAAATAATTCAGCAACAACCCTCTGCTAACTGACCAGATCCAGGTTGTGGCCCTTCCTTGGGGTATGAAAAACAGGCAGGCCAGGAGGGTCTGGAGCAGGGAGAGCTCTGGTACTCTCCAATTCCAAAGATACCTCCCAGAATGGACCACCAGGAACAGCTCCCCTGTGGGATTTTGTGTTAATTCTCTGTAGCACTGACACAAAAATAAAAATTAAGGGATCAGAGCTCATTAATGGAATGAGATGAAATGAGGACTGGCAAATTACACATCACTGTACCACAATGGAAACAGGCCCCAGAGACATTCCTTCATTCCTCTGCCCAGCTCCAAGGAGTGCATGTTTTGGGAACAGAAATATTCCAATTCCAGACACAGAGCTTCCTTCAAATTCCAAAATATCATGGCAGCAGCAATGTGATCTCAGGAACCTCCATTACCATGAATTCCAGTGAGAAGTCTCACGCCAAGCCTGTTTTGGGAACCTTTCCTCACCTGCAGGACACACACCCTGCCCACCCTGAGCACAAACACACCCATCACGATAATCCATCATTCTGTGCATCCCTTGGCACGGGATCAACTTGGGATGTGTTTAGGAAGCAGCAAACCATCCCCTGCTTCCTATGGCTGTGCTCCCACCTGGCCAGGCCTCAGTCAGCTCCTGTCCAGAAGCCACATCCCCCACGTTAACACAGAGCAGAGTTAATTAATCCCCCTTCATGATCCAGGCAGAGCAGGCAGCCTGTAACCATGCAGGCAGGTTCTTCCACTGATAGGAAGCACAACCAGCTCCTCATATAATCCTTATTTATGATAATAAGGGAAAAGAATAAAGACAAGGAAAATAAAATGTTGACACCACAAAGTACCATTCTGAAATATACTTGAGAATCTGGACAACAGCCTTTAGTATTGTTTTGGGGACACAATGCTGCAGGTAGGTGCTAGAACAATTTTTGTGCAAATATGGTAGGTTAACTTTTCTACCAGATCATGGGTATTCAGAATAAAATTGTCCTGACTCTCATTTAAATATCTGAGCAGCAATGAGATCAACCCCTGGATGAGCAGAGCAGACTTCAGAACAATCTAGGGAAGACAACTACCTACACAACCCCATATTGCAAGACTGAAAAAACCATACATCATCAGTTCTGGTGTGTCAGATGAGAGCGCAGAATTTCAGATTGCCTTTAAATTCCTCTTTGCACACCCAGAACTAAGGGCAGTTGCATGTTTGGGCCTGATTTGGGGGATATTAATCCAGCAAAACCAAGATGCACCCACACCACTCCTCTTTAGGCACGAGCAGCACACACTGGTCATTAAATATCCAGGGAACTCACATTGACTGCTCCACATTAGCATGGTAAGTTATAGACACCCTCCCAACCCACTCATCCAAGACAGTTTATACAGCAGCATGACTGCAAGCAGTTCTCCCACAACAGCAAAGTCTATAAAAATTGATCCAATATTTGCTGAATTTTGCCTCTGCACTTCAGAATAATTTCTCAGAGGCACATCATATGCTTTCTCTAATGTTTTCACTGTCTGAAGTTTCAATTAGATTTCTGCTAAAAAATAATCAGCTTTCTGAAAAATAATGCAGCAGTGCCATCATTACTGAAGCATGTGACACAGGAGGTAGCAACGTGTCCCTGTTATTTCAACAACATGTTCTGCCCTGGGGTGCCTCTGGGCACAGTTTCATCATCCTTTATGGCGTGTTAAAAGGCAAAAAGGTCAGACAAGTTTAAATAATTTGAACTAAAAATGTGTAGTATTCCTCAAAAGAGGGAGCACCTGGAGAGCATGGATATGTGAGGAAATGGAGCTGGGGCAGGACACAATCCACAGCATGGGCTGCTGCCAGATGAATTGTGCAAAGAGTAAAATACACTGGATGCTGTGCTGTGGTGAGTGGCAGACACCTGGCAAATTACCAAAGCCAAGGCTGTTAAATGGCACAATCACAAATATCCACAACAAGGCCTGACTAAACAGAACTGTTGATTTGATGACTTTGTGTACACGATTTTCTGTTTAATTCAACAGCCAGTTACAAATGTATGTATTATCAGTCTGGAGACATCTCAAGGTGTCCCTTCTTTCTTCCTTCTGGTTTGACTTTTTCTTTAATCCAGCTAGAATGTGCCTTGCTCCAAACAGAGCATAATTCAGGCAAGACTTAATAATTTAGGCAAGGAAAAAACCAAAACCAAACCACCAAAACCCAAAGACCTACTAAGAGCTGAAATCTTGATGTGAATAATATTTGAGGTCCACTAGTGAAATTTATTTCCTGAAAGAAAAATCACCAGAACCTATCTTTATTTCCTCTTTAGAAATAGCCTTAGATATGTTTATTTGGAGTATGAAAGTACTATTAAAAGAATCCATTGCAAGGGAGAAGAAAGATGAAGAACTTGTGCTCTAGAAAGACTTGGGATCTTCCTTTTGTCACCTGAGAAATATCCCTGACTTCTACTGCCTATGCAGAAGAGAATGGAATGCTATAGAAGCTCCTATCTAGGTCAGGCTGCTTTTCTTACTGAGACAATGGAAACTTTTAAAAAGAAATTCTGTACTTCAAGAAGCTTAATTAAAGTACAAAAATGCATTGTCATGGGTACTGAAGTGCATACACACATCTGAAATCTCCAAATAATTAAAACACGTTCTTTTACAGTAACATTGTAGTCATCAAAAACGTGAATTGCTGTGCTCATTAGGTTCCAAATTACTACCACATAAAAATCAGCTCACTTTGAACATGTAGTAAACCAAAGCAGAACTAGTAAAACTCAGAAAGGTACTTAGAAGAGTGATAAAGACACTGGACAAGCTCTGTATACAGAATATTCGAAATAAACCACAACTTTCCATCTTAGCAAAGGAAACAGAAGGAGGACTCAGAGCCAAGCCTGCAACTAGCAAGGGAAAGAAGGAACCAGGTGCAACCATTTTGGACCTGCCTCCAGGTAGTTTTATTTCTTAGTCCTTAACTCTTGTAATGAGACGGTGAAAACACAAAAGGGGTCCTTTTACTGTTATTTTCAAATACAGCATCCAGTTATAGTCTGAAATGCTGCACAGGATATTGGTTATGTCAAAAGCCTACATGAGTTGAGAATATACAGCAACAACTTCCTGGAAAGAAAACAAGCAAAGACTTGTAAATACAAGGATATCAAAGATCACCAGGAAGCATCCTCAGACACTTGTCCTCTTCTTGTGTTCCTCTACCTGCCTCTGGCTGCTGCTGGAGAAAATAGATCAGATCCAGACAGATACAGTTACATTCTTCCAGTAAAACACAGCCTACATTTCTTTAATATATCTATGCAGTCATTTTCCAAATTAAATCACAAAATAGTTGCTGTCTGAGTCATGTTCCTTTATCAGTTCCACTGATTACAAAGCTGCCTAATCTCAGCAGTTGCCACTTAGCATCAATCAGGAACGTGGCACCGGACAAGTGATTTGTGATTTTGATTTCTTCTCCTTTTATTTTAATACAATTAATTCCTTGCTCTTTCCTATCCTTTCAAGGCTCAGATCCCAGTCAGAAGATGGGAACAGAAATTAATGATTTTATCCACATGTGGAACAAGCTTAAGGAGAGTTTACGTGTCCTCTTCCTCTTGCTTCATCCACCTCTGCTGCTCAACCAGAGCAGGAGGAGCTTGTTCCTGGGACATACCAAGCTCCAGGTGGAACAGAGCCTAAGTAGAATCAGGAAATTCTCCTCCCACCTTGCTAAACTCAGCCTGGAACACACCCTGACCACCCAGCAGCCCTCACTTTTCCCAGTGGTCACCAGCAGGACCTGCTGCCACCTCAACATTAGTGAGAATTTTTGTTCCACAAATGCCTCTTCCAAAGGCTGTCCACTCTGGCATTATATATTAAAAACATTCAGCTCTGGACAGGACTGCAGAAAGACAGATAATGATCTTTGTCTTCCACAAGGTTCATATAAAGTAATTTAAACTAAAAAAAAAAGTGACAGTTTAAAAATTAATGACCAGTAATAACATCCCCACAAATAGGATGCTAAGCTAAGAATTGGATTACTGCAAAATGAGATGACTCAGGAGTTGACAAAGTGGTTCTACATACTTTTATAGAAGGCCTTGCTACTTGCAAAATCAGAAAACGCAACTTAACATTTTTTCCTTAAAGCAAGGGGGAAAAGATTGGCCTGACTCGTTGAGAAGTACAAATCAGTGATGTCACTTCACTCTTCTTAATAATTTAACCTATCGTCTTCATCTTCACTGAAGTTTTTTCACCTATTTTCTGCATTAAGAAGGGAATCACCTTCAGAGGAATAATTATTCGATAATAATCTCCCATCCACTTCTCACAAGTTTATCAAAGTATCTTGTAATAAAACCAGAACTGAATGTTATAGCCACAAACCCAAAGTGATACAATCAGCAAATCTGAACTGTGAAAGAAGTTACAGAGCTACATTAAGAAACAGATGGAGTGAGCCTGAAACAATCACAGATAAGCCAGCACAAAGGAACTTAACTTCAGATTAATCAAGGTTGAGATGCTCAAGGCAACCATGGGGAGTGAAGTACATTAAAATTAACAGGAGATACATGTTAATCATAGGCTGCTTCTTATATCTCACCCCAGGTCTGTACAGAACAACACATGGAATTGTAGGTGTCCCTGTTTACCACATTCCCTTGCTTTACACGTGATTTTTGCAGTGTGGTCAAGGAAAAGATCTGTCTCAAAAAATGGCTTTCCCAGACTTGTTAACTTCAATGAGAATTGGAAAAAGCTTATGAGGATTTAGAACTCCCACATTAAATTGCAAAAAAATGTCAGAACAAGCCTCAAATGTACACTCTCATAACACTTGAAACTAAGCATGTTGAAAACAAACAAATAGCCAGCAAATACTCAGTTATACAACCAACCACACTTCACACAGCCAAAAGCTGTCACTTGGCTTCAGCAGCACTTTTTCTAAATTCAGGTTTTCTGCTGGGTATTGGCAACTTAAACATAATTCCTTGGTGCAGGATTCCAAAGATACAAAGAAGCAACTCCCAAACCAAAATTAATTCAGAGCTTTAATAAAGTGCAAAATTCAATGGCGATATTTAATGCTAAGCACACAAGTCCAGCAGTGTCTCATACCTTTTAATCTCCAAATCAGATAAGCAAGTACATCCAAAGCAGATGACTTATTTGACAATTTGAGAGCATGAAAGTGAAGCTGCACATTTATATCGTCTCATGGCGACATTTTTTTTTTTAATTTCCTGCTGGATGAACCACAAAAAAGAAAAAATTCCCATTGTTAGAATCTATTTCCTCACCTGAGAAACACACCTTGTTTTCCAATACATACAGTACCAAGACAAACTTGTGATCTGGGCTAAACTGCAGAAGTGAATTGAAAGTCCATATTTCAAAAGAAAACAATGCAAATGGTTATAACCAAGGAAATTAATGCAGGCAGAAACAATTTAATGCATGCATTCCATGTAGTTTTTGCTAATTACTTTTTAAGTACTTCTGCACAGTAGTGGCTAAAGAGGAATTACATAAAAGGGAGATTACATAAAAACATTTCCAAGTGGGTGTTTCATGCTGAGCCACAGTCTGCAACAGCAGTGCTGATTACCCAGGACAGCCTTGGCTTCACTTCCAAGGCCTTTAATGGCCCACCATAATCTCATTCACAGAATGGCTTGGATTGGAAGGGAACTTAAAGGTCATTTCATTCCAACCCCTCTGCCATGGGCAGGACACCTTCCACTATCTCAGGGTTGCTCCAAGCACTGTCCAACCTGGCCTTGGACACTTCCATGGATGGGGCAGCCACAGCTTCTCTGGGCAGCCTTTGCCAGGGCCTCACCACCCTTACTGGGAGGAAGTTATTTCTTATATCTGATCTAAAAGTACCATCTTTCAGTTTAAAGCCACTCCCCTTTGCCCCGTCACTCCACGCCCTTGTAGCAAGTCCCTCTCCAGCTCTCCTGGAGCCCCTTTGGAAGGCGCTCTAAGGTCTCCCTGAAGCCTCCTCTTCCCCAGCTTGAACAACCCCAGCACTCTCAGCCTGTCTTCATATCCAGCACTCAGATCCTCTGTGCCCCTCCTCTGGACTTGTTCCTACAGATCCCTGTCATCCCCACCTTTTCTTTTCTCAAGCATCAACAGCACAGGTTCCTGCCTAGATTCTGTCCTGCCAGGTAATGACTGAAGTGCTTCGCCACAAGTCCCCGTTCCAGATGTCCTTCTTTTAGCATGGAAAACATCACAAATACATTTCTGTGAGATGTCAGCCTCAAGATTTCTACCACGCTTTGGGGAACCAACACATAGTCGAGGACCTTGAACTGAAAAAGGGTTTCTTGAATTTGTTATTTGATTTGATAAAGCCATCTCCCAACGAAGTGTGGACACACACTACAAACCTCAAGCTGAGCACTCTTCAAAGCCAAGATACCCTGCAGCACTCTCGACAGCTCTCACCTCAGTGACGCCTTCGAGTGTTTACACAGAGCAAACAAAAGGACTCTGGTTTACTTCTGTCTAATTAAAACGTTTTAAAAGAATTTAATTATAAAATGCCAAACGACACAAATGCAAAGATCTATCCTACAGAGAATTAATGATGAATTGAATGACTTTTTTTTAATCAAACTGTTGGCAAGCGGTGTGGGTTTCCTGTTGGTAAACAACCATATGAATGCTAAACATATTTATTCACAACTTGACACGAAATACAGCTCTGTAATTAATCATTTCCCTATCTAAGTCAGAAAAAATAAACCCCCGAACTTGTACCCCCTCTTATTATGAAATAGTCAGCTACACATAAATGAATAATTATCTGAATTATCAACTATCTACAGATGTGCAGCTCTTTTCAGCCCAGACAATGGCATTCCCCTGATGCAAACTGCTAATCCCACACACATTCTCTTATTCTTTGTTTAAAGTGGGAAAATCTCCTTACTTATTAAATGCATTCAATCATGGGCTATTAAAACTATTGTTTCAGGTTATCTATTAATTGCAGGCTTCCCTGTCCATATTCACTGCTAAGTGCCACCCCTCTTATTAATTGAAAAATGCCTGCCTGAGTGGGTAAAATGTTAAAGGCCATGGGTTAAGACTAATTCTGCAAAAATAAGAAATGTGAAAAGTTGCCATTGGAATGAACTGCTTGAAATCCCATCTTATTTTGAAAGGCTGAATTTCAGATACAAAAAATACCCAGTAGAACTTACTTAATTTCAGGCTTAAATAATTTGCAAGAACATTTTGCTTTCCATATCAACAAGATGCTTAGATCTGAAAGGATGTGTGATTGCACTCCCTGTAAGACCTTACTTTAATCTTCTGAAATACCAACAATTAGGAGTCAATATGAAGACAGAGGAAACCATACTGCTCATGGGAAAAGACTAAATTCTTTGTAGGAATATTATATTAATCCAAAATAGACCAGAAATGTAATTCACTGCTTGAATATAGTTCTGAATGTAGTGGCAGCATTTGTATGTCTTTTTTCTCCACTTCAATAGGAAAAATAAATGTACAAGATCTATACAAGCTCAGTACATTCAAAAGAATAAAAGTAATATGCAGTCATAGTGACCAAGTGACATCTTTGGCAGACAAAAAATCTTCTGCTGGTAAAATGAACAAACAAAAAGCTACAACACACACAATTAAGGACATGGAAGATGTGCCAAGACCTAGACTAGAACAGCATGATGCCACCTCCTTCTAAAAGATCTTTTTCATTGTAGTTAACCTTGAGCTAACAAAACACCAAATTCTTACAGACTTAATATGAGATTGTTCCAGAAATTTAATACAGAAACATAAGAATCAATGACTTTATTTAGGTACTTGTAACTCATGTGCAGTTTGCCTTAGTGTGATGGAAGAGAAGTGGGAAAGGCGGAGAAACAATTTAACTTTATAATCCATGAAGTCAACAAGAATGATTCTTGAATAACAACAGATAATAAAACATTCATTATCAAAGTTTCACGTTGTCGTTTGTCTTCAGTGTCTGCAGCTGACAGATACACTCATTTATAATCCTCTGCCAGTTGCAAACTGGCAAACACTTTTGAATTAGTCCCTCGACTTGAGCTATGAATTTAATTGTTTCCACAAACAACTGGGCAATGTTTCAAGGCTTTGCTTCAAGGCACCCAAAAACTCCTGTATCGTCCCTAACAGAAAAACCAACAGGCTGTTCCCTGGCTTTTCCTGGAATGCTGGTTCTGTTCAGAATTAAACACAACCTGGATGAAAAATTTAAGAAGTATCAAAAGTAATGTATCAAAAAAAATCTCTTTGTCTGACAGTCTTCTGACTAGTTCCAATTTTGATCCAGATTAGAAGCATTTCTAAACCTCCAAGGACTTTCATTAGGTAAGCCAAAAAAATTCTGCGTGTGTTTAAATTTGCTCTCCTGTATGGAATTCACCAGAAACACTGAACAGAGTGAAAATTGGTGTTCATATCCACGAAGAAAAATGCTCTTCTCAGTTTTATTACCAGACTAAGAATGAAACACTACTTAAACTGCATAACGAAGAATTTATACTTAAACAGAAAAAAATCAACAGATTAAAGCCAAGGTAAATGATACAGTGATTACTGCATTGCTCCTTTAATTTGGGACTATTCTGATCATATGGAATTAAATAGATTGTTCACAAAATCCTCTGTGAGCACATGATCAAAGCTATATCAGAAACACGATGATTACCAGTCACAACTCCAGGCAACACATTGCTGCAGACAAAATTGATGTAAATCAGAAATGAGAAGCACTGGAAAAATGTGATAGGTCCTTGTTGAAACAGTCTCATAAATACTCAAATACTTTATAGTCATTGTTTCTTGATTTTTCAACCAGACAGATGACAAACCTCAAATATTTGATTAACTATATATCAAGAGGCCTTGGAATTAAGAATTAAAGAATGAATTGTGTCAGTAATTATGGACATTCATGCATTATGATTGAAATGCACAAGCATTTGTAAGAGGTTACCAAAGGAGTAACTCAATGTGGAAGAAATGGCATTGCCAGGGATTAAGACAGGCTGGATTTGGAAAACAAAATTAAAAATGAAAAGGGTCACTTTTCACTTTGGCAGATATCTACCAGTGAATGTCTCAAAGTTTAATTTAAAATATGTTAACATTCTCTAGAAAGGTGAGGAGTGATACAATCAGTGGTCTGAAGAAAGCAAATTATCTGGTTATAGTTGATGGAAAATAGAACAACAATACAGCAATATTGAAATGATCCAATTTAGCAGTTTCTGCACTCTTTCACCTGTGATTTAATTCCTCTGCTCAAGTAAAGCAGAGAGATTAATGTACATTGGAATGGTTTAGTCATCCTGTCAAAGAACCAAAACCTGCTCAAAGCCCAGATAATCAAGTTTGGATAACAATGCACCTAAATACACATGCAAAATTCTTCATTTTTCCACAGGTTTACAAATATTCATTTCAGCAGAGATAAGAAAAAAATCTCATGCAGAACTTCATTGCAATGGATTCAAATGTAAACAGGTGTGGTACTTGACAGAGCCAACTACATAAATATACTTGTATTTCATTACTCCTTATGCAATGAATGTATTCACTCATTCACAGAAAGAGAACATTCTTTTATAGTCACCACTATCAAAAGTACAGAGATATATGAAACAATTTAAAATAAGACATTGCTATTAAATTATAATCTTAGATCCATCTTTACAATATTTAACCACTCCAAGCATATGGATTTTATAATTGCAAAGTCAATACAACATTTTAGTAAATTAAAAAAAAAAAACCAGGAAATCTGAATAAGACATTTTATTTTTGGTTCATAATTGCCTCTTAAGGGGTTTCTTTAACCCTTCTCTGTTAATTAGCCATCTGTTAAAGGTTATCATCAGAGATATGATAACTGGTAGAGATGACAATTCTGATCCAAACTGGCAATATTTTTGCTTGTGTCCTGTGTTTATTGATTCTGTATTTTTTTCCCTCATGGATGGGCACTTGGGAGTACAGCAAACTCATGGTATTGGTGTTTCAAAGGAGGCTTAGTCAACATCACCCTTACTTCACTTTAGTACAAACTGCCAAGGCAAGACCAAGGACATGGCAGTTGACTGCCACCAGGATGTTTGGATTCTTGGTCCAAATACTTACACCTCAAACTGGCCACTGTTTTTTGCACTTACTTAAAAAGAGCCCTCATTCAATGCCATCACCTCAGTTATTTTCTGGCCTGCACCTCAAGTTTCCATAAAATCTCCCCTCCTGCAAAACAACCATGGTTCAGTTAATCACCATCATAGCCAGTCTCTGTTATTACATGCTAGGCTTTGATTACCAGGACTTCAGCAAATCCAATATCCTTGATTTTCTCTTATGGCTGCAGCTGTGAAAATGACTTCTGGAGAACACTGGGACTGGCAGAAAATGCCAAGGCGGTTCTGCACTGAGAGCCTGCTGCTCTCCCTCTGGTGTAAAATTCACACACGAGTTATAAAGCTCCTTCTGAAATAATTGTCCACTCTTCAGGCTTTGAAATCAAAGCCCAGCAAGTCCTTCTTGTGCCTGTCCAAACCCTCCCACCCCACCCAGCTCTGAGGAGTTACAACCCTAATTTATGCCCCACATTGATTATTTGACAAGTGAACTCCACAAACCCACGTGATGGCAGAGCTGTGAATGCTCACAGTTAACAATGCTCCATGTGAGGAAGGAACAGGAATTCTTTAAAGCATTTTGCAGCCACACAAACAAGAATTTACGTATTGTTAAATCACAAACCATGCAGCTCCTTGGTCAGGAGTGGCATTTAGCTACAGTCATTGGTGGCAGTGTAGGCAGGACAAACTGTTATAAAGCACAAAATAATGCAACAGTTCAGCCTGTATTTTGCTGAATATGGATGTCACCAGGATGCTGGGGTTTTCACTTCACTTGCAGGTTATTTTCAGGCCTTCCCATGTATGGCAAGCTTTTGTAAGCATTCTTCTAAAAGCACGTTGGTCCATTCAAAAAAGAAGTAAAAAAAATGCATGGACACTTTTCAACACTGCAGACAGCTGCAAATGGTAAAGACTTAAATGTGTACAAACCCTCAAAGAAACAAAACCCATTGTATTGATTTCTGGATAGTTATTTTGGTTTCCCAATCATGAAAAAGCTACAGGTAGCAGTTTTCAGTATAACGTGATGCTGCAGTTGTCGCCTGTTTCTCATTAATTTTTCATTCCTACAAGAAAAAGTCTTTCCTGGGAGCACTAAGTGTCAGTGCAAGTCTGTTTCATTCACTTTTCAACACCAGACACGTATTTATTCCTAAGTTTTCAATTCCATTGCATAGCTTGCTATGCAACTTGCACACATCAACCCCAGCAGCAGACAGCTTTTCACCAAAAACTTGTAACTTGACATACACCTTGTCTTGCCTTAGGCTTAAATTGATTAATTCATCTTTCACTTGAGGTAAAGTCTCTCATTTAAAATGTTTTAGTAGGAAAAGGCAGATTTTACAAACTGAACCAGAAAAAGGACTTTCAGCATCTTTGTCGCACTTTCAAATTTGATATTATGCACAGCTGTTAAGGAAGTCTTTAACTTAATTTTGCTGTTGCTATCTACATGGAGTTTCTGCTTTCTGGATACTCCTTCCTGTGCAAAATATGAGGACTACAAAGCAATGGCTGTCTCAGTCTTTTCTCCTCTTAGAATTCAATTGAAGTCTCACATTCTCAGATTTTGGCAAGAATATGGAGTCAGAGGAGTAACTCAGAATATCAAAAACTCACTTAAGAAACTCATTCTATTACACCACTGAGTGGAACACCACAGAATAACTTTTGACAGGAGATAGCTAACTCTGCAAAAGGTAACAACACACTACACTAGGTGAACTATGGAAAAGCTTCCAGGAATATGTGTGGTATCTGCCTAAACTAATGATGAAGATAGAGAATTCCTTCTAAAAAAGACATATGCTAATTCAATCACAGAACTCTGACTTCAAGGCAGGAATTTTTGGTCAAATGTTTGTGGGAAGTCAGACTAGATGATCTTAAAGGTCTTTCCTAATGTTCAAATCTGTCTCAAGGAGTACATACAGTTTTGGGGTTGTATAACCTCCATGTACCTCAATATTTCTGGCATATTACTGACATAAATTTGTTTTAACTCTAGAGTAAAAGGGTAGATGATCATCAGAATATCCATCAGCTACTCCCTTGACAGCTCATTTTGATGGCTCATTTTGATGGCAAGACGAGATGAGAGCAGGGGAGTTTAACCTGGAAAAGAAATTCAGCATATATGGAAAGCTGTGCTGAATGAAGCAAAGAGAGCAAGAACCCCCTGCCCCAAATGTTTAGCTCATGAATTTGCAGAGTTTTGTAACCCTAACAAAGATAAAGATGAGCTGGTTTTTGTCTGACATTTCCCCTTTATTAGCACAAACACTGCTCACGTGCTGAATTTGGGCCAAAGAGCACATAAAAGCAGTGCATTTGGGAGGTTGCTGGAGAGAACCATTTCCAGGTGAGACTGCAAATGTGCATCCACTCTTCCAGGTGTCACTGTTCTCTGTCCTGCAGCTGAAGGCAAGGCATTGTGAACAGCAGCAGGACTGCCAGCTTGATTTTCACTTGCATTTGAGGCACACAGGCTGCTTTGAGCCCTTTTCATCCACACAGCAAAGCTGACTTGCAGCAAATGAAATGCTACATCATGTTACTCTGTGAAGAACTGCTGAGAATAACACAGCTGAGCACTTAAATCAAGGAAAGGAACGTCCCTTGGCAGGGAAATAAGACACAGGGACGTACCCACCATGTGCCTCAAGAGGGGAAGGGGCTGCAGAACAAAGGGTTTTAATGGAAGCCACAACATCTTCTTTAAATGTGAAAACAATGTTAGAAGCACCATTACATGGCCAGTTCTCTGACCAGACAGCTGTACACACCCTACAGCCACATTTCTACAACTGTATTTATCCTGATGTTACAAATTTTACAGCTGAATTAGTGAATAAAATAACAAACAATGTGAGCAGTGAAAATTCAAAGCTATTATTAATCCTGTAGACTAATAGTATTAGTGACTGTCCACCTACAATGGCATATGATAGACAGGAGAGCTACTAAACCATTCAAACCAGATATTTCAGAAGTCTGTAAAATCCTTCCTCTCTCCCCCTCCTCAAATATTTATTTTCCATGGCAATAATGACCTCAGTATTCAAGGCAGCCCTTGAAGATTAATGACCAGTGGAGGTTAATGGTCCTCAGCTATTCTTCAAACCATCAACTCCTCCCAGCCAGTCATTAATCCACAAGCAATGCCTTAATGCTTCACTTATTACTGCTTAAGCATCAAGCCTGTAAATTTTCAGGGCATTAAATCTCAAAAAGTAACCTTTTTCCCTTCACAGACCTCTATTTCAACAAAGCAGACAGATGAGATGAAAGTGACTTCATTTTACAGGGATTCTCCTCAACTTTAGCAAAGAATAGCATTTATTTGTGTTTATTTGCATTTATTTGCTTCGGGCACTAATAAATAACATCTCCTTTCCTGTCAAAGTAGGGATACCAAACCTCCTTCAGCCAGAATGTCTTTGACACCTCTATTGAAAATGTGCTCTCCCTCAGCTTAGCCCAGCAGGAGACCACACTGGAGGATGTGGAATTGCACAACTCAGGTTACACAGCCTGGTTTCTCACAGAGTTCTGCCTCTGGCTGTTGGGTGACTTGGGACAGTGTTGCCACCTCCAGAGAACTTTCCCCTTTCATTCTTTACCTGTTTAGGTTAAACTGCTTGAGGAAAGGAAAAGTTCTGGTGTAGGATGAGGATGGAGAGACCTCTATATATAGAACAGATTTCTATTCCATACTTCAACATAAACAATTGCAACAAATCTCTTCCAAGAGCCTGTTAAACTCAACATTCCCCTGTACATAATTTTGTACACTGAAGTGGTACAGGGTGTAAAAATCATCCAATCACAGAATGCTTTGTGTTGGAGGGACTTGAAAGTACCACCTAGTACCACTCCCTGACAAGGCCAGGGACACCTTCCACTATCCCAGGGTGCTCCAAGCCCTGTCCAACCTGGCCTTGGACACTGCCAGGGCTGGGGCAGCCACAGCTTCTCTGGACACCCTGTGCCAGGGCCTCAGCACCCTCATAACCATCACAACTCATCACCTTTCCTCCACACCATTTATTAGTCTTTTAAAAAGTCATGACAGATGATTTGCTTTATTGTTCCAGGGTGCCAACAGAATAAGCCATCAAAAATGGCCAAAAAAAAATCAAGTCTTTCTTTAAATAGTGACATCATCAATCACACAATCAATTTCCATTCAGAAGGTTAATTATATAAATGTATCTAATTTAGACTCATTTGATCTAGGTAGCCCATCAATCATCTAAAGGGTAGCCTTTCTTCACCCTTTAATTTTCCTTTCTCTTATTCTTTTAAATGGACATCAAGTTTTACATTCTTTCCTTATTGTAATGCTCTGGCTAACAGGATGTGTTTTACAAAGCGTTCACAACTCTGATGTTCAAAAGAAAATGAAAAATTCTTTGTAGGGTTCAGTGTCCACAGATATGACAAACACAGCAAGATTTCATTATTCTTCAATCATTTGCTTTGCGGAAAACACTACAACAGACTTAGAAAAATGTTGACATTAAATTTAGAAAAAGACTAGACATAATATCAGACTATTATCATGCTCATTTATATTGGCACTCAACGAGCACTAGTTGTGAAGGCAGCAGGGCTGGCTGTCAAACGTGAGCAAATTGACAAGCTATTAGAGTGCCAACTGGAGGGATTCAATTAGAACATTTACTCCAGCACCAGCAAAGCCTTGCTTTTAAGATAAAGCAGAAATGTGGTGTGTGTGCTGACCAGGAAATAAAAATAGAAAATTAATAGGCATAGACAGAAGTGTATCACTTCCTTTCTGCTATAAAAGGCACAAACAAAGAGATTAACTCGAAAATATTAACTCTAAAAAAGGCAATATCCAACTCAAATCAAAGGAAAACAGCGTGGCAGAGTCTGTGTCATGGTTCTGTCCCAGAGACTGACAAGCTCTGATCTCCTCAAAGCTACTTTGGGATCCCAGTCTTGGGACCCTTCAGCCTTGGACACTGACACTTTGACACTGACTTTTCCCTCAAGTACTGAATAAATTTCAAGAAGAACTGGGGAGTTTTTAACAATCTTTTAAGACAAAACAACATAAAACACACAACACAAACCTGACTAAACCTCACTCAGATAAATCTTCACAGAATATTCTAAGTTGTAAGGGACCTACATGGATCGAGTCCAACTCTCTTAAGTGAATGGATCGAAACTCTGATATTGGCACTAAATGACACCATTCCCATTTCCTCACTCATCTTTTCACACTCTCTGCTTCCTCCACCAGCAAGGTGTTGAACAGAGATGCATTTGGTTGCCACTTCCTACCTGGGAGGGGGATTTGGCTCTGAGTTCAGCAGTGCCACTGCAAACCGGGGCACAGGGGCTGAAAGGACAGCCCATAAAGGAGGAATGGAAAGATATTAGGAACACAAATTCCCACATGGAAAAGGATGGAAGACTCAGAAGAAGAGGGAGGAACTGTAGAAGTAACTCCTGCAAAAGGTTGGGCATACTGAGAGAAAACATTTGAAGCCAGATCCTGTTTCCAGATGCAAATCTGGAGTTCTACCACAGCCTCTGGAAACAGCATTTGCCACCTGCCATCTTCTGTGCATGCACCCAGATCACAAATTCAACCCCAAAAAATACCTGCGAGGAGTTCCAGTCACTCACTTGACAGCCCATGAAATATCTTCCCTTTTTCAGCCTACTTACTTTTAAAGTTTTCCAGATAGATGGCCTGTACTTTATTTCAAATAGGAAGTGATTTTTGGCAGGGCTCTGCAAACAGAAATGCAGACTGAGTAAGGGAAGAACCTACTCAGCAGACTCCTTGCCTCAGCAGGAAGGGCACACTCCGAGCTAATTTCAGGATCAAAGTCTCACACCACAGCTCTTGCTGATAGGATTTTTTTAAAATGATATTCACTTCTCTTTGTTTCTAAAAATGTTTAGTTCCAATTTTACTAAGATTAAATAATTCTACTCCCTCCTTCATATTTACACCTTTTATACACTTCAAAATGCTCAGCATGTCCCTCCTCCCAGGGAGAATAATTTTTTGCCACTTCCCTATAACCCTTTCACCCCCTGCCTCCATTATTTTTGATGTTTTCTTTGATTTATTCAGGCACAGAAGTTTGATGGAGGAACAAAATGAAGGCATGTATGAAAGGTCCAGTTTATCAAAATCTACACAAGAATGATTTCAAAGGACAGGAAATAAAAGTTTTCCCTTTTCACATATTTACAAAATGCAATCAAAATTCACCAAATCCTTTAAGAAAATATTAGCAAGGAAAAAAGAGAAAACACTTTTACTGTAGTTCAGGATAGGAAAGGTACACTAGAGCTTTAAAAACCCTGGACTGGAGAACAGCAGCAAGATAACGGAAGTTTGCTTGAAACTGTTATGATAAAAATGTGTGTGAAGTATGCATGGAAAACTGGTATGTGTGATAGGGAAAAAAAAAGGGAATAAAAATTAATAGGAGATGGTGTGGGAGCCTCTAAAGGTTTCAATGCTGTGAGCTTGAAGTGACAACATCTCTAACAGGTGCCAGAGATAGGAATGTCCTACATGGATTTTCCCCCCATGACTGACAATAATCATAAAGATAGAGCATCTGCACCATCACATTCTATTTCATGCCATTTATTTGATTTTGGCTTTTTGATGTTGGTCTTTGGAGGAAATAGTTTCTGTGGAAACAATTTTGTCACTGATGCAGCAGGTGAAAAGTTGTGTTGGTGAAAAGTTAGTTCATGCACCATTTTGAAGTCTGAAGGGTGGTTTGGGTAAAAAAACAACATAAACTGCACTAAAATGTGTGTTCTACCTGTGGCTGCACCAGCTGCACTGACCCAGTGGACAATCAGTGCTTCACTGCATTGCATCCAACACATGGAGAAACCTGCTCCCTTCACTCTGCAGGCAGCCAGCAGCTCAGAAAGAACACTAACTCACATATTTCCAGCTCCAGCAGAATTTGTACCTTTCAGACACAGTCCCAAGGGAAGGATTCTGCCTTAGCATCCCACCTTATGCAAGAGAGGAATCCTGCCTTCAACAAGTCCTTTGCTTTGATCCTGACAGCACAGGGTTAAAAATGTTTCTAAAATCGCAGTAGCTGAAGTAAGCCTTGGGAACTGGAGTGGGCATTGTCTTTGCTAAAATCATGTGAACCTACACCTGTGTACCCACCTGTATAGTAGATGATGAAGTTAAATGTGATACTTGCTTAGTAAATATAAGTAAAAATAATTATTCGGTCACAATAAGAATCACGAGAGAGGAACAATGATCGTGAGAAATGTTGTGGGGAGAGCGCCTAAACTCATGCTTGGGTGAAAACAATATACACAATAGAACAATATCAAGTTAATGATTAACATATGATTATACAACAGTTATGTAAGGAAAGGGTATAAAAATGTATCCATCTCGAATCCATGTCGGAGTCTGATTTGGGTTCGTTTGTACCTTGATTCCCAGAGCTCTTCAAATAAAAGCACCTGCATATAATCATCCAGTGATCATGTGTTTCTATGCTAACAATCCTAAGTATCAAGAAACAGATCATCCCCGTCTCACCTATTCCTGATGGTTTTTCTTAGCTAAATGAAATTACTCCAGCTTTTCATGACAGCTGAGACAGCTCCTCCTGTCTTCCTAGAATGATTTTCCAAGAAGTGCTGCTACAGAGCTGTTGTGACCATAGGGACTCTGTTGTGCTAGAATTAATCACAGAATGGGCTGGAAGGAACCTTTAAACTCATCTCATTCCAGCCCCTGACATGGACAGGGGCACCTTCCACTATCCCAGGTCACTTCAAACCCTGTCCAACCTGGCCTTGGCCACTTGGCTTCAGAAGTGTGCACACAGTGAGCATTGCTTCAGGCTCTGTGCATGTGCAGAACTGCACAGGTGCATTACCTAGGAAAAAAAGCCAGTTTAATTCAGCCCACACAGAAGAGAACTAAACAGGTATTAAAGATCCAATATGATTTCAGTAGATTACAGCAAACCAACACTAACACTCCAGTACCTGGGGATTTATAAATAATAAAAATATCTCACTGAGAAGAGAATCAAACCTTGACTGCTCATGGAAATAGAACTCCTCTCCCTATGGCAGTTTTGAAATTTCATCTCCAACTCTGAAAATAGAAATTTTAAAATTATTCTCAGTTAAATCCATGGAAGCACTGACCTTCAGTATCTGCAATGTTCAAAGAAAAAGACACTTGCACTTCTGATTGACAGATCCATTGCAAACACAGCCTCAGCAGCTCCAGTGTGAGTGTTGAGAAATGCAACCTGAGCATCCACAACTCACTCATTCTGACTTACTGAAGCAGTTTTTCCTTGTCAGGAGAATTGCACAATTCAAGATTCAGCCCTACAGAGAACAGCAATCAGGAAACCACTCTCATGTATGAAGTGATCTTAAGCATTGGAGTGACAAAATAATGCACTAATATCTTCCTATAAAATTCCAAATCAATAGGAAAGTGCCTGCTTTCAATTAAGGACTTGAATTATCCTTTGTATTTACTACCTGGAGAATCCATAAGCAATTCAGGTAAAATGCTTATACTGAAAAAGCCCCTTACACCTTAAAAAAAACCCAAGCTGCAAATTAGGCAAACCTCAACTCAATGACTATGCAAGTGTGGTTGCAAAAGATAAATCTAATTTGTTCATTCTGGAGAACAGTTTTCTACCATGGAAACACTTCCTGGGAGAGACCTTACTGGATCTTTCCAGCTTGAGATTCCACAACTGATTCCTGGAAACCTTGTCATGCCAGCCCCCATGCAAACCATGCAGCACTAACAGGAATGAAAACCAAAGCACACAAATGTCTCAGCCCTGTCCTGTGCTCCTCAGAGCAATCTCCAAACTAACCCAGATCAGAAAAATATATCCAAATTTCCTTAAGAGCTGGGGGATTAAGAAAGAAACTCATGATATTACCTGCCTCCATTTATTTTGAGTGAAAAGTACTCAAAAATACTTTGAGAATTGCCTTAAAGCCTTTCCAGAATGGGAAAATATTGTTACAGCTTTAAGTGCTTTTGCCTCCAACCCTTCCAGACCCTTTGCTATCTAAAATGTTAGATAATGCCTCAGTGGGTTACCAAGTTAAACCCCCTCGTTCAGGGCTGAAAAGCTCTTGAATACATGAGCAAGATCAAAGCAGGTAAGCTCAATAAACGGTGTAGTCCCTGTTTAGGGGCTTGAGGAGCATCACTTCCACAGCATGTTGGAAGTAATTTTCTCTGGTGACATGCTATGTTTTGTCTTACTGAACATTTAACCTCTAGATCTGGACAGCACACATTTGGCACCGGCACATTTCTTTAGGGAACACCGGAGTGGTTACTCCAAGTGACAGTTTTCTAATTATTCTGTCAAGCATCAATCTGTGAAGTTCCCAGTTCCTCAGCACCCTGATTGACAGGGCAATCAGCACTTTACTTAAAGCCTCTAGAGCTGTTCTGGCCTGACAAATGCTTTTAAAAAAAAACCCCAACCCAACCAACCCCTCCTCCCCAGTGTGAAACCGGAGTGGAATATTTGACTTCCAAAACAAATCCCCACTCTCTACAAATACAATTCCCCAAAAGATTGCATTAGCATATAAAATGCACCTCTAGAGAAGGAAGAGCTGACCAAAACAGTATTTTCTTTTATATTACAATAATTCATTTATTTTGGAGCAAATCAGCTGATGAAAGTACATCAAAAACTGAGAAGGAACTGAGACAGCACAATCATTTTCACTAAAGATTTCCTTCTCTTCTCTTAAGAGAAGGAAAAGAGCCCCACCTTTGAAGCACTTTTAGCTTGATTCCAAGTTCCCCTGATTTCTGATAAACATCATCTTCCTCTGCTGAGGGTGGTATTGTGACTCTGGGGCTTTACAGCACCTCTGACTGTAAGAAGTGAGAAAATGAGGGACTTGGTGAGTGATAAACAATTCTCCCTGTACCAAGTTCAGGGAAAAGTAAAAGCTATTTAGTAGTCACGACCACGATTTCCTAAATAACATGAAAGTACTTCATGCTCTTTATCCACTGTGTAATTAAATTCAACACCAGGGCTGAGATTTTGACCAAGAAGTTGGCACTAGAATTACACAGAGTTTGATTTATGTGCCAAGATGCTGCAACTGAGAATTCAATAGTGGAGTTGCTCTTCTTGGCTTGCTTGTATTGGTATTGGAATCTTCTTGTACTGGTATTGTTCAGCTTCATGCAAAGGGAAGCTCTCTCACCATACAGAACTGCAGCACCAATACCAGCTAATATTATGTTATTGTAATACCAATAATAGTTTCTACTGAAATCAAACTTGTGCTTGATTTTCTCCTTTGGTTTGAAATGGTAAATTGTGAATAATGGAAGTTTGGCAGCCAGTTTTTTATGGTGAGCACTCTGGAGTGCTGTGTGGTAAAACACAGTGAACTCAGCAAGACTAAAACATAAATGAAATACCAAATACAAACACAGGGTGGAAGAGTGCAGCATTTTCTCCCTAGCAAGAGTGAGCTGCAGAAAATCTCTCTTTAGTTTTAATACTTTTTTTTTTTTTTTTTTTTTAAGGACATTAATATCAAGACATATTCACACAAAAATCCTTTTTTTTTCCTTGGATTTGAGTCAAAACTCCCAATAGTTCTTGACAGAAGGGAATGACAGGGCTGACCAAAAGGCAGAAGGAAGTTCTTTGATAAAAAGCCACACACTGCAGTGGTCAGTAAGGTGGAAGCTCTTCCACTGGTCAGGGGCAAGGCTGAACCCATCTGCTTTTCTTACGGAAGTTCAACAGATGTTCAGCATTATTAAGAGAGTTAAAGGAATGTTGCTGATTTGTAGACACCATCTTTGCTCTAATTGTTTTTATCTTTTCAGTTCAATTACTTCCACAGTCTGTATGACTAAGTGAAAACAAAAATGTATTTGAGGTTCTCTCAAAGTAATACACATGAAAATCCCAGAACAACTGTGCAGAGCCCCATGGAAGTTTTGATTAAAGGCAAATCCTTCACAATTCAGAGAGCACATACTCAATCAATGGTTGAAGAGGAAAACCTCCAGGGAGCAGCAGGAACTAAACAATTCTGATAAGGTTTCTGTGACTTTTCAGCAAATAGTAATTTGCTCCTTTATATTTCTTCAATGAGAAGTCAAGCATTGCAGTCCCAAACCTTTAAATCAAATGATTTGCTGGGCATCAGGCATTCAACTTTCACCACCTACTATAAAATATTGACTCTGCACATTCATTCATTTCTACCCAATAATTGATTCTTCTTTTTTTGCCTGTTACAGGCCCATAACAGTATTCTGGGAGGTTGACTTAATCAAGATTTACTTAAGGAAAAAGAAATCCTCAGCGTTTTCAAGTTTTAATCTTGTCTAGATTAAAACCTGCACCACATAAGCATGTGCAAAATCTATTTCCTTAATGAGATGTTTTTACTCTTTTCCCGTGTTATCGCTCTTAATTCAAAATCTACCATTCACAAGTGCCATCCATAGTTTATACAAAGGTTTCTGCTTTAATCACAGGGTTGGCATCACTCTGTCACAGGACAGAGCTCTGTGCACACTTTTGCTGAACAACCCTCTGAGGGGTCCTTTCTGAAGGTGCAGATTTCATTCCTTTTTCTGGTAAAGTCAATACTGACTTCCACGGTCAGCTCACCTGTCAGCCATCCAGAAATCCAATTTTATGGCACTGATAGCAGCATTGTTGTGTTTCCTGCACTGAGGCACTGCAGAGTTCTTGGGGGAGGATGGCAGAGGATGGTGGGAGCCACAACAGCTCCAGCTCCTCTGCCCTGAGCGGTTTTTTTGCAGCAAGGGAGGCTCCTTCTCCCCCACGTTCCCAGGGAATGAACATCTGGTGCTCTGCAGCTCTTTGGTTACTCAGGCTTACCCTTAAATAATTAGAAATGGTTTCTAAAGTACAGCAACAGCCAGCACTGCATACAAAACAGGCTGGAAATGTGCACACAAGTTGTGTCAGAGCAGAACTCAGGTACAGATCTGCAGATTTACTCACCTTCACTGTAGCAAAGTGCACGTAAAAATTAAAAAGAAAGTTCTCTTTTCCCTCTGCTTATTTGATGAGGAAAATATGTATGCAAATGAAAAAGAATATGACAGCCATAGCAGAAGATTCAAAGTGAAAAGGGTTTTGTAAAAGCAGTCAAATGTCTTTTAAACTCATTTTGAATAGCTGCAGTAATACAATACCTGCTCCATCCCGGCCAAACAGAAGAAATTATATGACTATTTGCAACAAGTAAGGCTACCTTATTCTTAATCAACTCCTCTAATTGCTTGAGAAAAAATATTTTAAATGTTTGGTATTTTTCTGCTGAAAACATCAGAATAATTTTGGAAATTTCAGCAGAATCTATTTGGCCAGACATTACCCACCTGTCTTTCCACATACTGGCACTAATTGTCTTTCAGTTGGAATTTTCCAAGTAATTTGGCTCAAAATGGTTTAAACTTTTTCCATAAAAAATATTATGAAGAAAATAAGTTTTTAGCTCTTTTCCTTGAGACAGCTCTCTTCCCCTGAAATGTGCAGATGTCCACCAACCCCAAGGAAAACCAACAGCTTCCATTAAAATTATATCAGATTTCCAAATAAAACCCTTCAGTTAAAGTGACTGTTTCTGTTAACATTTAGGTACTACCATTGCAAAAAAAATAAAAAATAAAAAAGCTTTGCATTTCTATTCTGCTTTCAATAGAGACACAGGAAAATGCCTGGGAATTGGGACCCCCTTTTCCTTGACAAGCAGAGCCTGTGTAGGATCCCAGCCATGTAACCTATGCCAGAAGGCAGCAGGAGCCCAAATTGTAACTTCAAGCCCCCCTGGCCACCTGCTGCCTTCTCCCAGATGCAATCCCTTCCTTGGGCATCCACAACCACAGGTAACTCCCCTGCAATTCAATGGGTTTTGTGTCCACATTTTAGAAAAGAATCCATGGTGTCATTTTAATAATGTAGAGGGAGTGCGTTCCTTAAATACAGATATTTAAGATCACTTTCCCCTCCAGTGCTTTAACAGGTACCCCCACAGCAAGCAAGAGCTCAATTCTGTTGAACAAAGGGGACAGAGAAGAAACATCCCTTTGAGTTGTCACAAAAGGAGTGGAAAAATAGGGCAGCAAAAATTTCCTGCTTTCTGTTCACCAGGGTTAAGCCAGAATCTGCTGTGTTGTTTGGGACAGAAAAACAAATGCATGTGGATGTTTAAAATAGAGAGAAAAGCTTACAAAACAAATGAACAAAACACCCACAGGGAAACAATTTCCCTCCCCAAAGGTATTAGGTAGAACCTTAGAGAAAATTTGAGAAGTTGATTAAGCTCAGGGCTATAAATACATATACATTAGGTAAACATTTCAAGCCAAAGTCACTGAAAGATCCAGTGGCTGACACGTGCTCACAGTACCTGAAACAAGCAGCACATAATCTGCTTTTTCTCCAGGATAGTTCAGGTTTGGTGTATGAGTACAATTATGTGATACCCACAAAATCCAATATATTCCCAGAGACAGTCCCCAGGCTTTGCCCAGCTCTGACTGAAGTAGTTCTTTGTGCAGACCTCATCCCTTGCACCCTCACACTGCTTTACTCACACTCTGCACCCCTCTATTCCCTACTCACAGTTTGCACAGCTCTTGGAGCCACCCAAATCAGCTGAACCCCTGAGCAACTGAGGGGACTGTGGGAAAATGCCCACAGAGTCTGTTGGGAATATTCCTACTCACATCCCAGACTACAAACATGAAAGAACTGGCCACTGGGAGATGGAAATGGAATCACTTCTGCTTTCTGCAGATTGTTATCAAAAGTAGGAGCACTAAAAGAAATAAACTGTTCACTTCTCACACTCTCTATAAACACCTGACTTCAGAGACTGCCGAGTATGACAGGTACAAAAAATGGAACATCTTTTGGGAAACAGGACTAAGTGTATCTTCCTATAAGAACACAGTTTTTTATTAGAAGATGAAACTAAACCTCAAACAAAAGACTAAAAGCTACTCATTTGTGGTAGATGTGAATTTGCCAACTATTTAAGCACGTGATAAGGTTTAAAAGTGAATAGACTCATTTATTTCAGCTTTATCCATCCTCTCAGAATAACAGATAATAAAATATTAAAACTTGAAACAGGTTTGAATTCAAATCAACAAATTCTTGTTGATTTGAGCATGAATATGAATCAGTGAAATAATTCAGTCCTACCTGAAGCAAAACAGAGATTCAAGTGAAATAGCTTTGATCCTCTTTCATTAAGCTGTATTTCAAACAGTTTTTGTCTTTTCCAAAACTCTTCCCTCACCCTATGATACCCTTTTAATTAAAAAAAAAACAACTATAGATATATCTTTACTCTAACAATCTTAGCAACATCAAGCCCTTCTGTCATTAAAAGATAATTTTATGATAGGAAAATGCTTATTAATTTTGTCATGGTTTACCATTTTTTCCCCAAATTGAGTCTTATCAGTAAGAAAAATACGAAGTCCTATCTACCTGTGCTCCATCCATCCAGAGTGCTTCTGAAATGATAAGGAAAACCAGTTGTTATTTATTTCACTGTCACAAGAGTGTGCCTAACCAGCACAAACGGCTGAAAGCACCTACCCAAGATACACATTTCATCATCTGGGCCAGTTTATCAGGAACAGATGGAGGCAAGGTGATTAAATTTCTTCATTTTGATTGAAAGAACAAACGCTTTCCTAGACAGCCATAACACCCACTTAAAAATAATGAGAATTAAAATGTGATTTTCTCTACAGAAGAGTTTAAGTAAGGACACCTACAACTTTTCTTTTAATATACTATTTCCTACCTGCATTATCAGATTATTTGTCTTTCATTCTCCTGTATGTGTTCTAGATAGACCATCTAAAAGTAGATTCATAATAAATTACTCATCTCACCAAGATGAATTAACAAATTGAGTTTCCTAAAATATCTTCTCTTTTTATCCTCGCTAATTGTGAAACGAGTCATACAAATTTTCAAAATTTAATCGATTTGGAAATCCCAGTGAAGGATTAAACACTTTTCTGACGTATTTCACATGGCATTTCCTTTTACTGGGCAGTCCCAAGACATGCCTCCTCTTTTCTCCTTGTTTCAGAAGGGACAACACTACAGAGAGGACAATTAGCACACAAACATTTCAAATTCCATCCAAAATGTAACACCTCAGTTTGTGTTCTACCACAAATTTGCCAGCACTTACCATCTATGAAAACATTTGTGAATTTTCCCTTTTCTGCCACAAAGAAAGCAACTACAAAATCACTGCAGGTTTTCCTCTTGCTTAGGAATTTTACTTTCATATCCAGTTTTTAGGACTCATCATAACCCACTATAAAATGCCAAAAGGCATTCAACTTGTGTCCATAAATAATGGCAGATTCATGTTAAAGTATATTTACATATCAATTACTTAGGACTTGATACTACACATGCTCTTGAAAAATATTTTACTTTTGGTTATAAATCAAGACAATTCAATTATGCATTTTAAATGCATAATTGTTCCTCCCATTTTCATAAATATTGTCAATATGCTATCCGTCTCTAAAAATGCCTCAGTGAAATGAAAGAATGACTTTTCAATATTTTAAGTGTTTTAAAAGATGAATAGTCATTTCTTATTAATTCTGCAAAATCCTTGCTGAAGTTCTATTAGTCTGTGTTTTCTCACCAACGAAGAGCTGATTAAAAATGTGTGGAGACTCCTAAATTACTCCTATACACTCAAAACCTACAGTATCTTTAAAAGAACCACGAGCTGCTCCATTGTCTAAAGGCAAAGCATTCGTACAAATTTCTGAGACAAAAACCACAATATGCCTTTGTGAACTTTACCCAGCTTTGCAAGTAGTTTCTGTGCCCCAATAGGTATTTTCTACCTCCACAAACTGCCATTTTATGAGAATAATCTCAAACTTCCAAAGTCAAGACATTACTGCCCTTCCAAAATTACCAATCACAGCTTTATGTTCAGAGCTGTTCTCTGAAACACAGAAGGGAAGCTCCACACCACTCACGGCCCCAAGGCAGGACCAACTCTCCCTGAAACATCCTGGATAACTGCTTGTTTAGCTAGTCCTTAAACACTTGTGCTGCTGGATAGCCTATAAATTCCTAAAATAAACTGCTCTAGGACTCAACCACCATTTTTAGCTGCAGTATTTTCAGAAGAGAGACCCTATACAGCCACATTTCTTTGCTGCTGTTAACCCTCATTTCCTGACTGCCTGAGGCAGACACTGACCTGCAACACCAGAGATTGCCCAGGTTAACTGAAGGCTCCTTCACCTTTCTGTGTCTGATTCCTCTTTCAACCCTTGAATCATTTGTATTTTTGGAATCAGAGAAAATATTGGTCTCTACCTACCTGTTTCCTAAAATATCTTCTCTTTTTATCTGCTTTTTGTCCTGTAGTCCCCTCAAGACAAAACGCCACCCCCCAAATGTTGTTAGAAGAAAACACTAAGGTGATGTAGCAAGATCCAGCTTCCAAAAACTATGTGGAATTTTTCAATGATTGATTAGACAACACCTTACAGAAATGTCAAAATTGCTAGCAAAAAATACAAAAGGTTTCTTGAGTACGATTTTCTTTTTAAAAATTTAACATTGAACTTGTACAAAACCAGTGCTGAGTACTAAACTGCCAGGAGGACAGGGCTCTGTAATAAGCAGTGAAGGAACAGTGATAACTTTTATGATTTTCACATCATTTAACTTCTTCAGCAAACTATTTAATTTTTGATCAATGTTTGTAGATGGCAGATGAGTATTATAACCCACACCACACATATAGGGGTAAAAACAGCAGTCAGAGCCTCGACTTCCAAAAGTGGCCACAAAATTCAAGTGTGACCATTTTGAGAGACTCAGCTGGAGCTCTGAGGGCCATGCAGAGTGTGAGCACTGCACTAGCAGTTAACACTTGTGGAACAGTTCAGTGCAGCACACAAATATTGTGCACAGGAGTAGCTCTCCAGCTACAGCGTTTGAGAGTACTCAAACCAGCACATGATGCTTCACCCTCTTGTGTGAATCAGAGAAACACACAAGGTACAAAGAATGTTCATGCTGTGGAAAGAAGAGCTGGGTAATGAAGTGTGTAAAGGGTGCATGGTAGGTGAATGAGAAAGCAAAAAGATTCCTAATGACTCTGTAGGAACAGGGTTCCTCTGAAACGGCACAAAATCTGACAATTCGGACAAATTCAGTGCTAACACTATTTTATGTCCACAACTGAATCTTTACATTTCCTTTTTTTCTCCAACATTATATGCACACTGTCAGAGGCTGCACATGTAACAGGGAAGGTATTCTGTTCCTACTGATTTATGGGTTTGCATTATTGTAACACTGAGAAATCCACTGCTGACAATCAGTTAAATGCAGTGAACTGTCCACAGCCAGACTATGTTCTGGGCTGGTGAGGTTCCTATCACAGAAATGTGGCATTTGGAATTCTTGTACTTTTAAAACTTTCCCCCTAAAACTGGGAGCAGGTCATTGTTTAAAGTTGCAGAGTGAGAGCAAACAGTTCAGAAACACACAAATATAGTTACTGCACTCCAAGATGCCTGACTGTTTGGAGATATTTTGAGTGGTCTGAACTGCACTACCTCACTCAATTCTGAATTAATTACCCGGAATAAAGACCAAATGCATTATACATGGCAACTTTATTTTTATTTCTGAAATCCAAGAAAAGAATAACCCAAATCCTTCCTCTTAGTATAATGTTATCCCTTCTGTTGCCACATAACAGACTGCAAATGTTAAGAAAGCTAATACTAAAAATCCCTGAAGCCAAAAGGATAAACCAGCGATAAAAATGTCTTGTATAATAAGGATGTATAAACTGTATTACTTTCAAGCCAGACACAGCTGGAAAAGAAGTGAATTGCAAAGTTATGGTTTAATGATATCCTCTTTCAGAATTCTGGTCACTCTCTCAGATGCCTGGAAAACAAAAGCCCCAAAGCCTCTGCTTGACACACAACAGTGAGACACATCAGTGCCAATTATGTGGTGGGCACAGAGATAGATCTGAACATAAACAGGCAAAGCAAAGTGACAGCAATAAGATTGTCTATTCCATATAATTAAGACAATAATCTGAATTCGGACTAGATAATTGCTCAAGAAAAAAAATGAAGTCTTGTGTGTGTTTGATATTAATTATTCCCTGGATACGAGCTAACAGATGTCAATATGGAATATTTTTTCCTGAGAAACGTTTGTCTTTCTGTCAATAGTATTTTGCCTAAATAACAAGCCAACAGTTGTTAACATCAATTGATTTGGTGAGTCTTTAGTATTATCATCAATGGCAGGCTTCAGAAAAGGTTTTCAAAGGAACTTTAGTAGGAAAAGGAAAAAAAGAACAATAAACCATGTTGGCATTTAACTGCCTGTATTTTAGTGACACTGTCTAATAGGGGTCCTCTCCTCAGATCAGGGCTAGAGTCTGCTGATGGTAAAACAAACCTGCTTACAGCTTAGCTGGCTTTTGTATGAGGTTGTAAGGCCAGGTTCTGGTAGCAGGGGATAAGAGGTGGTTTCTGTGAGGAGCTGCCAAGAGCTTCCCCCATGTCTGATGGAGCCAATGCCATCAGCTCTGAAATGGAGCCTGAGCCCGTCAGGGACAGTGGCAACACCTCTGGGATAACAGAGTTAAGAAGGGCACAAAAAACTGCAAAAAAGCAGATGGAGAGAGAAGCGAGAATAGGAACAGCCCTGCAGACAGCAGGGTCAGTGCAGGAGGAGGGGAAGGAACCGCCCCAGGTGCCAGAGCAGAGATTCCCCTGCAGCCCATGGGGATCAGTGAGGGAGCAGACATTTTTTCAGTTTTAGCCTTTCCATACAACCTTGCTGAATCATACAAACAGTCATCATATGGTAACCAGGTCTTCAGCATGAACAGAAACAAGCACCTGTGGAGCTTGGTAAGGATGTGAGAGGATGAGGACTTGGTGGGGATGCCTGAAGCAGGAATTCCCACGTGCAAGGGAGAGCCAGGCACTAACCAGAACCTCAGAAATACCAAAGGAAACAACCAAACAACCACTTCTACTCCACTGTGGGACAAAGGGGGATAAATGAAGCTCTTGCAGTGTCTCCCAGCAGCTTGAAGTCCCAGAATTGAGCCATCTTTCCCTTTCCTGCTAGTATCTAAAAGCAGAGAGGACTGTACGTTTCCTGCCAGAGCAGATGCACAGCACAAACCTACAGAAATAAGACAGGCAGGAAGAAGGAAAAGAAAGAAAGAAAAAAAGCAATTGGAATTTAGACAGTGAATAGAAAGGAATTCAGAACCATTGCAATGACCTGTCTAACCTAGGAAGTATTGGATACGGCAGACAGCAAACAAGACCAGCAGAGTGTACAAAGGGTCACTGGCTCCAGGGACAGCATTTCCATCCAAAGCCACTGGATCACCTTTTGCAACAAAAACCCTCACACATTTTTTTTCCCCAAGAATTATAGACACTGACAGCTGACAGATTAAACTAGCAGCAAACCAGCCCAGATCTTTTCCCAAAACCAATACCCTCAGCTTCACTAAATCAAATCATGGCATACGTTGATTTGTTTATTTTGTTGGGGTGGGGTGTGTGTGTGTGTGTGTGGTTTTTTAGTTTGTCTGGAGTTTATTTTGGGTTTGTTTTTTTTTTTGTTGGTTGGTTGGTTGGTTTTTGATTTAATACAAGTAGACATTTTAAAGAAACTAAAGAGAAAGAAAGAGATCTTTTTCAAAGTGCAGTTGAGCCATTCCTTCTGGAAGATTTCATCTCCTGTGATGTCCTTCACTCTGACAGCACAATTAAAAGACAGTGAAACTCCATATTACAGTCCTGAAAACTTTTTTTGTTTATTTATTTCTTCAGTCTCCAGACATTTGGATATTTACAAAAATTAACTGAATCTCAAGTTCCCAAGAACAAATTTTTATCTTCTCAAACAAGGTGGAAATCACATTAAAGGCCACAGGGAAATGACTGAGCAGACAGAACCTGTGAATGCTGCATTAGCCCCAAAGACTCTTTGGAATGAAACTCTACCTTTAGTTAGGAAAAGAGAGGATTCATTTAATTATCTGATTATATATTAGTGAGCTAATGGACATGGTGTATCAGGAGAGGAAATAACAGACATCTGCTATATTTTCTGAACAGAATGAAATAGAACATGAAGTGTTTTGCCTTCTGCATCTCCAGCCAGTCAACGCCAGGAGTGGCACAGCCACAGCATAGATGCCTAGTCAGGGTCTTTTCCATGCTCCCTTTTGCTTTCTCTCAGTAGCAGAGCTTCACTAGCCCTGGTGTATGCAGTTAGAAATAGTTAAGCAGTAAAATATAAGCAGAATGTATAATAGAAGGATATTTCTACAAGTCAAATGTTGGGCACGCAGATGTTCTATAGCTGAGAGCTACCAGAATGCCTTTTTGTTTTAAAATTGTTTAAACTCAGTAAGCTTCATCACCAAAATTAATACCTGCTGTTCGTGCTGCAGCAGACAGTGGAAACTACTTAGCACAGCCATAATCACCAGCTAAGTTGTGTATCTGAGACTTTACTGCACCTGCTTCTCCACCACTAACACGAGTTTCAGAACTAAATTACATCTCAGGCAAACCCAGATCATCAAACAAAGCTCACACTGCAGAGGAACTCAAACAACTCAAACAACAAACACTTGAGACATCAAGGTACCAGGTGCTTAATATGCAGGGAGAGTTACAACTGCAAAGAGCTTACAACAGGAAGTTGACCCATGCTTATTTTGTACTGTAAATTTTCTTCCTAATTTTGCCTTGAAATTTTGCTGCAAACAATATCCACACCTCTGTTTGGAAAGCCACAATGTTTTGTCACTTACTGCTGCACAAAGCACACAATTACAGCAACGTAATCGTCACAGGAAGGTGGCATTTAGAACTAGCATCACATCACAATGAACATGAGGAAAATGACTGAAATCACAGAAAACGTGAGATAAAGGAGATGAAGCCAGATCCACAAAAAGAAGCAACATTTTGAAACAGCGACTTCAGCTGCCATGCTTAGGTGCAGGAGATGGGAAAGATGATCAAAGCCCTCCGACAGATTTCCATTAGTAAAAATATCAACAGCAACCAAGTTCTGGCTGCACACAAGAGCAGAACTCCCTGTTGGCAGGATGGGCAGCTGGCATTGCTCCAAAGCCCACGCCTGATCAATATTCTCTCAGCAGATACTCCAGCTCTGTCTGCAGAGGGGACCAGTGACCTCAGCACACATCTCTAGAAATAACTTCTACTCAGTACACACAGCCTAATGTCTTCTCATTCAAAAAAGAAAAGAGCAACTGCAGCTCCATCTGCAAAAGGAAGTGTCAGAATGTTCCAGGCTATGATTCTAGCCTGGGAACGTTAATTAAATACAGATTATCCTGCAGTGCAGAGTCAGATATTTTAGAAATCTTGAGCTTAAAAGAGTACAAATCAGCCCTTAGAATTAGCTATTTGCTTAATTTTCCCGTTTTTCTCCTCAGTCTACTGCAGCACTACACTATTAGGAATGATATTTTAAGCATCTAAGGCTCACAAATTCCATTTTAGGAGTGAGGTGTTCTGAGTTCAGCACTGCAATGCCCAGCATTAGCACACCTGCACTTGTGTGTTGAACTGCCTTGAGAAAGCTCCCTCTCACAACTCACCAGCAAACCTGAGTATGGATCAGGAACTTTGAAAAGTCTGTCCAGTGGTTCATATTGAATTCATTTTCCTCCCAGACCATCCTTTTATATAACTCACCATCAGTCCTCTTACCATGATCTGGGCTTTTCAGTGTTCTATTCATGGTCCTGCTCAGCTTTATTTCTGCACAGGGAAGGTGCCAGTCCAAACCCAACATTTTTACCTTTGGATCAGCAGTCAGCAGCTTGAATGCTTGATAGACTTGTGCTTCTTTCACACCTCCACCCAAATCCAAGAAGTTGGCTGGCTTTCCACCATTCAGGGATATTATGTCACACGTTGCCATTGCAAGCCCAGCTCCATTAACTGTAATTGAAAACATCAAGTGCTTATTAATTCACATAGGTAAGATTTGTGAAAAGGATTAGAATGTATCAGCACAACCCCAGAACGTGGCTCAAAATGTTACACAGCTATTTCTGAATAGGTCAGTAGCTATTCAAGGATATCCAATGCAAGAAAAAATTCAAAATCTGGTGCAAACACACCAATATTTAGGTTTCTTTAGGGCTTAGATGTGCACCTTCCTTTAAGCATGTATGAGCACTGGAATGGTAATTGTGACAATGCAGAACCTTCTGATTTTATTAAAAATAAAGAGGCATAAAAACCTCTGGGAACAGTGATGTGACAGACAAACTGATTTTTCAAGCTCCTCTCCCATCACTCTGATAGCAGTGGATGCTTCCTATTACTGCATCACAGATAACTCAGTTTTGAGGACAGACCTCAGGTGTTCCTGAAACTGCCTTTTATTTTAGATTTGCACTACTCTAGAAGCATTCCCATAGGGTAGGAACATCTTCTAAACTGGGAAAAGTAGATGAGGATTATGTGTCCCCAGTATGTTGCTCCTGCTGGAGAAAGGCTCCTGTGACACCTGGAATAGAGAACACTAAAACACAGCATCATGTTGGCAATTACTGTTTGGGTTCTGGGGCCTTTGGCTGTTTTTTAAAACTGAAATTAAAGTCTCACTGTCACCCACTGAATCAATGCAACACATTATCAGAACCTTCTGTGTTTGGAGTACACATCTGAGCCAACGGAAATGCTGGGCATTTTCTCACCAAGTGAAAAAGAAAAACCTAATTCAATTAGATTAATAATAAAATGTTGTATTACCTAAAAGAATTTGTACAAAATGAAAATTATTTAGAGCATAGCTGACTTTTCTACTTATCTCTTCTAAACAGCAGAGTAATTTCTGTTCCACAGAAACTTCAGGAAAATAAAAAACCTGCCATTTCCGAGCAGATTCTTCAGCAGCTTTCCTTAAAGGGAAATGGAGTTTAATATTCAATTGTAACTGGGAATGTCACATTTATACACACATACTTTTCAAGTGTCTTTTAAGTAACACATTCTTATTTTTTAAAATTAATGATTAGGTTTTGATGACTTTTCTTGTTTTGTTTTAATTACTGGAAAGATCAATTACATCAGGTTAAAAATTCAGAAATGGAAACCCCCTAGCCTGCAGTCTCCCTGACACCACTCCTGCCCTGCCTGTGTGCTGATGCCTGAATTCTGCTTTTCTTCTGAATACCTCTTACACTGTTCCCTATATTCACAAGTATCAGCATGCACACTTGTGATGCTTTAGGTGATAGTTTAGCCTGGTTTCATGGTGTTTAGGAGGCCGGTATTCTAAACACCCCTGAAGCCACGTAGAGTTAGAAGAGCAAACACCCTGTTTTTGTGGGCCCTCAAGGTCTCCTAGTAGGACAGATTTTGTAAACTAGAAGTTAGCCCACCCAGGCCCCTTATTGGGCCCTCCTGGTAGATATGCTAATGTGTAGAGTCTTTAATTGTACACTCGGCTGGGGGGACGGGGCTTTTGCGATGCGTTCTACCTGGACGGCAGAAGCCATGGAATGGGATCCTATTAAAACACCGAGGGAAACGACCCCCAACCCTCTGACCCTGTCTGAGCCTTTATTTCCTAAGACCAGAAAAAGGCATCAGTGCTCTGGCCATCAGCACAGTTCCCACACAAGTTTAGTGTCGTTCCTGCAAGAACCTGTGGAAGGACAGACAAAACTGCAGAAATACTCAGCAAAACAGACTGAAATTCTGTCAAGGGTGGCCTGAATGTCAGATGTAAACAAAGTCTGTACAGTGAACAAGTACAAATTTGTCTTCAAATGTCTTTTGGATGTATTTGCTCTTACCAAAGCAAGCAATGTTTCCATCCAGTCCTATATATTTTAAGTCATATTTGGCAGCTTCGTTCTCTATAGGCTCATTTTCAGACTTGTCATCCATGGCAAATATTTCTTTTTGCCTGAATTCTGCGTTGTCATCAAAGTTTATCTTGGCATCGAAGCAAACAACTGGAGGAGGAAATAAAACAACATCCAGGCATTTAGAGCTTATAATCAGTCAGAGCTTCTGAAATTTTACAGCTACTCCAGCAGAGAGGAGTTTTTGCTCTGGGAATGATGCTGCCTCCGACACAGGAGCAGCTGAAGTTCTAGCATTGAGTCCAGTAGGAAAGGGCAGAGTTTCCATAAATCCTTTATTGAGAAAAGGCACAGGAAGATCTCCACACCATGCAGGATGATCTTCTGTGTTTGCTTCAAATAAAGCTCCTGTATGTTATGAGAGCAATTTTTGTGATTTGGGCAGCTGGGCTGCAGCAATGCCACAGGAGAGGTCCACCTTCCACATTCTGAAAGCATAAAAGACACAACAGTAACACCAACCCAAAGCCAGGTGTGGTAACATGCAGTCACTCAGAGCTGAGCAACACAAAATGCTTTCCTTAGCCGTATCTTGAATTTCTGATATTTTTAACTACACACACATTATTTCATTAAAGAGCTCAAAAAACCTGAAGCCAACACGTGTTAAAAATGACCAAAAGTTTACTTTTAAATAAAGAAAATTGAGAAAGTAAATACAAAACTTCTCATCGATATCAACATCTACTATGTTTGTAAAAACAGATTGAGAAGTAGCTAATTCTAACTACATTAAATAAAAGATACAAAGGACTGGCTAGCAGCCACAATAGTCACATAAACACACCAGTAACAGAAATGCCTGTAGAGTGTTATTTGCCTATTTTCTGACTCATTATTTCTATGGGTTTGCATAGGCAAATGCCTCATTACATTAAAATGTTCTAAGTAAATGTAAGACTATATACTTATCATATAACCATGCAAGTAATTTCCCTTGTACTATATTCAGATTATAATTACTGATTTAAGCATAATTGATTTCTCAAGGCAAACCAATCAGGTTTAAGTGCCTTTAAATGCTGTGTCCATAAAAATCTAATAGTTTTTCTGTCTGCTGGGGTTTTTTATTCACTTTGCCATTGACACACGTACATGGTCCATGTGCATGTGTCCATGAGCATTGCACACATCTGGAGGTCAATGACAATTAACAGGACAATTTTAGTCTTTGATATAGATAAATATCAATTAAAATAACAAAACACAACCTTGTTTGGTGGACAAGTAACTCTTTTTAATATGCAGTTTCTTAACTTAGGAAAAAATAGCTAAAGAAACAGCAAACAAAACATCTACACAAGTAGGAGAGTCTCAGCTGTATATCCTGATTTGCACTGGGTTTCCTTGTTTTGGTTTTTATATTTTTTAATATTTGACTTGCAACTGATAACAGATTAAATTAAAACAATATCAAATTTAACTTCAGTGACTGCTATTTCAGAAAATTGTTCATGAGTGAGTATAATAAATCTCTTTGAAGAGTCCAGCTCTTACCTGGTCAACCATCATGTGGGAACGTGCCAAAAGCAGAAATATCTGCAGTTTCTAACATGCTTCTAATGCACTAGAGCTGCTTTAATTTTATTTTTTTTTTTGCAATGAAATAAGACCATTTTTCTTCTTCATGCTTTCATGTGCTTAAATTGCTGAACCAACTCAAAGCTAGAGTACAACTGCAGTTTCAGAGCTCTGTTTACCTTACACACAAACCTCCTCCACGTCCCATTAATAGAAACTCATTTCTACACAACATTCAGCTTTAACAAAAGCCCTGCTGTACAAAAAGTAGCAGCAAAAACATGTATTAATATTTATCAAACCATTTTCACTATCAAAAGCACATTGTTACATGCATGATAGATTACACAAATGGATTTTTCTTCCAAAAAAATATCAAAGAATGCTCCAACACTTATATTCATGAAGTAGTTCTGTTGTTTTTGGTAGTGGTATAGGATTTTTATCTGCCAATTCAACAGTTTACACTGAGAGCAAACAAAACAAAAACAAACAACAAAAAAAAAGGGAAGTTTCAGGCTTCTGACCCACCAGTGTTAGCAAAGAATTTGTTAGGATATTAAACAAGGAAATACATACAACCTAATGGAAATCTGCACAAGTGAGAAATACAAAACACAGCAAGAAATAAATCCATCTTATCCATTACTTTGACAAGAATAATGGGCTTCATACAGAGACTTATATTTTATCATTAGGGATAGCTGCATTAAGCTACTCAAATGTTCTTCCATTTGTTTTATCTTTATTCTTCTTTAAGACATTTCAGAGGGAGAAGCTGCTAGCAAAAAAGGAATAAGCACAGGAAGACTCCTGTGCATTTCTGTGAGCAAGATGGCTTTCACAGCTTGAAACCCACTCTGGTTCTGCTCCTCAGCTTCCTGCATGCAAAACACAGGGGAAAACCTCGGAGAAAGCAGCATAAAAACTCCTCCCATCCCTCAGATGAAGCCCTTCTCACTGAATATGCACAGCCATCCCAGAACAGCTAACTTGGTAACTTATCCAAATCTTTATTTCCACAGTGCTACCTTGCAGTACTCCAGCAAGGATGCAGAGTGAGCACCACCACTGTTCTTTCCAACCTTTAAGGACCACATTTTATTTCCTCTCATTACTTACAGTCCTCTCCCTCATTTGCCTCTGCTTGCACACCAACTTCCCCTCTTGGTACCTACCAAATAAAGCCTTCAGCACCTCAGTGTAATGGAACAATGAGGAGGTAACTGTGACTCCCCTGCATCAGCCCTACTCTATTTCAATATCCCACAGGCATCTTCAGTTCCTCCCCTCTTCACCTTTGTCCAAGCTACTTGGACAAAAATGACAAATGGAAGGAAAGGTTTCAGCTGGAATACCAGCTCTTATAATGAGAGGAAAACTAATTCAGCTCCTTTTTATCCTACACCTCCTCAGCCCTGTGGTCATGGTGCAGGCAGATCAACGACCCTTTTTCTTCCCAAAGGATGTAGCCAAGTGTCTGCTCCAGCTGAAATTTGTCCTGTGCTCTAGTAGGCTGTGGAGTCATGAACTTAAAAAATTTAAATTACCCATATGAATGCAAACATAAAAGAACAAGTTTCTTTCCACACAGTCTCAGTAATTCTAGCAGCATTAACACACACACACACAAAAACCCCAAAAAACCCTCAAAAAACAAAATCAAGAAAACCCCAACTTTGTACAAGAGCAGAAGATCAGAAAATGTTGCTGTCTCTCAGCAAGCAGAACATGTAGAAGCCAATACTTCCAGTGTTTGGATGAAACAACAAAAGGTATTGAAATATAAAATCTGCCATGGGAATATTTATGAATGTTGCTTAAATTACATTACAAAATGAAATTAATGCAAAGCTGCTGCTACATCCCTCTATGCAATTTAATTTATAGTTTGCATAAATAAAGAATTATAATGCATTCATTTGTTTCCTTCAATTTCTTACCTTGCCCTTCTGGAGTTTCACCAAAGGGATTGACTTCAACCTGAGTGGCATCAATTTTCAAGAAAAGATTATACAGCTTCTTAATTTGATCTGCTGCCTAAATGTGATCAAATGATTTACAATTACCACACAGAAAAATAAAAGTTCATGTTTTCAAGGTGAAGGCAAACCATTATTGATTATTTTTTATGTATTACATTGCACAGTAGTTCTCAATAATTACTGCTTTTATTTCTGTTTTCTTAACCATATTCATATAGTCTCCTACATTGCTATAATGTAGCTTTATGATACTGTGTAACATTTAGTAAATGTGCATTTAAAGACTACAGGAACTGGAGATTTTCTACAAAATAGACAGTGCAATTACTATGACAAGTTTAATTTGGGAAATGACTGTTAGGCACCAACCATAATGAAGAATTCTCTGGTACTCCAAGATCTGAGTTGCATTCATGTTAATCAGTCTAAAGTCAGAAACCACCAAACAGTTTGTGCACTCTGGTGACTTCAGAAAAAATATCTGTTTCTCCTTCCTACATCAGTCTGAAATGTTTTGTTGAAGAACTTACGTCTGAAGCATTCTTGTTTGTTTATTACAAAACACCCTTGCTGGTTTCCTGTGACTCCTCCCTATCTATCTCCATGCCTGATTCCATGGCCAAAAGTACCACCACTGACTACTAATTTCCATGTCTTTTGTTCTTAAAACATTCTTCCACTAATAGAACTACTTAAAAACAGCAACATGAATGTGTATAAAAAAATCCCTTTGGTTCATTACACACTGTGAACCTATCAGCTGAAATAAGTTTGTAGATGAAGTGCACTAATAAAGAACCACTCAATTTTTTTCCTCTCATTACTGATCATCTGACTGAAGTACACAACCCAAAAGTATTTGGGACTTCTCCTGATAAGTAAAGTGAATTGAAATAAAGAAAGCATAAATCAGCTTTCTCCTACAAGGTCGGTCATTCAAAAGAAAATTTTACAGCTGGAAAGACTCAACCCCAATGCCAGTTTTGCCCAGAGAGGTTGTGGAGTCCCCATCCCTGGAAGGATGGGGACTCCTCAAGGCTAGGCTGGATGGGGCTTTGAGTGACCTGATCCAGTGGAAGGTGCCCCTGCCCATGGCAGGGTGGCTGAAACTGGATGGTCTTTAAGGTCCCTTCCTAAACCTCTCTGATGCTGTGATATTCTTTAAAGAGTCACATTTTTGAAGCAGCACACAAATTGCTTAGGAAGCCTTCCCTGCTCAGGAGTTATCAGCTGAACCATTCTCAGTGGGTTTGATTTAAAAAAAATTATCAGTTGTAAATGTGCAGCAGTTTCCTTGGCACAAACCCTCAGGTGTGAGGTTCTCAGCAGTGATACAGGGGAGGCAGCCCCACCATGAACCCCACACTGACTCTGGGCCACCTGAAAAGCTGCTATGCACAGTCCTCTGCTGAAACTGCACCAGAACAGCAGAATCACTTCACTTTTATTAAGGGCTGCTCCATCTTTCAGCACCTCTCTGAATCAGGCAGCTTAATGCCAACGCTTCTCTTTCTCAAGGTCTGTAAGAACTGAGCCTCTTCAAGCAGAAAATCCCAGCCTAGAACTAGAGAACATATAAGTAAATACTAGGATTTGTCTGGATAAAAACTCTGTCCCTATGCTTCAGTAAATTCCTTTTAGTAGACAGCATGAGGGAAGAAATGCATTCCTGCAGCATTATTTAAATGTGTTGTTTAAAAGTCCATACATATTTGCTGTTAATTATTAAGTACCAGAACTCTTCAAGGGTTGAAAGGTTCTACATAATCATTCCTCCTCATTAGGCATACAGCTAAATCTTCAAATGTGTGTTAATCAACTTAATCATTATGCATTTGTTAATTGCATGTTAGGATAGAAAATAATTAAAACTGCTGAGTTAAAAATAAAGGAGTTCTACAAAAATGACAGTTTGAGACTACAGAAAAAAAACCAGGCCAGAGTAGTTTAAATGAGCTCTCTTCTCTTCTCTCCAAAATTATGCATAAAGGCAAATATATATATTCAATATATGTATATGTACAGAAAAATGATACTGAAAATACAACAAGCTGGCAGCCTTTTGTCTTGAGTTGAAGATCACAAAAATTTAACAAGGTTTCAATCACAAAGACAGATCCCCTTTTATTTCTCCCTGTATTAAGAACAAATTTTCAAAACCAGCTCTACCCATCCCATCCACGGAGCTCCAGTGGAATTCCAATGAAAGCTGAGGAATCCCACATGGTGGAACAGCAAGTGGCCATCAACTGCTTCAAAGACTGGGAACTCTCACTTTAAAACTACAAGGAATCTATTCAAAATGCTAAAGACCAATGACAACTACACAAGTGCAATTTAGTATTTAGAATGTCAAAATGACCCTGATTTAGTGGACACTTGGCCTTTCCTGCCTGTTGGAAAAAATTTAACATAGAGCTGGGCTGAAAAGTCTTCAGCCTACACCCAGGGAGTGGAGTCAAGTTACCTGCTGCTGCAGAGGTCCCTGGAATCCCAAGTTTTTTGCCATCTGCAAGGCCTGCCGATCCTTTATGCCTTCAAAAATATCAATTTCCTCCTGCAACAGTAACATGAGTAAATACAACTAAATATTCAGTCCGAATGGAGGTTTATAACTTCAAAAGGAAAACACTTAGTATACATGTGCAAATTAGTAATTAAAGGCTGGCTGTTTGCCAAAGCTCCACGAGACTGCCTGCCTATAGGGGATGTTATAATTACCACACTGACTATGAAACAGGCCTTCCAAAAATATATAATTCTTCAGGGTGGCACGCTGACAAGACAATGTGACACCAGTTTTCACTTTTAATTACTGTACAGATGGCATTGACAAATATTTAGTCTGTTAATTTTTTATGACATATTCTGGAATGTTTTCAAGGCAATGAGTGTCACTGCCCAGTAACACTGTGAAGTTTATACAATTTTAAAATGTACATTAAATATTTTTACAATTTTTTGAATAATTATACTTGATTGTATCAATTATTTCCTCAGCTGAATAGTTTGTCTACTCATTATCTTGCCACAGTAACATAAAAAAATACTTGGATGTAGCCATCGTTAAGAAAGTAATTACAACAGTTTTATTTCAGATGCAAAAGTCTTGCAGGTACAAAAAAATAATTAACAACTCTGTCAATTAGAGAAAAACAGCCACAGAAACAATAAATATATTGGCACCAACCCACTTGTGAAAAAAGCCGTGTACCTTCCTGAAAGTGAAACTCACTCATAAAACGTTTCAGATATGAAGTTTAATGTATCACATAACAGCCAGATTTAAGACCTTTTTCTAATTGAAAAATTCTAGTAAAACCAGATGTTAAATATGCTTCATTTACTAGATTACAAGTCTGATCCTGTATTTGATGAAACACTATTTTTATGGTTCTTCCTGTCTCCTTTCTACATAGAAGAAGGAAAAATGAGATGAGAAAGGAGGAAAAAAATTCTTTTGGATAACTGACAAGGAAAATTGTTACTGTAAAACATTATTTTAATACCTTAAAGATAAGTTCTGGGCTAGTTACTGCAACTTCTTCTATGTCCACACCACCCTGAGGACTGCCAACCATGACAGGTCCATTGCAGGCTCTGTCCATCAGAATTGCAAAGTATGTTTCCCTGGAAATATCCAGTGCTTCTGCAACCATCACCTATAAATGGATAGAGGGAAGAAAATGTCATTACTTCTGGCTGGTCCTTTCGCTTGGCCTCAAAATGCAGCAGTTTGATGCTTTCTATCCTCAAAAGAAACATTTGTTTCACTGCTTTTACTGCGGTACTACAAGCCTGTGACCTTTTTCCCAAGGAATCCTCTCTCCCTGAGTAAGAGACTCCTCTAATGCTGCTCTTCTCACTGGGGCATGCAGGGAGCAATTCAAACCAGGAACACCTCATTGCTGGGGTTTTTCCAAGAGCTGCTGCTGTGTCCATATCACCTTTTCATCCCAACAAGCACTTTCATGTGTTGCCCCCAGAAAGGCTCGAGTGGCAAAGGGCTCAGTTTGCAGATCACACAGATACAAAGATGGGCACGTTGGCTTTCAGATGCATCTCACCAGCAGTGCTGTTCCTCACCAGCAAATCCTCAGGCTCAAGCTCTCTCTCCCCAGTTCTGACCAAAGGCCACCCAACCCTTATAATCTCTGCACTGAATTCCCGCCCTGTCCAAGTATTTCCCAAGAAAAAGGGTTTACAGGTAATTGTGCAATCCAGCTTTTTACTTTCAGTCTAGAGAGTCAAGCAGGTGTGTGTACTTCAAACACAGGCACAATCTAGAAACACATATATTTATTTTTCCAAAGAGCAACTACTTTCTATTTATTACTAGAAGCTACAGAGCCATTTTGTACCAGTATCTGACAGACACCACAGCACAAAACAGAAAGACTATTAAAATCCCACACGCTTAGATTCTACAAACAGCACATTAAAAGTGATAGAAATTGGCCTATATAAAGTATTTGCTACATTTTTTTCCCTCCTCCTGAAAACAAGACAAGGTCCTTTCCATTTTAGTACTACAATAACTGCACCTTCCTCTTCACCTGAACTGTCTGGTTTTGCAATATTTTAACAACAGCTACTGAAGCAATTTCAGAGACTGAGCAGTTTTACACTTGCAAACAACTCACAAACCTGTTTTGCTATAAGAATACTAAATTTCCTGAAATGTTCTTAATTTTAGGAAAAAATCTGCATATGATCATTAATAATTGTTCCCTGTGATCATGACAGATGCCCTAATCTAAGGTGCAAAGATTGCAGTTCTGCTCTGCACTACAGTTTTGCTTTTCCATCTGAAAGTGAAGCAGCCACCTCTGCAATTTAATCAGCACTACTTTCTTCCTTAAGAGAGCTTCTATTTCCCATCTTTCAGAGGAAGTGGTAGAAATCAGGAAAATCACTTCCCAAATATAAATATAATTAAGGATTAAATGGCAACATCTTTCTAACACGGTCTGTTTATGAAGTGACAGTTTTGAACAATGATTGCAGACAAAGATCATCACTGAATGTACCACAAGGAGAAATTCATTCTCTCAGTCAGCAGATCCAAGAGGCATTTTTATACCTGCAGCCTTAAAACTCTGCCTACCTGGCACAAGGTGCTCCATCAAAGGAGTATTCCTGGGGTTTTCATAGTTCAAGGACTATAAACAAGAAAGATGCACTATACTTCCACCCAAGTCGCTTTTTTGACATTCTATTCCAGAGTACATAAGAAAGAATGTAGGGACTTTCTGGCAGCCAGTAGGTATTAGAGAAAAAAAAAAGAAATGTAAGAAACAAGGAATCAAATAAAGCCATCAGTGCTCAGAATTGAAGGAAAGATGAAATTTCTTTATGGTCTTTTTGACTCGGAAGAAATTTGCTTTATAGTAATTTTGTTCCCTTCTACTTTCACCTCACTTTATTCACACAACATAGGGGGATGTAAAGGAATAGTTCAAATAAGCGACTGTTCAAAAGGAAAGGAAAGAAAGCCAGGGTGAAGGAGAGAAACAAGAATGCAGCAAACCACTGTGCTACTTAAAAGCATCTGCCTATTTCAGCCTACTACAGAGGGATGCTAAAAGACAACTTCAGAGACACAGCTTGGCTACCTGCCAAGATCTGTCAAATTAACAAGGAAGGGTAGGGAAAGCATCCTTGATTTGCTACTATTTTTACCTGCATCCATGTTTTCACCTTCTTACATATCCCGCATCAATGTATCTGAAAAATGTGAGTCAGTTGCTTTAGACATAAGTGAGATAAAACCAACTGGTCCTACTGGATCTTGTCAGAGCTGTTCAGTTTCCACAGAGCTCAGGGTCAGAGCCAGACTTAGGATGGGAATACACTCAACAAGTTTGGAGGAATACATTTGCAGGCACAGCAGGTGGAACTAACATTATTAAATCAGGTATCTTCAACTGCAACTTCCAACTGGAGGGATTGTCCTCACTGCTGCTAATTAACAATGTCAACATCATCAGATACTTCTCTGTCTTAATTCACAAAACTGAGAGTCTACTTTGCAGTAGGCAACCTTAGACCAAAAACTGTCAGACTGTGAAATATCTCTAATTTCTCCCAACAAAGTAACTTTCCTTCACCATCCTCCCTGTTTGATGCAGAACAAAGCCAGGGAAATTGGTGTTCAAGGTCTTTAAATATCATTCAAGTCTACCTATCACTCACAAGACAGAAATAATGCAAACACATTGATGAACAGTTAAGAATAGTGAAATTAAATCTACATACTGTTGACTCTTCTCACATTTAGTCTGTTTTGCTTTTGATAAAGAATATGACGTATCATTATCTGTTTACCATATCATAGTTACATTTAAAATGTCCTGGGGAAAAATCAGTTTTCATTAAATCTTCCTGACAACTTCAAGCTTTCCTTCTCTGTAACAAATCACTACCTAAAAGTTTAAGTCACGCATCTAATTTCATGAGGGTAACTGCAACAGCTTTTTTTAAACAGAATCAAATATGCAAAATGTTCAGTCTGTTATTGCTTAGAGAGAAAACACAGGTAGCGAATTCTCGGGTTGTCATGATAAGAGAAGACTGTCATCACAGACAGCCAGGCTCTCCAAATTCCAAACTGCCATAAGAGGATTTTATGTAAACTCACAAAGCAGGTTCCAAGTTAAGAGGGAATTGAAGAGATTGCTATTTATTTGAGAAACATCAATCTGAAGAGGCACAAACACACTTTAACTACTGTAGCAGGTGCACAAGCTGAGAAAGAAAGCTGAAACCACCATTTTCAGTTTCATAATTATTCTAATTGTAGAAAATTTCTACCTTTTATACATGTAAAAGATACGTGACTTCCACTCCCTGACTTGACAGCAGCTTGTTGATTGTCTCACAGAAAGTGACATAATAACTATTTTCCTTCTGAAAAATGCTTATTACTTAAATATTTTTAAAACATCGGAGTGTTTTAAACCACTCAAACTTTCCAGAACACTGAAAAGTTTAAAAAGCACAAATCCCTGAAACATGCCTTTTCTTCCTGAAATGCAATTTTCCTTAAGTACACGTAGAACACAAACTCTTCCACACATGCAGAGAGAAAGCACGTGCCTTGAAACAGAACAAAAATGCCAGTGATGGATTTTTATCTTTCCCACTGCCCTTAGCAAGCCCAAAGAGTCTGCCTGGCATTTTCAGAGCACTAAGTTCCCACTGCATTAAATGATATCTCAGACATAGTTACATTTATTTGTTTAATGATGTTACTGTAGTTTCTCCCTTGATTAAAATGGCAGTATTTGATTTTGTAGCCCTGACACTACAGACCCGAGTGCCTCAGCTCCTCTAACTGCCTTGAAGAACCCAAAGTGAGCTAACTTTGTAAATGAGAAATTCTTTTTAAAAAGGCATAATTTTGCTGGGAAATAGTTTTTTGATGAACTAGTGCATAATTTTAAATATGCTTTCTTCACTATCTAATAAGCATAACATTGGGCAAACTGCTACAAAAGGAATTAATTTAAATCAGGGTGTATGCTTTTACCATTAATTACAAAGAATGAAGAGCTCAATACCAAAAAATATAAAACATACCAGTTAAAAGCCAACATACTTTAAAAAGCCAGCCCTACAATCAAAATGGAAGTCTGTGACAGCACATAGTCAGTGAAAAGCAGTGAAAAGCACCACAGTGATTTATCATGGACCAGCATTAAAATACCTGCAAACCATGTCCTGAAAGGTTTCCCTGGAACTCTATAGTAAAAGAAAAATACAGAGTCTCTCATGGCTGTACACAATCCTGTACCACCAAAAAAATCTGAATATCTGAATCTAAATATCTGAAGTTCAGTAGTGCAAACTTCACCTTGAACTTCACCTCTGCCCCTAGTCCTGCCCAATGTTCATTCCTACAAACAACATGTGCAGGCAGAGAAAATGAACCACAAGTCAAATATTCTGTAGCTACTCTACACATGGCACAAAAGTCATCCTAATATAAATCCTCTGAATAATCCATGTCAAAAACCCCCAACACCTATACCCTTCTTCCATTTCTATCAATTTCAAAGAAAATTAGAAGTTTGTTTTTCAGAACTGAATCTGTCAATGATGACCAGGCTTGCACTCTGACAAGAGTAGAATTTCTGTATGGATGTATTCAAGGGAGGCCAACTAGGGCAAAAAACAAAAAACTTATAAAGAAGACTGCTTTTACAATGCTAATTTTCCCAAGCAGAGTGCCTTAATATGGAAAAGGTATATCCTTACCTATACCCTCAGAATTATCAGGATCTCTGCCAGACATCCTTAATGGTAATACTGACTCTCCTACTTTAATATATTGTATTTCTTTTTAAGAACAGCTCTGAGGAGTGATGGTAATCTGCTCTCCTTGCTCCCCAAGAGAAGAACTGTCTGAACACCTTCCTCCAGCCCTCATTAGACAGGATCTTTCCAGACAGGTGTTCCTTCCCCTTCTATGCTAATACACCAAGCTGTTCACAGGATATTAAATGTGAGCTGCAGTTCCTTCAGCTCATGCCAAATTATTTCCTGGCAGCAGATACAGTGTGGCTCTTGACTACTTACCTGAATGAGGATTCTTGCTCAGTCAAACAAAGCAAGAGATAGATCCAGCAGATAGGCAACAGCCAGGATTTCCTGACTCACAGAATTTTACTAATCTGAGGGAGAATCTTGCTGAATCCTTGCTTCTCTTATTTAGGCCAATATAGAGTAATTCATTTATGCTGAAGTGAATCTTGGTGCCCTGCAGAAAGCACCATCATTGGAAAATGAACTCCCATGTGCTACCTCAACCACTACCATGAACATACTGTAGTCTGTATCTGCAATGAGTAGGAAGAGTCTACTGTTCAGACACTTTTTTTTCAATTGAGATCATCCTCATGCAAGCCTTTCAATACTTAAAGGGGCTTTACAATAAAGACGGGGACAAATTTTTCAGTAGGGCCTGCTGCAAGAAATCAAGGTGGTTCTAAACTAAAGAAGACAGATTTTGACTACATATAAGGAAGAATTTTTTTACAATGAGGGTGGTGAGGCACAGGTTGCCCAGAGAGGTGGTGGATATCCCATTCCTGGAAACATTCAGGGCCAGGTTGGATGGGGATCTGAGCAACCTGGTTGAAGATGTCCCTGCTCATTGCAAGGGGTTCGACTGAAGGAATTTTCAAGAACCCTTTCAACTCAAACCATTCTGTGATTCATTTGTCACTTCATTAAGACTTGCCCAGACCTGAGGGTGACTGAAATACAGATAATATTATTACTGAAGGTAATCATGTATCTACTGTTTCTGTAAGCAGAATGTCAATAAGCATGTACAGCTAATGCCACGTGCAGTTATATCAACATTTAGTATGTATTTGATGAAAGATGAGCCTTTAATAAGGATTCCTTTCAATATACAAGGAAAAATCAATTTATTTTTCCATCAGCGGGTATGCCAAAATTAATGAACAAAATATATACACAAACAGAAGAAGTAACACTTTCTTTTTTTAATCAGTTAGATGTAATCAATCAAGAATTGGAGAAGGATTGAAAAAAAATCTGTTGTACATCCCAGCTTATTTATGCAAAATTGCAGCTGAACACAGTTCTCAACTTTCAAGAGGCCAAAATCTTACCTTTTTAACTGTCACACCATCCTTTGGAGTTTGCTTGGTTGACAGATTGTACCCAATCATCTGTTTAGCAAGCTGTTCAACAGTCTTAGGGCTACAAACAAAGGGAAAATGTTAGTTTACTGGAAGATATTAAAAGAAACAGTCTACAGCTACTGTAAACAGCCTAAATATTACACAAGGAACAATTTATTTATGTTTTTTTCAATTTAAAGTACTTACTCTTTAGTTAGATGAACTCCTCCCTTCAATCCACTATTGAAAATACCTTTCCCTCTCCCTCCAGCCAGAATCTGTGCCTTCAGAACAATTTCCTTTGCCTCTGTAAAAGAAAAGCACATTGCAATCCTGTAGTTTGTCCATTATTGAGCTTGTTAGTATGAGATGAAAAAGCATTTCCAGGTTGGACTCTTTTAAAACAACAAAAAGTTGTTCATAACTCATGAGCAATAAAACAAGAGAGTAAATTCAACACTTCTACAAAGCAACCTTGCCAAAAAAAGAATTGCTCAAGGAAGTTAAGGGATGAATATACCCAGCTTATCAGATGGGTAAATAAGTCATTGTAGAGATCAGAACCATGCTGTTGATGCTGCATGGCCTGCACAACAAACCACACAACCAGCACAGCTCCGTGGCCGGCACTGTTTTTAAACATAAATCAGATCATATTTTGTCTTGAATGCACAACAAAACAACACTCATCAAGGGAAAAAGATTCCATTCCTTGCTCTGAACACATGGAAGGAAATGCATGGATGTGATTCTTAAAGAAGAAATCCCTGTCTCCAAAGGGCAGGTGAGTGCAGAGCAGGGACAGAAGCTGTGAAAACATTTCCTCTGTCTGTGAGGCACCACTTGGATCTCCGGCAATTTGAGTATAACAGGCTCTTAGCAACAAGAAAGTGCAGCAAGACAGTGACAAAAGCAATTGCACCATGTCCTGCATTTCAAACAAAAGCAATCCTGACATCCTTACAGAGTCAAACGGGGGGAAAAAAAAACAACCAACCAAACCAAACCATCACTCATCATCTCTGCATCTCCAGATCACAGCAACTTCCCGAACCATGAACACCTGTCATGTGCCTTTAGGATGTTTATTAACACCAACTACTGCCACTTTGCACACTCATCAGAATAGTGCTGGGTGCTTTGCAAAGTCTGAGAGCCTAATATTTAACAGATCATTAAGTAAAGGCTCATTGTTATCCTCTCCTGCCATCAGTGGAAATCTCTGATTTCAGTGGTGTTTGGATTAGATCACACCTCTAGCTGTAATATTTTATCTAAGTATCAAGAAAAAATGAGAATTTGTTGTTAAATTGACAAATTTACTGTTTAATTGGCACAGAGGATAAAGATACTTTTATTCAAACACACACAGGCTTTCTAGGCTGTAAAAGCATGCTACAGATTATTAAATGTAAGTTTCGAGGTGCAGAAATTTTTGGTGCAGACAAGCTCTGGCACAGCATCATTTCAAAGTGCCTGTATAATAAATTTCAGCAGCTACAAAAAAAAAAAGTTGAACCTTAGAACAGAATAAACATTATAAAACAAATATTCCATTTAACACAGGTATTATACCTTAACACAGCAGTAGAAGAAGTAGCTACTATTACTATTTCTATTATTGTTATTAATTATTTTTAAAACCGATATTGTAATAAGAGATGCTTAATTTCCAAGCTTCTTGAGGCTAAAATCTCTCCACATGTTTATCCATTCAGTAACATTTGACATATATCACTCTGAACTTTCAAAGCATTCTCCTTGAAAATATTTCATGCAATCCAATATATTCATGTTCTGGGCTCCCTATTACTCATGTCACTGCAGGGCAGATAACAAGGAAATTTAAATGCAACAAAAAGTTTTATATCAAATGTTTCCTAAGTACACAAATTAAGACGAATTAAAACTATAAATCACTTTTCAACCTGCAGAAGCAAACCCTAAAAATCACAGTAGTATGGTATTGTTAATAGATGCTGTAAGCAGTTAATTAAATCAATTTTAGCTTCCAACCATCTCGACAATGTGAGCTTTGATTGTCAGTGATGGGTGGTATCAGTTCTGGGAGTGATCATCACCCTCATTCCCAAGCACCACGTTCCACAAGCACCAATTATCTCCACTGGGTTCCAACAAACGAAGTTAGAGAAAGGAATTAATGTGTACATTTTTATAATCCACTAGAGGACTATCAAGGCAATACAGGAACTCCAGAAAAACAACTATCAAACCCATGAAAAACAGACAGGAAAGTGAGCACAGCCACGTAAAGATTAGACCTGGAGAACTAATCAATGCAGCAGCTCAGCAGAGCACAGAACAGCAGCTTCTTCATGCCCTGCAGGAAACCAACAGGAAGCAATTTAATTCCATAATTATTTGCCCAAACTCTGTAAAATGAAATAAACCATCCAGATCTCATTTTACAGTAACTAGGCTTGATCATTCAGTACTTACCAAGTTGATTCACTACTTAATGTCACCTACTTATTTAAAGAGTTGATTTCTAGAAGTGCTCACACAAAGTTTTTGTTTGTTCTTGCCTGAATTCTCAAATTATGTTATGAAGGACTACGCCGAAACAAAAATGTGGGATTTGCTAGAATATCTGAAGTAATTCACCTTCACTGGTAGGTTTAAGGGGAAAAAAAAGGATAAAAAAGGCACCTAAAGTTGGTATTAAACCCATTAAAACCAGAAAGGTGGAACTAATTTCTACTAATACCCTTCCAAACTGTTCTAGTAACGCTGGAAAAAATGTTTAAGTAGGACTGTGTAGTCACACAGAAAGGATTTGAAGAAAACACAAACAAGATGCCTTTACACCACCATAAAGTACAGTACCACATTCTCAACAGCATTTAGGCTTCAACCAATTTCTGTGCGTGGCCACTGACTGACCAGCCTTGTGTAAATTACAACAAAAAAAAACAAACACAAATCTCCAAAGAAAACCAAATAACAAACCAGCCTGCTTCTTAAGAGTGCATATGTGGATTTTTAGTCACAGATTTACAATTTTCTTTATCATTAGGAACAATACAAAAGCCCGACAGCTTTTAAGTGTCACTAATTTAGCAACAAATAGCTGCAAACTGCTCCGTGCAGATTAATGACGCATTGCTGGTAACAGCATGTGTTCTTAACTAATTATAACCTGAATACATTAATATCTCAGACTGAGCAGCTCCTGTATTTGCCTTTTTTACATTAATCTATGGAAAAGAGAGAGGTGCAGGTGTGGTGTTAGGGATAGAGTTAAGTGCTGGACCTGGCAGTATTAGGTTAAATGGTTGGACTTGGTGATCTTAGAGATCTAGTCCAAGCAAAGTGATTCCATCGTTTCTAAAGAATCCTTTTAAAAGATGGAACCAAAATACAGCTGGTCCCTAAGTCAGATGTCAATAAATAAGCAAGACCTTTAATCCTCAGAAGAATACTCAGAATTCAAAATTTCAGAACTGTGGCTAGCTCTACACTTCTGAAAAACTTTACTATAACCACAGGAAAAAAACCTTCAAGTACTTATTTTTATATAAGAAATTCAGATATTTCAGCAGGGCAGAATAGAACATGGAGGGACAAACAGCCTCTACACTGCATCCAACAGAACCTCTCCTTCCCTCAGCGCTGTGAATACAAACAGCAGTGATACTTCTTGCAATTGGAATAAGCTCAGTGCTATAATGAAAGCCTATTTAAAATCAATAAAATCAGTCCTGCTTTTGGGAGCTATGATTACTCTGGTCCACTGGTACTGCTTGCAGCAAAAATGAACAGCTTGTTCTCAGCCCACTGCTGTGTATATTTAACTACTGAATTCTTGATCATGAAACAATATACTGAGAAGCCGAGTTCTGCTGGTTTTATGCTATGCTAATTTATTACCTGTGAACAACTTTCCATGATTATTGACACGACTGTGCGGCTGCAAATTAGGCATGTTAACAATTACACTAAAATGTGCTGTAGCTTATCAAAAATAAGCTGCTGTAAAGAACACACGATGTACGGCTGCACGGGAACAGGGCTCACACACTCCCCTGTTCATGACCAAAAGGCTTCCTACCAGAGAGAACTCAGGACTGCTTTGACAAGACCTCCCACGCTACAGAATTAGAGCCTGGGACAAAGGGAGGAGGTCTCACATGAATTCCTAATCAAATTTCTGTCTCACCATGCGACTTTCAGTGGTCTGGCTTCTCTATCTGCAGGGGCTCTGTGTAAATTAATTACTGTCTGCATCTCCTTTAAAAATGCAGAACCCGTTTCAATATTACATCAGTGTATTTTTACCCCAGTGTAAGGCAGCTGAGCACAGAAGGGTTCACTGCAAATCCCTGACTCCAGTTAAGTACTGCAGCAGCAGCAAAGTGTCCCTGGAACATGGCCTGGTCTCTCAGAATGAGCTCAGCACACCTTGCAGAGTAGATGAGAGCAACCCACTGCCACAGGAGCTGCACAACGAAGACAAACTCAGGACACGTCTAATCAAGGTTTCATAGAAGCCCTGTCTCCTTACTGACCAAACACTGAGTATATAAACACACTGCAGCTGTGCCCACAAAGGCAGCTGGGTGCCACGATGCACAGGAGGACCCCAGCCCACTGTGTCCAGACAGAGAGTCACTGGTTCCAAGAACTGCTGGTCACCCTTCTTTAGGTAAAATAATTAAGTCGTGCTTGATGAGCAGAACTCTTGGAGCACTTCCTCCTCTCTGAATCCCAGAAGAGGCAGATGAGGTACCTGAATCTGCAACCACCTCCAAACTCTACACCCCTACAAAGAGGCAGAGGGCAACCTAAAGACATGTTTACCTGGTAAATCTGCCCTGAGGGACACAAATCACTTCTTTCTTTGGACATGTGCAACTTCAAGCTTTGCTTTGGCCAGCAAGGCTTTAGTCCACATCTCTTCTCATGGCTGTCTAGAATATTACTCCATGAAGGACTGGCTGGGTCTCTCACTGGATGATCAATTCCATCTCCCAAGTATTTATGCTTAACACTGATTTCCTAAAAACAGAAGTAAACTCAGTGCTTCCTTTCCCAAAGCAAGGGGTTTTCCCCCACTCTGCTTAATAGTTTTGTTTTCATAACATGAGATTTGAGGAGAACAAGGCAGACATTACAGACATTTTGTGACAGCAATTATGCCTTATTTTGGATAACACAAGAACTATAAAGATACCAACAAACCCCAGAACACCTACACGCCATTCCTACTTGTTTCCTCACCAGTGCTGATGCAAACCCACAAATGCTGAAGTGTCTTGTAAGGGGTCTAAATAATCTCTCCCAAAGTGAATCTCTGCAGCTCAGAGCCTTTCTTCCAAAACCAAGAGTTCTCCTTACAAGCTTTAAAAAGGTCCAGTTTGGATTGATTTTGGGTTTTACTACTCACACCTAGCTGATCTACCAGTAGGGAAACCTATTTTTTGGGGTCTCATCTGTCCTGTCTCATTACTGTTGCTTCTTTCTTGTTTTAATGTTACCCCTACCACCTGAGTTTCCAACTTCCCTTTGGGTGGGACTGGCTATAATTAATTTTCCAAATTTCACACTGCTTAGGCAAGATCCTGTCAGGTACTCAATACCTTTTAGCAACACTCTTGGCCAGAGACATTCTGAAAACTTACTCCAGCAAGGAAAGAAGAGAGAAGAATAAAAGCAATAAGGAAGACCATAACAAACATAATACACAACACAATGTCGTAAAGCTTAGTTTCCAAACTGAACACTGAATCTTAAAGTTGCTATAATAACTTTTCACATTTGGGTCTCTTTACACCAACTTGGTCTGAAATCTGAAACAGCTTTTCCCAAGTATTGCTGCCACTTCCATTGCTGCCCATCTTCTGAGAGCTGCAGGGATGCAGCATCCGAGGCAGGTCCCAGGCTCTGCCAAGTGAGCAGATTGAGATGAAAAAGAAGCTGTCCACAAGATCCCTCCCACATCTACAAAACTATTGTTGTGCTTAAAGGCCTTCTGAATGAAGATAAACAATTGATTTCTCCCCTCCTTTAATTTTAATTTAAATTCTCTTCCTCTGGTATTTTCACCCTTCTGCTCCATAACATCAAAAAGAATTATGTTCTTACAAGCCTCCTTTCCACAACCTTTGGGTTGCAGACTAGTTTAGAATTAAAGTTAAATAAATCATCCTTTTTATAATTCCATACTTTTGAATATATTGTATATTTATTGCTAGATTATAAGCCTCATTAAAATCTATAATGATAAATTAGTCAGTCTCTTGATTCTGTCACTGCTATTATTAATTGCTTTCATAGCCATTACTACACACTTCACCGGTGATAAAAATTTTAGGGCTAGATAAAATCAGCTAAGCTAAAGCTCACTCTTAATATTGCAGCCTTAAACCCTCTCAGAGTAAAAGTAATCAAGTATTCACACATCCTGCATTTAAGTTAAACCTGATAAATTACTTATAGAGCAAACGGAGCCTCCCTAGATCCAGCGGCACCTCTATAATGCATGGAAAAATATGCACAATAAGGCAGGGATCCAAAAGAAACGGTTCTCATATTGAAACTGTTCTTTGTATGTGCTTGTTTAAAACTCCATGGGATATCTTATTTCTGATATTTTTCAGCCTTTAACAGCTTCTTTTTTCAACCTAACTTCTCATTATTTTTTACACAGATTTCCTCTGTAAAAGACAAAGGGCTTTGAAAAATGTCTATTTTCACATTTGCTTACAAACCTGAGAGCAGACGTGGTTAGAAACTCAATCAGGAAAGGAACGAGTTTGTCCTTTTGTGGAGGAGCACTGAAGTTCACAGACAAGAGAGAAAAAGCTCTTTCTGCCAGCTCTAAAGCAACATCTATTCTATGGGCAAAACAGAGACAGGCAATTTCTGTAACCTGCAGTCACCCTGGCATCCTGCAGCACATAAATAGTAAATACTGAACAAAAATGGAAAAATCCATGCAAAGGGATCCTGAGTTCTTCCATCATTACACCCAATAGGTCCATTCTTGCTACTTTTAGACTTCAAAATATCCTTTATATTATGCCCAAGCCAATATTATTTTTCTCCTCTTCTGATGATTTCACTTTAGGAGACAGCAAAAGCAAGCAAAGAAGACTTTTCCTTCTGTATTAGTCACAATCCCTCTGATCTGGCAACACCACCATGGAAGCTCCTCAGGATACTCTATTAAGCACTAAGAAACCTGGGGATGCACAATCATGTGCTTTAGTAAACCTGCTTTCCTTATAAGTATAAAATACATGAATAAATCACAAGACTTGATTTCTAAAACCACCGTTCAAAAATCTGTCAGTTTGAACAAATTCTTATCAAGACATTTCTCTCTATCCTTCCCATTTCCCTAAACTACAAAAAAAAAGTGAAATGAATACACTGACAGTTTTCTTTGCATCTTTACCTTTTAAAGCTCACAAGGATTTCAAGTTTTCCTTGACAAAATAACATGCAAACCTTTTCTTTTTTTTTTCCTCCCCCCCAGTAAAATATATTTTAAAGTTAGCAGACTCGGGCAGATCAACTGTGTCCTCAATTTTTGACTGAATACCAGAACATGGTTTGTTTTAATACAGTTCAGGGAACAGGCTTTGTGCAATCTGTAGTGTTGAAGTCAAGCAACCATTAGGAACAAACACTGTTCTCACCCCTTGCTGCAACAATACACACACCTGCTTTCCTGGAACGTGTTCAAAATCTCATTCTTTCTGATTATATGTAAGGCACAAAAGACACAAAGCCTTCTCTGACTGATTCTAATTCTTTTATCCATTATTGAACTGCAGAGATGATTTAGAAAAAATTGTATGTAGTGTAGAATACAAAAAAACCCGAGGCACATATATTAGTTTTTTTTTTCACATTTCACTTTTAATCATAAAGGAGTTGTTGTAGTTGGAGATATTCTCAGAAATGGAACATGAAATAAAAAACCTTAGCAAGAAACCAGTGAGGCACTTTCGGGGACTTCACTTCTTTACTCAACACACAGTGGTCATTTCTCCTCTCCACAATAATTCACAGTGACACAATACAGGTGCTTTCATCAAACAGGTGTGTAATTCTAAGCACACACTAATGCCAGCTTGGCATTTGGGTGCCTGCATAAATATTTCCCTCAGTGGGGCTTTGACACATTTCATGAAGAATTTCTTAATGAAGCTCCAAACCTAAATCTCTTCTACAGTTTGCATTTTTACCCAAAGCAATGAAAATACTGAACAGCTCTTAGCTGAAAATTTACATTTTTAGCAAAATTAACATTTCTCTCCCAGAGACAGTTCCTGTCATACAATTCTACTCTAGCTCTTAGCCTTGTATCCCTTAGCTTTTGTTTCATTGTGTAGGGCTGCATTAGATACCACACATTTTGCTGTTCTGACCATAAATAAACCAATCCACATCCAAAACTAGAAACATGCAAAAGAATAACAAATCTGGCAGTATTTTGATCTGAGCCAAGCCCAGTAGGATTGAAATGTCCTCCTGCAGCCTGGTTCATTATCCAACTTATTCAGCGGAATTAAGTACAAAGTTTTCAATGTATTGCTGAAATAATTTATGGAGCCTCTGAAGAAAATCATGCTAGACTGGCCATTATCTGGAAAACATCTGGATGGGGAAATGATCACATTGAAGAATTTATGTCTGCCTCAGTAGTGCTAAAGATAGAAAGTTGAAAAGTATTACTTTGGAGCTGTTATTTTACATGTGCCCTTGATTCTTTGCCCTGATTGTGAAGCAAGACACTGATTTGCCACCCCCTGCCAAAACTAACCCAAAATACCTGACCTTCCCCTCCCCACAATCAATCACCACCACCACCACCACCACCTTCCCAACCTTCTTCACTACTTACAGACAGAAACAACATGCTAAAAAGATGACATTTTTAAGACCCCAGTACTGACCACTGAGATGTAGCCTCATTTCCCGAACTATTTTCTACCTGAAGAAGAAAATCAGACTCCACAATGAAAATAAACACTATCTCAGTTTAAAGAAAGAATCTTTTTCCAGCACAGCTTCCAAAAAACACCTGACATCAGGTGTAAAAAGACAGTCGGAGAAGAAAAATCCAGTAAGTGAAATGCTGGGCTGAGGGATTGCACAAATATGACATTCGAGTTCTTTTGCAGATAAAAGTGGGACTAAAATGATGAACAGGTAAGGCTCTGGTCATCTGGAGTAGCAAGGAATTTTACCCAGAGTGAAAAGAAAATACAAGAAGAAGGAAGAGAGCTGGTTCTAACGTTTCCTTCTTGACAAGTGGAGGTTAACTAAGTGGAGACTGGGGAAAAGCTCATTCATTTCCAGAGCTCCAGATCTAGAAAACAGAGTTATCCAAGTATGAAACAGAGAAAACTCACCACATAAAGGTTTACAAAATGCAGGAGACAGTGGAATACAAAAACGAATGGAGAAATATCTATTTAAAATATAGAAACATTGCAACCAAAATAACTGCCATATTTACTCCTGGAAATATTTTCCTGCACAGTTTACTTAAAAACCTTCTAAGGATTCCTGTTGTTAGATTTCATGGTTTCTAGCTTTTAATTGCATAAAAAGTCCTACTGCATTAAGCAGTATTAAAACTATTTTAGTCCTCTGGCAACTGGTAAATATTAACTACTGTAGACAGATGAAGTTTCAATTGTGGTAAGCACCTGTGTTTGTAACTTAATGTCAGATAAGACCAGGAATCACTCAGCCCAAGTAATAAGAGAGAGGATGCACTATCATCCTCTTCTTGTTTTTGTTTACTCATCACATATGTGAAATAGAAGCAATTGCCAAAATAATCTAATACTGGGAAAAGGTTAAGAGCAGACCTATTATAAGCATTTTTAATATCTAATTCAGTATTTCAGACTTAATAACTCCATAAAAAGGTCACCTCACTGATCAACAATACACTGGTTAATTTAGCTTCAATGTCCATAAAATTTTCTTTAGAACACAGTTTCTAGTCTGTATTATCTGAACATTATTCTTTTTACAGCTTTATGAAATAACCAAACCCATACAATTCCTTCTCACATATACAGCCAAGACATTCAACATAAACCCATCCCGAACACATCCCCAACAGTGCATCCCTGCCAATATTAATTGGCTTTCTAAAAGAAGAAATTTCTTTTGGTTATTTTTTTTCTAGATTTATTTTTTGTTCAGTGATATTTTTCTTAGTATCACGTCATCTGCAGATACTTTTCAAAAATGCTGAAGAAAGGTAATTTAGGGAATGTTCCAGATAAGGGAGGGGAAAAAAAAGCACCCCACTGTGCTTTTCATAGCTTGGTAATTTTTATAGTCTTTCATCTTGTGATGTATTCTTTTTTCACACCGTTGTATTAGAAATCTTCAATTTTGAATGTTTGGTGGAAGCAAGATAATGCAAACTTTACAGATTCAGCTCTGAAAACTCACTGCCTATTAGGACAGGTTAAGAGAGAAAAAAATTAGCTTTAAAGTTTTCCCATTACTTATTGAACGTAAGCCACAAAAAAATCACAGAACTTTGAAGAACTTGGGGGGCCCAAACAAGTTTCTACTTGAAAGATGAAAATAAAAAAATGGGACAAGAGATTTTTATCCTGAGATGTGCCTTTAATTCATAAACCACCTAGAGGAAAATATTAATTACTTAGAACACATGGTAAAGCAACTGTCAAAATTCATGTTGTATCCTTGATTTTCACCAGTAGCTCCTTGGCTGAGCCATTCATGACCATGCCCAGTACCAACACATGCAACTTCTTGGCTCAGCCTCTCTCTGCCACTTCATTTTCTCAGTGGTTTTATAAGGACTTGCTTTTTACTACATGCAGCTACAACATGATCTGCATGAGGACACTGGACAAGCTGTTAGCTCCATTAACTTAATAATAGATTTCTGAGTGTGATTTCCTATTAATTTCATTTTCCTCATTCCATGAGAAGCCAAAATTACAGACAGCCATATGGAGCTTCATAAACAACAATTAAAAGTTATTTTCTGATTTTTAGGCACTAAAAAAAGCCCATAAAATACATATGGCTGGAATGATATAAAGGAAATTATGCTTTGGAATGTCTGCATATGTCTAAGATGCTCCAAACACTTCCTCAGCCTTTTTCCCATTCACACATTTCTGGTCCATGCCAGCCACTGGAGGTTACAAATAATCACAGTGCAAGCCTCAAAGATCACAATAAAGATTTTTCTTCTAGAAGTGGAACTTCACACCAACAGCTTGTATGAATGGTGTAGCACAACTTGTGTTGTGACTCTAACACTCTTCACCTTTACCCACTCCACAGGTTTGCCAACAGGATGGTTCCTGCCCAGTCAGAAATATCTGGCAGAGCTCTGCCAGCAGAGAAATGCCATCCATGGGTTGAAACTGGACTGGGAGCCTGTCAGCTCATCACAGGCCCTTGTCATTTTACAGGGACTAAAAATCCCCACTACCCAACGCAGCAGCTGAAAAACCAGCCTTTGAAAAACCAAATCACTGCAAGCTGCTCCTCTACATAACTCCAGAACAGCCACCTTCCTCCCTGCCCTTTGTTACATCTCTTGTACGTGCTGATTGGAGAGCAATTTGGTCTGAGAGTCCCATCTGAGTACCTGAAGTCACAGGAACTCTTAAAGTCTCTTACTGTGAAATCAAAATAAAAAACTACCTGCATCATCGAAATGTTCAGAATGGGTTTTTTAATAAAACATCTGTAAGGGGAGAAATTTTCTTAGAAGCACCTGGGATATCTGCTTTTACTGCTGCCCACTACTGGAAATCAAGCTAATGGGCAGAGTTTTTGACACATATATATATATACATATGTGGTATATTTTTCTATATGCACACACAGATCAGTTGGTGCAATCCATTTCAGAGGAAGTCAATTCAGGCAATCCACTGCTTGCATTTTCTTTCCTTGGTATTTCATGCTGGCATCCCCTTTAGATTTTCCAGAACCTGTAGCACAGACTACACAATTCAAGCCAAGCTAGAAGATGACACACAATAGGAGAAAATATTTGGCAGCAACCTGGTGCAGAGCAGGTCTCCACAGATGATTCCTCAGCAGAAAAGAGCCACAACCCTTTGCTAGGATACAGCACCTTGAAGATGATCACATTCATTTTTCAATTTTGCCTTTCAGAATTGCTTTGAAAAGTTTTGAACTAAAATACCACTTTTTACCAGAGAAAACAGATAAAGTCTGAAAGAAGACAACAATTTCCTAAGTAACCCCACTTAAGTGCACATTTTCCTCAATTAACAGGAAATAGATTTAAGTATTTCCTGAAGATCTGTTCTTAAGAGGCCTGCAACTAATTATCTGATTAAGGCTATAAAGAGAAACAAGTGTGTTTCACATTTTGAGTCCAACAAAACCATGGGAAAGTGTCCATCTTACAAGGTAATTTCAAGACTTGAATTTATGAACCAATTCACCCTGCATATACATGTTTGCACCATTCTCCTAAGAGCTGTGCTGTAATGAATTATCTGGCTGGGGGCACAGGGAAGAGAATTCGAATTCCATGATGCTGTCTGACAGGGCAAAGCCAGAAACAGTAACACTCTTCTTGGTTGCTAGTGCAGTCCCAAGTAGAAAAGAGCAAGAAAATCCCAGTGGTTGAGTTTTAGCAATTCCAGAGTAATAATAAAATACCAGTTCTTCCTTAGAAAACTCAAATGTTAATTAATAGGAGCTTAAAGAATACTCTCTGGGCGTTAGGGACAGTATAAGCCTTTTTGATGCTTTAACTCTTAACAAATACTGAAAACCAGCATTTTACCTTTACAGAACACTGCTAGTAAAGCTGTCCATCTTGGTGTAGAGCCATTAATCCCAGAGTGACAAGGATATTGCAGCAATTATCAACCACACTCACTGTTTTCCTACTTTTTCCCCTAAGAAAGATTATCTCTAGCACATGTTCTAAACAAACCTACATGAATCTAAGCCATTCCTTATTTTCTTCTTGTGCACTTTTTTAACACAATCTATTTTTTGTTCTTTGTATGTACAAATCCCTTTGTTTCACAAGAAAAGACTTTTTCAAATTCATCACAAAAGTAGCTGTTGTGATATTAATAGATTTTTCTTCAAAGTAAATCAGATGCAAAGCCTCTGGACTAGAGTTTTAAAGCCAAGTATTCTGGATACATGAGAAATGAAATCTGATAATGCACATAATAATTTACTCCTACTTTATTACCACTGATCTGAAACTGAACATCTACAATCACATCTTTTCTTTCAACTAACACTGAGCTGCTTTTCTGACATCACCTCAGCTGATTTCTGCAGAACCAAGTCTGCATTTGTTACAGGAATTTTGAAGCAGCAACAACTAAATTCAGGGTAAGTCCTACTCACTGCAGCCTGTAGAAAGGTTGAAATATCAACATTTTCCTGAATTTTCAGCATAAGAAACATTAGGAGGCAAAGAGATTTAAACAAAACCCCAGCATGGTACAGAACAATGGCCTGAGCAGAATGAAATGCTCCATCCTCCAAGGCAGCCTGTGTGGAACCCCAGGGCCAAGCCAGAAGACAAAACAAGGCATAAAGGGCAAAGCACTGTCACCGTGCTTGTACCCCAGGAAATCTGCAGGGGGACAAGGGAGCTGGCAGCATGAGAGGAACATCAAGGATGAACAGGAACACTGGTGTGAAACCAAATTATTTCCCCCAGGAGTGTGTTGTTTCATAGCTGTGTCCAGGGCAGCTCTGGAGAGGAGCTCCAGCCAGCAGAGCAGGGGAGGTGTTGAAAGAGAGAACAAGACATGCAAACCCCTGACCTTGGCCACCCCGGGCAGCCACATGTGCTCCATGCAATAAGCTTTTCATAAAGCTCTCAGCTGCCCCAGACTAATGAAAGAGGGAGCAGGACAACAAATAAAAGTGAAAATGAAGAGTGCAGAGAGCTACAGCCAACCTCTGCTCTCCTGTCTGGGAAGTGAAGTGATAAAGTACCACAATGACATTTCCATGGCACTGCAGACGGAGCAGGTGCAGTTGCCAGTTTTCTGTCAACATCTCCCAGGAACTCTCCTGTTACACAATCAATTAATGAATAGACAAAGAAAAATCTTGCAAATGAGCACAGTTACAAAATCAGGCACATTTCATTGCTATCATAATAATTTTCCTACATGGCTTCTCACCACACCTAATTCAGAGCATTTTGTCATCACAAATTAACATTTAACTGCACAATAAACAAGCTGCAAGCAGTTTAAGTGCCTCAAAAATCTACACAGATCAAACACACAGACCTATTTTTATTGATTATGTAATATTGACATCAGCCTTGCAAAGCAATTACACAGGCACACAAATTTAAGGCCTTAAATCAATGGATTTGCTTTCAAAACTTTCCTTGGACACACCTGGCAAGAACAGGGAGGTCTTGGAGCTAATCAGTGCTTGAGGAAAAATCATAGGCCTAAACTTGATCAATCACAGGTCATTTGTGCCAATCATCTGGAGGACTTTCTAAAGGTCCTGTTTTTCAAACGTTACAGTGCAGAGTGCCCTTCCCTGCAAACACTCCCCAAAGTCCCAGAGCTGCCAGCTACAGTTGCTGCTTTTGAAACTTGGGACCATCTGTATTTGAAATGAGCATTCTGTACACAGTTATTTGCATCCCTACCATGCCAAGACACACCAAACACAGTCCCAAATGTAAATGCATTCTGCCTGCATGGGTAAAGACCCAACACTCTGATACACAACACATACACAAAAATATTTTCCTGCAAAGATGTGCCTTGAGTCAGATGCAGCCTGTTTATTTTGTACTGATAATATCCATTGAATTAACATTTAGTATGGTTAGAAAATTGATGTCTACAGAATAATTTTCTCAAAGAAGTGAAAATACATTAAAATCAAATATTTTTATAACTATCTTCAACTTTTTACATTTATGCAGAAGATAATTAATACATTTCATAAAAGCTCTCCAAGCTGTTTTTCAGTTTGGGGTGCTTTTTCATTTGTGTTTTAAAGAGTTTTCACACTCCTCCTTTCTGTTTTTCCTGCTGACACTTTAATCTCCTCCTCTTGTAAATATGAGCTTATAACAATAAATCATGTTTTATTTATTAAAGACATAAACAGGAATCAATACAAAGCAGGAAAGCCAATCTCCATAAAGTTTCCCTCCACAGTGACTGAAATTAGTTTTCATATGAAGATTTAAATATGCATCCGGTTGGCATTTAAGCAAGAATAAAAATATTTTCTCTCTTGCATTACATAACATGCTAAAAAAAAAAAAAAGGAAAAAGTAGTGGCTTTGGCCAGTTCTAGTGAAGTAAAATCAATGGCAATTCTTTGAAACATAAATGAAGAATTCTTTGAAACTGCAATGAAGAACCTGACATACCTGAGAACCGTTGCCTATTTTAGCTCCAAAGAACTCTACAAATTGTAATATAAAGTAGGGGTTTTTTACTTTCTTATTCAGGTCACTTTTAGTCCCAACATCGTTGATTTGGAGATACAAAAAAATACCCTTGATTCTTCTGTAAATATATTCTGCTTGGGAAAGTGCCTGTATGAAGCACACCAGGGAATGGGAGAGCAAGCAGCCCACATCACCTTGCCCTTTGTTTGGATTGTCAGTTTTTCCTTTTGATCTTTCTTTGCAGTTGAGGAACCAAAAATTGATTTTCCCAGATGAACTGAGGTAGAAAAAGGACAATGTTTTATTTAAGATCCTTCACTCCTGCACATAAACTTATTTCTTTCTTTATATACAAAAGAAACTGTCTTTTTGTTCTTGTAAAAAAATATTTCCAAGTGGGGAATGCTCTCAGTGTACTGACTCTGGATTCATAACAAAAAAGGGGGGAAGATGTTTAAAAATCTAAATACTGGCTTCCTGCAGAGAAGCACACACACCTCAGGAACTTTCTAGAGGCACAGAAGCTGAGCTTCAGGGAAGCAGGTCACACTCATTAGGTGTTTGCATAAACCTGAGCCACAGTAATGTTACACTCAAAACCTTGTTTATGGGCAAAGAGAAAGCACAATTTACATCTTTAGACACATATAAAGCCAAGAATACATTGTAAATATACCTGTGATCTCAACAGTGTAGTTGTTTTCTTTATTCCAGATTTACTTGTTATAGAACAAGAATTGTATGTGGGGGAAAAAACTCTATAATAATGCAGTTAAAATTGTTATACAACTATTTCCTAATTGCTACCTCTTTTCCTGGTGTTATGCTCATCCTTCCACTGCACTTCAGGGTCCAAAGGTGGGCAGTTTCATTCTGGTCTAGGGCTGTTCTTTGTTGGAGTTCTTTGTTGGGAGGAATATGATATTTGTTTTGATGGTTCCTTCTTCCTCACTCTTTTTAAATGGGCTCTTTCTTCCCACTGGTCCATGCTCCCTTGAGTTTACTGCATACAGTGAGTAGTAGGGACAAAAGATCCAAGAGACACATTTTAACCCACCGCGAGACCAAAATTTTTGAATTTACTAATTAATTTCTCTGATTGTTGTCACAACTTGTATTGCAGAATAACGTGCTGATATTGGCAGAAACCAGCATTCCCTAACACCCACACACAGGTATTATTGGTACTCCTGGACCATGAATTTCCTGAGTTATTTGCACAAATTCTTATTAAGCCCTTGAAGAAATCTGAGCTTACAAACTGCTGACCTGCTCTCGAACCTCACAGGAAAGCTGAGGACACACAAATGCCCACTGAGAAGCACAAGAACCTCCTGCCAATTGCAGGTTTCCCAGTGCTTCTCCTGACTACTTTTAATCTCTCTTTTCCTGTGAACTTGGAAGGGTTCACACAGCAAGCATTTCATTTGAATCAATTTAGCCCCTGACTCGTCACACAGGACTCTGTTCAGAGCAGTTTGCTGGAGAGCACAGTAAATTTTGTGTAATTATGGTCCAATGGGCTGCAGTGAGGCCAAAACACTGCTAAGCTGAAACCCAAAGAATGCAATCTGTGATTCTCCTTAGATAGATATGATCAGCTTTTAGAACTTGGAAAGAGCAGGGAGGGTACATCAGACAAAAAACTTCTAGTATTCAATAGGGCATTTTGCAGTTGAAGACAGGGAGCAATACACACATTCACAGGGCACAAGTCTCAATTATTAATAGCACTGCCCTGCTTAATTAGAAGCTCACATACCTTTCTCACACACCAGCCCTTTCCCAGTCCTTTGAGGGAATACAAACATGCTATCCCCAGTTCTGACAGCTTGCCATTTGTATCTCAAGCTCCAATCAGCACCTCAGCAGCAAAGATATAACCATATACATCAAACTTCATGTTTTACAGGTTTCATAACATTAAATTAGCCTAGAAATAGGAATATAAAAGCAAGAGAGAGGCATTAGCTTTTGGTTTGGCAATCAGCATTTGCAGGACAGGATGTATCTCAATGTGATGTGGAAACCAGCAAAGCTGTTTCATTTAGGCTTCCTGCAAGCTGAGCTCTGTGGGGATTTTGAAGGCAGATATTATGCTTGGAAATTGAACTCTACATATTTTAATGAAATTGCACAGTCAAAACACCACAATGAGTGAGCAGTCATATCAAACAGTGGAATTTGGAGCTTTCTCAATCACTCACATGTAAACGGAACTTTTCTGGGTAAAAACGTAAAATTAGAATAAACACCAACTTTGTTTGCAGAGAATGTGCAGCTGATTTAAATGCCTTGAACCTGTGTTGAACCTATAAAGGGACTGACACAACAGGTGAGTAAGAACATCTCAAATGGTCACATTCTTCATGTTCAGCACCTTCTCAGCTTCAGACAAGCAGGACCATGGATCAATTCTGTGCCAAACTTGTCAGCAGCAGCAGCTCACATCTGAACCAGCTTTATAACCCTGGGCTGCTGAGTGTGTAGGTTCAGCCAGTCTGCCCTTTAAATGACAAATATGTGACCTAAGCACCAACCCAATGGCACCTCCTGTGAATCCTCAGAAACAGATGCTCTGTGTCATCCTGACAACTGTTAAGCACTGGTTAATATTTCATTAACTTAAGGTCAGCAAGCTGCTTTACCACATCAGAAAACCCACTTCTCAGCTTCTACAGAGTCATGCATTCCTGTCTGCCTGGTTTACAAATCAGGGGAGGTAACAGCTGAAAATAAACCTACAGTAGATTATTCCTTCTCTCAGTGCTGCTGAAAAGAGCTCCAGATTTTATTGAAGTGTCAGATACACCATAGGGCAATTTTTCTTTTAAGGCAACACTTTTGCATGATGTTTTGTTTGTGCTTCTGCCATTTCTTCCATTCCAACCTTCTCACTGCAAGGTCAAGTCCAGAGCTGGTGTCTAAGGCAGTATAAATTATATTTGTATAAATTGTGGCCACAGTCACAGTCACAAGAACTGAAACTCCCAGAAAGTCTCTTGCAGTATAGTTTACTTAAAAGTATGCAAAAGAAGAAGGTTCTAAATAGCTGAAACAATTCATAGAGACAAAAGAATATATAATTAACATTGCCCTACCTGCTGTTAACTGCACTAATTGCATCCTTTCTGCTCAACTGAAAATTCTGACATTGAGGCATCTTCAGTGATCTGCAGCTCGTGTTAAATTACCCCTGAACCTTGACCCTTAAAAGTCTCTCTCTAGTATTTAAGTGATTGGTTTATTTTGTTTCTTCATCAGCAGAGAGATTTCTGAAGGAATGCTTACTGCAGTCTGTGGAAGTCCAGACATCTCTCTATTTACAGGACACTTAACATCAGAAACTCAGTATAAAATCCACCCATAAACTGAAACCCATAACATCAAAATTGTGAAAATAGTCACAAAGCTGCAGAAGCTCAACGACACAGGAGTTTCATCTTGTAAACCAACAACATAAAATATGAAAATACGTGAAATTTTTTCATCTTAAAATTGCAAAATGACTTTTCCATACAAATGTCTTTAAGCACCTAACTTGGCTTCTTATGGATCAAAGAAACAACTAAATAAATACTACCTGTATATGCAGTTGAAATAGAAATGTCACTCACAAGATAAAAGAAGCAAGTTATTTATAGTACACAGTAATCATCATATTTAAATGGCAGATTACTTTATGGCATGAGACATAAGCCTGTATTTAACTGGGGGGGGGGGAAGACTGCATAAGAACAGTTTTTCCTAAGACAGTCAAATTTGCAGTAATCAGCTTCAAGTCTCTCTTTTATTCCACTTTTTTTGTTACACTTTTATTCCAACATACCCAAACAAAAGCTGTATTATACTGAAGGCAAGACGTGGAAAGGCCGGTAAGAAAACCAACCACACTGAACATCTAAAGAGCTAAACCAAAAAACTGGATACAAGATTTATCTGTGCTAACAAGAACAAGAGGACATGCAGATGTGGCATCAGGACTATTGTGACAATAATCTTCAGTGGGGACAAAGCACAGCACACCAAGATCAGGAAACCAATATATAGATAATAACTAATATATATAGATACTAAACTATACAGGTGAATAACTGGAGGAATAGAGGGAAAGACTTGGTAGGGAGTACAGGGAAGTGCAGTGCAGCAGTGGTGAATCTTCTCAGGGACTTTATATTGTTAACTGTTTATACAGCCAACTCTTCATGGTTGCCTTTCTCCAAACCCCCTCAGGGCAGTTCTTAAGTATTTAGAACAATAAATATATTGAAGATTTATAGCCTGAAGTTTAGCCATATTCATCTTACTCAGGTGAGCAGTCCAGCTAAGCCCAGGGGAGGTGCAAGAAAAATGTTCCCCTTCATAATGATGCAGGGAACAAAAGCTGACTTTAACTGTAGGACCAGGGAGAGTAAACCACATAAGGTAAAACTGTCAACTTCAGATTTTTCTTAATAAAACAAAAATCACTTAAAATAAGAGCATAGCTAACTTCTGGAACTACCCTGGACATGATTCTCACTAAATGTTTTTTTGTGGTGACATTCTCAAGGGTTAGAGCATCATTTAAAATATACTGTGATGCAGTCAGTCAGGTAATATGTCCCAGTTGAATCAAGCAGGGTTACAAAGACACATTTTGTATTCATAAATGTGTTGAAATATTTTACTTTTCTTGAACTGCAAATATTTGAAGAAATGTAGATAAACATATTTAAAATTCACAGCACTTTCTCAAATATGAAGTAGCAGATTAACAAAATGCCAGAACATCCTTAGCTTCAAAAACTACTCTACCATTTTAGGTAGAGATTATCTACCAAAAAAATAATAATCACAGCCTCTTATGATCATACTTCTCAACTACTGATGTATTCAACGTGTAAATTACTCCCATCTTTAAAGATAAAACAAGCTCTTGCATGTCATCCTAACCTTTGCAAAATACCAGTTAATACTGCCTTATTGACTGGAAGAGGCTGAGGATGAAATGGGGGATGGGAATCATGATATGGAGGCTGGATGCTGAGTGTTCTTGAGCTTCACAAGACTTGAAAAGTCAGTTGTGAGAGATGCCTGGCTTGGTTCAAAACCATGTGCTTTTATAGCAAATATGCAAGTTAACATCCTTACTCCTCAATCCAGCCCATCCTAAACCACCACCTGGTCCATAAAGACAAAAGGTGTAATAAATTTAACAGAAACAATGGACAAATTTTTAAAAAAGCAACTTTCCCAAATAAATTATACACAGAAAGTGAATAACTAACAACAATATCTTCCTGCTGTACCCTGTGTCATTGGGGGACACTACAGGAGATCAGGGAAATTATGACAATATTAATTATAAACTATCCTACCTTAGGACTGCTATCATTCCATCTTAGATTTTATTCAACATGATTGTGCTACTAGTCCTTCCACTGAAAAGTTTAAATGAAAAGCAGGCATAAGCATCAATTTTTTATTTGAGACCTCTGTACATGGGACTATCCACTGGGACTGATCACATAGAAGATGCAGCTCTGCACAGCACAGAGCAACAAACAAGGAAAAGAAAAAAGAAAATCAGACAAGAATGAAACTTGCTTTTGGTAATTGGCCCCCGAATATTTAGAAGCTGATGGGCACCTAGAGAGTGTAGAAGGAGTGATTTCTCTCCTTTACACAGCTGCTAGTACTACAGAGAAAACATTGTTCTTTAGTATTTCATACCTTATACATAAAGTGTATCTAATGGTTCTGATTTTATGCATAAAAAAATGAAAATTTCGTGCAGCTGCTTCTCAATTACGCATCTGGTTATTGTTCTGCAGCTGCAAAACTACCTTGAAGAACCATAAAACATGGTGTGACAAGAGTGGAATAAATACCAGCAGTCATCTTGTACCCTCCTTGTAAAACTTCACATTTTTTACCACCTAAAATAAAATTCCTGAATCAAGAACTGTAACTTCTGTTGCCTCCTTCTTTCATGAACAAAAATCCAGTAGTGCACTTAACACCACAGAAATTTGTAAATGTCCATGCTCTGTGGCACACATCATGTTTTGAATTCAGTACCCCATTTCTAGAGTATTTCTGACTTTGTGTTTTACTTTCAAGCAGCTATTTTGGTAATTTGATCAGAAATCCAACACAGAGAACAATAAGTCAGCTCAACATTAGTGTCAAACATCTGAAATGAGATTTTGATTTGTTAGCCCCCGAGCCATTACTCATATTACTATAAATCTATTGAATATGAAGACATTTGGTGACAAAGAATGGTTATAAAATATCCAACTAATGTAAGCAGTCTCAAGCTTGCATTTACTGACTCACACTCAGCATGTAATTCTCTAACAAAGGGAACAGATAAGAAAAACAAAACAATTTGTTTTTCATAACAATGCATTTCAAATTAACTACTTCCATAATTCCTCTGGAGACAGAGGGTCCTGCAAAGAATTTCCATATCTAAAATACTAAAAAAGCCACAATTTTTAAGTTAACTTGAAACAGAAAGGTTCAACTTGAAACAAAACAATACCCAGTGGTGAGCTTTGACAAAATCTATTATTAACTTTAGTTGAAAAAGAATAAAACTCAAACTCCCAATTAGGGAAGCTGGAAGTTTCTCTGCCTGTTTTTTCTGGCACGCAGGATGCAACACATGTGGGCATTACCAACAAATGCACGTGTGGTTCCACAGCTGCCAAGCCTTTATGTGGAAAAACACTGCTGAGCTGCAGAGGGGGAATGAGACAAGCAGGAAAGCAAAGGCAGAAAGCCCTTGCAGGGTGTACCAAGGATGCTGCACTGCTTAAATACTGCTGCACATAAGAGTTTGGCACATCTCTGTGAAGCAGTTTCTCAGCATGAGACACAGAGGAAGGAGGGAAGCAAAGGGCAGGGAGCACAAGCAGGAATTACAAGGTTCAAACACAAGCAACCCAAGCACACAGAGGAGAAAGCAGCAGCACATCAGGGCTCCTATCCAGGGGAAAGGTCCTGCAGCACCAACAGCCAGTGAGCGTAAAACCCCCAAATGAAACCCTAATTCCACCTTGTGCAGTTCAGCTTCCAAGCCAGACTAAGCTAAAGCACCAAAAAGCAATGAGTGAGGAAATTAAGAATGTCCATAAAAAGAACTACTCTGCATAGGTGCTTTACTCCTGTTTGTTCTGTAGCTTTATCACCGCAAATTCCCCAGGACCCTCTGACAGATTCCCTAGTAAAGCACGTCTGGTGATCAGAACCCTTTAACACCTTTCCCAGCTCCTCTGATGTTCTATGACTGATCTTTTTCATCCAGTAGATGAGGTAAATAAATTGGGTCACTGACATATTGATTACCAAGCCTCCTACAAAGAATTACTTTAACTGCAGCAAACACGTTGCCTTCATAACTTTTACTTTATTATTTTCATCATGTTCAGACACAAGTGAGAATGTTAAAGCTGTTTGCACAACCATGATATTTGGGGATTTTTTCCAAAAATCAAATCAAATCATAGCAACATGGACTAATGTAGAAAAAAGCTATTATTTGAACAACCTCCTCCTTCTCCTCCTATATTATTTGATAATATTTAAGTATCATTTAAACTTTGGTTAGCAATCAGTATTTGTCTTCTGATCATACACAGAAACGTTACTTTTTATGATTGCCAAGTCAAGCAAATGTGGGTCTGAGCAAGGCAAAGCAAAAAACCAGTATGCACACAAATGGCTTTTAGCAGCAGACAACTGCTAAATATGTGCTCTGACTACGCTAAATAGGGAAACAACTGACTGTTTAGCACAAAGAAAAAAAAAGGAAGAGGATTTTCTCAATCAGAACTCATAAGGTGGGAGAAGGGTTGAGAAGAAAGGAGCAAAGGGACACTGGGAGGAAAAGGCTCTAAGAAACAAATGGGACCTGAACAAGGGACAGAAAGAAAGTAAAACCACGGACTTAGACAGATTTTGTGGAGCTATGAAATGATGCATTCAAGGAATACCTATGAAAACTGCAAATAATGGAGTATTAGCAGGTATTTTCTATCACTGAGAAGTGTCTGGAAAATGCAGATTCACTCTAATCTTAGATTTCATCCCTCTGACAAGCCAAAACCCATTAAGTGGAACAGAGAAATACTCATGCTCAGTAACTGAATGTGGTTCAAAGGCAGCCCATCCACCACCAGTTTTCTATTAAATGTAAAAGATTGTTTTCTAAATACTTACCCATCTGAGAATAGAATCATATTAGTCAATAACTTACAGCATTATTTTGCTTGAAAGAACAGTTTCAGAAAGCTATAATTTAAGTCTAAGGAACTTTAATAAAAGCTGTCAGAGAAAATAAGAGGACTTGTGGGAGAGCTGTTCCTCACCAGTGAGCAAGTTCTCTGTGTACAGTTCCCTGGAATGCTATTGCAGCAACACATGATTTTTCCAACATATGCAGAAAAGGATAACCTGAGTGGCTCTAAAAAATAACTATTTATAACCACCAAGTACATGAGGGTTTTTGAGAAATAACTCATTATGCACAGGTGAAAAATTATTACTTCACAGTGAAACATGGAATAGAAAGAAATATGGAAATGAGAGCAATGCTGAAAGAAGCAATTCTTCTACCTTTCCTGATGGACAGAAACAGAGAGGAAATTAAATCAAATAAGCAACCCCATGATGACAGTAAAAAAAGACCAGCTAAGTAGCCAAGTTTCTCAAATAAAACTTTATATAGAGAGCCACTCTGTACAGGATACTCACAGAAAAGCTCTTCCTGGTATAACAAAAAAGAACCTGAATTCACATTTCCAATATCCTCAGAAACATCAGGTTCAAGGATGTTTTTAATTTTCCCAGAATAAAAGCTTAGATTAGATGCAGACAGCATTATCACCAACAAATTCTTCATAATCTACACAAAAAGGACACTACCAACCTAAAGGTCAATCCTTGATCCCTTCTAAACATAAATTGCTTTCAAGTGGTTTTCACAACTAGTACTAGAGAGGTGAATTTTCAGATAAGGGATCTAAAACAGCATCTAAAATGCAGCCTTCCCTTTGAATTAAAAAGCCATGGGAAGAAAAAACTTCAGGAGCTGAGATAGGAAGCAGACTGGTGCTCACATGACCAAGAACTCTTTCAATATTCTACAAAATGGTGAATAATAGGTGACAGGTAAATGACCTCATGAAAAGATGCTTCAATAAACCTTTTCTGTTCTTTATAAAATACATGTTTACCTCTCCAGCCTGATATAAAAAGCATGCCTTCAGTCCAAAGCCAAATTTTATGAGTTCCCTCATGCATAAGCAATAGAAATAGGACATGCAGAGGCTATATTTTGTTTTATTTTTTTCTAAAGAAGAGTGAATAAAAACCTTGCACTCAATTGAACTGCATTTCTCTGTGACAGAGCATGAACACTGCACCTGACTGATTCCTAAATGTAATGAAACACTCTAAGTGGCAACAGGCAGCATTCTATTGCTTTTGATAAAATTCAGAAAAAGAAACACGTGCCAAGTTCCCGGCAGCGATTCAGGACTGTCAGCAGTGCCAGCCACCTCTAAGTTCTCTACTGATTCAAGGAGCAAAAACACAGAGCACAGCAGCCCCATCCACCACAATTACAATCCCTCTCAGCTCTGCCCACCTCCTCCTTTGAAATCATGGGTCCCTCAATGACTTCTCCATCAGGCAGAGCACAAAGAGCAGAGCACAAGACTCAAGGACTTCTGCTGGAGGAGCCCAGAGCAAAAGATGGCCCCAAAATGATGCCCAGTGCAGGCAGTGGTAATGCACACACAGAATGTGTAAGGGTTATTTCCTTAGGTATTGGTGCTACAGTACAAGGAAAAGAAACAATAAATAAGGAAATGCCTTCTCTGGGTAAACAAGCCCTAAATTAAGTGAGAATTAGATCAGAAGGCTTGTGAATGAACACAAAACCAGCCACATGAGTCTATATTTCAGTCAAAAACTTGGCTCCCAAATATTTTTTTTTTCCTATTAAATAGTTGCACTAGAATTGTAAGAACTTGTTTACAAATTGAGTTTCCTCAGGGAGCAGATCAAGCAACACCATACTGTGCAGCAAAACAGCACAAAGTCTTTCTTTCCTCTCTTGAAAACCAAGGACTTTTAACACAAATCAGAAAACTATTGTTACTGAATTTCTTGGCACACTGTAAATATTGCTTTCTCTACAAAAGTTACACCTGAAAACTGAAAATTGCTTAGCACATAGAAGGCAATGAATTCCTTGGGGCTTAATTCTGTATTCTTTATTGTGTACAACTTCTTTTGAAGTCAATTCCTTACATCTGCCATTCTTATCTTAGAAGGGGAAAAAAAACCAATCCTTTAATTCAGTTAAAAATTCCTTGTAGACTGCCTTTTGTGCAGCTGGTAAGATTTAAAAGTCTTGGAGAAAATTAACATTCAGTGTACATATTAATAAAAATAGAGAGAAACAGAGGAAATGAGCAAAGTGTAACAAAACTGCTGATACTGGATAAAGGCAAACCCTTTCAAGAAGACATGCATTAACACCTTCCTGACAAGTGAAGACAGCAGCAAAAATCATCTCATCTCATCTCTTTCCATTGCATCAACAGGAAATCCAACAATAGCAAAACTGGTGAGCACAGGCCCTGCAGCAGGAAAGACAGCTCTGTCAAGCACAAAATATTGGTGAAATTGTGAATTATGAAATGAAAATTAAATTGTGAATTCCAGACTTTATGCAGAGTTCCATGGCAGAAATTCCTATCCCCTTATCACAAACACAGACCCATACAAGTGATGTAATGCTGTAAGATTATAAAGGAAAATTCTTGTTTCTCCTGTATACATGAGGGCTGTAGAAAGCATTTCCTTTCACAAGAAAAATACTGAACCTTTGACTTTCAAGCCTTGAGAACTTTATCCTATTTTTATCTTTAAAATATGTTGACAAGCACCTTTTCTTGTTTGAAGAAGCAAGAGTTAAGGCCAGCTGCAATGTGGCACATAGCACTTAAAACATCAGATTTTTGAGCAGGACTTGGCAGGGGAGGTTGGCCTCTCCCCATACTTTACTGCAGAATGCCTGTCTATCAACAACATCCCCAAACTGCCTTCACTGGTTATTTTATTTCATAGTATTTCATGCTTCTTGTAGGCTGAAGTTTCCTATTGTCCCATATTTTTTTGCTTTGTATGGTTGCACGTTCAGTCACAAATTGTGCAGATAAACCTGAGTGACAGAGACAACAATTACCTGAGGGACCATAAGGAACATAAACCTGGCGAAATCTTGGAACAACAATGACCAAAGCAGCAAAACTGATGTTCTTGATTCTTAGTTTTCAAAGTGCATGTTAGAAGTACAAGGACAGCACACCATCAGAATGATAACGAGGATGTTGTTAATAATTAAGTGGATCAATGGAGCGTCAGTCATTCCAACATGAAACAGATTCCACACCATAAACCACAATTCTTTCATGTTCAGTAGTGCACCATGGCTGAATGCAACTACATCAAATGGAGAAAGGTACCACTAACTTCCACTTTCTTTAGTGCTGACAAGCCCACGCAATTAAAATAAAATCTACCTGATAAAGTTGCATGAGCAAATGGTTTTTGGTTCTGGATTTTACTTTTGATTGTTTAAACACAGTTTGTTTGTTTTTAATAGACGGATATTTCTGTGATTTGCAAAGCAAGCAAGCTGCAGAGGTTATTTAAAATAAACTTACCATCATAAAACAGAGGAGCTTCACTGCCTTTAGTGGAGTAATTCATTTCTCCAAATAGTTACAGAGATCAAGAACAGCAATAGTTATTGGATAGACCAATCCATTTATGTGTTCAATCATGAAGAGGAGAGTTTAAGTGCTGTAAGACTGGTGATAAACCTGCCACAGCTTCAGTTAGCATTCCTTGATTTTCTCAGACATCCAGACACGAGGAAATGTTCCAATTTTATGTGCTTTGCTTTGTGTCTGACTTTTCCATTTTGTACTGCTAAATGACCATAACACTTGCATTTAATTTTTTGTTTCAGATATATTTTCAAATATACTGATTGTCATAAGAAGGTTTTGATCACTGAAAAATGTATCACCTTAATGAAGTTCTAGAGATTGAACAAGCCATTATGCTAATGCTACTCAGCTACTTGAGCTCTGATGAGATCTTGGATATGAGTAAGTTGTGTTAATTTACCTTCCAGTGTGCAAAATTGAAATGCATTTAACTAAGTGGCCTGTGCATTATGTAAAGCATAAACCAAAAAACCTCCCTGTTACTACACAATTAGACTACAATAATGTCTGGCCTCTGGCATTTTGATGTCTGATATATTAACAAAAGCTAAATGAAAAGAGGAAAACTGTGCAAACTACTCAACTTTAAAAAGCAGAAAAATTATTTCAGAGTGAGAACAGATTGACAAAGTACTTCAACACTTTCTTTTCGAGGAAAAAGCTATTACATAAATTCATTTCTGACCCCATTATCCCCTTTTGTTCATCATACCAGAATGAGGATGTTGTCAGAGAACCAAAGTAAAGTTCCAGAAGCAGGGTCTTCTCTCCAAGCCACTGTCACAATCTTTTGTGATGGCAACTCAACTCACCTTTGCTATTTATTTTCTCTATGGACACATTAACAAATATCTAAGTATCTTCTAAAATGGAGAGGTCACAACCTTTTCCTTCCTTTGCTTTTTAATAGAGCGAATTTTTGTTTGAGAACAGATTTTTACACAAGTTCATTTATTTCAGTTCCTTAAGTTATATCAAGTGTACAAAAAAAATTTCCTCAGCAACTATTCGTGACATTCTGAATTATTGTAATGTTAATTAAAGAATTCATGTTACATGCTGCATGAAAAACACATGAGAAATAAAGTTGTAAGTATTGCTGTTATAAACTTGTTCATATATAAAATTAAGCATATATTTATAGTCTGGATAAAATATCGAAGCTTTTCAGTAAGCATGAATTTAAAGACTGTTTAAACTTATTAGAAAAGAATTTATTTTCCAGATTGCTACCCAGTGAAGCAGAGTCCTCCCATTATCAGTCAACTTACTCAATCTCTGAGCAGCCTCCAGGGCATCATTTGCAGAATCAGCTACAAAGAATCTCTGAACTGTAACCCCGTGGTCTGCCATTATTTTTTTGCTTTGGTACTCCTGCAGGTTGAGCCATCGTCTGGGGGTTAATTGAACAGTCTAGAAAAAAACAAGAGAGGAAAATAACAAAATGCTCATTAAGAACAGTTCATGAGACAGCCCACTGAGCTCTTCCACCTCATGGTTATCTCAAACCAGCAGTTAAACAACACCCAGAGAAAAGGTAAAATCTGTATTGATTTATCTAAGTGCCTTTTTTTAACATTTGTGCATCCCAAGTACTCTGAAATCTACAGGTATTTTTTAAAAGCTACATAAGGCTCACTTGGCCAGACAAAATGTCTTGCGCTTAATATCAAGGCAAATTTGGCATGAACTCTAAAGTCTATTTATGTTTTCAATTTATTCTCTGCTATAAAATTAGTAACAGACTCTTACATTAAAACAAAATCAGTTTCATATTAAATATCCTTCTTATATGACATTTCATCTAATTTCTCCCTATAAAATTAGGGATTCTGTGCATTTGTTGAAGCATATCTGAGAAGAAAAACAACTGACATGGAAACAGAATTATTTGTAAGAATCCCTACCCTACTACATGTATATTCACCGGGCTCTCTCTGCTTTGTTTGCTGTGCTTCAAGCAGGTTTTGTTGAGGACACCAGCACGGCCACATCAGCCATGCAAGGCCAACAACAGCTGGAGAATAATTCCCTCCTCATTCCCAACATGCCAGTTTAGATGTCCCTGTGGGAATACAAACATATCTGCACCCCATGGGTACAAGGCCACAGCAACCTCACACACACAAAGACACCACATTGGCTTGTCCTGGCAGGAAACCTTGGGACACTACAGAAGCCACAGGATCTTCACTGAAAGGTTTGAAGAATGGACACATTCTCCACACAGGATAAACTGTGACACACAAGAGCAGTAATTGTCAGCTGGAGCTGACTCTTGGCAATGGTATAACAGCAAAGGTGGAGCTGGCTCCTGGTAATGGTATAATCCCATTTTGTGCCAGCAGAAGATGCTTTTCTCACATGGAGAGACAAACTGCTGCCCTCCTGGAAGCCAGCCACAATCAGTTCTTGGTTTCTCCTGAAGTAAGGAACACAGCATGCAAGCCAGTGCTATGTATTTAGAAATGCTGGACAATGAGGATTATTTACTATCCTGATACTTTGATCTCTAACAGCATGATAAAAAAATTATTAACCTAATGCAACTTTAAATTGAAAATAAAAACCCACCATGCTAAAGTCTTTTAATAACAAACACCCTCTCACAATACTCAAGGTTTACAGGCTGAGTTGTCTCAAAAGCAAACTCCCATCTGTTCTGTTCTCTTTCAAACACAGCACAAAAGATTGGTGCATAAAGAAAACACAAACCCATCTTTTACAGTATGTAACTGCATGTTTTCTGTAAAAGTGACTCCCACTGAACTTAAACAGTTACAAATAGCTCAGGATGACATTTTAAATCCTTTTATGCATAACTTGATTAACATATTTTAGAGGGACAAAACGACATTGTCAGTTTGCTCTATGGCTATCTCTAATTCTACACATCATGCAGACACCTCATATGATTTATATTCCTCCATGCTATTCACAGACAATGTGTTATTACAGTTATGCAATATTTCAAATGTAGGGTCAAAATTTAAAGTCACTTTCATAATTGTTGACATTTAATTTGTTTTCCTATTATAAATTCTCTACTAGGCTCTAACAATTATCACTTCAGGATCACTTCCACAAAGGGATTACAACAAGGGGCCAGGAGGGACCCTTTCAGTTTATCTAAAAATTTCTACAGGTCAGTAATACAGCTGATAAAATTGTGGTCACTGGTTTTATAATTTAAGACCAAGTCTTCAAAACAACTTAGAACAATAAATCAGTTTCACACGTAGGTATTACTAAGCTGATCTAAATCAAATAAATAAGAAGGAAAACATTCAAAAAATTTCATTCTGGGGAAGATTTTTGTGGCTGTTGCTTGATGGGAACTGCAGTGACCTCTGCTCCCAAACACCTTTTGGCACCTTACAGGTGCTTTTGGGACATAACAGCTTTACAACTCAAAAATATAACTCAAAATGTCCCACAGAGAGACTCCACTGATGAGATGATAAAAATCTTATCACACACGCACAAAGTGCAGACATACATAAGCACAGGGACACGTTCTCTTATAAAAATATGACAATTAATATTAAGATATTATGACAATATTTCTTTCCTAAATTATGAACTAGACCAGTCTGAGGAAGACAGAAAGGAAATAAGAGAATAATTCCTTTGAAAAGTGTCAAAGCATTCCTAGGGGTGATGAGACAAAGGTCTGTTCAACAACTGCTGGCACAGAAAAGCAAAGCCTACAAACTCCAGGTTAGTAAGCACAATTTTTTCCCCCTGCTATATTACAAAACTCTAAGAGAGACCATCTTGCTGAGTGCCAGCTGAGGACTTTCAATCAACTCTTCGCACAAAAGACAAACTCCTGGTTGTGAATGAACCGCTTGATAAAACTAATAAGTATCTGAAGTCTGTACTAGAAGCTCTGAAGAGAAAGGAACATGAAAAACTTGCTTTAAAGCACTTGCAGGATACACACCATATGTCATGAGAACAGCAGGAAAACTAAAGCAGTTACAGGAGATGAAATAAAGCACAAGCTTTGAATCTGTAACGGTGACTGCTCTTTCAAGACCATCTTGAAAAATCAAAACAGCTGTGGATATGCATTTTAGGGTGAAGACAAAAAAAAAAAGTGACCATGAAATCTCAGAAACATGAGTAAACAGATGATTCTTTGAACCAATTTCCAGCTCCGAGATGTTTGGTTGCAATAAACCTGTACCTGAATTTATACAGGAATCTTGAATCCCTACCCTACAAATACATTTATACCAAGCATTCTCAAAAACTTCAGATGGGCTGCATATGGCCTAAATTCTTGGGCATCATAAACTTTTATGCATTCTACAGATAAATTCACACCTGAGACTGACAGTAAGAGTGCTAATGCACAAAAAGATACAGCCTCAAAGCAGCCTAGGGAAGAGCCTACAAAGGTCTGAGAGAAAGTTATTCCCCACAGTCTTCTACGGGCAGCCATAATCCAATCCTTCCCCCTGAAAGCTTTTAGGAGGAGACTTTAATCTGGCACAGAACACAACTCTGCCATCACAAGTCTTTGGATTTCTTATTTTCCGATTTTACAGCTGTTTCATTCCTTGCAGCAGCACCAAACAGCACTGTCAGATTTGCCAACTCAGTTCCAGCCCTCAACAAAGACAGCCTGAAGAGTTAGATGGTAAATCAGCATCAGAAAAATAATCTCAATCTGAAAGAGGGAATGGGGGAAGCAACTAAAAGAGAACCTAAAGCACAGGAAAGCAGAGCCTAGCTTTTAGTAATTTCTGTTCATTATTGATTCTCACCACCACCTATTCCCAGCTTATCCCTGCTTGAATACTTTTATCTCCTCCCCCCACACATTAGTCAGAAAATCTTATCAGAAAACACCAGAGATCACTCAGATCTTTCCGTGAAGCTCTGTCCCAGCTGACTCCCAGTATGTCCCAGCAGTTCAAGATGTGTCTGTGTTTCATCTATTTCTTTATTGCAAGGTTGGGCTGGAGGAAAAGGAGTAGATGATGTCCTACCAGCCTGTGAGGAACAGACTGGAAATTGTTTGTGGATTTTAGTAAACCCTGACTCCCTGTGTGAAATCTCATCTTTCATCTTCCTAAAACAACAGACAAAAAACCAGAAAATTTTTTCATTGGTGGCATTTTTCTGTTATCCTTTCATATGGGAACTTTGTGCATTGATGTGCACATTGTAGATGCAGAGTGGCTCTTATTTGAGGTTCAGATCTGCCTGGTAAATCAAAAGGTGGGGGTTTTTTCTTTATTTTTAAACCACAAATAAGGTTTAAGAATAAATCAGTTTGTAAAAGTAAGAAAACATTACTAACAGCACACAGAAAATAAAATGTTGTTAATTAAAATAATAAAGCCTTAAAGAAGAATTAAATTCATCCTAATAAGGTATTTCTTAAGATTAAATTTCTAACGTAAGTGCTTACCAAAGAGATTAATATACTTAAATAGGGCTCTTTTACAACTGATAACATTTCCTGAGAGCCTGACAACAACATCAAAATCCCAAAACTCAAGTAAGTGGAACAAAAAGCCTCAACAGAGCAGTAACATGAAGTGAGATGAAGGCAGTATTATTTAATCAAGTACAAATTTCAAACCAGATTTTCTCCTGCTGGCTAGAATTATTTGGCATTTTCCTAAAGCACAAAGCATTGGTTGGGCTTCACCTCCAACCTCCAAGATTTTTGTTACCATTCAGAACCACAATAATGTAGACAAAAGTAGACAGAGTGAGGAGGATTTAGAAAACTACTGTTACTAGGAATTGTGTATTTTGTTCTGAACAAGCTTTCTGTTCAAAGTTCCTTCTTTATATAAGCAGAGACCCTGTCTGGTCCCACAGCACGATTAAATGAGTGGCACACACATCCAGAAAACAAACATTTCTTTTTGATCATCTTAACAAGGTCAGGTGTTGCAGAATTGTATCTGTGCTTTATTGACTACTGCTAGAGAAAAAAACTGACTCTTCATATAACCTGCATAATCTCTTATTTATGACCCTTTTGTTTGGTGGTTAGGTTTTTTTTTTAATAAAATGCTAAAGGCTCTGCACATATAATATATTTGGAGAGCAGTTGCATTATTCTTCCACTATTCCATCTGCCAATTCTTTAGCTGTCATGTTACAAGAAAAAAACGATATTATTTAAATAACAAGGGCAAAAAAAAAATAGCAAATCAGTTAAATCGGAGTGGAACTACAAGTACATCTTCTAGCAGAAATTTGCTTCAATATAAACAAAAAACCCCCAAAAAAACCCTAAAAAGATTTAGAAAACAGTTCAACAGAGATATCACTCCTTTATATGCAGCATTAACTACTCTGATACATCTTTCAGATGACCCAGGAGGTGTCTTTTGAGTGCTTGCTCTTGGAAAAAGAAAACACACACACACAAAACCAGAAGAAACTGTCTTAACACATTCATCAAGAAGTTTGCAAGTTGCATGTTAACTACTTCAGCAAAACTCTGCTCAAAAAGAAATGTTCCATATAAGCACAAAACAGGAGCAGCACCAGTAAACCCAAAATTCATCAGATTATGCCACTGAATATTTCTTACCTGAGCCTATATGCTCAGTATAAGGTTTTCTCATTCTTTGGCCTCCCTGGTAATACATCCAAGGCTGACTTTTTAGAATAGAATAGAATAGAATAGAATAGAATAGAATAGAATAGAATAGAATAGAATCACTTAAGTCTATGAAGCCACCAAAAAGAATACATGAAAGGTCAAGACTGGCTAACACTTGCAGATTCAAATTAGATCCTCTATTACAACTGAGGCCTCTTGGTCTTAAAAAAATCAAATTGTAAAAAATTTAGTGCCATTTCATGCCTAATTCCACATGGAACTGCCTTGGCTAGCCATCCACAATCGAGTACTTCACCTTATCGAGTGTTCAGGTGTAGATAATTTCCTTAAAAAATTCCCCAAACATAAATACTTATTTTCTCTTGGTAAGACTCTACTTTTGTAAAATGCCAAATGATTCTAGCTTGAGGAAGAGAATCCAGTGTTAATCAACATTACAAAAGAAAACAAAACCACCACTAAGCAAATTTCTATGGTAACTGAACATCCCTTGACACACCTATATAATTTGAGCAGTCCTACTGCTTTCATTAGCACAGCTTAATGAATTTTATTGCATGACTGCTAAAAGGAAGACACACTTTAACATCCAATATTCCCTTTTCATTCCCAGTATTAATGGAAGCCAGTATTAATATCACAAAACAAAGATGAACTTCCTAAAAGCACATGGCAGTAAAGCTGGGCAGGTAAATGCCCACATCTTTCATTCCCCTTTGTTGCTCCACTGAAGCCAAGTAGCTGTAACTGCGCTCACAGATCCTGTGCCAGTATGAAACAGCTCTAGCAACACAAATTAGCTCTGCATTAATGCAAATTATATGTCAAATAGATAAAGTATCAGGTTTTATAAACTTGGATTTTACTGTAATGGTTATATAGGAAATAGGTCAATTGGGAAGAAACAATGTGGTGTTTTTGAGAAAGCGAGATGTATTCTGTATCTGAAATTAAAATGAGGTGTATTTAGTGTCTGTGATCAAAAATAAATGTCTGCCACCAAAAAATCCATTTGCTTAGCCAACACATTCTACAGCATTCCAGTTTATTCAATTTGTGCACTCTGACCTGTAATACAATTCCAAGCACATATGAAGGAAAACAGATACACAGAGATGACAGTAATGAAAAGCAGACCATTCATCAATATGAGGCATAAACCTTTATTATGTTTATTGACATACAGCCTCTGTAATTGACGAAGATGTAGAAGTTTCTCTCAAAAAGAAACCATCAGAAATAAACCAAACTGAATACCCTCATATAAACCACTGCAGGTACAGACACATTTTATTAGGTCATATACTTAAAATATACCACATAGGCCACTGAAAACAAACCAAACCACTTATTTCAGTTTGCTGGCAGTGCCCACAAAATGAGTAAGCTAACCTAGACAAGAAACAAAAATTTAGCAAAAAGGCTCCACACTAAACAGAAGTTTATCACAAATATAAGTCATAAAAAGCAAAAATATGCACTGTAGAAAAGCAAGTCTTTAAAGCACAACAGAAAATGGAAAGAGTCATGGTAAGGTTCATGGGCTGTAAGAGCTGTCCCATGGAGCCACACCACACATGCCCTTCTCTCCAGAGATGGCCAATGCTGCAAACCTGGGGGCACATCTTGGAAAACAGGACAGCAAATGTCCTTCCCAACTAATGTCCTGTTGGCTGGACAAAGCAGCAATTTCAGTCTTCCAAAGCAGGAGCTGGCATCCAGGTCATCCTATTTAAAAGCCACAGAGGAAACTGTCCTCCATCAACATCCCAAATTGCCCACTTCAGCTGAGATGCCAGATGGCAGCGAGGTCCCTCTGGTAGCAGCAGAGTCCAGCAGCCTCAGCCAACACTGAGCATTATGATCAAAGCCTCCATCTAGACCTCTGTGATGTATTTATGAGGGATAAAATTGATTCTGTGAGCTAGTTTAGGAAGAAGTCTTGAATATTTCCCTGACACAAACAGTTTCCATACTTTTGTTCACAGCAGTCAGGAATTGCTTGCACCATAAGCAGACCAGGGCTTAAACAAGAGCATTTGATTTTAAAATCTACAGGTACAGCTGAAGACCTTTTAACAGTTACATTCCATTACTTATTCCTACAAATGGGAATTCATTTTAACTGCATTAAAAGCAACACACAAACTCTACTCAACAGCAATAGGCCTTTTAGTTCTGTATTTACTTATTTACTCCTGAAAATACAGCACACAAAATATCTTCAGCAGTAAAACACATGTCTCACAGAAAAAAACCCCAAAAAACACATTTCCCAGTTTTCTAAAGGCTAAGGCATTTTGATCAATAAACTCCAGGGGCAATTTACTGCTTTATACCACTGAACCATATACTCACTTTTCAGAACTAGTGAGATCTGTCAGTGCAACAAAGGTTTATGAAACCTAACTTCAAATAAAATAAAAAATACCCATGAAGTATGCCCCTACATTTTTGTTTAGTAAACCTGGACTGCGTGTTCTGGTGGATAATTATTACTATTCCTAATATCTATGACTCCTTGAAACAAGATAAATAATATGTGTAAAATATGCCTAGTTAAATAACTAAATGGTTCTTTTCATATACTCAAAAAATACAGAAAAAAGAAATGGAGGCTTGTTTATAAAAGGAGCTCACAGTCACTATAATTATTAGTATTGTTATTATTAAACTGTTTATAAAAATTGGACTCAAACAATTGAGAGGGTGGCCAAGAGCTTGGAAAGTGTACGTTGTGTTTAAGTATGCCAAGTTTAAAAACTTCAGAGGAGTGAAACAGGCCACCAGCTCTGTCCAGAAGCTCTCATTATGAAAATGGGACTGCACTGCAAACCAAGCCTGGGGAAGAGAGTATGAAACTACTGCTCAAGAGCATTCTGCTTCCAAAGCAATTACTCACATTCACTGTAATTCACTGTCCAGAAGAGTAACACTCCAGAAGAACTTCAGAAATCTAGTTTGAAACAATCACAGGATTTTTAAAAATTATTGTATTAGTTGTTTGTGTCACCATTTAGATCTAGTCCATGCAATCAAAACAAATTTCTAAATCTTCCCCTGAATACTTTCCCATCGTTCAAGGAAAAGCCAATTTCTCTTGTCACACACTGCAAGATTCTTTTTAAGAGAAGCTGCTGCAAACCAGGGAGATGAAGGCAGGAATCACAGTGCATCCCAGCAGGAAAAAAAAAGATGGTGACAAACATGAAAGAAACAAAGGGAAGAGCTTTGTTAAACTAGTACTGAAAAGCTAAAGAAGATCTATTTAGGGATCTCATCCTTTTCAGTTAAGAGAAACTAGTTTTCTACCATCACCAGGCAGCAGTGATTATTCTAATACAACCTAATAAAGCAGATATCAACCACAGATTACCTACCTGTAGATAACAAAGAACACTAAACTAATTGCTGCCAGTTGACATCACTCATGTGTTGAGAAACAGGCAGTCACCAATTACTAACAGAACAATAATTTGTTTGTTTAATGAATATGCTAATTTACTGAACTCTCATTAGACAGATACACAGGCAATATTGATGAGTTCCATAAGGCATTATAAAGTATGACTGAATTATTTCAAAACAAATGAAAGCAGAAAATATTGTACACTATTTAATGGAATAATAAAAGCCTGGTAGTGAGCGAATCCTCTAGGTGAGCTCTCTGAAAAAGGCACAAGTTCTCAGAAGCCCACGGGCCTAAACACCTACTGCTACTGATGCCTTGTTGGGACTGCCTAAAAACAGAGGCCAAACACAATTAAGGGAATAAAAAGCAGTTCTATTTATTGAAGGGCCTTCAGGTACATTTAGGGCAGACAAAACCCCCCAGGGTCTACACCCAAAAAATGGACGATGGCTCACGGGTTTTCATTCTTTTATAGGTTTGGTCCATTTGCATATTGGGGGTTAATCTTCCAATTCCAGCTTCAGGTAATGAAGTCATTTACCCCAAGTTTCCTCCTCCCAACTCACTTTTGTTTACATCTCTTGGGGTCTAAAACAGTCAGGTGTCCTTGATTCCCAGGCCTAGAGAGAAATTGTTTTGTCTGACCAAAATGGGAGAACAGCGGCTAACACTGCTATAGCTAACACTATATGGAGTTAAACACTCACTTAGCTAATTGTTGCTAATAAATCCTAAGTAAAAGCTGGTTCATCTGCAGATTTAGTGCAATGCAACACAGCCCTGAAAACAAAAGCAGTGATTAAATTTTCAATTAATGGTTTTGCTTGTGTTGGGGCTGCATCTAGTTTCTCTTCTTCTCTCTTAATAATTTTAAGTTCCTAAATTAAGAAGGAAATAGAAATTGGTTTTTCACTCAAAAAAGGAATCACTAGAAGCAGTATCTGTCAATTTGTAATCATTTATTCATACACAATTTAAATGAGAAACAATATTAAGTTCTCCTTCAAACTTCAGTTTTACCAAAGGAGTTTTATTTCAACAATACCATAGAAATGAACAGAAATTTCTATCAAATAAATGCCTATGAAATATCCTCTACATGATAGGGCCATATAAGCCACATTTCTGCTTTTTAAGAAGAAAATACAAAGTCAGACACAAGGGACTGCAGCAGGGAGCACTTTTAGGCAGAGTAGGAAGGTCTGACATTTTTGTGTAATACAGGCCAGTTCAAAGTAGCAAGATCCTGCAGAAACCAATTATAAAAAGAACAGTTTCAGCCTCAACCTGAACAGCCTACCCAGAATGTTAAAATTAACCTGGGAAAGTGAATGATTTAACTAAAGGAATAAGCCTACTGGGTTTGACCCCAAAGTCAAGTCATGAATCAAACTCCCTCACTCTCCCCCGATTTGCTCACTGAAGTGGGAGAACCCTCCCAAAACTCGCTCACTAGCTGAACTGCCTGCTTTCCAAGGTAATTGAACCTAAAAGTATGTGGCTCTAGTACAGGTTTTTCACATTAAAATTAAAATGCCACCATTACTGGGGGATTTAAACATTTTGTTCACTACCCACTATCTCAAAATTAATTCATTAATAAATATATGAAATATTCATGAGGATTTACCTCTTCCACCTTTAAAACAATGTTCCCTTCCACTAAAAGATACATTAAACTGCAATGACATATTAATCAATATTTATTAGGAAAGACATAATGATACTTCAACATTCCTCTTTATTTTTCACTCAAGGTTTTCCTTCTTCTCTCAATGGTGGAATCCCTCAGCTAGGAAAGAGGAACACTGGGAGTGTGTCCATCACTTCTGAAGTGGCTGGATGCTGGCAAGGCCTTCTTTGCTTCATTTATCTCTTTCATTAAAGCCCACCTTCTAAATCTTTCCACAGTGGCTCTAAAAGGAAATAGTAAAATTTTGTTGTGCTTTAACAAATGTCACAGAAACAGAAGAGGATTTCAGAAGACAGCACCCGTCTCTTTCGCAATTCTGAAATTTAGATTACAAAGCCATATAGATTGGGTTAAAAAAACAGAACAGTATCTATTCATGAACCTTTCCCTTTGAACAAAATCATAGTAATATGCACATAAAAACTACAAAGTTTTAGAAAGATCTGTTATGTCTTGCATATTTCACAGTATTGCAGATGAAATGGTAAGGACAGTAAATGTCCTCAGGGTGGAAGTGGGACTGAGAATCCTGACTGCATTCTTAACAAAATGTAACGACTCCCTTACCCGCTCTGCAGAATGTTCCTGCTCGAAACCCTTTCACTTCAAGGATTTCTGAATGCCTGCCCTACTATGTTCTTTTGACTTGATCTTGTTCTCCTCCTTATCCTTTTATAACCAGACTGACTACAAACTGATTGATCCCAGGCTTTACCTCTGCCCTCTCCTGGACATGATGTAGCGTGGAGCGATGTTCTTCCACTGCAGGGCTCAGTCAGGTCATTACCTCCAGAAAACACAAATGAAACTACACAATTCTCTTCCAATGTGCTTTTATATCTTCCAATGTGCCTATATGTGTACAAACTCAGCTTTCTGATTTATCCTTCTGTTTACTTCTCATGCAAGGAAGCAGACACAAGAATGAACTTGAAGCAAGTCCTTCACTCATTGCAGTCTCCAGTAACGATTACACTTTATAGACTTATTTACAGCTTACTTACACTCGGGGATTTTGACAGCTATTCTGTAAATACACTCCCCTACCCACTAAGCTCCATTGTAAACTACCAGGAACATGCACAGGGTCAGACTTGAGCTCCTTCTGTCATTCTTATTCTCCTTATCTCACAAAGCCAGAATCTGAGCCCACATCCTCGTGCTTTACAAGGCAGATCCTAGCAGCCACCACCTAGATGATCCTTCTGGGTGTCTGCATGTATGGGTTTGTGAGGACTACAGTCCTCAGAAGTAAAAGAGGAGATGGTGGAAACAGTGTCCTCTTGAACAGCAAGACCCTGACCTCTTGTCCACCTCCCATACCTTGCCAGACTATTGTTCAGCAGCTGTTTCACTCAGGCTGCTACACACTGACCTCCAAATAAAGCAGGACATCACCAAATCCCTGACAACGGCATCCTGCTCCCCACCCAGCAGAGTATTCAGGCCTCTATTTACATGCAATCAGCAAAATAAAATTTCTGCAAATTAAGTGACAGCACCCTTGTGACCCTGAGAAGTTCTGGGGTGCATTTTGGTTCATGTGGGCAGGCTGCCCAAGCAGGGCTGAGCACACCCCAACCCACAAACCTTCACCTGAACAGTGAATCATCAGCAGCTTTCAGAAGCCCTGAAACAGGGCAGGTTCCTTGCTCTGTGGGATTATGAAAACCAGCTGGTTCAATCAACATGGAGAAGGTCACATCACAAGCAGGATGTCACAAAACAAAGCTGGCTGCCCAAACACCAAGCTGCCAGTCCACTCAAAGGGCCAAACCCTCTGTCCTTACTGCAGAAATTGTTGGCAAAATATTTTTTCCTTGTGTTTTTAAGCCAGATTTCAGCTGAATAAAACAGTATTAAAATTATTTATTGTACATCCACATGTGCCCAAAGAGCAAGTGTATCTGCAGAAGCTTTACACCTCTGGAATTGATTTTCAGAGCCTTTGCTTGGGTAAAGAAGAACTTTAATTCCCAAATTCAATTTCTGCCTTGACAATGTGCTCACCATGAGAAGTTCTGCTTTGCATTAGTAATTAATTTTAGTTAAATTATGTTCATTTTGCTTATTTCGAACTTCAAAGCTTTAAGAGAAGCATACTTTCCTGACCTAAAAAGTAAGACTTTGAAGTATCTGATGAAAATAAACTCACTACCATACACAACTGCATAATCAGTTGCAGAAAATACTGTAACACATTCCCTGCCTTGGCAAATGAAAGAAGATTGTTGGTGATATGCACAACACATTCAAAAAGTGAAATAAGTCATCTTCTCCACAGATATCAGAAATATTCTTGCATTTTAAGTATCTGAAGGGGAAGTTTTATATTTTTGTTCTGACCTTATAAGTTTTAATATCCTATTTTTTTACAAGATTAAAATATTTTAATGCAAATATGAAGAAATGCTCTAAATGGTAAACACAGCCAGGAAAAAAATAATTCTAAAACTATTGTACCACCAAACATGAGAGAAAGTAGCTGCTATCAATTTTTTTCTTTCCTGTATGCAAATTAAGCTTCCTAAACTGTTACAAAACTCAAAGCATATTCAATAAGATGAACAGAAATGTTTCTGCATTCATATCTCAAGTAATCATATCTATCAAAGAAATGTTTCACGCCTACCATACCCTGCAAGAATGCTTTTTCAAGTGTTAGAAGTCACTGATATTTTAAGAAAAACACAGATAAAATGCCAATTTAGACACTTTGAGCTCCATTTTTCATCACAGAGAAGGAAATATGAAACATAATCACCGCTTTTTTGTTCCAGTTCTTTAATATTGAAGTCAAATCATGATAATTTCCACGCTACCTGACTATGTCATCACAGAATATGATTTTGAGCACTAAGCAACGTAACACTTCCAAGCAACAAAAATGCAAATGCCTATGGTAGTAAAATAAAGAAATATAGAAAAGTATCTACAGAAACAGTTTCACTGCAAGCCTAGGTCATAGCTAGTTTATTAAACCAGTGCAGAATGGTCTGTACAAATTTCTTTCCTGGAAGCAGCAAGAAAAGACTGGTACCCATTTTTTGTTTCAATCTGAATGCTTCACTCTTTATTGTTAATATGTTTTGGTTTTAATTAGACCATTTGACTTAGACTGACATGAAGCAAACTCTAAGAGACAAAGATACAAGAGGCAGAGAGCCTTCAGCTGCTTGAGCAGAGCTGGGGAGAAACCAGAAACTGCCCAGAATAATCAGTGAAAAAATGAGAAGTGAAAGTCAGCCTTTAATAGGAAGCCAAACATTAAGAATATTTTCCCTTCCTTTGCAGATAATTTCTTTATTACTATTTCTCCATTGTTTATACCTATTTATATAAATTCACCCTTCTGCCACTCTCAAATCTCACAGCAAGCTTAGGACACTAGAAACATCACCTCACCATCCTCTAAGACTCTGACCTTGAAGCAGATTTCTACATTTCCGACTGTATGGAGGGAGAGTAAGGCAAACTTTAATCCAATGGAACAGCCCTTCCAAGCCCAAAGGATGAAGGCATTACTCCCCTGGTTAAGGAAATTGGGACTGTGCCCAGTCTTGTTTCTTGCGTCTTCTTGCAGCCTATGCTATATCAGAAATAAACAACATTAGAAATAAACAGCAGCCACTGAGGGAGCTGCCAGGGCCCTGACCACTTCTTGTTCCCACATGTGAGGCCCAGTAGTGTCTCCTGTTGTCAGCTGCTCAGACATGTCCATTTGGAAGTTATCAGAGCTCTCCAGAAACCTCCTGGAACTCCTGAATTATGTGTTCCCTGCTGTGCTGTCACTACAGCAGAACCTGGAGGGAATGAAGTCCTCCTTGAGGACCAGGACCTGGTGACTGAGGCTTTCTCAGCTGTCTGAAGCTTCATCTGGTTCTTGCTGATGCAGGTGCCTGCAGCAGAAATACACAATAACCCTGTCAGTGATGTTGGCCTGCCCAGAAATCCTGACCCGTGGGTTCTCAGCTGGGTCACCAACCCTCCCTAGATGGAGCTCCAGCGCTCCAGCTGCTCTGGAATCACGTTCAATCACCTCGCATCACGTTTAAAGCAAGTTCTAAATATCTGTTCCTCTACTTCCAAAATTTATGGCATTGCTTTAGACTATTTTAAGCTGAGCCATTTAACTGAAAAACAAATCTAGACTGAAATTCTGCATGAAAGAATTCAATTAAATAGATTCACTTTTTCCAATGTGTTTGGAGTGACAGAATTGAAGACGATAGAAAATTTAAGGGAAAATACATTTTTATCCCATCTTCAGACCTTAGCAAGTACTATCTTGACAGTAAAAAGGATATGGTTGCTTTTAATAACCCTTTAATCTTTAATTATCATGAATAGCTCTATGTTTTACCCATACCCATGATGTTATGTACTATTGACACATAGAACTCCTCCAATAACTGGAATTTCCCTGACATTTTTATACCAGAACTCTGCATGAACAACTCTTCTTTATTTATTTTTTTTTTGCACAAGGCAGTAACTGCTTTTTTGGCTGCCATGAAATTAGCAGATGTCAAATTGAACTGTCCATTTGTCCACAGATCCTTCAGAGGAAGATATCAAAAGATGATGAAGTGTTCCATTAGTAATCTGTGTCTGGCTTTTAATTTGCAGCTTCATATTTTTCAGTCAAAAATCTTGGACAAGCAGGCAAACCTACCAAACATGATCAAAAATCTCACTTAATTTTTCATTCCTCCTGACAGTTCTTACAAAACTTTTGCATCTCATGAAGAATTTAGGTGGACAAGAGTTAAGACATCAAATGTAAACTACAGCACGAGTTATTCTCTCTCCTCCTGACACAAAGTGAGGCTGTTTCTCACAGCTTGTGTTGCCCAGATTCCAATCCAACCCAACCCAGACTGTGATTCTATGATGCACAGATTAAAGACAAACAGGGAAGACAGAAATTGATCTGGCACCAAGTATTACCCATGTGCAAGGTAAGTAAACACAGATGAATAATAATGTATCAAAAAATATGTTAAAAGGTATTTTCTTAAATGAAACAGAGTTAAATACCCCAACCCACATTTATGCCCAATGGGGTTGTGAGTGCCTAGAGCTTTATGATTTTGGATTCAAAGCTTATAAACTCTCAGAATATCACAGAAATAAAATAAAATTGAATTCAATTCTTACCGTTCAGGGAAACCTATGAGCAATTAGAAAGAGACCAGAGAGAGAACAGGAAGAAAAAAGCTCATGGGTAAATCTGCTCAAAGCAGCGCCTTTTAAACAAAATAAAACTTGCATTTATTGAATATATTTTGTGCTATCAGTATAAATTGCTGACCGAAGATTTTAAAAAGATGTTCCAACAAGTAAGTGGAAAAATAGCAAGTCTTTAAATTCCTTCACAGTTAACATTTAGCCACTAATTATACAAAAACATCACCATCAGCATAATGTCACAAACAAACTAAAACACCAATCTAGGGTTTTCAATTTCATTACCACATTAAAGGATGGCTTCAGCTTGCTGTTCTGAATCTGTTTTAAGTCTCACTGTGCAACACAGAATTCAGCAGCACAGCACAACTCCACTACTAAGGAATTTTTCACAATAGTGAATCTTCTGTTTGTTTCATACCCACTCCTGCTGTTACCTAGTTAAAATAAAATCAATAGCCAGCTATTAATCATGGATCAATGTTTAATTACCAGTCCCAAAGTTAATGTCATAAGTAGTTGGACAGGTAATATGACTTCTCTGTCCTGTGTTTTATTAAAGTGCTATGAAAGAGATGAGTGTAAGCTGATGGTTAGAAACTGCTTTTGGAGTATTAGAGGAGGAAATTTTCTGGAGAAAATCCTCAGAGTTCAAGCTCAAATCTGTAGTTGATAGTCACAGTCACAAATATACACAGTCAAGTCAACAATGAGCTGAGCTGCTCACTACAGGTGTGGCCAATAATAAAAATTATCAGTTGAGGTTAAATCACCTTGGAACAGATGAGTCCCCAAAATAGAGAGGGTGACACCCTCATCTCTATGCACTAAATGAGGACATTGTCCACTTTTGCCAAAAATGAACCTTCCAAACAAGAGAAAGGATAAACTAGCAGAGAAATGAACTACTTCTAAGAAACAACTATACCCCAAGAGTGTCTAAGCCTTCATCTCACTGCTCTGTTGTCCCAAAAGAATCTCAGTAGCTTCACACATTCCTCATAAAATCCCTGCTGGCAGTCATCATCCAGATAGACCAAATGAAAGGTGACTGAAAAAAAAAAAAATAGAAGAGGAAGAAAAAAGGAAAATTACCACATACACTGACATTTCCAGAGAAAAACAGGAGGAAACAATCACTCAGATATCTGTAAAGAAAACACAGTTTGTCTATTGACACTTTATCTAGTTCCTCAGGAGGCAGATCAATGAAAAAAACCCACTTGCTTATATATAAAAAAAACTTCAACCAATCCTAAACATCTACAAAGTCTCTGGGTAGACTGCCTGGGAGTTCAGATGGAGGGTCAGAAAACTGGATTTATTCATTCAGAGCCAGGTTTAAGACCACAGGTGTGGCTGATTCTCCATCTAATGTCATATTCATGAAGGCTATCCCTTCTTACCTAATTAGCCCAAAGGAAGGTAAATCAATGCAGCAAAGTGCAGCTTTTCTACTTCAAGACAAAGCTGTGAGTATCTGTGTCAGAGCCAGATTGCTCTCAGGGTGGAAGTTCCACTAGTATAAAACTAACTGGGGGAAAAAAACCTAAAAAAAAAAATCACAGTCTGAGGTTATATTTATGTTTTCATTTCCTTCTTTCATCTCAAAATAGGATTCAATAACCATGTGTTTAATGGAACTGCCGGGGAGGAGTGGGCCAAACATCTGCTCCACTTTGGCATTTCAGTTTTGTCTAGAGTTTGAAGAGGGCTTTCCTGTCATTTGGATGAGGTGCCTGTAGAAAAAGCTGTTTGTGAAAGTCTGTAGGCTCATGTATTTCCTGCCTCTAAATGTAAAACCTTGAAAATATAGCAAAACTGCCAACCAGGAAAAGCCAAATAGAGAAGCAGTCCAAACCTTCAAGAAATTTTTAAGAACTCCAAAGAAAACTAAGAAAAAAAAAGAAGAATTCAACATTAAAGTAGCTTCTGCAGTCATGAATTAAAAAGGTTTTTTCAGCAATGTTTTGTGGTGCATGCAAGATCAGCTATCAGAGCTGATAGTTTCTTTAAAAAGGCAGAACTTTCTCTGTTCAACATTAATGAGGTTTTATAGGTATCCAAGTCCAGGAACTGAAGGTATGTGCAATGAGCAACCTCGCAGTTCCCTATCTGTAACATCTATAGAGTCCAGCAGATTTTGTAATAGAAATATTAATTTCATCTTCCCCTTTTGCCTTTTTTTTTAAATATTTTCAGCGCATGTGGAATCTGGATGTGTTCTGGCAGGACTGAGGCCCATTTTGAAGGCTGGGACAGGGCTCATAATGCATCCACCAACCTGCTCACTCTATTAGAATACTGGAGAGTTACCTTAAGCAGTTTTTTTTTTTTTATGATTCTGATTTAATTGTTCCTCATTTATATTCATCGCTGAATTTCAGTGCATCTGAAGCTATTTTGAAAACACAGCATTCTCCCAAAGGGCCCAATCCAACTCCCATTCAAATAAACAGCCTTCAATGGAGCCTATTTGTTGCCAGCCAACAAGATTGAATTCTGCTGCCGAGTGGTCCCCGGAGCGTTTGTCACAGCTCTTTACAAATATTGCTCCAGCAAGAGCAGGCCTGGATGCTCCTGTCCACATGCACTGCAGACAACTCAAATCTATCTTTTATCTTCTTGAAACACTTGGGCAGATTTAAAACTCCAGAAGCACAAAGAATTGAACCTACCAAGAATATAAACAGCAAAAGGAGTAAAAAATGTTTAACAGTTATAAAAAAGTAAAGGGAAAGCAAAAGGATGACAAAATCATTTAATGTGGTCCTATCCACTACCATTTACTCCACCCATAAAATGAAGTAACACAGGAAAATGTGTGCAGATTACAATGACAGCATACAATCAAATTTCACAGCTATGAACAGCAACAGTTTTGAAATAATAAGAAATTTTGTTACACAGTGCAGAAACAGCACTCCAACAGTAAGTCATAAGGGTTATGAGGAAAGATTCTAAATCTCACACAGGGGTACCAAAACAGCAAAGTTTAAGACTGACATTTCTTGATCACATCCGCACCATATGGAAGACCCTCATCTGTGAAAGAAACACTGTGATGGGCTTTGAGGACAGGTTTTGATGGTTTATGCTAAATAAAGTAACAGTGTAATTTCTCATCTGAGCAACAGAATGAATGACACACATGAGAAAAACCTTCAATGGCTCTTACTTTCACATCCTTTATCCTATTTTGTAGCACAGAAATGCAGACTCCGGCTGATCAACTTATTTGTAGCTTGAAGTCTGAGACAGTGGAAGATTAGAAGACTGTTTAGATGGGAATTCTATTATGCAACATTCCAAAATTGAAGACCTTTATAAAGCAGAGTGGTTTGCTTTGAAATTAAGAACTTGATTTGTTGTTACACAGTATTGACGTGGTTGTTGAAAATAGCCTACTTGGAAAGCACAGATCTTGGGAGATGCTCTCAGTACCTGGCAGAATTCAGAAACAGAATAACTAAATGTGATTTATAATACAAGTTCAATATCTCTCATTCAAAAATAATGCACAAAAAAAAAGACGTTTTCTTTTTAAAGTTGGACACCTTGATATCCTAAGAATACCCTTGAGCTGATACCGAGTTATTTCAGTGGGGTCATTTACAGGGTGCCTCCATGATTTGAGAGATGACAGAACAGAGCATGAGCTCCTAATTTCCACCTGTATCTCAAATCCCCACTGCAGCATCAGACAAAGACAGGGCTTGAAACCAACCACAGCAGCTCAACCAGAGCACCTTCTAAGTTCACACCAAGATAACTCTGTCCAGACAATGCTCCATCCTCCAGCCTTTCCAAGCCCTCCATCTCACAGCCCTACAAGAAAAGGGATGTTACCTCCAAATTCCTTATTGCAGGATCAGAATCACCTAAGCCCTGATGGCAGGATGAACACATCTTCAACCATACAATGCATATGCTCCAAACATTGTTGTGACTGACAGCACTGCCCATCCACACAATTGAAATTAAACCTGTATATATACAGGTAAATGTATGTACATAGACATCATTGTGTGTATACACACAGATAAACAGTCTCCCTGTTTATGCGTGTATATATGTGAAATGGACGACTGCTAAATCAACAAATCAACTGCGCTGAGCTCTCAAATACTGCACCCGGCATTCAAACAGGGAAGCCGGGCACAAAAAATTTCAGATTTACAACTGAAGTGGATAACGTCCTTCGGGTTAAAAGATAAACCACACAGCAGTAGTTGTGCAACACGAGTTAAGCTCAGCACCAACACAACCTTTTATCCCACAGCCCTCCCACACAGCCCGGCACCTGCGGCCAGGAGCGTCCCCTGCAGTGGCACCTGCGGAGAGAACTGGACACTAACACGGGCTTTTGCTTCTGGGAAAACACTTATGCTCAGAAGTGTGGACCAAAGCAGGTTCTTATGCAGCTGCTCACGATGAAAAGGTAAAAATAACAGAGTTGGCTGCCAAAGGCACGAGAGCTGCCTAAATGTGTGTATCTCACTTTACGTCGGCATGGCTGCTGTCGAGGTGAATAATGAACTCCTGCTACACCTCAAGAGAGCCCCTGAGCCCTTCCAGGAGACTCATCTACTCTTTCCCATCGCTCTGCTAAGGTTCAATACCTCCGGAAAGCCTGAGCTAGGATCGATTTTCCCAGGAGAGCACAACCAGGCATCCTCACCCCAGCCTGACCTCAGCCACCCGCACTGAGCCAACCAAGCCGATGCTGCCACCCGAAACGTGTTCAGACAAACGATATCACTTCGTGTACAGCATAACCCAGCTCTGCTACTGGAATAATTCAGAGTTCTGTTCGGTGCGGGGGGAGGAAGGCGCTCGGAGCGGGCGCTCCCGGTCAGCTTTGGTCCGCCCAGCCCTGAGTCGGCGCCGCCGCCAGAGCTTCGCCCCGACCCCGCAAGCGCCGGGGCTGCAGGCTGGACACGTCCTCCAGCCCGAGCACCCGCAGCCAGCCGGGAGGAGGAGAAAGGTGCCTCCCGCTGCCACACACGGGCACGGGGAGGCTGCGAGCGGAGCCGCGCCGGCCGCGGGGCTCAGGCGGACACGGCGAGCGGGGCGGAGGCTGCCGGCGGCAGGGCCGGCGGGGCTGGGCTCGCTCACTCACCGGGAATTCGCCCCGCAGGCGGGCGGATCGCAGGGCCAGGTCCCGCAGCACGGCCCCCGCCTGCCCGGCCAAGGGCGCCGCCATCTTCCCCGCTGTCCCCGCCCTGCCCCGCGCCCCGGGCGGAAGCCCCGGCGGAGGCGGAGAGGGGCCGGGCCCTGGGGGGCCGAGAGGGGCTGCGGGAGCGGGGGGCGCTGTGAGGGGCCGGGTCAGTGGGATTGTCACTGTTGGGAGGGGTGCAGGCCCGTGTGGGGGAAAGTGCGTTATTTTTCCGACGAGGAAAGGCCGAGGGAGTTGTGCCTATTCAGCCTCGAGAAGAGAGGAGGGGGCTTCATTAATGCGTATAAGTGTTGAAAGTCTTGATTTGGAGAAGATGGACCGGGGCTCGGTGGTGCGCAGCGATCGGACAAGAGACAAAGGGCAGAAACTGATGCCCAGAAGTTCTGCCTGAAGAAGTTGACGGACCACGGGAACAGATTGCCCAGAGAGGGTATGGAGATACTCCAGAGCTGTCTGAACACGATCCTGTGCCCTGTCCTCTGGGATGACTCTGCTTGAGCAGGGAGGTTAGGCCAGAGGAGCCACTGTGGTCCCTTCCAGCCTGAGCCATTCTGTGATCCCATGGAAGTGTGTTTGAGATGACTGTGCCCAGCACAGCTGGGTTTGGGGCACGGGCCCAGCGCAGTGACCAGAGCAGCACAGGGTTCTGGGGAGAAGGAAGAACATGCAAGCAGTGATGAGTGGAGGGACTGGGAAGTGTGAGGTGACAGCCTGGAACTGCTGGAGCTTGTTCTGACTTCTTTATTCATGACAAAAAGGTGCTTTGGTTTTTATTAGCAAATACCAAATGAACCCAAGCTAATAAACCCTAATAAGACCTGCTGGCATCCAGCTGACTCTTCATAGGCACTTTAATCTGAACTCCACAAAATGCCTCTGTTTTCATCCATAGGCGAAGTGTGTCAATGCCAGGTTGAACATTAGGAGGATTTTTTTCACAAAAAGGGTTGTCAGGCATTAGAATCAGCTGCCCAGGGTAGTGGTGGAGTCACCATCCCTGGAGGTTTTTAACAAAGGACTTGATGTGGCACTTGTTGCTGTTCTATTTGACCAGGTGGTGATTGGTCACAGGTTGGACTTGAATGTCTCAGTGGTCTCTTCCAACCAAAATGATTCTGTGAAACCTGTGAGTTAATGTCAAACCTGAGACACCAAACTCGGCCCCACTTGGGGGGTGGAGCAGAAGAGCGGAGCCCAGGTAGCTTTATGTCCATTACATGGACTTAAAATCTGACATGAGTTTGCAGTCTGAGCAGAGGCTTCATCAAAGCGAATCCCAGAATCCAGATTTGTGAGAATTGTTCCATCCATCAGGAATGACTTAGGGGCTGGTGTGGACACAGGCGTGTCATGTCTACAATTTGAACCAAACTCAACAGTCAGATGGCCTGGTCTTTGCAGATGCAGGTTCTATGTGCCCCAGCTGAGCATTTCCTGATCTGTTTCTGCTAAGTGCCCACTTTGGATAATCCACCTGTGAGTAATAGAGAGTTAACCAAATAGCTCACACAAATTGTCCATTTACAATCATGGTTTGAAAAAAAAAAATTGTTAAAATTGAGCGGTGGATGAGATACCCTTGCAATTTTACAGCAGTTCATATTAAATTCACCTATATTGAAGCATGCAGAGTTAGCATTATATGGAGGCATTATTTATGCTGAGCATTATTTATTCAGTGGTTTATGATTAAATAGTTGGATAAACACTTAAATCCCCATCTTCTAGTCCAGGATGTGAGTGGGAACAAAGGAGAATGCTCCTGTCAGGGCTTAGGACTTACACTCCCAGATGTGTTTTTTAAAAAATCAGGACTGAACAACTCCTTTATTGGAATTTAATCAGCAAATAAATTATACGTCTAATAGAGAAAAAATCTGCAATTTCATAAAAACTGAGGTGCTAGAAAAGTCTGAAATTGCGCACTTTTGTCTTTGTCATGACAATTTAAGTAATGTAATATGTTTCAATAAAGAATCTGGAGATGCTATTTTTGATGGCATTGAGCAATAATGTATGGTACCAGTATTAACCCAGGTATTACTGTGTGCTTGTTCTTTCAGAATATTATATACTGGCTTGGGTATTATGATGGAGGAAGTATAATTTCATTTTTAGTTTCATGACTGTGGTTCAGTAAGCACAGCACTCCCTATTCATACAGACTATTATGGCTGTCTGCATTAGGTTTATATATATAGCAGGTATATAAGCTTGCAGATAATGTCTGTGAATTGCATGCAAGGCTATCATTTAATGCTATGAGGAGCATTTTCACTGCTTAATATAAATAATGCAGAACCTGCTTTACTATATTTTTATTGTTTAGATTTAGTGGAAAACCACTGTGCAAATGCACAATGTGGAGTAGTCACCAAGACATTATTTTTTTGGTATCTATTGTGAAACATACCTGACCTTTAAAGTATGAAGGGAAAAGATAGAGAGATTCATTGTCTTCACCTCCAGTTTCCTCCTATGTATGTGTGAACCAAAGACAATTTAGATGGAACACGTCTCTGAAGCAATTAGAGCAAGCAAGAGGCAGAATTTTTGGATCATGGAGTACAGGATGTGTTGGTGTGTGAGAGGAGGGACAAGTTATGAATTATTGTTGGGGAACATGCTTGAAATGCAGGAATTTGGGACCAGCTGAGGAGCAGTCTCAACACACCATCCTCACAAATGAGGAGGGGAGGGAAGTGAAGTGCAAAATAAAAAAGGATAGAGGGAGAGGCTGGTTTCAAAGGTCATTCCTTTTAGACTTCCAGATATTCCTCCCTGTATCTCTCGTGGATATGCAGTTTTGAGTATGCTTCTGTTTTGTCTTCCCCAGGATGCACAAAAGGCTAGGTTGTAGCTAAGTTTTTTAGCAGGGGTCTATTTAATGCAAAACAACCAGTAATGGTTTTGCAATTAAGTTTGAAAAAGAACATTGTGTGAGGTTTGTACCTCTTTAGAAGTTATCCTTAAGGCTAAATGGTTGCTAGTGTTCAAGTGAAAACATTTAAAGACAAAATCACCTTATCACAGGTAAAGCACAATTTTAAGTGTTTTTGCAATGACATTGTATATTCATTTTCTTATCTGAGCAGATTGCCTCCCAAACCATTATTTTTTTTAATTTTAAAATGTGTTGCTCTAGCTGGGTTTTGATGGGTTGTAGTTTCATTTCAGAGTGCTGAAACCAGTAGACTGAAAGGCATTTCCTTATATGCATGTTGCCTTGTAATTATTATGTTAACTACAGAGCTTGCTCTTCATATTCACATGGATTTCATAGAGAATAGATTTATAATAAATAAGGTTATTTGAAAGATAACCCACACACAGCATCCCCAGGAGTAACAAGTGAGGGTAATAAAGCTGCAGCAAACTCACTAAAATAGTCCCACTGTAGGTGGCTGAGGAACAGGAAACAAGATCATCGGGTGAGTCTGATGGTACCAGTGCAGAGCTTGAGTCCTGCTGCACAAGCACCTCCCAGACTATGATGCTTTCCCAGTCCTTCACTATTTCTCATTCCCTTACTCTGTTCAAATGTTAAACCAAAAAGAAAAATTTGTGGTAAGTGGTAAATGTACCAGTGGCTGGAGGAAAGGTAACAAAGGATTAAAATAACAATGTTCGGATCTAAAAAGAAGGATGAAATTAAGGAATGAAAAATAATGTATTAGAATTGTAAGTTGCCTCCCAGGTCACCAAGTTCAGTTGTTGCAAAGAGCCACAAAAGTTCCATTCATTAGAACATTATTGAAATACACTGGAAGGTATCCTGGAAGGAAGCAGGATGGGGTGGTTTTGGCTGGGTAGGACCAAACATCCTGATTTCTCTGTCTGCAGTAATGTAGGAGCTCTGGGTACCGCTGCATCACCAGGCTGTGTGTGTAAATATCAGTTTGCCCTTTTCGTTTTCAGATTGTCTGCACCTGTGGTGTATGTAGTGGAACTTGCGTGTGGCTCACAATGAAGGAACCAAGTGAAGCCTTGAAACAGTCTTTGCATCTTCTGCTCAATGCTGTGGAAAGCCAGGGTGCTTCATTTTAACACTGTGTCATAACTGTGACTTGAAAAGTGAAAAGAAGTGTCTAAAACAGGGAAAACTTTAAATAATAACATATAGGAATAAGGAGCAAAAGTAGTGGAATAACCAAATCAAAAAAGATTTTTAGCGAGAGAGGCAACACCAAGGGTAGCAATACTAACAATAATGCTCCACTTTTTTTGATACCTAACCACCTGACTGGGTAAAACCAAAACTTTCAGGAATTATGACATAAATAAATAGGTTGGAAACAACAGAAGTGATGCATCAGTTTCCAGGAGAGCTACTGCTACCTCTTGCCAGTGGCCTGCTGTATAATGAGGCAGACCGGGGAGCTCAGGTTTCTCAGTAGAGATAGACTGCAGCTCTATAACACTCAGTTCCAACAACGCTGAGAACCCTGATATTGAGGGTAGAAAGACAATTTTATTGAACTTCTGTCAGAGACGATACAGGAGTGTGAATACAAAAAGTGTAAAGATCTGAGCTGTGGGATACACTGGAAGAAAACAACCTCTCAGAGGCTGGACCTCTTTGATAAGATGTCACTACAGCCTTACAAAGACTTTGAATTCTCTGAAAAATACAGTGAATCTAAATTCAGGAAAAAAAATGTCTAGCAGTCTTAAAAAAAAAAGAAAACTAAATTTACTTGGGGGAAGGAGTGGAGGTTAGAGTAGCAGCAAAACAGTGACGTAATGAAAAGACAACTTCTGTTGTGTCTGCTGAGCAACTCAGTTTATTATGTAGAAAAACATTCTAAAAATAAATTAGATTTATTAAATATGAAGCAAAATCTTGACTAGATCAATAGTCTTCTGTACATTGTGTTTAAAAACATATTTAGCAGCAAGCCATTATATTTAGAAACATTCCTAGCAGCAAGCTCTCTAGAGTGTACAGGAAAGTTCCCAGGTGAAGAGTTTGCCATGGCAGTCAAATGTGGAACCTCCACATCCACCATGCTGACTGAGAGGAATCTGTGAATTCGCATGAGCCATGCAGTAAAGCTCTTTAACTCTTTCCCAGCAGGGCTGCAGTTCCCATATGGAAGAATGAAGGCAAGATGTCACTGCTGTAAGAGAAATTGCTTGGATACTGATAGAAAAAAGCTTTGTTTTATAGGGTTCTGTATGTCCTGCATACAGGTGAGCATTTTCCAGGAGTGAAACCTGGATACTGCTTGAGGCTTTGAAGGCTGTAGCTAAAAAAACAGTGTTTGCCCCTACCAAAGGAAGGCTGGGCAAATCAGGAAAGCTGTAGGTGTTCCCATCACAGCTAATCCATGTTTTAATTCACAGGTTGCAAAATACCTTGTTGCCTCAACCTGTTACAGGCTTTGAAATTGTCTATTGTAATTAATTTCCAAACCAGTAAGGTGAAAGAGGCGCTAATATGTGAGGGGTAATTTTTTCCTGATGAATTTTATGGATTGCAGAGGCAGGGAAATTGATTTTTCTGCCAAATGAAGTATTGATCTAAAGGAAGCTTACTATGCTGCCTAGTTTGGGGTCATGGGGTACTGTTTCTGTGGATTTTGTAGATTGCTTGCTGTGTTTTCCTATTTCAATAAAATCTTTTGTCGTGGAGGCAGGTTTCACTTTCATTACAATTGGTTGGACACCAGCAAGTGGTTCAGTGATCATGGAAGTTTATAAAAACCATAACCTTTCTGAGGAGCCTAACAAAGAAGTGCAGCACTGTGTGAAAAAAGCTTGTAACAAAACCTGAATGCACCACCAGAGGAAACTGAACTGCCTAAACACAAAGCAGGGTGACAACAGTTACTATGGCATTTGGTGCATATGCTCACTGCTTTGTTGTCTAGACAGCATATTTGGACATCTACAAGTGTGTAAAATAAAGGAGGATTTTTTACCTTAGCTGGTGGCAAGAACAGTTACAGCTGATGGAGCCAGGTTCTCCCAGCTGCAGGCAGACTTCATCACCAGTGCTTTGAAAAGATCTCAGTGCCTTTATATAAAAAGGCCAAAGTTTGTAAATTTTTTTCTGGTTTTCTTAGGTTGTATGGTGTCAGCTGTCAGACCAGCTGTGAGAAGAAGGAGAATATCTACAAATGCAATCGCACAGATGAGACTGTGCTGATTTATTTTGCAATCTGTTCACTTTAGAGTAAAACTACCAGTAAATAGCAAACTTCCTACACATGGGACTGGCAAGGGGTGCTTCCAGGCGTCTCTTTTGCTGGTTAATGTATCAAATCCCAGCTAATGTATCAATTCTTCAAAAATGGAGGTATAGTCAAAATGTACGTTCCTGGAGTAGAAAAAACAGACAGTGACTTTGAGATCCCTTCAAATTACATGCAGGGAGCCTTTAGGAGCCTGATGAAAACATTAAATATAATTTACTAAGAATTGGTCATACCCATGGTGGACTGTAAATAGTTTCCTGACCATGTAGTCTAAATACTTTAACAGAATTCCTACTACATTTGCAAGCATCACCTCCCCTACACAGAGGTTTGTAAATCAGCTGCATTAGTATTTGCGCTTTGAACGGTGTTCCCAAATTTTACAGAAATTCAAAGAGAAAATGGGCAAAGAGCAAAGTCTGTATCCTCAGGGGACAGTATCTGTATGAACAGATGAATAGGGAGGGTAAAAACTCATGGTTGCTTTCTATATAGATGAATTTTATTCAATAAAAGAAGACGTCATTTATTGACTTCATTTCTGTAAAACTTTCTTTAGCCTGTGACCAGAATAACTCCAAAATGTTTTGCTTATGAAGATTGTTACAATCTGCATTAAAAAAAATCGACATACAGCTAGCTATCTTCATAAACTCTTGAATGTGGACACAGCTATCTCACCTTAAAGTCTTAGTGTGTGTACACATATACACTACAGTTTTTTTCATGCTTCAGGAAACAATAATATAAAGCTTTCTTCTATTAGTAGAGCTAGGAGGAATCAAAAAGAACTTCCCCATGGCCTATTCCTTTAATAGTTTCTACAAAAGTATGTAGGAATTACCATTTTTTAATTAATATGCATTTGTTATAAAGATCAAAATGGGAATGCGTTAGCCATCAGCTTGGCTGTAGCAGAGCCTAAAAAAATCTTTTGCATTCTGCCTCACAGAAGAAATTGGAATAACATTTATCCAAGCAACGAGTTCTAGTATCCATCTGATTTTGTAAAGTAGCATTTGCAAGCTTAGCTGTTAAATTTATCACTGTTGGGTATAGCTTCTGCTATGTGTATTGTTTGTCCTTCATAAATGTGTTTGGATGATTTTGTTTCTCTAGGAACGTTGGGAATGTTTTAGTGCATACAAGCAAGTCTACAATCAAAATTCTAGCCCAAGAGGTATTTTTATGCTACCAGTCTGTGCTTCAGAAAATGCTGAATTTTTTTCCTTAGAAAATCAGTGAAGACCAGTTCATTAACAACAACTGTCATAGGAGGTATGTGATTTGTTTTGAGAGTCATTTAGGATCAAAATCTTGTGCACTGTAATAAAAATTCAGAGAAACAATGGAAAATCTCCATGGACAGCTCATTTAATGGCCGTAATGATTTTATGTTTGAGGTAACATGCATCTTAAGTGTAGTATTCTGAGCAAATCACTATTTATTCACTTTGGATTTAGCTTCCTTAGACTTCTAACGTATATAATGAGTGTTGAGCTATATACTGAAATGAATCCCTTTGTTACTCAAGGCTACATGGGGCTTACTTGATGGGATTCAGAGTAGGATTCATGACAAACAATAGGGTTTGAAGGGATAAATGCTGAGAGTAGACTTCCTTATCTCTGCTGGTTTCTGGGAACACAATTATTCCAGTGTCTATGGCCCATGGTTCAGTTCTCTGCAAAGGAGAGAACTTCTCTACTAATCATCCTGCAGACATTAATGTGAGTGCATAATGCTCAAGTCATGAAGTCTTATTTATAACTGAAAGAATTTAAAAGAATTTTAATACTGCCAATGAATACTCCCCCAAATTCCCATGAAATTTATATCTATGTAAGAGTTCGTGCGTGTTTCATTCAATAATTGCATCTAATATTGCCAGCCAGGAAAGAAAAACAATAATGTATGCCTGGTATGACACATGTCATGTTTCAACTGAGAACACGACTATTGCCACCCTATAAAACAGAAAATTATTGCAATTAATTCATTACTTCAGAACAACAAATAACTGAGGAATTTGCAAAATACATCAGTCTTCTGTAAAGAAGAGAAGACTTTATTAGGCAGTAATTGTTGTGAATTAATCACTTAGCTTTAATGCTAAGTATGATCTTGTGATATGGCATAAAAATATGAGCTCCAGTCAATAAGCAGACAATGAATAGTCTTGAGAAGGGATTCATCTCTTGTCCAGAGTTCCTGGAGAACAGCAGTGACTTTTTATTTTAACCTCTCGTTGGAATCAGCAGTTCAGTTCATGCTGTCTTACATCAGAAGCACAGACTTCAGCTGTGGCACGGTGCCTAATGCAAACTTGTCAGCACTGTATCCTGCAGAAGTGTCTCATTCTTTTGAAGCCAGTGGAAGTGATAAGTCAAGTATTTCTTGCACCATTTGAAGCCCAGAAGATACATGAATATATATGTGTGTGTTGGTACATGTATATATATATATATATATATATATATATTTAGTGGAGACCTTTACTGATAGACTTTTATTAAAATATATGCTAAATATAATTTAAGATCTTTCTTCTGCTGTTTTTTGTGACGTTAGGAATTTTACAGTACTTTCCTTCCTATTTCCTCAGGTTTCCTCCAGTTTATTCAAAATGGTGAGGAGGTTTCAGTATACCTAGTATTCTAGGTATTTCTAACCAGCATGTACAGATTAATTGCATATAGCACAGATCAAATAGCACAGAATTTTTAAAGTAGCCCAGTTGCATCTGTGCTGTCAGACTGAACAGGTCTGTCTTAATAACCTGAGAGAGGTTGAGAGAGTGAAAATCAGCTCCATAAAATTCCAGCCAAATGAGAAAATCAGTCCTGAATGAATGGGGAGTGCACAGAAATCATTTTTCTTGATGAGCAGATGGAGAAATGTGTTTTTGAGGGTAGGCTGTTAAGTGTTTGAAAGGTAACTATCAGTGGTCATTTCAGCCTCAGCTGATTATCTCTTAGGCTTTAGCTCATAGTAAATGGCAAGTGCACAAGTCTTATGTGTACAGCTGTAGTCTTCAGAGTGAGAGGTGTTTATTGAAAATTGAAGAGACAAAGTCAAAATCCACAAAAAAGACCTTTTAGGACACTGTGCTTATCTGGGAACTGAAAGCCATGGATTGGTTCATCCTGTGGGGCATTTTGCTCCCTTGTCTATATGGAACCAAACCAGAGGGCCTGTTTGTCATGCAATTTGTCCTTGTTTTGTGAAGGATGCTGGGTTTGTATATCTAAAAACCTCCATCGTTCTCCATGAAGATAAGATGGTCTGCAACTTAAAGAAAAAAAGCCATAAAGGAGGCAGCAGGAGCACACAGAAATTGTCCTCCTGAGGCATCAGCAGCATGTCCTTATCTACTTCATAGCCATGGAACAAAGATGAAGCAAAAACTCACAGAAAGACTTGATATTAAATTATTTTGTCTCATTTCTTTCCTTATCTGCCGAAATGTACAGTGGTCACATATGATAACTGTCCTTTACGGACAAGGTTACCATCCTGACTTCATCCAGTCATCTATCACTTCATGGTCACAGTGTTTCAAAGCACTGTGGCTGCAGCATTGCTGAGATTGCTGCTGCTGCAGTGACACCCAAACAGCCATCCAGTTCTAAGGCAGTTCCTCTTATTTGTTGAAATAAGCTAAAATTATCATCAGGGAGCTATTGCTTCTCATTTATAAAGAAAAACATCAGCTATTATGGTAATAATACAGAAAGCCTCATTAATTACAGCACACAATAAAGAATAAAGTGAGTGTAAAGAAGCCAAGCAGATGGTGCATTATAATCAGACTTTGTAAACAGTAACCTTCACAGTAGGGAATGCTGTAGGTAAGAGTGCAACTTAACTTTCATTAGAACATTTTTATTTCTGTGTTTAGGACATAAATGTATTTCCAGATATGTTCTTTGCTGAAAGTTGAATTATTCTGGAAAGCCCGAGAAAAACTAAAAGCAATACAATTTCTTTCTAATTACAGAGATTAGAGGGTGTAAAGTGGGGGAGAAGGGGATATGCTGTAAAGTTTTTACTGGTTTCTGTCATTCCTTCTGCAGTTTTGAAACATACTGTAAAGAAAGAAATTTTAAAAACTTTTTAGGAAGAGACAAAAATAGGGGCAGCTGTAGCTCTCTATTTTGGGAGTGTGGAGTTGGGGAAGAGGAGGCTTAGAGAGCATTGCATAAAACTGGGAGCCTTTGAGGTACCATTTTGCCCAAAGGGAGGGAAGAGGAGGGTGAGAAAATACTGCTATAGGTTAGTGGCAGTTTTAAGAGGCAAACCCAGTAAAGATTCCTCCTCCCATAGCCCACATTCCTGTGTGCCCAGGAAATGAAAATGTAACCTGTCAGTTGCCCTTGCAAGTATTCAGAAAATAGCTATAATAGAAACTTATAAAAGATTTTGTTAGAGAAATAATACCCAGACAATTGTACATACCATAAAACAAGCAAAACTAAATCTGTGAGGTGTAAGACTTCAATTCCTATGCAATAATTCATTAGGAGGATTAATTTTAATGGATGGAATGAAGGCTAAGAAAAAGCTTCTCTCTGCTTCAGCACAGCAGTAAAGAGCATTGTTCACCTCTGCTGGGTAACTGAAGTCCCAGGAACAGCAGCTGCTCAGAGAACACTTTGTGTCCACACCTGCAGCCTTTGTGGGCTGTCCAAACCCAGCCTGCATGCAAATCCCATCTGCCTTTGCTGCAGTGGTGCTGCAGTGGGAGCTACCTCAAGCCTTTTTTATCCCCCCAGTATCCTTTGACTTCAGCAGGTTAACAGAGAGGATAAGAGAAGGACCAGCTCCTTCTGGAGAGCTGAGGAGGATCTGTGAGAGATGGAGATCTCGGCTATTGAAAAGGTTTGATGAAGTAGCCTGAAAGCTCCAGAGCCACGTTTGGGAGCTTTTTCTCTAAGGTTTGTTGCAAACATGGGCTTTTTGCTTGGAGGCAATGAGTTCAAAGTAGCTGTTCTATCTCCTAATATTATTCAACCAATTCAGCTTTATTAGATTGTTCTTGAAATAATGTGTATTTCACATCAAATTCTCCTGGTCCTTTCAGCTATGAGCTTCCCATTGCCTTAGTGGCACACGTGTTACACTTTATTGTTAATGAAAATCTAAGATATATATATACATACTGACATTCCATTACTTTTTTTTTCTTTATGTCTTCAGCAACTAAGTCCAGTATATTTTTTGTCAGGACATTGAACAACTAGAAAGAAACAAATAGTCTATACAAAAAAAAGAAAGAACATATTAAGACAATACTTCTGTATTCAAAGAACTGTCACTTCAGTTCTTAACTGTACCATCAGGTGGAATTGGAGAAATTACTTTTGTTCAACTTTCTGGGCTGGCATGTTTTCAAAGTGGGCAGTAGGAAGCTTGGATTCCTTATACTTTCTCCCACTGCAGTTCTTCTATATAAATATCAGTGTATGGTAGCATGTACAGAAAATATTCAGAGCATTGTTGGGTTTGTGGCGATTCTTCCTAGGTCTGGAGTGATCCACTGGCCAACCCATCCATACATTATACCTTGTTTTACAGGTCAGAATGTCAAAGGCAACTCTTGTGATGCTGCACAATCCTCCTTTGGGTACCTTCCCACTGAGCTTGGCTGGCCCTCAGCATGCCAGTCATGGGCTGCTCATGGAGGTTTTTGATACATCAGTGGTTGTGTTTATCTGCTCCTTGGATGTGGCAATAGAAAGAGACAAATCCTATTCCTTGAAGAAAATCTGTTCTTGTTAATGAAGTTTTCAGTCATCCATCTGAAAGGGTGTTTAGCTCATGTGGTCACAGAATGCTTGTTTGAAACTGTGGCAGCTCTGAAACTGAGGAAAAGAGCACTTTGCTGCCACCTCTCAGTGAACTGAGAAGAGAAGGAGCTTTATGTACAAACTTTTGGGCCTATTTATTTGCCTGCGTTCTTTATGAGGTGCATTTCTATTGGTTTCCTAAGGAATCAAGTAAAACTTGGAGGATAAGAGAAATGAAAAAATTTTATAGTTGTTTTCTGTGGAGAAAATCAGAATGGTGTTTAAATATTACCTGTGTTGGCATTACCACAACTGAACCTCAGTCTTGCATGGGCTAGTGAATGAAACTGAATGAACATGAATACGTAAATACATCTATTCCTAACTGATCTGATGTGTTGAGTGTGCTGAGAAATGGAGTGCAGGCATCAGCATGACAGAAGAGGATGGTAGCAATAATACAGGATTGGCACTGACAAAGGCTGTAAATGAGGGAGACAGTAAACTATTTCCCATATGAAATGCTGCTGCCCTTCCTGAGAGTGTTTGTCTATTCCCTTTCTTTAAATGATGAAAGGGGTGCAATTGATGGATAAACAACAAAATCATTTGTAGATCGAATGTTCAAACTGAGCCATAGGATGCAGTATCTAAGTCTGGTCCTTTTTGTTAGTACCAATATTTGAAGGAATAGTTTAATGTTTGTATGATTCCAGGAAGTTTCCTTAACACAGTACTCATGAACAGTCTCATTAAACTCAAAGGCTGTGACTGTGGCAATGCAACACCCAGAACAGGAGCCATGCTGGAGTTCCTGTGACACCTCCAGGGACTGCACCACTGCTATTGATTTTACACGAAGGCTCTCGGATGGTACAGTGATGGATGGCACAGTAAAACCCTGGGAGGGATGGATAGACATGATTGAGTGTTTATTGGCCAGCAGTCAGTGCCTTTTCCTATCCTCTTAGGTCCCAATCCACACATGATGTGCTGTTACCGCTTTTAGCTCCAGGGTTGGTCGTTAAACTCAAGCAGACGGAGCTGATATATTTAGGACCAGAGGTCTCCACTTCATTGCTTGTTTATCTCCCTGCTGCAGTCTGACATCATTACAATATTGAGGCCTAAATAAACAGCAGAATCCTGAATATTTAATTTGGAAAACCATTTTATTCAAATATCTTAAATCTCTAAAGTTTTCATCTATTTTGTTTGTTCCTTGGGGAATTTACAATTTCCCTTGAGATTGTGGTCTGTTGTTATTCTTTCCAAAGGAAATATAGAAATCATATTTTAACCTGAAAGGATTTTATCCTCCCTTCATGTTCTGTTTAATGTTTTTTTTAGTTGAATAGTGTGAACTTTTCTAGACACATTTCTGGGATTTATGCATTAATATCACGCTCCAGGTGGAGAGGCTTTTTATCAGATAAGCAAACCTGGGAGAAAGTCCTGAATGTTAACACTGAGGATGGAGATGGTATGGCACTTTTTCTTTGAGCAAATCTGATTGCATTTCAATGACACAGAAGATAGAATACTTTTATTTTATTCACTCATTCTATTACTCCCACAATAAGCTATATAAGCTCAGTAAAAGTTTCTGAGATGTGGAAAAATTTGATAGCAAGATGTACTAAGGAGCAATGGACATATTTTGTAGTTTGCTCCTGCTTGATATTAAGGTGGCCAAGGTTCTTAGGAGTGCTTTCAGATCCTGCAGATCAATATTCTGCTAGGTTCTGATTTTAGTTGAGTTGATGGTACTACCATCAATGTATTGCAATATAGCAAGAAGTCTCTTTGGAATGAAGCATGTGGGCCTCATTCAGAGAATATTCAACTTCTTTTTCAGCCCCTGACATCAGCTGATAAGGCATTGCTGGTGTTTGTTTCATTATGTCTGATTTTATGATACAGCAGCAAGATTTTAATTTCACAGAGGTTTTTTTATTCCCTGGGGGGAGAGAATAGTAAAGTTCCATGTTAGAAGCCACAGGCCAGATCTACCCTGGCTAGAGTAAATAGCCATAGATGATACTTCTGTAATCCACAAAAATATAAAGAAAACTGAACCCCATTCACCTTTGTTGCACCCTTTTAGTTAAACATAGCTTACAACTAATATAGAGCATATATCTGATTTGATTTTAGCTAAGTAGATAACTTGGGGAGCACTAAATTAATGCAGTGTTTAATTGATATTTTCTACTCAGGAGAGGGCTGTGAGCTGCCATCATTTCATTCCTCATAGCTGTTATTCAAGGCCAGTTTTGTGGCACTTCTGGAATCAATGAATTTGGGAGGAAAGCTTCATCTTAGACATGTTACTCCAGTGCCACTCTTCAAGTGAAGTCATATGAGGTTGTCTCAGAGCAACAGTCTTTCTTAATCTATATTATTCTTCGCAAAATCTGCTTCCCACAGTTGTGTGCCCAAAATGCATTTTGGGCACTAAAACAGGATAGAAATGGCCAAATGCTAACAACTCAGAAATGTTAGGTAAGCCAGTGACTGAATATTCATAGCAACCTTCTTTTCATTACTCTGCACAATGTACCTTTTGCAATAAAAAAAAAAAAATGTTATTTGTTTATTTGCTGACATTCCCTAGTGACATGTCAGTGGTTCTGGGAACAAAAGCCTTTAAAAATCTTGGTGTGCTTTTCTGTCACCTGCAAATTCAAAACTACAAAGTCTTTGCCCAGACAGCCTGGCTTGTTGTCTATTGTCACTTGCTTCTATTTATCTAACAAATGCTTCCAATTCTTTGGGTTTCTCACAGACTCTGCTTCAGTTTCCTTTTGCCTTATGATGTGACTTACAGTTCCATCACAGAACTGTTTAATAGATTGCTCAGCTTCATTTCTCACTCCCTTGTCCACACAGTGTGGGGGGAATGTTACTGATCTATTTTGTTTGCAAGGGACTCTGGAGCATGAGAGTCCTTGTTCTTTGTCATGAAGAAGAAATTCTGTCAGCTTTTCTGTTGTGACTGAACGGGGTGGCTCTTCTCAGGTGTACCCCAGCCTGGGTATTTTCAGCTGTTTTCCACCCAACCTGAGCAGATGCATTTATTTCTTTAGTGATGTAGAGGTGTGAATGTTGGGTTTTGTTTATTTTATTTTATTTTTCTATGCAGCTCTGTCTTGATTTCTTTTTCACGTTCATTCTTCCATATTGTGGACTCGATGATGCCTGGAAAATTCATTTTTTCAAGCCTGCTCTGAAATTTCATTGGAAATATTGCACTGTGTATGTAATTGCACCTTCTTCCTCAAGATCACTCAGTAATTTATACCCCACTAGGATGTATTTCTCTGAGAAATCATGGTGGCTCAGTTTTACTATGTGTTACAGAAGAATTTCTGCCATAAAACTCCACAGCAAAACATAAATGAAAGGCTGATTAATCCAAGGATAGGAATCTTTATACAAATTCAAGTAGTATGCCCATAGTATATAGCATTACGTAAAAAGTACCCGAGCTATATTGGTATCTTCCACGCCTCCAGTAGGAACAATGAAAATATTGTATTAAATTTTTCAAGTGCTTCAGCCATCTCACCTTTTTGCAGGGCGTGGATTGGAAGCACCCTGTGTCCTGCAGGAAGGCAGCTTGCTTATGACAGACTGGTTTATAGCTTTTCTCTAAAAGCCATTCGTGTTTTACAGTTAATTTTTTTCTGAAATTATGGTATTTTTACTGTGTTAAACTAGTTGATAAAGTATTTAAGAGCAGATAGAAGAAACTGAGTGACATTCTGCTAAAAGTGCCAGTAACTTTATCTTTTCATCCACACTTGCAAAGAAAAGATTTTAAAGGAGCTGGAGAGCTCCTACAGAATGTGAGGTATTTTGGACAATTGTTCTATTCTTATCCCAGCAGTTGGAGAGGGTTGAATTTGATTTGTTGGGAGGTTTTTGACAGTGACTCTTGATGTGATTCTTAGTGCTGGTGTTATGGTCCGATGGTCTATGGTCCCAGGAGTTCTGCCTGCTCCTTCTGGCACAGGAACAGCCCAAGCTCACATCTCCTGAAGCTCCAGAAAAAAGAATGCTGTGAATGGAATGTGAAGGAATACTCCTTGGCTGTGGAAGAAAATGACAGACTAAAGTTCACAACTCTTCCAGAAATTTTGGGTATATTAGTTTACTTTATATACTTTCTGCAGAGACTCAGAGAATTTCAGAGGAAAAGACAGTTGCAAATATTACACTGAACTGGAGAAGAGTGATAAGAAACTGATAGAACAATGTGACCTCCAGCTGCAATTTGAGGTTGCTTGCAGAAATCCTTGTGAATTCCAATTCCTTTCCTGGAGCTAAAAGAGGTACATGGATTAGGAAGCATAATTTCTGTAGGCAAAGGAAGAAAACCTTTGCTACTTTGCTGATGCCTGTGCTTAGCTCTCTCTTTTATTATTCCTCCGTCATTTCCTTTTCTTCAGTGATGCATCACCTCTCCAGGTAATAAATCATAGAATCTTTGTGGATAATGTCTTCATTTTGCATGGCAAACACATGCCATAAATCTAGGTGAAGCTTAATAATTGGTATATGACATCTTTCTTCCTGTGAATGGCAGAGACAGAGGATCCCATTTCCACTCTACTTTTCCAGTGGCAGAGAGACAAAACCTGTTGATCAGCTATTTGAGTTCTGCAGTGATTGAGAGAAATGCTCCAAAAAAAAGCAAAAAAAAAAAAAGCTGGGGGAACAGACACTAATACTGGCCTGGCCAGTTCCCAAAATCCTACTGGGAAACTCCACATTGATCAGTGTTTCTAGACGAGGATGGCATTGGAAACACTTGTAAACACTTGCACCTTGTCACTACTCATGTGTCAGAACTGACCCAGTTCTCTCTCAGAACTGTCCTTATCTGGCACTAGATATTGTTCTGGAGACCTCCTGGTCTTGCTTTACCTGTGGCACTCTTGGACATGACAGTGCTTCTACGGGGCAAACTGGCCAGGTGTGAAAGAACTGTAACCATTTAGAGTGCTCCAAAATGGAGTGGTCTAATTCTAGAGTTGACTGGACTAGTACAAGTATTTTCCTAAAGACGTGGTATCTCCACGCTCCTTGTTGCACCCTGACTGCTTGGGATATTTTGGCAGCCAGATGCTCATTATGGTGTGAAGTGCCAGATCACAGAGCCACAAGCTCCCAAAGTGGAACTGACAGCTCTGAAACAAAGGCAACAGAATTTTTCTCTGAGCAGGAGTGGTAGTATGAGGCCCATCAAATGTAAGGCAATTACAGTGCAAGCTAATGAAATCAGATGCCAGCTTTGCTGATATAACTAGTTTCACAACCTCTAGCCTTCCTAGCATAACACAGAATAATTCATAATGAGACTGCACAGAACTCTTTCAATTAGATTGCAGCAGTGGAGCGAGTTATTTTAGCTAGGCAGAAGCATGCAAAGCCTGTAGGCTCAAACACATGGTAATTGAATAAATAGACTCAGGCTTTTGCTATCACGCAAAGAAAATAAGATGTAAGAGTCTTTGTCTAGAAGACACCCATTCAGCTGAAATCATCTGCCTGCACTCCATTCAAAAATCACACTTCTGGATGAGGGGACAGGTTGCTATTTCTCAGAATAGCTCTCAGTGGTAAGGATGCCTTCAAGTGAGGATTGGGAGTGCAGCTGTAACTTTCAGATGGCACAAATGTCAAGAATGCCTGCAACACTTTAAAAACAACAAAAATAAAGGAATACTTTTCAGTAAGTGGGGATTCTGAAGGCAAGCTCTTTCATGGATACTATCTTTATTAAAGGTGATATTTCAGCATTTCAGGCAAGTATCTGTGTCACTCACATGAACCTAGTAAAGCACAGGCATTTGTGTTTCTGTGTGGCGTTTTTTGTATCTCCACACCATCACCTGCAGCCTTCCTGCCGAGGTGAGTGGAAATAGCAGCCAAACATGGCAGCATCTCAATGTTTGTGGCCCGCTGCCATAGTGCATGAAAGGTTCTTCCTTGTCTTCATGGTGCTTTTTGCTTTTTCCTGATAGTAACTACATCTAGGATTGAGTTTAAGTCACCTTATCTTTCCCATTGTGGTTGGAGTTCTTTCCCATGGTTCCCCAGATAAATTACTTCAGCCAAGCATCTTTGATCCAGGGCTTTTATTCTGGGCTTCAAAATGCTTTCAAGCTACAACTCCTAGATGAACATATTGGCATAGCTGATTCCTGGCCCGCTAATGGATTTGAGGAGAACAAGAAGATAATAAATTCAGGACTCCATGGAAGAAGAACTCTATAAATGTTCTTTCCTGACTGCAGTGTTACACTGGAGAGGAAGCAGGAGTAGCGTTGATTATAACAGTTTTACACTGTTTTGCAGAAATTATTTATATCATTCTTCCCAGTGGACAAGGCAGCATTGTACAGGGAAAGAAAAGCATGGTCAATTTGCAAGGAAACTCATGGGACTTTCAGTTTTGGCTTCAAAAAGGGAGAACAAATTATTTTATCTTCTAGGTTTGAATAAGAATTGCTTATAGTGAAAGAGATTTTACAGCCCATTAAGTTCAGTCAGTACAAAATGAACTTAACTGGCCAGATTGACACCTGGAGAATACACCTTGTGCTAGTGGGAATCTTCATCTGTGTAAAGTTGATGCAGCTAATTCTGTTATCTCTTGCTTTGGATTTGACACCTGTGAAGTCTTTGCTGCTGGAGCTACATTTTCTGGGTGATTTGGAACAGGCTGACACCACAGGAAATGAAGGAGGGGTCGAAGGGGAATCAATACTATTCTGCTACATCCCATAGTCAATGAGCAAAATAGGCAGACAGGAACACAGGGCTCACACTCAGTATCCAACAGCTCTAGAGACTTTCAGATCCTCCTCTGATGATCATACCTGAACCATGAAGGTTGTGATACATCCAGTCCATTTGATACTCCTGGTTTTTAATCATTGTGAAGAACAGGCAAGGGCTAATGTCCTTTCCGTGGTGGAAATGGCATACGACAAACTGATGTTGTAAATTACCAAATGATGTTTGAGATCCAGGCTCTGAGAACAGGATGAGAAGGCAGATTTCTTGTGCAGAAAAGAAAATCCTAACTCTGCTCTGCTCTTAAAATAAAAAATAAAAAAAAAAATCGTGTCTGAAAGTGATCCAGAATATTATGTCCTTCACAGGAATGAAGAATTATGAAGTTCAGCTCAAGTGTTGACAGAATAGTTTATCACAAGGTATGCATCTTTCTGTAGATAACTCTTCCTTTTTAAATCCCTATGCATGCAATTATTTTCCTTTTGAGGACATTTAAAAATAAACTATCAAACATTTCCAAAATGACAAGATCCTGAATCTGCAATTTTATACAGTAGTATTTGGTGACTAGATTGAACAAAATTTCCATCTAGCATAGAGTTAAGTGGTAGAGTATGAAACTGGCCATGCACATGGACAAAGTCAAAAGTCCCCAGAATGAGTCCTATGGCAATCCAACAGTCATTTCTTCCTAGAAAATTTGTTGCCTTGCATGTCTAAAGCATCAATCACAGTGTTTGATGCCACCTCACAGAGAATTTCCATTTTCATTTCTTAGCTGTGGCATGGGATTATCTTTACAACAATAGTTCTGGCTATGTGTAAATTTTTTGTGTAAAAATAAAGGGGATGTAAGTGACAGGCAGCGAAGTCTGGCAGCACAACTTCTCCCATCGCTCAGGATTCGACAGGCATTGTACCAAATCCTGCACTCAGCTGATAGGATCTCTTGTTATTTGGTCTTTGAAATTTGTAGTGCATCATCATCATCATACCAAATTGACTGTTTTTCCCAAAAATAAGAAACTGTGAAAGCTGGTTACTGTTTCCATATATTGTTTGGCACTCTTTTGTATGGTTCTTTTATTCAATCATGAAGGGAAGTCCTAGAATTCATAGTGTTTTCTTTATGAACTCAGGTAAGAAGTTTTCATCTACTTATGAGACTACCATGGGGACAAAGAAATCATCCAAAGTGCTTCAAGCAGCCACTGAGCACCAGTTTTCAAATGCAGAGGGAATTTGTGTGGTTTGTTCCACTAAAAGCAGAAGCCAGATTTGATTACTGGCTGGACTCAGAATTGCACACAGGAGGACCAAGGACGTATCACTTCTGAGTGCTTTGTTTGGGAGACAACTTTTGCTTGTGCCCAGTGTGAAGGCAGAGCTCCCAGTCACTCAGTTTCTCAAGAATTGAAGGAAATACGGGATCCTCATCCCTGGAAGTGTCCGAGGCCAGGCTGGATGGGGCTCTGAGCAACCTGGTCTAGTGGAAGGTGTCCCTGCCTGTGGCAGTGGGGCTTGGAACAAAATGACCTCTAAAGTCCTTTTGTATCCAAATCATTCTGTGATTCTGTGATTATTTCCATTGTCTGTAACTCAGACGTTTGCATTCCTTTTTTTTTTTTTTTATTGCCTTCCCTTTTGAAGAATTGATTTCAATAAGGGAAGCAGTACCAAGAGAAGATTGTCTGTATTGAATTCACATTGGACTGATTAAAAAACATGGAACTTATTAGAAAAATAAACATATTTCCTTTTTCATTATGCAATATTTCAACAACAAATTTATTCATTTAATATAATGTCTAAGTAAATATGATAGGGAATATTATTAAACATGATTGCAGAATAATTTTGGAAGCTGGAGAACACGTTTTTATGTATGCAATACAGTTTACAATTAAATATGTCTTTTTATGAAAGCGATCATATAGTTTTTCAACTTCTGTAGCAAAGAATGAATAGTGTAAGTAGTCTAAATCTTCTTAAAGGGGCCTAGTTTTGTCAAGATTTTTCCAGATTGTTGTGATATCCTAAGTACTTAAGAAAATCTATGTAAGGATAATTTGGACAATAATCAAGTGACAGTCTGAACAGACAGCTATTGATCACCATTTCCAGTGTGCAAAGCTGAGCTTCTGGCACTGAAAAAGAGGTGCTGTAGCTGAGATGAAAATCTTTCTCGCAACTTTAGAGTAAGTAACTAAAGATCAGGAATGGGAACTGCTGTATCATCATTCCAGTTTGTTCCTTTGACTTTCCATAGATTTTCCATTGCTGAGACTCTCACTGGTTATTAGCTGATACAATTGGACTGGGGAGAGGAGACTTTGCTGGTGAAGGAAGCGTAAAGAATTGAACTGACACGGTGGTACCAGCAGTGTGGAGGCTGCACTGGCTCCAGCCTGGTTGTAGGTTGTGCTGTAATATTACAGATGCCTTGTTTTGATGCAGAGAAATTAGATCAGTACCCATGGGCCCCACAACAGAACTGTGAAACAACACAGTGTTCCATGTCTCTGTACCAAGGATATGCACTCACTCTTCAGAGTGACTGAACCAGTACAAGTGTTAAACCAGAAGAAAAACATCATCTCTGCAAAGTGCGCTGACAAAAATTCAAGCAATATTCTACAGCCAGTGCTATGTTCTTATTGCTTTTAATAGTTCAATTTTGGGTTATTCAGGGTCTAACACAGTGTTTGGAGCCTCAGAAGCAAACTGTTCTTCAAGTATGTGTGCTTCAGGCACAGGCTGTGATTCTTGGGGCTGTTCTGTGCAGACTTTGATGGTCATGGTGGGTTCCTTCCAGCTCAGGATGTTCTATTAGTCTCTGACTCTACAGTATTGAGCCAAGATCTGCACATACCTGGTGTAGAGTGGGATGTTAAATCTCTGTGGGTGATGGCTACAGGCACCACTCGTTTACAGCCACTGCAGAGCAGCTCCTGGGCTGTGCAGCTGAGCCCAGCACTGCCCTGCTGGAGCTGGTTCTGTGACCTGGGGCAAAAAGACTTCACTGAAGACAGTTGTTAGGTACTGCTGCCTTCTAAGCAATGCCTTGGTTTAACAGCTGGAGTCTCCCATTAAATGTCTTTCTAGGCGCTTTCTCAGTGGTAGGAAAACTTGCCTTTGGTTACATTTTTCCTAGAGACTTTCCCAAAACAACTTAATGCCTTTCTCTTCAGACTGTAGGACCAGACACTTTGCTGACATAACCCTGACCATTTCCTCTGATGTAGAAGGACCTTTTAGGGATTTGGGCCAGCTGAACAAATGATGACTTTACCACCAATACTTGTTTTATACACATACATGCATGCACTAGCAATTCAGACCCAAACATTCCTTCATAAATGCTTGAAATCATGAATCTCATGTCTGTTTTGTGCCTTCATACTTCGGCCCTTCACTAGTGATAGTGCCTGCGTGCAATCCTCCCGAAAATTCATATAGGCAGTTATGTACTAAGCTTGGAGCATCCATTAACATTAGAAGATAAATGGGGCCTGTAAAAATGCCTTTTCTTCCACAGTGTTTTTTCCATCATTACGACTGGGTGCTGATGTTTGCTAGTTCAGAGCAGTAACGCACATTCTGCACATATGAGTGATGTGGGAAATGAGGAAAATCAGGCTAATTTAACCTCTTTCCTAATTTGTTCTAAAACCAAAGTGTTATTTAGTGAAATTAAGTTTTGGGTCGGAGAGTAGAACTTGCTCTGCATAGGCAAATGACTGCATATACCACAGATTTAATTAAAGAGAACAGAGATAAGTACTGCATTGTATGCTAAAGTAATGTTTACTATAGCAACTGATTACTCTGCAGACAGCTTGTTATTTTCTTTTCCAATTTAAAGTGAAGATAAGAAATATAGAAGGATGATAAATATTCGATCTGAATTGTACCTTTTAGGGAGGTGACTGAAAGATACTGGGAACACTTATATAAGAAATAAATCTACAAAATCCTTGGGCAATATAAATTGGCCTATTTCCATTTGACATTACTGAGTGTTGTTTTATACCAGTTGAGGAACTCACCTCCCAGGAGAGCTCATAAGAAACTTTTGTACCTTCAAACCATTCTGTGAAGAGTTGGACTTTTTAGATCAGTGGGCAATGGCCTGATAAATCATCATCCATTTTTTCTGAGAAAGTGAGGGAGAAGTGATTTGAAACAGTGCCGTTGTTCTCTGGAAGAAAGCTGTATGACAACAAAGAGATGGAAACCAAATACAGGTCAGTCCCTGTCCTGTCAGAGCCTCCACCTTTGGCACTGCTGCAGTTGCTGTACAATGTCCCCTCATCTGTTTTGCTCTGGTGGTTGATTACAGGTGGTGTAAGAGTAACTTTCTGCTGAGGGAGGAGATTGAAAAACAATTCCATTCCAGAGCCATTCCATGACTTTGCCAAACTACAGTGCTACTGTGAGCCTGAGTTTCTTCATCAACATGCTCCTTCCAAGCTACCCTATCTCATTCCACTATCCTTTTCTTTCTAAAAGGCAGGATTGCTCTCGGTGAGGAGTTATCTGGTGTTTAAATTCAATTGATTTGCACAGGAGCATTGCCTCTGCAATGGACTGCTCATGTTTCACTCCATGGCAGGGTTATTCTGTCCAGGTTAGAGCTGGCTAAATATAAATCAGGGACAACAAAGCTTAATTGTTACCAAATCATCTGAGAGTAGGTAAGGCCCCAGCTTTGCAGCTCCACAAGATGCTGGTGGGGGGACACAGCTTGTATCCTGTGGTTGGCAGTGGGAAAGGAGCCCCTTGTCCCAGTGCAGCAGGACTTTCAGGATCAATCAGGAACTATGAGGTTCAAGTCCTACAGGAGAGACAGTGCAGTGCTGGCTCTCTGCACTCCTCTCAGAGCCATGCACCAAACACTCCCTGAAATCCAGAGTGTTCTGAGCATTCAATTCACGTTTCCAATGTAGCAGGGCAAAGCCAGACTTTACATGTGTCAGATTTATCCAAGAATAAAACTAGACTATGTGAGCCTCATTATTCTTTTCTTCTTATTATTATTAACGTGCATGCATTTAATTGTGGCATGAGCTGATGCTAACTACTTCCAAATAGCCTTTTTAACTAGAAAGTTTATGTTGTATTTTATTAATGCAATAGGTTCTGACTTTCCAAGTTTCCTCAAAATGAAACAATTTTCTTTTCAAGTGTACATCACTGAAGTCAAAGAGACATAATATTCCCAACAGTATAAAACAGCCTGTGGCAACTAGGTTAGAGCTGTCAGTTTTACACATGGGGTGCCTGACAAACATATTATACATACAATTCAAGGCTGACCTTATACTGCACCTGAATTTAAATCTGTGTGCTGCACAATGCTTTATATCCTAAATAGGCTGTTAACACCCTCTTGCATCCCTTCCCTTTTTAATGGGCTATAACTGCAAACTCTATATTGTCATGAGCAGCAGCCAGAAGGTAACACCATAAAATTAGTTAATTTTAACATAAAGATGCCAAATCAATGCTGCACACATTTGAAAAATACATTTTGTTTTAAGTAGTTGAGTGCTTGCAGATAAGAAGAATGTTCCATAAAAATTCACCATGTTTCCCAGTGTTTTAAAGTGTCTGGTGTCTCCAAAATACATGGGATGAGAAAATGGTGAGCATACAGGACTGAGGACCTTTAAGACAGAAATTCAACTTTGAAAGAAGCACAGACATTAAAGAATTATTTCAAAGAATTTTTATTCCAAATGTTGCTGTAAGGACAGCTATAGACAGTAGGGAAGTACTAATAATCTCTGTAGACCATGGTGATAGGATACAGCTTCTCTCAGGAGCTTCTGCAAGTCTTGTGAGGGCACTTCAAGGGCAGAAGAATACAAGTGGTCACTGTGGGGCTCTTGTTCATGTAATGTGGAACACACTTGGCCAGTCTCTCCTACCTGGAGTATCCAGGGGGTTTTACTCACATCTCTTAATCCATCTGTGAGATAATCTCCTCTAAACTAGAAATTGCTGTTTCTACTAGTTTGGAGATGCTGAGATATTAGCCAGTGCTTTCAAGGAGTGTAACACAGTCATTTGTCAAAACTCCTGGTGACTTCAGCAGGGTAGGATTTCTGCTGTAACTAATGAGAGCACCAACATGCAGAGGCAACCAGCGGTGCTTCCTCTGCTCATGTGCTGGGAAAGGTAAAATTTCACTCCTCTCTTACTATCCCTGGAAAATTTTCAGTCTTTGCAGGGGATGGTGTGACTGCAGCCAATGCAGGTGTCAGGGGGAGGTGGGAACTGGGAGGATCTGAGGAAAACACTAAATCTCAGTGTAAACTTACGTGTGTAGGTGGCTAAAGAGGGAGCTGAGATGTTGAGACTGATGCTTTGCATCTCTTGACTCTCTCTGCCTGTCCCCCCCTTATGCCTCAACCTCAGGCAGGAAGTTTTTGGAGTTTAAGTGTGGATTCAGCTTATCTCTGAAATGGATTCTTCTATGGTCATAGAAGGAAATTATTTGGAGTAGGTTTAGGATGTTTGCTATATAAAATTTAAGCACCGCTTGTCCTGACTGCACTGCCATACACATAGTTCATTGTGTCACAAAGGCACAACAGGGGCAGGACTGGAAAGTGCTTCAGGCTCTAAATATTATTAACACTGGTTAGTATCAGTGCATCCCTTCCTCTGCCAAGTAAATGGGAATATGGAAGGAATCAAAGGGGTCCATCTACCTACTCAGCCCTCTGGCCCTTCCCTCCCTGGAGGTCTGGTTCAGTGCTGTAACACTGCAGGCTCAGTAGCTGTGTCCTTGCTCAAATCCAGAGCAATTCTGGGGCTGACTTTACAGCACTGTCTCTTATCTTTCATGTGCTTGTTGTTGCAGAGCTGTGGTGTTTACAGGTCAAATACCCCTATATTCCTGCTCAGAGGACCAAAACAAAAAAAATTATCCAGCCATGCCAATCTTGGGAAAGGCTCTAGAGCAAGGAGCCTGATTTCAGACTGACCCAAGCAGTGGGAAGGTTGAGGTCTAGACCTCAGCCTGAGCTCTGTAAATCGTGCTTGGCTCTTTGGCCTGTTCCCAATCCCCAGCAGAAGCCGGCTGGGTCTGGCTTCCTGCACTAGCTCTGTGAGCTCCTACCATACCTGGCACCTTGAGCACCAATAGAAAAAAGACTGCTTTTCTTGGCATGAACAAATCCTTTTGGAAATGTTTCCAGGCATTTGGAAGAACTGTTTGGAAGTATCCCGTTTCAATCTGTAGATTCCCTTTGTTATTCTCCTCCACACTCCTGTCAAGCACTAATAGGTACTGTTTCCTTTTAAATCCTTTTGGAAGTAAAATCCTTAGGATTATTTGGTTTGTTTCTTTTGATTTGGGTAGTTGCCACTCATTGACTCATGTCAGACTTTAGAAAACTGGCTGGACTAGGGCACAGTGTAGCATGTATGTTATTATAGTTAATGAAATTATTTCACACCAGTGATGCTTTGCTAACAAACCCTAGTAGTTCGTTGACTGGATTAGTTTCTATAATTGGTTGCCAACTTTCTTAACAAGCTTGTACTCCGAAACTTTTAAACATAAGGCAACTCCTCTCCCTCCTCTGGAGACAGCTATCTTGTATGCATTATGAAATGGGTACAGCCTATTAAGGTGTTCTTCCCTGCTTGGATATGACAGATATTCTCAAAGGAACTAAACTCATTTCTGCACACTCTGCTAGAGACCTGAAGAAGTAAACTATAATTTGTCCTCTCCAAATAGCACTTCTGAGTTCAGTGCCTAAGCTTGTTCACCTTCCCATGGACTTTGCCTGTGGATGTTTATCTGTGGACCCAAAGCCAGACAGATTTATTTTCATAATATACAAATCATTTTGTAGATAATGTTGGAAACAAACATTTTATTACTGATTTTCTATAAATCAGACAATGTCATTGACAAAAATTTGACTAGTTACACAGATTCTATTACAGTTTTGCATATTGACTTTTAATTATGCACTGTTTAATCAAACAAATAAAAATGTCTTTCCCATCAAAAGATAAGTAAAGCATGCAGTCTCTATCATGACTTATTTTCTTAGTTCACCCTTTAGATTTTGTGAGTTGAATAAAAAATCAGAATTTTAAATGTGTGTTGAAAAGTAAGAAGGAAGCCTCTAATATTCTACAACATTCTTACCTAGGAGAATGCTTCGTTGAAGATGGATCAGATGTTTGGCACTGATTTAACTGGTGCAGGCAATTGGACTGTTTAAACTTGGTCCGTGTGTCACAAAGAGAGATTTTTTCAAGGTGCCCTTATGCTGCATATGTTTCTTTAGGAACTCACTTTCATAGGCTGAAGTTTTGGTTCAGGACAGGAGGTTTTTACCTATTTTATGTGATCAAAGAGATAAAACACACTGAGTTTTAAGTACCAGTTCTCCTGTTAGGATTAGCATGTTACTATTCACAGACATATACTAACCCTCAGTGCTAGTGGGAAAAGGGCAGAAAAGTGTAAGCAATTCCTTTTGGGCTTTGTAATCCAACCAGAGGTTGTTTAAACAGCTTTTCCTCTGGGTCAGATGATCACTGAAGCAAAGTCATGGTACTGCCTCTCAGAGAAGGGACTTTGTCCCCAGAGATGAGCAGGCATTGAAATCACTGTCCCAAGTGTGAATAGGCTGGTGGCTGCTGAATCCCAGTCTCAATGTCCCTCTGAATAATCTGAGCTTGCTGCTCTGAAGCCCAAAGCCCTGAGATGGCCCAGCAGGTCAGTAAGCAGGTCAGTACTTCTCTGCATGCTCTTGGCCTAATTCTGACTCAGAGATATTCCCTGTCTGCAAGACAGGTAGGAGAAGTCAAAAATACAGAGAAAATGGCTTAGGAAGACAGAGAATACTTCTAGTAACCCTTGTGAAAGTGGTAGAAGTCACAAACACATTACCTTTCAAAATAGCCATCCTTCAGCTTTTGTGGTTTCTAGCCTGCTTTTGCTGATCCCAAAATTCCTCTCAAGCTCACTGTTTCCCTGTAACAACTGTAGCTCCTCAAGCCATTCCTAAACTACACTTTAAAAAAACAAATAAAATGAAACGGTTATTAGAATGCTATTCACATATGAAACTGTGGCCTGAACAACTTTCCATGGGTTTTATTTGTTAATTAATCTGGAAGCTTCCAGAGCTTATTTTAAAGAGTCCAGTTTATAGACATATGCACCCATTGCAGCAGCCTGTGCTAAGGAATATGTTTAGAATGTATGCATGGACTTGTTTTATGTTCATATAAAGTATAAATGTTGTTTTCTCCCTGTTGTAGTATCATGATTCTAAAAACTGAAGACAAAGGGCTCTGTACTGAAATCCTGCCAACAAAATGAACAATAGTTATTAGTACTTAAACTTTTTTTATTAGAGTGTTAAAAATACTTATCTCTGTTCACCTCTGCATGACGTCCGGGGAGAGGGGGGGGACTAAGGAGTCCTAAAACATTTGCATTTGCTGTTATATGAAACACACAGCTATTTTCCATTGCTCTCACTGCCAAGCAACTCGGTAGCAATGAATTCTTTGAAAAGCAACCATTTTCTTCAAGTGGCAGAGCTGTTCCTTTAGCAACTTGGAAAGTTACTCACACTTAAGAGAGTGAGATTTGCCAAACCTCTATTTGTAAGAGCAAGTCAGCCTGTAGACATAATGGCTGGGTATTCATACCCTTTAATTTTAATTTTAAGGTTCCATTGAAATCAAGTCCTGACCTTCCAGTGTCAGAATTTTCTGACACTGCTGAGGGGGTTATGCAGGCAGTTTGTTAAGACAATTGATAAGTTAGCTGTTGCCAACTGCATGTCAATTTGCTGTTAATAATTGTTGTTGAATAACTCCAGGACAAATGCAAGAAGTGTAAAAGGTTCAGTATAATTCTTGTCTGAAATTTAGCCCCTACTGCAGTCTCTGGTACCACAGGGAACACATACTCAATGGCCAAATTCAGATGTGTACCTCTCATGAGACAGGCACTGCCTGCCTCCAAGACATGCACAAGCCACAGAGAGCTGAGGATTAGCCAGATGTGCTACATATTTTTATTCTAGCACTGCAGCATATGCATGTGGGCTCAGAGTCCCAAGTCAAGCCCTGAGAGCCAGCTAACCTGGTCAGGTGCAGGGCATCCATCAGTGGGAACAGCTGTCTTAGGGCTAATGAAGGAAGTCTCCAAGAACTGGGACTTGCATGCCTAACAGTTTCCTTGAGGTACAACACAGGTGCACTAAAGCATTTGGGAGCTGGAGTCTCTTGGTTTTGGCTCTGCTTTTCTGAAAGTGGCAGCTTATCTGTGCTTCTACATACAATGAAAAACCATGGAAATATCTTCAGAAGTGGGCTCAAGAGGCTGAATCATAGCTCCAGCAGAGATATATCCCACTTTTCCTTATTGACCTTTAATATAGCTTCCTTGGCACTCTGCAATCAATGTAATCTTTTCACTATGATCATAACGGCCATTATCCTGGAGACAACAGATAGAAGTGGAAGCAATATTAAATTAGAAAAATAGCTGAAGGATTTCTTTGTTTTCTTTATGGATTTCTCATGAGTTTTTCTTTTTTCTCTCTCTTTGTTCTTCCCCTGGAGTCAAAAATATTTTTACACTGAAGCAAGTGGTTGGCCCCATTAATATTGCACACTTTCCTCTGTTCCAGTACGTTGCCAACACTAAGGTGTTATTTAGGGAAAAATATAAATGCATAATAAACAGATCTATACAATCATTACTGAACTAAAATAGCAGTTAGGAAAGTATTTTTATTGTGAAAAATGGCCCTGTAAGACTTGCTGGCTATTTGTAATGTTGCAATGTAACTCAGATAAATTGGTGCCCAGGAGTGTGACATTTCAAAAGCTTGAAAATACACTGCAGGTTTCTGGGCCACCATTTTTGTAATTCTGCTAGCTATTTTGCAGGAGCAAGAAGCAATTCCTCTATGCCCAGGCAGTTCAATTAGAGTATTGTAGATGTTGTCAGAAAGGCTCAAGCATGAGTGCCCCTGAGCAACAGTTGTGATTACATGAAGTATCCTGTGCCCCTTCTCCCTGGTAATTGACGTTTCTGGTCATTTGTGTGCAATGTTATTAAATAACTTTTTAAGTAATGACTCATTTTTCATGTAAACTTCGTGTGACAAACCCTCCCATTTGGGGTTAGGCATGAATTTTTTAGTAAAAATAGGTTAATAGATGGAAACTTCCTCAGGGACAAAGGCTCTTTTTCTATTAAGTATTTGGACTGACATAAGTAAAAGTTCACCAGATTCTGGAGATGGATGTAGGGCAGCCTGGTAATGTTATCTGCTTATCTATCATTATTCATCATGCAGGTCAAGAGTTCAGGAGATATCCAAAATCCATAGTGAATTCAGGCTGGGAAGTAAGAAGGGAAGAAGAAAATCAGGCACTGACATGGCTGACATGGGGTTAAATAGCAACCCCAGCTACCTGAAGGCTGGGCAAACAGCACTGCACTTTAGGGGCAGAAACCAAGAGCATTTGAGAGTTTGGAAGTGCAGCCAAAAGCTGGGTAAACTCAAACACAGTGGGAGTGGAGCAATGGATCAGGGCAGGTGGTGCCATGGCCCCTCCACCTGCACTCTGTGTGGCTGAGGCATTACTCAGGATAGGATTCACTCTGGTTTCCTGGACATTGATACCTTGGAATGGCTCCCTAGAACAGAGGCTAGACAGAGTCAGGAGGATAAAGTGAGTATTTATTAAAGGCCTTCAATAGATACATCTTGGGCAGTTGAAAAGCCTCCCAGAGGTTGCACCCAAGATGGACAATGGCATGAGTTTTTCAGACAGAGATAAGTTTGGTCTATTTGCATATCAGGGGTTAATTCTCCAATTACAGCTTCAGGTGATGAATTCATATTCCCCCAGTTTGCTCCTCCCCAATTCACCTTTGCTTATACTTTTCAAGGCCTGGGGCTGTGATGGTGACCCTGGTTCTCAGGCTTGGAAGGATTGTTTTGCCTCACCAAAATGTAAGAAGAGCTCACTGACACTCTGTGTGGAGTTCAGAGTTATGCATTAATGCAGTGCAGGATCCGAAAAATATAAAAGCTAAAACTTAAGGCATCACCTTCCCATTGCTCATGTGCTTTGCTGCTTCAGTGTCTCAAGCCCTGGCAGGGCTGGAGCCCCTTTGACCCCTGTGCTTGTGTGTGCACCCTGGGCGAGCTGGGGCTTCTTTGCTGGCCTTGATCAGACACAGCTGCAGCACCTTTAAGCACCTCAACATCTGTCTGGACCCTCTGTACAGACAAGTGACAGCTGTGGAGGTTTAGGGATTCAGCTCCCCAGCAGCACAGGAGCACTGAACACATCATATTTCACAGTATGAGCACCTGCTTCAGCTCCAATCCATGGAGCCATCCATGGGGATTAGGAGATGCAGCCCTTGGTCTGAGTGCTGAGGCTGCTACAGAGCACCTGCTCTTATCCTCGATGCTGCCCCCGTTGCCTGAATAATTGCAGTCTTCAGAACTTTCCCCCATTGTTTCTTCACTGTCTTCAATGCAAAAGAAGGATGATTTGTGCACATTTAGGACTCACAGATTTGCTTCATGCTTCTGCTGCAGTTTTCAGACAATGGCCTTGATTTCCTTGCTCTGAAATGGGACAATAAGATGTTTTCTGATCTATCTGTGCAGTTGCTTTGTAAGAACAAGAGCATTTTCCTACTGTATGTGCATGCAATGCTCAACAGAACAGAATGCTGATTTTCTAAAGCAAAGCACAAACTGCCTTGTTAACCTCCAGAGTCTTCTGAAGCCAAGCAATGGGGAACACTTCTTATAGGTGAGCTGTGACAAGCCTATTTCTCTTAATTTTCTGATTTTCTACTAGGAGTTTGCACTGACTGCTATGAAAAATAGTTACTGACCAGTTGTCTAAAATCTTCTTGATAACAAGCAACAGTATTATTTTTGCAGTTTGGAAATTGATTCAGTCTTGTGATGATCAGCCTTCATAGAGGTGTAACTTAAAAATCCATTTCCTAGTGATGATAAAGAGTAGTCTGGATTTAAAGCATTTGAAAATCTCTGTATGTGACTTAACACCAGGGGATGAGACAGCATGACACCATGCAGACTTGGTGTTTTAACCCCAAGGCTTAAATGTCACAATGCTGCATCACATGGTGTTACTACTTAAGAGACATTTTCTATTGCAAATAATAGAAAATAAAATTACGGAGTATGGTTTCAACAGTTTCAGTTTCAGGAATCAGAACATGTTATAACTCTGGGAAGTCCATTCGTGGTGTTTCACATGGAATGACTTCATGTTCCATTAAGTAGTTGTTTTAGCTTATTTTTCTCATAGGTATCCATTCAAATGACATCAGCATCATTGTCTACATCAAATCTAGCACTAATACTGAGTAGAGAATTTTTTCTTAGGTATATCCTAGCAGGGACTGCCTATACATCCTGGTACAAAGAAAAGACTAAACCAAATGCCCTGATCACAGTTTCTGCTACTATCTGCTTTCTATCTCAACTTTCATTTGACCTGGAATGTTCCCATAGAGGAAAGCATTACCATTTTCTGTTGGCAAAAGCACAGTCATGAGGTCTGGGGGAGAAAAGCAACAATTATTAAACAAGCACACATCAATTCCTAAAATTGCTGTTATGTTAAATACATGGTGTACCACTTGAAAATCTGTTATTATGGGCTGCTTCTAAAGACAGCAGTAATTCGTGCTGTGGCCTGATAAATAATCATGAGATGAGGAGCTTGGAGAAACTTTCTAGTGCATGTGAATGGTTAAATCAGATTTTACTCTCTAAGTCCAATTCAAAAAAGAACAACTTGCTTTACCTGGAATATATTCCAATTCACCTTCTAGAAATGATCCCACTTGGTCTCTCCACAGTAGTTTGAGATCAATTTGGGATCTGTATCTAAATCCCTGTCTAGTGGGAGCTGCAACAAAGGTCACAGAATATACAGACATTACCCTGCATCAGGAATAAAAACCAACCGAGCCACCAAACAAATAAATAAACAAACTGCAATGGAGTTCCTCCAACAAAGTTATTCAGAGCATAATAGTACTATAGAGAGGAGTTCTTACTATTGTTATAATCATTGTGTCTGCAGCCTGTCAGATACTGACAGGCGCCTCTTTACCTTTGTAAAAGGGAAAAATAAATGATCAGATTGCCAAACCCATAGACTTTGATATCTGATCATGTCTAGACAGCCTCTGTCCCTGCCTTTTAAAGACAGCCGTCAAGTGCTTTGCATCAATAATTTGAAATGCTGCTGTTTTCAAGGCGTTGAACATTAATGTCACCTCCCTGGGTCCCAAGTGCCTGCCTCTCCCACACTTGTTATTTTTAGATAATAATGGATACTTGCTTCTGTTTAGTTTTAATAATCGTGCAGAACCAGCAGCTTCAATATCTGAATAAACTGCATCACAAATTAATCAGTGCAGAACAAAGCTGTTTTAAGTCTATGACGGCCTATAAAGCTGTTAGTGATGCATTATCTCTGCTCTGTGCTAAATACTAGTGCGAGGTGCAGAAATGGAAGAAAATTTTATTAGAAATCAAATTCTCTGGGACTTTTTACCAAACTGTAAAACTGGGTTTTATACATTATACATGATCATTTAATGTAAGTCCTAAACTTTCAGAGGATTATTGAAGAGACTACAAGCTTTAGGGAATTAAGAGACAGAGCTGACAATGGAATTGCCCTTGTGATCGGAAGAAGTCTGGGATAGGTTAGATGCCTTGCAGGCAGTCATAGTGCAAATTTCTCTCACTGGCAAATCAAATAGAATCTAAGTCTTTGATTCGAACTGAACTGTTTGTGATTGGATTGAAATAAACTTCCCTTAGCTCAGCTGCTCACTTTTTGGGCATTTAAATTGTGTGATTGTACGGAATAGCTGAATTATGTGCAGAATTTTTGCATCAGCTCATCAGTGCAGAAGGAACTGACCAGAGTGGTCATTCATTTCATTTATTTATATTGGATGTGGAAAAAACCCAGTTATATATTGAGCTAACTATTCCTCTTGCTTCTGATTATTCTTGGATTACATTTAACTCTATCTTCTATCTGTTCAACAAATCTGCGTCCCTAAAGCATTTATGATAATAGCATGGGGTACAAGCTGACATATTAATGCTGATAGATATGCAGAGATAGTGAGGGTTTTGAACGTTGCACATTGTAGATGTGAAGACCTTAGTATAGAAATGATCTCCTGAGTAAAATCTATGTGAGATATATAGGAGTTGCAACACAGAATATTGGCTTATTGCACTCCATAGATTTGAAACCATCTCTCTTGGATGGCAGTGGAAAACTTCAATATACTTACATGAATTATAAATGATGTCTGATTCTCTTGTTGAAGTAGGTACTGTATGTTTTTCTAACACAGGCCCTTCAGCCTTTATAAAGCTCCTTTGTATGTGCAAAGGCAAAAGATCTGCATTAGGAAACATTTACTGCTGTCAATACCTTTGTGTAAATTGTGTACCCTACTGGAAATATTTTTGTTTTAATTAGGAGTGCCACAGTTATTCCCTTAAAGTCATGGCTTTTAAACAATTAGTTTGGATATGGAATTGATCTGGAAGAAATAATGCACGCGAAGATGCAGCATACGAAACCAGAATTGATTCAAGGCGACAATCCCTAAATGGTTCAGACATTTTGGTGCCTTGAAATGAACATCTTTTCTGTCAGCTCAGAAATATAATAATGTGCAACAAGGCAGATCAAAGACAAGAAATCATCACTTTGCTTATCGGATTCTCAGCAGTGATACAATTTACATTCTTTTGGATGCCTTTGCATTGTTTTTATTGCAAAACAGTAAAAGTGGAAGTGCCTATTGCCAGCCTGAGATGTTAACCCTTAACATAATTACAGTAATGGCCTCAGGACTTGAATAGCTGAGTAAAATTCCCAAGGCTTTGGGATAGGATCTTTTAGACCCTACAGTGCCATGAAATTGGTGTTTCTTCTTGTCAGAAAGAAGAAGCCTTTCTGATATTTCTTTGGAGCATATGAGGTTCCAGTTAATCCATCAACCAGAAGAACTTTTAAACTTTGCATGCACTTCCTTAGGGCTGGATCCAGATGACTTTTCCCATACTGAATAGTGCCACAGACCCTTCACAGCCCCTGGTGAGTTAAGTAATTTTGGCATAGTGAGTCAGATCTGTGCCCAGGCTGAGAAACTGACTTAAAAACTGAAGTGTTGTACCTGGACAGAAATATGCAAGTGACTTCTTATTAAGTTGAAACTTGAAGATTTTGTCCCTGAGTGGATCTCATCATGATAACAGCTGGGGGAAGTGGCTGCCTGCAGTGCTGTATCTGTAATTCCTAGAAAGCACTGCCCTCAAAATGAACAGTCAGACTGGGAATAACGGAACTGGTAGGCAAAGCATTAGCCAAACTACCCTACCAAAGGTCAGTCAAGGATAAAGGAAGCCTGGCAGACTGCTTGATGTAACAATTGCTTTATGCAAAAAGAACTTAATGAAATATAGAATGCATTTCCTGAAAGAACAAACTGATAAGGATGCAGTGAAAATGGTTATTGTGTGTGCCAAGAATAGAACGTGGTCTAGACTGGGGTGTGCCAGTGGGAATGACTTTTACTGTGTTTCAGGCCCATGTAAATGTGGGCAGGCTGTGCACAGAGTCAGCAAATCTGAAAGATGTTTACCTGGCTTAAAGAGGATATTGTCAGAACTGGGTTGCTCTAGAAACTGACTGGTTCCAGCTCTGGCAGTGCCTGTCATTCAGCTACTCCAAAACTGAATGTGAATCACAAACCTAATACATTTCCCTGTCTGATGGCACAGCTTGGGTCATTACCATTGATCACAGTGTAAGGCTAGCACTAAAAGAGTGTGTGAAGAGCATGATGGTAAAGAGGGACAGTGTGACTGCACAGGAACATGGCCAGAGTCTCCTGTGCAAGGGGTGATCACAGAGGGGCTGAAGGAAAGGACACAGACTTGAAAACAGCCTGGTCTTTTGAAAGTACCACAAGTATCAAAAGGATGCCTAACAAACTTTGAAAAGAAAAACTGAGCCAAATAAGGAGAAAGATGTCTGCAACATTATGTTATCTAAGCTCTGACAGAGCACTTTTCCATCAGAGGTCTCAAAGCATCTTAAAACCAGACATAAATATCACTATTTTTGTTCCATGGCTTGGGAAACTCAGAGAAAGAGGAAATTCTACTTACCTATTCTCATTCAAAGCTGAGTCTAAAGCTGGAAAAGATGGGTTTCCTAATTCAACCCATGCCTGCTATCATGTGACCCTTAAGTCACAGATGAATGAACTGTAAAATATAGAAGAACAAGTTGATGAATATTAAAGTCATGTTTAAAATATTTGAACTGATATTTTTGCACCTTGATCTCTCTTCTTACTGTTCCCAGCTGCCTTTTATTTTCTGCTGCCTGTGTGCTATGCTTTTTTTCATATTCATTATATAGTTTAGCTCTGCTAATGGTTTTAAGGAAGTTGTCCAATTTTTGTTCTGCATTTCTTTGATGATTCTGTACCGAAATCAGTTATAAATATCAGAAGATGTTGAGGTTTTATACAAATTATAAGCCAAATTCCATGTTCGAGTAGGCTGATTAAAATAAAATAACTGGAACAATGCCTATTTATCCTAGAAAATAATATTTTTTATTATTTTTAGTGCACTGTCATTTTCAGACTTCATTTCTACAAGTTCAAAATCTTCATCTAGAAAAGATCCCTTTTTTCAAATTTAAGACTCGCATTGCTGTCATTTCTTAGTGGTGATGCAGCCTGTTCTGTAGTCCTGCACCCTCAAAGGGAGCTGATAGGAACTGATGGACTGTTGCAAATGCAGACCCAGAGGAAATGTTTTTACAAAAGAGAAAACACAGAGTGTATTACAAATACATTGTCAGACGATGTTACATCTTCTTATTTTAGTGAAAAATACAGTGATCCATCCATGGCACGTGTCAACTATGCACAGCTGACATGAGAACATGCACCTGCACCAGTGTGTTTGCTGCACAGGAGTGCAGGGACAATTTCCAGTTCATGAATCTTTGATTGCAGCATCATGAAAAAAATCTCACCTGATTTTTTTTCTTTTTCTTCTGCAGCAGTTTCCTCTGAAATTAGGAGGAGGGGAAATGGGCACTGTGAGCAAAGAAGCCTCTAGCAGGTTGTTCTGGCTACACTTTGTGGTGCATGTCTGCCTTCTCACTGATATAAGGAGAGGATATAGATATAGGCTCTGTTCCTGATGGCAGGAGGCTGGTCCTGGTGGTCCTCTCTGCCCCACAGCAGTCGGTGATGTGTGTGTGCTCCTGGGAAACATTCCTGCTCAGGGACAGGAATGGTGAACATGGCACAGCTGACAATCTTGTTTCAGCCTGCATCTGTCAGACTGGGGCAAAATTATTCTTAGTACGGAAAATTTCTTCCAAAAAGCTGAAAAATATTTAGTGGAAATCCCATTTTTCCTTAGGAAATGAGTTCAGCTTCATAGGAGCATGATGAGTCGAAGAGCCCAAATGCTCATGCAGGCAGACAGGTGCAGCAGTGCTGCATTTGCTGCTTGCTCCATGCTCCTGGCAAACACTCCAGAGGGGCTCTCTGAGGGAGTTCTGCAGCTGGATTTGGACTAGAGCAAGGTGGGATAAGTGGGGCTGGAGTGAGGGATAAACAGCAAATGAGTGACCACAGACTCTGGGCAACAGCAGCTGCTCCTGTTAGTGAGCTAAGAAATAGAACTAAGCCTTTTGTCATGCCAGAATGAAGAAATATTTAACTGCCTCCTGAATGGGTGAGAGGGAATGACAGATACTTGGAGTAAGAAGGAACATTTGAGTTCTTAAAACAGATTTCACTGAAATCATCTGATATTTTAAAGCATGTTATCACTTGGTCAAATTTGAAACAGATTGCTCCCCTTTTTTTACCCTTATTCACTCCCAGACTTTTCCCAAGAGATTGCATAATAACTCCTGTCAGGGTCACGTGTTTGTGCAGTGCTAACTATTAGGGAAGTCAATATTTGATTATAACACTTAAAGCAGCAATTTTTCATTGAACAAAATTCACCTTTAAAAAGAGCAAATGGCAACCTGTTGCCTTTGGGCTTATGAAGGAGTTACTGAAACTTCAGGAAAAGTTGCTAGGTTGAAATTTGCCTCTGTTGACCTTGAGTTGATAATTCAGTATGAGGAAGATATACTTTAGCCTTTTGGGAACTGAGGAAAGTCATTTGCACTTCTGCCCTCCTGACTCTGGGGCAGGCCTGTGCAGTAGTCCAAAAACATGGTATGTTTATGTGGTATGGACTGAGTAAGAGAGAATAGCTGGAGATTTCACATTTGTAAAAGAGGAAAGAGGAACATTGGGAAGTGCTGTGGTATGGACAGGAAGACAGGGGGGTCTGCTGGAGTAGAACAATTCTTAATTCATCCCCCTATATACACAGCTGTGCATGGCAGCTAAAGAAATAGGAAATGTAGAAATCCTCATTGGGTGTTTATTCACTAAGTATTTCTTCATATTTAAGAACATAGTTTAGAGATCTTCTGTTTCTGCTGTATTTATCCTTTTGCATTAGTAAGTGACTACTTTGCCTTTCCCATTACCTAGTTTGTCATTTTTCAACTCATCACACTATGTTGTAATGCACACAAACTAAGTACAATAAAACTAAAAGTATATAGTGCAGAAAATACAAAGGATCTCAAATAGCTTCACATGAAATAATATCTAGGAGCTTTAAAATGAGCTGCATTTAAGGCTGGAAAAGCCAGCCTAAAAAGAGAAGGTTTCAATTTTGTGTTAAATGAATTCACTGAATCTGCATTTCTGATGTCAAGTAGAAGCGAATTCTGTAGCTCTCATGAATAGCAAGCAAAAGCCCTACAGCTATGAGATTTTAATTTGAATCTTTTATTTTGCATGTCTGGGATTTTTTAAAATATATTTCTTTTCATATGTTCTGAAATATCTGTGGATTTTTGATCATATGACTCTCAGGGGTTTTTATTTCCCACAATTGTCCTTACATTCCAAATTACTAAATGAAACATTCTCCTGGAAAAATATTGTTAACACAACAAATAGCTTTGAAATGACAGCCACGATTCTTTGGAGCGAAATGCTTTTAAGTGGAAAATTTCCTTGCTGTACTCTTTCTCTTTGAAAAAAACCCCAGTCATTCAAGAGAAGTTGTGGAACATCTGATGAATGTGTATGGATACACTTAGAATTATGCATCAAAAAAAGAAATACAAATGAAAGATCATCCAGGAGGTTTCACTTCTGAGTCTGCTGCTGTAGGGTCACATTAACCCAACTTACAGTGCTCAGAGATGAAGAGAGGAGAAGAATGATTTTATGACTAAGGTTCAAGAGATCTACATTAATTCCAGCCTCTTTGGCACTTTCTGTCCTCCACCGCCAGTGACCAATGTCCAACAGCTTCCCTGTCTTCTTTTATCTGTCTGATAGCCTTCACTTACAAACTTTTTGGGACAATTGAGGTCTCCTCTTCTGTGACTGTGGGGTGAAGCTGAAATTGAGAATTTTCTTCAGAACTGTTGACTGCAACAAAATAGGTAAATACAGTGATAGTGGGTAGCAGACAGACATAACACCCTAGCCTGATTACACTGATTACACTTCTCTCTCTCTTTCTGTTCCCTCCTTCTGCCAGTGAACTCTTTTTTGTGGCTGTAATCTCCAGTGTGTCTATGTTGCCATGATTGCAGTTTATCAGCATATCTAAGATAGATTTAGACCACCTGTGCTGAGACACACTGCAGCCCCCAAAACAGGGTTCATTTCAGAAGCCCAGTGCCAGATCCGCTGAGATGAATGGTGCTTTTGTGTCTGCCACATTTTTGCTCCTGAGCCAGCTGGTTTAACAAAAGGGAGCTAATCCATCCAGAGAGCTGCTGACCCTTACTCAGACAACTTTATCTTTGCAACCTGCAGGAGAAAAATGCAGTAGTCAATAAGGGGCTAAATTCTCTGAAACATTTCACTTACACTTGTATACTTCCATCTATAGCCAGCAGTGCTAGCAAAAGAGTAAGAACTCTTCAGTTCCTTGTGTTATTCTGTCCAGAGAAGACATAATAATAACCCACCTTCTCTTGTCCCCCAGGTTGTGCTCTGGCATGGCTGAGGGGTTTCAGTGCATGTGGTGAGGTTTGGGAGCACAAAACAACTGCAGCACACACCAGCTCTGATCCTGGTATGCATTTGTGCCAACTGTGCTGCCTTGCAGAGAGGGAATTGTGCTCCTGGCAGAGCCAGAATATGTGTTGGGCACGTGGCTACAGAAGGGTGGATGCACAGGGCATTTTTCAGTTGTCTGGCTCTTCCAAATTTCCAGCAGCTGTTATTAATATTTGAATAATGTTTCTAGTGTGCTTCGTGTGGGCTCAGCAAGCTCTCTCTTCCAATTCCCTCTGTGAACTCCTAAGCAGTGTGCTTCCTTAGTGCCATGTTCAGCCTCCCCTCGAGTCAGCACGGAGCTGAGAGCACCAGTACCATTTCCTGGGCAAGGTTTAGAGCAGGCTTGGGGCTGCCCTTCCATCTGTTAGCAGGAGCTTCCAACTTCCTGCTCCCACCCCCGGCCCCAGAATAACATCTGTTCTGGTGAGCATATCTAGTGAGATGCTACTCTGAGTCCTCACCAAAAGCACTCCAGCCTGCATGTAAGGAACAAACTAGTAAGAAAATATGCTCTGGAAGACTCTATCCTGTCCGATTTTGCTCCTTGTAGGGGAAAATCCATTTCTGTTTCCTTTGATTGCAAAGTCCCAGGAAAGGTTGCAGGTCGGTGGAAGAAAGGGCTTTGTCCTCAGGAGAGATGAGCTGGAATTCCAGATCATAATATCTGATGTTTAGTTTTGGTTGGTGCCAGCTGAACTTCTTTCCCTTTTACAGAGTTGCTAATGGTCATCAGTGTCTCCTGAGGTTTCCTGGAAATTCCCCTTTCCACAGGGAGCAGATAAAGTGATTACAAAATGATAAAAATGTGAGAGGTCCCTTAAGGGTATTCACAGATCTGTGGTGTCACTTGTTCCATCTCCATTCCTCCAAGCAGAAATAATGCTACCATGGTATATTCACTTTGTGCTTATTCACTTTGTGCTGTTGTGAAATATCTTTGGCTCCCAGGTGCTCGGTATATACCAGAATGTTTCTGAGAGGTCAGAGCTCACACTGTCAAGAGAGATGCAAGTGAGCAGGTACAGCACAGGCACAGATTTATCAGGGATGGTGAAGTGGTAATAAAATTTACCTAAAGTTTATAGAGTCACTTGCTGTTCATCCCTTCCTTTTTTCATAACAAAGTTATATCTGAGTGCATTGGAGTCATATCCACCAAACCCTGAGCAGAATATAACATTTTTCTTCTAACTCTGTTCCCTGATGCCTCAGCCCTGGAATACACCTACATGGGTAAAACATGCTCAGAAGAGCCTCAATATCCAGTACTAAATAAGCAATGTTTTCCAGTATGGGAGGAAAAAAGCATCAAGAAGTTTGTAATCATTTCCAAATGAGAGTGTGCAGCAGAATCAGACTCATCTCCCTCTGCAGGAGCACCTGGATGGAAGCAGAATTACCTGACACTGTTCCTGGGTGGGAAATGGGTTTCCCAGTCTGCAGAAGTTCGTAAAATTTTAGAAATAATAATTTTGAAGTAGGATAAAATTGAAAATGGAAAAATCCGAAGTGACTGATCATCTCATGCTGTCTCCCTTAAGCTTCTTGTTTCAATAATTCTGAAAATACTGACAGTCTATTAGACCAGGAAATGAAACTTCTTGGCAAACAAGGTATTTGCTAATTTCGGTATTTTGTGTGAGTCAGAAATGTGTGGAGGGAAATACATTGAAACTAACCCTGTCTTGTGAACTCTTTCATATTGCATAACTGACATTTGCCAATAAAAAATGTTACATCATACGGTTTCTGAAAACATCCAAAAGAAAAAGCATTAAAAGCTACTGCAAACATTTTCCCACAGAGCATTGAAGGCCCCTGGCCACACTGGATTTTCACAATGGTCATTGTCTTGAATGTCTAACACCAACTAATTGCAAAATAATCATGGTCATTTATGAACTTGCACATTTCTGCATCATTTACTTGATCACAGAGCTACTCTCTTCCGTTTCTTTTTATTTCTTGCTTTCAGCTGCTTGGTGAAAGCAAGCTGATGGAAAAATCCAACTCTTCGATATGGGAGTACAGCTTCTAGAAATCAGTAAAAAAGTTATGCTTCCCTTGATAGCATTTTCACACCCACATGTATTCAAAACTCTTAAAATTTTCATTTTGGCTTCTGGAAAGTATACTGTAAAGTGAAAATTATGGCTACAGGATTAGAATTGTGGTGTTCAAAAATCTACATAGTACTTTGATTTAAATTATCCACAATTGTCTGTTTTTCTTCTTACTGAAAAATAGTGTGTCACAGGTTCTCAGGATTTCCTTTGAGTTATGCTAAAAAACCTTGCACATTACTTATTTGCTTAGTGCACTTTTGAACTGAAGTATTTAATGTTGGAAAATAAGCAGTAAATATATCATAGTTAATTGGAGAAAAAGAAGGATTTCAGGAAAGAATTTGAGCTTCTGTGACAGCTTTAAAGTAACAGTGAGATGTGATTTTATTGTCTTGATTTCTGAGACCTGTGTTGAATTCTAATTGCATTAAATGAGCAAAATATGTTAAGATTTAGGGAAACTTCCGAGAGACAAAATAATTGGATCAAATGTGTGAGTAATGTGAAGAGTGGAAATTCCTGCTTAACTAGCCTGTATTGATAGCAGGTCATTCAAGGATCTCCATGGTAACAGTGAAAAAATATGCAGATATTTTTAATTTTCAGGATGTTCTTTATTAAAATCCATATGACACCTGAGAAGTGTCTAAACAAAAAGTTACAAGAATTTGAGTGGGCAGTGAAGAGTCAAGGACATAATCCACTAAAGATTGGATGGTTTGTTTGGAGTGATTCTACTCATTTCTGTGTCCAGATCTTCAGCAGTAGATCACTGATGATTCAAGGTGTGGAAGGCCAGGGGGCCTGGTTCTCAGTGAAAAAAAATCTCTGCAGTGAAAAGGATATCCTTTTGCAGTGGCTTCGCCCATAGTTTGTAGCTCTGTAACTGGGAAATGATAAGGCCTAAAGAAATAGATGACATCTTATTGTTCTGGAAGCTTCTGAAGACATTTTAGTGACAGTGCCTCTAAAATAAAAACTTTACAGCTTCCACTTATCCCATATAGTTTTATGTAAATCAGAAGGGGGAGAAGAGATGTAGCATTCTCTAGGTGACAATAAAATAAAGCATCGCTCTGAAACTGCCACTCTGATCCCATTTAGAAACACAGAGTGAAAAAACACATTGAGAGTTTCTTTGTGGAGACAGAACCGTTGACATGAATTGATTTGGGAAAAAGACAACTGAACTAGAATCTGACCTGAATTACAGCTACAAAGAAAGGACTTCAGGAGTGCCTGGGTGAAAAGTCAGGATGGATGCACAGAGCAGTGCCTGGTCCTGGCAGCTTGTTTAAAGCCACAGGAGTGCCAGCACACCCGACTGTGGTGGGACAAATGCCCCAGGCAGTCTGTCCCTCTGAACTGCTCTGCCCTGGATGGTGCAGATATGCTCTTGTGCCGAGGCTTTTTGAAAAAGCCAGATATGGATTCTTATTTCTTTTGTTTCTCTCGGGAGTGCTGTGAAGACCTGTTATTTCCTTGTAGTGAATCCTGCCTAGTCATGCAGTGCCCTGCAGAAGTGTGAGAGGAGAGTCTGTGCTCAGTCAAAGAGAATGGACAAGGCTAGCTTATACTTCCCCCAACAGTTTGAAAGGAAGTTGGCTTGGAGCAGTCACAAGGGTCTTCCTCTATCATCCTCCAAGAAGATAAGAGGTGACCCTGTAGCCATCAGGTCTTTTATGTGTTCATTTATCTGCTGCTGTCCCAGTGTCATGTCTGCCTTTTCTCCCATAAAGTGAAGTCCCAGCACAGGAATTTCTGTGTGCATTAAGCAATGTTTGTGCCCTCTGTATTATCAGGTCATGGGGGGCATCTCTTCACTAAATTTTTGGTCCAGTAATCACCTTGGTGCCATAGCACCAAATGATACAGAGGAAGATTATTTTTGCTCTGACTGCATCTTGTTGCCAGTCTTCCCACTCTTGAAGCCTGTGTAAAGCCAGGGGTAGGGCAATTACAGGATTTCAGTGATTCCTTACTCAGAATGCCTTTGGGACCAATTTCTGCTGCACAGGGGGTGTATGGGGGTTGTGTGTGTCACAAAAAGCATCCCAAGACACAGAGAGATAATGAAACAGAGAATGCTATCAGGAGTTAAAGCTGTCTTAGCTTTTCAGCACCAAATGTGGTTTCTTTGTGGAGTTATTTCCAGTAATGACACATGGTGGGTGGTAGGTTGTGTATTCAGCTCCCCAATTAGTTGTCTTTGCATGAGCTCCACTTTTATGAAATTAAATAGAACAAAACTCAAGACAGATGCTACCTGCTGATCAAGATACTGTGGTACAAAAAGCACGTGAATGCTGTGACAAAACCCCAAAGGCTGAAAAATCCAGATTGTGGTTTAGTTACAGCTAGAGTTAAAAATGATACTCATCTAAGTTCCAGCATCAAAATATCTGTTCGCTTGTCCTTCCCTACAAAAGTGGTCACAACCTGGGAACATTCGGAGCTCGTTTTATTACATCTTGCTTCTGAGTCCTTGCAGTTGTTCCAAGGACTCTTTGTCATTAGAATATTCCAACTTGGCATAGCCCAGCTCACAGCATTTCTACCATCGATAAATTTGCTGTGAAAAAAGGGGAGATATGAAATAGAAACTATTCTGGACAAATGGGTAGCCAGAAGTATGACATGAGTTATTCTCCATCTCATTATTCAGCATCTCTTTAGGATGCAGCAGAGTTGGTTTGGTGTGCCCTGTGGCAGCTCCCTGAACCAGTAATTCTCTTTTCAGTGTGGCTTTGTAGATCCATAGAGCTGCTGTGACCCTCTGCTGTCAGTGTGTGAAGGGATCACCTGAGCCCACAGAGCTGGGAGCCTCTGCATGGAGAGATCTCAGCACCTGCCTGCCCCATGCCAAACACAGTGGTCTCAGCTGTTTTTTCCCTCATGAGGGGGTGAAAAGCAAGAAAATTAATAATACAGTGTTGACAAGGGTTGAGAGCTAACTTTATGAATAAATTAATATTATTGGGGCTTCAGATCATGTTCAAACCTTCTCTAAAATTTGTTTCAACAAAATGCTTGAAGCATCCATCTCTGTCAGCACAGATCCCCCTCTCCATTGTGTGTACACATGCAAACTGTTCAAACTACCCGTTATGTCAAGGATGTGGAATGGAAAGAAAAGTGTGAAGTCTGTTTCCTGCATATGCTGAGAAAAAAATCTGCAGCAGGCAATAAAGAATCTGGTAACAGGAAAAGTATCTGCAGTTATGTCACAAGGTAAAAGATGAGACCATGGCTGTGAAAGCAAACTGAAACAAGAGGAGGAGATAAAATGCTTTTTTACCAGATAAAGTAATAGTACTGTGATGCCACAGCGTGTTGAAGCATTGTGGGAAAGGGATTTTAAGGGTTTGGAACCTGGTCCAGCTGCCTTTGCTGATGCTGATATTACACAAAGCTCCCTCTGAAATGATCACATAAATGTAATAACAATCATCTGTATGCTGACCAGGAAAGCACCCAGAAAGGCCAAAAAATCTGAATTAGGAAAGTGGGAGGTTGCATTATCCTAAGATGGAGCAAGATGTTTGCCACAGGCCAGGGAAGGAATCCCCACTTGGAGCTGTAACACTGGAGAGTTGTAAATAAATACTTGGAGAATATACTTCACTTGGCATTAGTAATGCTGCCTAAAGTATGTTGGATGTGCTTTAAATATTACATGTGAATCCCAGGCCTGTCTTGTAATAATTTTAGAAAATATCCATAATCTTGTCATTTTAACAGCAGAACAACTTTTCTGGCCTTTTCATCTTTCTTGGAGTATTATGAGCTGAGAAATGTGGACTTTCTTCACATAAAAATTGCATTTGCTGTTGTTATTGTCTTTGCAGCTGTGCAGTAACAGTTGACTTGATTTCAGACAAGTAAAGTAAATTAAGAGAAGATGAAGATCCAAGCACAATAAAGCTACTTTGGAGTCATTACAAGACATAAATATAGAGCAAATCTCAGGTCAAATCCAGGTCTGGCATCAACAATTGCAGCTCCAGCCTCTACAAGGAGTGCTTGCACCATCAGGGTTAACTTCATCTATCAATCAAAATTTGGATTGATTGGAAAATACTGTTAGACTTTGGAAAACAACATTAACAGTACAACAGGGTCACTGAATCATCAGTGCAAGGTTCTTGTCAACATGACTTCCATTCATTTATTTCACAATTCAAAAGGAGCATCACTGTGCATGCAGATGAAGGTTACCCGGTTTTGTACAACATATAAAATATGAAACAAAGCTGATTCACTTTTCTATTTCCAAATTTGACCTAAATTAAAGAATAAGTAGTGAAAGGAATGCATGGACAGGAAAAACAATAAGGGGAAATTTTTTCCCAGGAAGAAATGTGTCCACTTGCAGCTAGTGTCACTGGGACTTTTGAAATATGCTTGTGAGAAAACGATTTGTTCTTTAGATATTAAAAGATACTCAGCCTGTTGCTGTCAACCATGCAAGATGAGCAAGTGACACAATTCCTGCCTGAGCTAAATGAATAGTTTAAATATATATTGGTTTCTTTTTTGTTTCATTCATCCCATACCTTTGATATTGCTGCATGATAAAGGTCATAACAGCTGAATGTTTCTTTTGATATTATTAAAGCAGTGCTTAATTAAATTAATCTGGAACTGCTCTCTGACAGCAGTGCTTTCCCCCTTAAACTAGGGGCTGACAGATTTAATCCAATAAAGAGCTAAAATGATTATTTTCTTCCTTCCTGACTATTCACTTTATATATAGCTGTACTTACATTTTTTGTGTTTGATATGATCAACATGCTGTTTATTTGCTTAGCTATCCATACTGACAAGTTTATCTACTCTCACTTTGGCTGCAGAGCAGCATTTCCAACATGAACTGTAATCATCCCTTTCCAGCAGTGATGGGGAGGGTGGAAGCACTGGACTGGGAAACAGAATTCTCATGTTTGTCCTGCTGCAGTGTGTAACTACAAGCAGGTCACTTCGCCTCTGTGTCCTCCTTCCCTTTTTATCTGCTTTTACACACTTTGAAGCAGGGCTTGCCTCTTTCCTTGTGAGCCTCTGAAGCTTTTGGTGTGGTTTCCTCCTGATGGAAGCTCTGATCTTGTACGAGGGGCCTGAGGGCTCTGAGTGGGTGTTTCTGTCCTGCTGAAACATCCACATGGCAGGCAGGAGGCTGAGCAGGTGAGGCAGAGGCTCAAACTGCAATTACAGCTCTCAAGTCTAAATCTCACTGATGCCATGTGAAAATTGAGCCCTTTGCAACACAACAGGGACCAGGGAGCTGTGTGAAATGCACCTTCTGCTTCATTTTGTAATCTCTGGAGCAGGGTGTGCTAATGAGGGGTTACAGTCTCTTTTACTCCCTTCTGCTTTATCTGCTCAGGGAATAAACAAATATTCTGCACACACACCCTGAAAGCAGAGGAGATTCTGCAGGAAGCTGCTCAGTGTGGAAGTCATAAATCACCCAAGGAATGAGTGTCACTTCTGTGGCCTGTGTTATAGGAGGGCTTCCTTAGATAACAAACACTCCCGAAGAGAAGGTAAAAATGGCTTCTTATGGCCAGACTGCAAAAATGCAACATTGTGCTGTGGAAGAGGGGGGATCTGGCAGGGCTCCCGTTCTCAAATTGTCACCGAAGGCAGGAGAGTGAACATAAAAACTGGGGAAATGGTAATGCAGAGAAGAAGAAAGCTGGGAAGAAAAAAGAAAACCACACAAAACTCGAGCTGTTAATCACATCCCTATGTTGATAAAATATTTATGAGATCTCATTCAATTAATTAGAATAAACTATGTAACACTGCAGGAAACAAATTGAAAATTTAATAAAGTAAGTTCACTTCCAATTTCTTTTGAAGAAAGAAGCTAATTATATTTAGTTCTGTAATTATAACTTTAATTAAAATATAATGCAAAATATTTCATAGAGTGAATGCAATTCTGTGTTAGAAAATGGAACCTTTAAGACAACTTGCTCCTCAGACAGAAATTCGTAACAATTTCACATGAACATTTTAATATACTTGTTTTTAAAATCTTTTCAGGGTAATTTTAATACAAATCCATCTCAGAAGTGCTCATTAGTGTTACCTTTTACTTAAAGCATAGTGGTTTACCTTCCTGCTTCTATCCAGAAATATTTCTTACTCTATATTAGGGATGTGTATTTTACTCACTCTATTTAAACCAGACACATTCTTTATTTATACTTGCCTATTGCAGCCTACAGAACCCAATTTTTATTTAGAGAATAATTTCAAAACACATTGTAAAGTATATCCTCACAGCAGCTGCCTTCACCTGAGCAACAAGGAAAGCAAGTGCCTCAGGCAGAGAGATCCAGGCAGGCACGGGGAAATTTGGGTCTGGCAATACAGAATGAGAACACTGACAAAATGACCTTTCAGTGATGTTTGCAGTGATGATGATTTAATAGCAAGAGAGTCTTCTAGGCTGGTATAAAATGAATTTGTCTTTAGGACGAAAAAAATAATTTTACAAATGACTTCTAGCACACAATCCCGCTCTACTCTGTCCTGGCACAGCCTCACCTTGAGGTTTTGGGCACCACTATATAAAATACACATTAAGCTATTAGGGAACATCCAAAGGGGGCCACAAGGATGGTGAAGGGTCTGGAGGAAAAGCCAAATGAGAAGCAGCTGATGGCACTGGTTAGTTCAGCCTGGAGCAGAGGAGACTGAGGGAAGACCTTATCGGGGTCTTAAATATCTTCAGGAGAGGCAGCAGTGATCTCTGCTCTTGGTGCCCAGTGGCAGGACCCCTGAATGGCCTGGAGTTGTATCAGGAGAGGTTTAGGTTGGATATCAGGAAAAGGTTCTTTCCCCGGAGGGTGGCTGGGCACTGAACAGGCTCTGCAGGGCAGTGGTCACAGCACCAGCCTGACAGAGTTCAGTAAGTGTTTGGACATCACTCTCAGGCACAGGATGTGATTCCTGGGATTTCCTGTGCAGAGCCAAGACACGGACTTTGATTGTCCTTGTGGGTCCCATCCAACTCCGAGTCCTCTGTGAACTATAGATTTTCAGTGCTAATGAAAACCCCTTCTGTTCTCCTGAAGAGGATCAGCTGTAATGAGAGTGACTCAGTGATAGCAGTGTTAATTGAACAAAACATGAACTGAAAATAGAACAGTTTGAAGAAAATGCTGGATTGACATATGCTGTTTTCGTACATTTGTTGAACATTATTGAGCGTTTCTAGTGCAGTAATGGGAGAGTAGGAAAATATCTGGGAGTGTTTATTTGATAGAGTTTACATTACAGTAAACTGCTCTGCAGTACAGCCAGAGCAGCATTTTGTGATCTTTCTGATCATACAGTTGGGGTTTTTTCTCCTCTTAGCCAAGGAACTTGTTATGATCAGAACTGACCAGTGTGTGAGCAGAGCTGGCGTTTGGAGCTCTGTCTAATGAACACGAAGCACAGTGGCAGTGACACCCTGATCCTCTCACGGCATCAGAGGCTGTGGCACTGTTCCTGAAGGAGCTACAGAGTTGACTCCTTTTCTGAGGCTGTGACTGGATGCTTTAATCTCTCACAGTCTTTAGTTTGCTCTGCCTGGTGAGTCAATTGGGGTGCTGGCCATTCATCCCCTTCAACACAAAAAAACCATTTGTCCTTCGGGCCCTTTTCTTGATGGAATTTCTTCATCTCAAGGAGAACAACTAAAGACACTTGCTCAGAGGTGGCTCACTTAATCCCTTTTTGGCAGGACTGGCTCTCCAGTGACATTTCAATCACTCTGAAGAACTGGGAAGCTAAAGATCTGGGATGGTGGACTCATCCAGATGAAAATCAGTACTGGAGTCAATGAAACTGAATCAGGACATAATTTGTGCAAATCCGTAGGATCTCCACTGGAATTGCTGCCATGTCTGATCTAAATTAACCCTTTACTTTAAATAACATTAGAACATGATTACTTGCTGACACGTTTATACAGATACAATATTACTTTGTGCCTTTCATCCACAATTAAACTCACTGAACAGGCAAAGCTGTCTTAGGGAAAGATAATTTTTAAAAAAATTGTTGAAAACCTCTATACTTTGCCCAAACACAATTGGCTTGAAAAGAAGTGGGGGAGGTTGGGTTTGAACTACAAGGACTGAGCATGATGAGCAGAGGGTCAGGTGAACATTTACTTTGAGATAGTTAATACAGAATTACTCATTGCATCTTTGTCATGGTGAGATCAGATCCTCTCTTGCAGACAGGAATTTATGCTTGGTTTTAAAGTGGCTTTAGAGAATTAGGGACTCAGCTCCAATTAATTAAATTTGCAGAAAGATGTGGTTTATGTTCCTTTTTTCCTGTTGATTCTCTAGTATAGCATAGAAACTGACTGTGGGTGAAAATTATCTTCTGCTGGGTGTTATGGTTATGATTTGCAAAAGCCTTTCTGAGGTGTCTGCAACCAAAGTATCATCTTTAATCTAAATATAATACCCTGTGAGTTCTGCCAGAGATCTACTACACAACTGTTTTCCCTTTTTTTTGCATCTCTCTGGTGTTCTGCCTGTCTAGTTTACATAACTTCTACACTTCACTGCAGGAATTAACCCTTATGGTATGTCTGTACATTATCCAGAAAAAAGGGGTGTTAATCTCAGTGGGGGCCTGTGGACAATATTATCCTGCAAGGAGGAATTTAATCTGTAACATGTCTGACCCTGTTGTTTTCAATGCTTCTCTGCATCCAGAGAAAAACTAATAACAAAGGGAAACAGACTCAGTTGTCATAGAGGAGATGTGAATACTTAAATAGCTGCCTGCTCTCTTTCATATTTTTAAGACTTAAAGGTTCATGTCTTTTTTTTCCCTGCCTGTGTTAAATGAAAACATCTTTACTTGATATTCATCATTCTACAATGGCCATTTTATCACCTAGACAACATGAATAAAAGTTATTATTCTTACTCATTAGTCACTCAGTCAGGGAAAAGAGAAAAATTGAGCATTTTAGAACATTTTACTTTTCTGTCATTTTAGAGTAAATGACACTCCTAAATGATGGCCAGTCAAACCTACAGAATCTATTAGTAACTTGATAATAAGTGTGAAGGGATGCTGGGACCCAAAGGAGTCTTAAAGTGGCATTTATCAGGCATGTCACATCATTGCTAGTGGTAATAAAAGCATTTTTGTTTTATGCTGCAGCGTCTATAGAGGATAATATTTTTTGTGCTATAGCCAAAAGTGATATTGCAACATTCATCACACTGTTTGATATGAAATAGCCTAAAAGCACTGGAAATTGGCTGTCATCATTTGTTTCTTCCTTTTTTTTCCCCTAATCAAGGAGCCTTCTCCAATGGTGAGAAAAGTTTTCTTTCTCTTCAGCATAGACACACAACAATTGTAACATTTCTCCATTAGAAATCTGACCCTTTGTTTCTAACATCTTAAAATTTTAGTACCATTTCAAGAAGAAAATTTATGATTAACTCATTTAATTTTCGCTTTGTCTTTCCTTATGACAATAAGGACAAGTGTGTTTGGTTTGCCTTTCCTGCCAAAACCTTCACTGGCTGCTGGGAAAATTCTCTGTGTTTGGGGGCTCCAAGATGGTGACTTTGAATGCTGGCTTCAAGTGCTAAAAATCAAAAAGTAATCAGTTGCCTGTGAAAGTGATGCAATTATTTGGTTGTCCCTCTTTATTTGATATTTTAAATAAGATAATTTAACCAAGGGCAGGTCACCAGGTGCAATTGGGAAGGTCCCTGTGCTACAGTCCTGGTGTAGAAACCCCTGGTGAAGGGATGGTGAACACTGCTTATATTGCTGAAAATAGTTTTCTGTGCTGGCACATAGCTACTGATGATAGAAACGAAACTCTTCAGGGGGCAGTTCCTGAGTTATGTAAATTTTATTTCAGGCCTGAAAGACACAATGAGATCAAGTTAAACTTTTTAGTGTAGCCTTGGCTGGTGGCACTGTGGGAAATTAAAGCTGTGTCGAGAACTCAGTGCATGACTGTGATAGACTCTGTTCTTCCTGAAAAACAAAACATAGTCATAGCAGTAACTAAATGTTAAAAATGAAAAAAACTCCTAAAACTGAACAAAATCCACAGAAACACCTAGAAGGGTCTTTGTTCTTTTCAGTTCCCTTCCTTGGCAGTGAAAAAAATCCATCAGTTATGTTGGATTGATGGGTCAACCAGTCACAACCTTGTGCTCTGTATCCCCTTTACAGCTGCTGCAAATTTGCATGAGAAACTTGTGCTATTTCCTATGGAATTATAAGGCTGGGATAGACAAATGCATCACAGAAGCTCATTTAATAGCAGAGAGGAAACATCACATTTATCATATTGAATTCTTTCCCTGAGATATTCATCATTTGCATGTAAAAATGCCATCTGATTTTCTCCCTCATAAACCCAGTGTGATGTTTTCCTGTTTTCCTGTTGTTATTTTGGTATGGATTTAAATCTGTCACTTTTTCAAACTTAAGCTTTTTAAGTCCCGCTGCACTCTGGAAGTACAAAAAAAATGGGATTTTGAAGAACTGAGGAAGTTAAAATGCTCTTTGTGGAGTGTGCTTGTGCAGCCCAGTAGATTTTATAATTACTCGAGTCTGTTCCGGTGTTGGGGTTGCTCTTTGAAGCTAAATTCTGCCCTGACCATTTCTTTCAGACTACAGGATCTGTCATATTGACTGGCTCTGTTAAGATCTGGCATGTCTTATTAACACTCCTCAGCAAAGCAACCCACTCTTTGTCTGAAACCTACAGTCAGGCAGGGCTGTTTGAGCAGCCAGAGCCACCTTTGCACTTCTTAGGGGCACGATGGTGCCAATATTGTGAATAGCTCCCTGCACTTCCCTCACATTAATCTTATTCTGTCTTTGTAATGTGCTGACATATCAGCTGACTCCATGGGACATTCAGTCCAGGCAGAGGACTGTGATTCTATGACAACTTAGTTCAGGTTTTTGGAAGTTCGTGCAGCCAGACAATAAAAAAAGGCATACCATGCATAACATAACATGTGGAAAAGCACCACAAATGCAGAAATTCTATACCTTTGGTACTGATCCTCATTTAAAGTGGGTGAACAGCTTATGCCTGCCTTTTCCTTGCTTTTTATGTAATTATTGCTTGTTTTTGCACAGCAATTAAGGACTTGCAGATGAAGCAAACTGTCACTTTGAGGTCAAATATAATCACTTGTAGAGTATGGTGCTAAGGAATGGCCCCAAACATTTAAACTAATTCAATAATAACACTAATTTATTGAACTTCAGAACTCTCTGGATGAAGCTGTTCAGCCTTCCAGAAGATACAACATGCCTCAAACCACTGTGTGAAATACCCATCTGTTTAACAACCTGCAGCCCACACTGAGAAATCACAGAATCATAGAACAGTTTGGGGTGGAAGGGATCTTTAGAGGCCATCTGGTCTAAACCCCTGCAATGAGCAGAGGTGTCTTCAACCAGGTCAGGTTTCTCAGAGCCCCATCCAACTTGACCCTAAATGCCCACCACACCTGTGCCAGCATTTCACCACCCTCACTGTAAGAAATTTTCTTCTAGATATCTACTTTGAATCTACCCTCTTTTGTTTAAAACTGATACCCTTGTCCTATTGCTATGAATGCCATTAAAAGTCTGCCCCAGTCATTCATATAAGCCCCCTTTAAGCATGGAAAGGTTTCAATAAACTCTCCCAGGACTGTTCTCCAGGCTAAACAACCCCAACTCTCTCAGCCTTTCCTCGTAGGAAATAAGTTCCAGTTCTCTGATCATTTTAGGAATGCCTTCATGAATAAACACTCATATCACCCTGCACAGGCTCAATTTCTCCTACGTTCCTTTTCCTCAACAGGAAAGCTGTTTCTGGCAGAGATCAGTTTGGTTGGCCTTAGGGTGACTCTTGTGGGTGCTGTTTTCTGCCACTGGCTGTTTTTTTGAGCATTCCTTACCCCTTACTCTGGTAGTATTTGCTGATTTATTTCTGTGAGGATAATGCATGCACTAGCAGCCAGTTCTGTAATGATCATGTCTCAGCAGTTGTCTTTGGTCACCAGTAATGAGAAGAAAGGGATGAGCTCGAGAAAATGCTCTAATTAGTTCCTGTAGATCAGAGCACTTCTCAGCTGAAAAAAGCCATGTGTCTTCCCAGAGCTAATGTCACTGCACTGAAAAGTGGGGGTTTCTGGAGGAAAGAAATGGCAGAATGTTTTAATGGACAAACCAAAATAATTTTGTTATGTAAAACAAACAAACTGCAGCAGAGCGTGGAGAGGAAGTTCAGGGTTTGTATCTGAAAATCTCAAAACAAATATGCTCGTATTTATGTATTTGTGTTATGTATTTATAGTTCATATTTAGTTTGCTGTGATCTGTGCTCTCTGGCTATTTTCAGACTGGGTTTCTTAAGCTGTTTGCAAAAATTTTTCTTTTGTTTATTCAGTCCTCAATTTCTTTCTTGCTGGTTTCAAACCTCACTCCCTCTCACTGGATTTGAACTAAGTGAAATGACCCACTCATTCTTTCATTAGTATTTTCCTGCAAATCTTGAGATGTTTGCAAAGGATCCATGAATTTATTGTGCAAGCAACTGCGAGCAAAGACAATTTCTCAATGTGAGCACAGTGAAATTTCACCAGGAACAAGCCACAGATGTCTCTCTCTGAGACAGCTTGCCATTTGTTGGAGGAAACAGTTTGGAGCTTCTGAAATTCCCTTCTTCCAGGAGCAGCTGCCTCAGCCCCTGTGCCTGTTGTGGTGAGTAAGGCAGGTGTGTGCTGCTGCCATCCCCTGCTCACACTCATGTCCTGTGCCCTCACTTTAACTTATCTACCCCTGCCCTCTTTAGACAGAAGGGAAGCAGAACAGTGGCTTTTTCCTGCCCAGCTATTTCTTGGCATACATCTACCACTTTCCTTCAGGGCTGTTTCCCCTCCCTCTTACCATAAGAATCAAACAAGGATCATCCATGCCAATACACTGGCACCTGGCAAAAAACAATGCCTGGGAAGGAGTAACTTTTGCTAGGAAATACTTTTTCTGATATTTGGCTGGATGTTTTGCTGTTTCTGTTCAGCCTGGTTGGGAGTGGCTTATAAAGTTTAGACATAGCAATCTTATTTCATCCAGGCAGGTGGATACTCTCTGGATTTGGACAAATATCTGGATTCTTAGGTTCTCCTTTCTCGTGAAACTTGACGTAAGAACTGATATCTTAAACAGTTTAGTCCACATAGATTTAAAGCTCAGAGAAGATTAGGATGAGTATCTCCAAAGTCCTTAGTTTTTACTAGGTGTTTGTAACTAGAAGACAAAATTTGCTAAGTGGGAATGAAGGATATCAGCTACAGCTTATCAATTTCTACTGATAACACATCACTGTACGTATTATCCAACCTTACAGAGAGCATTCAGTTCACTTAGTACAGAAAAGAGCCAGATGCACTGTGTTCTGTTGAAGTTATGAGTGTTAAAATGCTACCCATCCTTAAAAAGAAAACTAGTGAATGTTTTTGCATGTTCACCAGTTTGCTGCAGTCTTGTATTACTTGTGAAACATATGTGATGGCATTTCTGGGACAATCCTGCATTCAAAATCTTGGCATTTCCTTCTTCTCCAAGAGGCACATCCACTGCTGACATTGCCAATGATGCATAAACCAGCAATGATAAATCAGACATTACATTTCCCAGTCTAACTCTGAATGATTGTTTTGAGAGACACCTCAATTTCTTCAGTTGTTTCTATAGCATCTTTGTGTTTGTGTGTACAGTCTGTGTGTGTGTAGCTCCAAATCAAAGCTGATGAAGGTAGGAGGAATATAGAAAGATGGAAGAGTAATGTTTACAGGAAAAGAGCTGAGGAAAGGAGATTTTCACTTATCTGGACAGGTGGATTGCTGTGGATGGCAATATTTGATGGAAGACCCATGCAAATGTCAGGCAGGAAAGCAATACATTCTGACAGCTATCAGAGATCTTACAGAAAGATGCCTCTGAAAAGTAAAGTGAAGATCTACAGCAGCAAACACCTTCAGTGCTTTCTATGGAGTGGAGATGTGGCAGGTAAGACAGAGTAGAAATTGGATGCCTTGGTACAACATTTCTAAAATCTTTCTGGAAATGGAAAGAAAGGAGGGGAATTGTTAAGCAGACTTTTTGCAGATCTGCCACCCAGATATTTGAGCCAGACAGGAAAAAAAAAGAATGATACAATTTCTAGTGAATTTATTGCTTTTCTATATTACTCAAAGCTTGAATAAGCAAGTTGTCAACTGTAGCTCACAGGGACAGTGAAGAAAAATGGAAGACAAGGCTATGACAGGTTGGGGTGTTGGGACTGAATACAGAAAGGGAGAACATCTGTGAGCTGAATTTGAACAGATTCCAGGCAGCTGAGATGCAAACATGTCACCTCCCAGTCTCTCTGCACAAAGGAGCTTACATGGTCAAAAATCATCTGGTCACACAGAAAAGTGAATGCTGCAGAATGGTTTGAAGAGGTTCGGTGTTGTGACCTTTCTACTTGGGAAGAGTGATCCAGATATAGTAACTCAAAAAAACACAGTTCCTACTGCTGCAGTCATTCTTGTATGGAAAACAAATCAAGATTCGTGCTTATCTTTCTGGATAACAGTTTAAATTCCAGTGGGAAGGCATCTGTAAATTAATCATGCTTCTAAAGACCTTATCTCCCTGTTTAGCCCCTTCTCCTAGGTAAGTAATAGATGATGTAAAGCAGTTCCTGCAGCTTGCACAGGTTCGGAGCCTGCTTTCCCAAGTGTAGGAAGAGGGCAGTGTTTCTTTCAGTTCTGAGCTTGCCTTTTCAAGGAGAAAGGGGCAGTTTGAGTGAAGTATATAAGATGCTAATTTGGAGGAGGATTTTTATCCCAAGTAGAGATGCTTTAGATGGGATAAACCAGAAATTCTCAGTCTTGCCCACACAGGGAAATATCAGAAGCACAGATTTAAGGGAGGAAGCATGTATCTATCTTAGGTGTGTTTCCTGGCACTTAATTTTGATATCTACATAAATTTCTGGTCGCTTTGTGGGTAACTGTTTGCATCCATCCATCTGACTAACCTTTGCAAAACTCTTACCTACAGATGCAGCCAGGAGGATCATTATTTAGAGCAGCAATTTGCATCAATTTTTTCAGCTTAGCCATGAAGGGGTATTGTGTAGATACTAAGATGTAGGTTATACCATGCCACTGGATTATATCAGATTTAAATTACTCAGGGATATAGCCTCAAGGCATGGGAGTATTTGAAAAACTGATTCTAAGTATAGTGTTGTGTTCCATCTCAGTTTCCATCACTAGATATCCAGGGTATTTGGGTATATGAATCTCAAAGCCTGAATATTTATTTTTTTACCATTTACTCTTTGAAATCCAGTGTTAAGCAGAGGTTGTTGGCTAGTTTTTCTGTCGGGTGAGCTAGCATGTTATTTATATCACTTTATCCTGCTCCCCTGTCCATCTAAATCATCCCTGGCTTAAAGATCACACATAAATAGTGTATTTTTATAGCATGGAATAGGAATGATTGCTATCTGGCCTAGTGGAACTGAAATGAAACCCCACAGTTTGGGATAATAGCTTCAGAGTGTGCCCTGAGGGCTGGTGAGCCACTGCCGTTCTATTGATTTTGAGATATTGCATACAAGTTCTTAAAACGTGCTATTAAATAGGATTTTCTCCTATTATTTGCTATGAGTAGAATGTGGAACACCCCCCAAAATGCCACAGTAGAAGGACAGCTGAGGAGGCAGGTGAGTGCCACTCGAGACAAAGCCACCTCACTCTAACAGAGCTGCCTTTGTTTGAAGCACAGCCACAGCAGCTCACAGGTGAACCTCTCAATTTTGTTGCATGCCAAGTTCATCCTCCTTTGACTCCTTATTGAGAATTTTAATCCCGCAATTTAATGGAAATGAATTTCAGCCACTGGCTTTTGCATCGCTTTCTAATAGCTGTAAAATTGCCCAGGTTCTTTGGAAATTGCCCAAGAAGCATGAACTACAACAAACCTTTGGAAAATATTGTTATAAGTTCCAGATGCTCTTAGGAGTGTTTCCAACAGCCTTCGGTGATAAAGGCTGGAAGTTTTCCAGAGCTGGTAAATGCATCTAATTCCCTTCAGGTCCAATAGCTACGACAACCTCCCTTGGAGCCTTCAGCCACAAGCTCACTGCACTTTTGTTGGGTAGCTCAGGCTTTCCTTTAGCTGATGATTGGAATGTAATCATGTTAGCAGTGAATTTTGCATTAAGGCAATCCCAAAAATACTACCAATCACTTTAAGTTTATGAACCACATGTCTCAAAAATGAACCTGAGTAACAGGAATTGTGTGAGAGTCAGATAATCCTTGCAGCTGCAGAGAACTCTTCTAGCAATTGTTTTAAGATGTTATTGTGGGATGAGAGCACTGCTTTAGCTGTCCAACAGTTATAAATGGGGTTTTTTCTTACACAGCATTTCTTTCTCTGGCAATCATCTGATCAACTGTGTATTTTCATCTGATGCTGTAATGGTTTACCTCAGTTTTTCTCTCACTGCTTTTCAGCCCAGAGGCATTTTATATCATTTACTTATCCCTATTACTTCCCTATCATGCATTTCCCATTATGATGATCTCCATTGTTTTGAATGGTACTTGATCTTAAAGGTACTGCAGTTATTTTAGCCACATGAATTTCAGCCTTGATGAGGTGCAGAGCAGGATTGCTATTTTGCCTAATAGCAGGTTTTATATGTTAAATCCTTTCCTTTGACCTGTACCACAGAGGATTCAAACCTAATAGCTGGAGAATATTTGGAAGTGAGCCCATGACTGGCTGTATCCAAGCTGTAAGAGCTCACCAAATCCACCTGCCCAGTCAAGGCATGTTTGGGGACAGTAATACCAACCCTGACAGCTAAATCCAACTGCAGTATCTGTGGGGAAAACCAAGAGCAAATATCTGTTCAGCATCAGAGCTCAGCTAAGCTGTAGCTGCCAATCTGAGTCTTTTTTCACTGGATGGGACAACCTAGGCAGACACAGGTTTGTGTATGGACAAGTCCAAAATTGTCAGTGGAGGCTTCAACAGTCATCTGAGGGATTAAATTTGGATTGCAAGTGCACCTAGACCTTCCAGCTCTTTACCTGATCCTGACTGACATGTTTTCCTTCTCTTTGCAGGGATACCAGAACATTTTGTGAAAGATTGTTAAACCCATTCATTTTCTGAATCAGTGCATTAAGTGAACCAGTCTCAGGTTATCTAACAGACCAAACAGAAAAGAAGTGAGTGTAATGGCCATCCAGTGATCCCCACCATGGTGATACCTACCATCCATGTGGCAGGTGACAAGCTGGGGGCAGTGGCCTCTTGCTAAGACAGAGCCCATCCTGCTGTGTGGGGCAGTCCCACGGTTCACAGTTCATTGATGGTTTAGGAGCCTCAACATCCATGTACACAGACATCCAAATCTGTAATCCACAAGAGATCTTTTCTAGGCCATGGGTTGTGATCAGTTTTCTTCTAAAGGATTTTATCTCTGTGGATGTATGTGAGATTGTGGAGGGGTTTTCTTACTGCAGATCCTTTTCTGGCAGAACTTTCAGAACAATAAGTTGACCTGGCTCTAGTCTCACACAGATCCATTTTCAATCTCCCCTTTATGGAGAACTCTAAAAGTCACTAAATGTTAGAAAACCAATGATGAAGACAAATCTGTTAGCAAAACTTTTCAGGGATTTTTTTATTTTCACCTGCTTCCAATAAGTCACTAGAGCACGGATTATTAGGCTTTGAAGGTGTGTAGTCTGCTTGTGATTTAGGTTTTAAATATGGACAGGCTTCAAAATGGAGTGTTAGACTGCACTAACAATGTTTTTCATCACACAAACTCTAAATTTTGTGTGTAAAACTATATTTTCTTGCAAATTTTCTTCAGTGTTTGTGGTGACTGTAATGTCACCATCTGTTCAAGAAGAAATAGCTCAGATGTGTCAGAGAGATTAAAGCCATGTAATGTTCCAAAATTTCACATTATGATAAATCTATTTGTTTTCATTTAATATATGTCTATGCTAGTTATTGTTTGTAGTCAGAATGCCCAACTATAGGAGCCATAAGTGAGAAACTCAAGACTTATTGGATATTTGAGGTGGAATCTTCCAGGGAAGTTGAAGGCACGTTTCATTCTGACTTGAGTTTGCAATGTTTCTGAAATTAGCTCTAAAAATTACCTGCTTATTTTGGGCTTTTTTAATAAAACCCTTCAGTTCAGAACAGACATTGCCTTAGCTGATCATGTTGTATTCAGTCTGGACCTGCATTTCAGCTGGAGCAATCATCAATCCTGATGCTTTATGAGCAGGATGCTTTTATTTTATCCTTGTCTGAGACAGTGTGCCAAATACAGGATTATACCAGGTGTGAGGTCTTACACCTTGGCACATGCGGTTCTCAAGCCCAAATTTTGTGACTAAACAATTTTGGACATACTTGTTTTATCTAGTGACTTTTGGGTCAGCGACCCCCTTGAAAAATCAATCAAACTTTCTTTTGTGCAATAACTGTTTCTATTCTTACAATCTTTATAATGAGAATTATTTAAAGACATCCCTTTATGTAAAGGGGTATTTGCCAAACAGATTGCACATGAAGCAATGTTTGTGACATCTATTTGCAAGCTGCTTGGTTCTGTAAAAATATCCAACAGGATTGATGTCCCCTTTGGAGACATTCAAACCAAACTGGAACCTACAAGAGGGACCAAATCCGACTACATTTTGACAGGATCCTCTTCTTGTGTTCCAATCCATCAGTCTGTGCAATCTTATACTTTCTAAACTCTTCAGTGTCCAAAGCCCATGAGATTCCTTCTGCTGTGAAGAATCCTCCTCTCTGACAATGTGAATTACAATCATGGAATCACAGAATGGTTTGTGTTGGAAGGGACCTTAAAGCCCATCCAGTCCCACCCCTGGCCATGGCAGGGACACCTTCCACCGTCCCAGGGTTGCTCCAAGCCCCGTCCAACCTGGCCTTGGACACTTCCAGGGATGGGGCAGCCACAGCTTCTCTGGGCACCCTGTGCCAGTGTCTCACCACCCAAACAGGGAATAATTCCTTCCCAATATCCCATCTAAACCTCTTCCAGTTTAAAGCCTGTCACTTCATGCTCTTGTCAGAAGTACCTGTCCAGCTCTCAGAGTCCCTTAGCTGCTGGAAGGCTGGTGGAACATCTCCCCAGAGCCTTCTCTTCTCCAGGCTGAACAACCCCAACTCTCTCAGCTGAACGCCTTCTCTTGACAAGGCTCCAGAGTTTGTCACAATGTCAAATTTCAGATAATAGAAGAGAATGAAGCCGTGCTAACGGTGATATTTGCATCAATATAGAATGCTATCATCTCTGTGCATCTTGTGAGGTTCTCAATGTCCTCTGTCTTCAAAGCTTTATGAGGACCTTTCTTATTCTGCCCCAAATAGAGTTTCAACCCTCACACTGTGATTTTAAACACATTCTCCTGCCAGCATGGAGCTGCTTGCAGCTCCTGCAGGTTCAGAAGCAGTTGCAGACATCAGAACAGGGCGTGAAGGTCTGACTGAGGAACTGTTCAGCCTTGCAGATATTTGTAGGTGGATGAACATCTCGCTTTGGTGACTTGTAGAAATACTTTTCAAGAGATTTGCATAATAGTTCCCTTCCATGTGCAGAAGGAATACTTCTCAAGATTAATGTTGTGGAATTTATAAGCAGTGCCTGTACTGAGTGTCTAATGACAGCCAGTCAGAAAATCAGTGTTCACATTGTGCCAAGACTCTTCCCCATAAGTGTTCTCTTACCTTGTCTTCTCAATATGGCCATTATTGGATAGAAGGATTAGACCCTCTGTAGGAATAGCTATTTTCCTAAATATACCATTTAGACATAACCAAATAGAGATGGAAAATACACAAGGACAGGAATAAGCTCATATCTAATTAAGACAAGCAAAATATTTGCCAGTAATCACCTCACTAGAGGCTATGATAGGTTGTCATTCTCCTTGAAGAAACAGTTGGAATTTAAGGTTTAAATTTGATTTACCAAAATGGTGAAGCACTGGATAGATGAAGATTTTACTAAATTAGCTAGTTAATAAATCTGCTTAATCTCACCCTAACATATACCAGCCATCAAGTTCATAAATTCAATCATTTTCCTTCTGGCAACCAGGCCAGTTTCTGGGAGTGCTATCTGAGTAGGAATTGATGTACCCTGATATATTGAAATTGTTCCTCAGTTGTGTCTACAGCAGTTTCAGTGTAAGGAACCTGACATATACCTCAGGACCAGACATTACTTGAAGAAATAATTATGTTTTAGAACAATTTTTCTCACTTTGGAGAAGAATCAGTGCAACAGAAATATTCATTCTTTCTAGCTGGGCAAGAGGGTTGGCACATTCCTGGTAAAAGGCAGCAGGTGGGATTCAAGCAGCTTGTACAGTTTGGAGGTCAGGAGTTCTCCTGAGATACTGCATCATGGAAGGTTTTGTCAGTTCAGCAATTCCTTTATTAAAACAAATAAACAAAGGGAAAAAATCATAATAGCAATGCTAATAAAGCACAAATCTGTGCAAGTTGTGGTATGTAAAGTTCAAGCTGAAATCTAAAGCATGCTTCAGCAGTTTACATTAAATGCAATATTTCAGACTCAGATACTTTAGTATCACTACAAAATGAAAGTAGGAGATAATAATCTTCACAATCCCTAAGGCTGCTTTTTTTTTTTTTTTTGAGCAGTTTCAACCAAGACCTTAATCAGTGCAAGAAAATGGGTGAAAAAGGCTTTAGGCATGTATGAAACAACCCAAAAATCATAGTGACAAATCTCATGAGATAGACAGGATTGGATGATACATGTAGCCCTGTCAAAATCCTTTTTTACACTGAATTAAACGAGTCTCTGGGCATGTGAACTCAAGCATGCGAAGAAGTGAGCAAACATTTCCATAGAAGTTTAATTTCTTCATAACCTGTTGAGTTTTTTCTCTTAGCTCACTTCAGCATAAGACACTTACAGCTGTCTCAGGTACAAAGTAACAGGTGTTAAAAAAACATTGAGTAATTATAGAGAAGGCAAGATCAGAGGTCAGATCCCAGCGTTTGAAAATAGCTTTGTCTCCTGTCATGCTGTCAGTCATCCCTCAAGAAATGGTTGGCACCTAAAACCAGAAGGACTGCATAAAAAGTATAATGGTGTAAACCAATTGTTCCCTTATGTAAAAAGGGGGAAAATAATGTTTGGCCCCTATGAGGTGACTGGCGTATGTCTGGAAGTGTGAGATTTAATTAAACAGATGGTAGCATACATTACCGCTTTAGAAATGTGATTAATCATTATAAATGTTCTAGGTCCTTTAAAAGAATGACTAGAGCATCTGGCTCTGCACACTGAAACAGTGAACACCCACCTGACAGGAATCCATCTCCATAAGGTAGATGATACTTGTGTTTATGTTAATTATTTGGAATCTTTATGCTTCAGTTGAACGAACGAGTTCTGGCACATTCTTTTGAATAACGCAGAGTCATTCTGATGTTAGACTGCATTTAGATTCTATCTACTGGTGAATTTTAGCATCAGCAAAAAAGCAGGAAAAGAAGTAAAAGAAGAAAAAGAAGTAAAAAAAATCCAACCCTAACCCAGCAGTTTTCAAGGAGCCCGAAGTCAAAATTTGGTATAGAATTTCAGACTCATTTCAAAACAGCTCTCATGTTATACATAAATGTGGTCCAGCTTTATCAGAAGTCAGTGATCAGAACAGCTGCCTGGCTGAAGTACTCTGATGTTCAAAAATGTGATCCTAGCATTCCTGACCACAGGCCAGGTATTTTAGGAGTTATTCCTCATGCAGGTTTTTGGCAAGTGCCTGTCACCTTGCATGTGTCTCTGAAGAGGCAGCATGAACACAGGGAGAGCTTGGCTGCTGCTGGTCAGCTCCTTCTGGGTGCCTTTGGTTATGAGCCTGGTGGTTTATTTCCTACAAATAGATATTATATTTTTTAGTCTTCTATATTTACCCACGTTCTGTCATTTGGTTCCATCTGCTGTACATGGGAAATGGAGTCTTTATTTTAGAATCCAAACTGCTGTCAGCTTGAGGCTTTCAGAGGCTGGCAGTGCTTAGAGATGGACAGGACCCTTGTTTTCAGTCTGTTCTGTGTTTTCAGTCTAGAATCATGCATTCCATGATTCTATTCTATGAATCTTTGCCTCTTAATTCATTTTTGTTCTCCAGTTGCACATTGCTGGCTGATATCCAAAGTATGCAGCAATCATGCAGGAGGTGTTTGGTGCCTTGCAGGGTAGGGAGATGCCCATGCACGTCTCTGGGATTCCTCTTCTTGGGAATATTTTAATCATGCTCAGAGAAATAAGAGATGAGACAAACCTGAGATTGAACTACAGCCATCAGGTCAGAGCCACTGCTCCAAAACAAGTAGTGTAGACTTAGCTGCCAATCTGTATTGGTTTTCATTTGCTAAAAATCCCAGTAAGAGCCAATCCAACAAGCCAGTTTGCTTCTCCTCTTGCTCAGCAGATCAATGGATTAATACTCTCTATCATTTTCACACAGCTCTGAAAGGCTTACAGAAATAAACTTGCTGTAGAGAATCACCTTGCAGTTTCCATGCATTTATAAATGCCATCTGTTCATATCTGAGAGCTGGGTGTTATGGTAACCTGAGTGTTTAAACTTGAGCTAATTGCAGAGTGCATGCCCATGCTCAGGGAGCACAGATGCATGTGGGTGCATAAGGCTGGCACGGGCATGGCACAGGGAAAATCCAGAATATGGGAAGCCCTTGGATGGATCCCTCTTGTGACACTGGTCTGGTTGGAAGCAAGGAGGGGTTACCTGTAGTATTTCCACATGCCCAGAGTAACAAATTGTCTGCTTTTTTTCACAGAGTGGATTGAATTTAGGGGGAAAGATAAGGGCAGGGTGGAGACTCTGTGCTGAAATTTTATTTTTCATGTAAACTTGGAGATGCCTTGTTTGTGATTCAATGTGAAAGTACCACAAGTTCATTCCATCTGTACAAAGAAAAGCTCATGATCACTGTGGCTGTGAAGTGAATTTGAATCATCCTGCACACAACTCTGTGTGCCTTTACTGAATTTCGAAGCGTATTCTTCATAGAAAGTAATTTGGCATAGGTACACAGCGTTTTTCCAAATGTCTTGTACTTTTAACAGTTTCTTTCTGCATCTGGCCATGTAGATCTAATAAAATTCTATTAAAAAATTTCCAAAAGCTGGACAGGTACACAGCCTCATTCCCCTTAGTTGAGTTTTGTATGAGCCAGTATCCTGCTCCTGTTTTCCTGCTTTGTGCATCCATTAATTATGGATCAATTATTCAATTTTTTAGGAACTCAGGTGGTGCCTGGGCTACTGAGTTGTGAAATTAAAGCAATGCCACAATGAACAGGAAAGAACATACATTTACTTCAGAGTCATTCTCCTTCTATACTGATATTCCTGGGACAAAATTGTTTTCTTCAATCAATAATTAAGGCAATTGGTGTGATTGTCCTTTTCCCCACACTGCTTCCAACTCTTCCAGCATATTATTTATCAAGATCTTCTTTCTGAGTGACAATCTTTCCCCATTTTTAATGGCACAATCAAAATCTGAAAGCCAAAAGCCTGTTATCACTGAAGGCACAATTCACTCTGCTCTGAGTGTTTCCTAAATGAAGCACAGCACAATTACCAAAAGAACAACTGCTTTACAAAGTGAATCTTGTACTTCAGCAAAATGTAGCCACCATGGATCTGCTCAACAAACAGAGCATTAATTTTCTATTTGACATGCTGGAAAAGGTGTCAATCCAAACTGAGAGCAGGGGCTTCTCAGCTTCTGGGAGCAGGAGAGGCAGCACTCTCCATCACATTGCTCATTTTGCAGTCACCCTCTTTCTTATTATTGCACTTTGGTTCCTCCAATATGTAGCTGGTTAAATCAGTTTCTCTTTACCTTTGGGGAGTGAAATTTCTGGTGACAAGTCTTTTGCCAGTAAAAACTGTTTGCTTTTGAAGAATGCTCTCCCGTGTAAGAATCTGAATAAATTGGAAACCAAATATTTACACAAAATCGAACTATGCTAACAAATGAAGATAATGGCCTGTTTTTCATTGCCTTACCCTTTGTTCAGTCATCTACATCAATCAAGTTAATCAATTAAGCAAATTACAGGAAAGATCTAACACTTTATAGCTTTTTTTTTTGCATGGAGAAGAAAGGGAAATTAAGCTGATATTGTTTTCAAATATCTGTTCTTCTGCTAAAGTGTCAGGTCTTTACAAAGTGCTGTATTCAATGCACAGTCTCCCTGGTAATAACTGCTGTATTGTCATTTATCTTTAACAATGCAGCAGGAAGTCAGCTCTCTATACATAGGGAGGAATGTCTGTGCTGCTGAGAACCAACCTGCTGCTGGCAGAATTCTTTAAAACCTCAGGGCAAGGGGTGCAAAACAGCTTGGGCAAAGATTTCCTTCAGTTCCTTTACAAAATGTTTATTCTGTGCTGTGTGACAACGAGTTGATCACATCACTGTCCTGAGGCTGCCTGAATTCTGATATTACCAGAAAAACACTACTTAGGACAATCAATTTTAGGACCCCAACCTATCTCTCTTATTAGTGAAAAAATATTTAGGGCTTCTTTTTCATTCATGAAACGAAAGCTGGATATTGGATGATGCACAGTTTAAAAAAAAAAAAAAACAACCAAACAAAAAAAACCAAACAAACAAACAAAAACAAACAAACAAACAAAAAAAAAAAACACCCCATTTTACTGTCTAATCTTCCAGATGGACACATTTTGCTGTTTGGTTTCCAGAGAAGTCATCGTGACATCCTGTGATGGGAAAGATTGTCTTCTGTCATATGATCTGTGAAGGCGGGAAATACACGAAACAAAAGCTCAACGTGTTTCTTTTGTACTTTTGTTTTAAGGTTGTAGCCTTTAAAATGGGAAGAAAACTTACTGCAGGGGAGTCATACAGCATTGTGTTTTGGATGATGCAAGTAGCCTGCAATAATGGGCCTCTTAGGCTGGGCTTGTTCACATGATACTTCCAGAAGTTCTCCCTGAGTGGGAAGCAATATTGTATCCCAGGAATTCCGAGAAACCTTTTGTTTGTGCTATTGACACAGAGTTACAATATGGAGATTTTTTTAAAATTAAGATGATTAACCTTTGAAAAAACTGTGTTGAAAGTTAGTTTGTCGGCTCAGAAATGAAAGGATAAAGTTTCCCTTAGTCTATTTTGAAAGCTCCAGCCTACACATATTTGCAAGTTTCTCCCAGAAAATACTGCTCAGGTGTAATAGCTGCCAGCGGATGGTGAGACAGTGCACTGCTCTGGTGTTAGTCATTCATTGACAAACTGCCTGCTTTTACCACTAGATTTATACAGCCATTTAAAGAGAGAAAATTCAGGAGCTTTAGATGGGACTAGAGCAGCATAATGTGCTATTTCTCCATCTAATGGAAACGTCGGCTTCCGTGGTCACTCTTCTGTCTGCCCATGAAATTCTGTGCCTTGAAAGGCTGGCTTGTTTTATATAGGATAAATCTAATTAAAAGGGCTCTTTTTTCTCCTCCTAAGGGAACATTTTTTGAGGTCCTATATTATCTGTCTGTACAAGGTTCAACCCCACTCTCAAGGCCAGGCTTGTCTATCCTCATTGATGGCCACACTGTCCATGTGTGGAGCTCCCTGGAGAGGGACAGAGCTGGAGGGATCTCAGCTTTGTCCATTCTCATCATCTGTCTGGAAGGACCACCAGTAAACTCAAGTCCAGTCTCCTTCAGGTTTCAAATCCATTTCTTCTTGAGATGAATACAGACATAATGATCCTGTGTATGAGTTTGCCCAAATCTGCTCTGAAACCAAACTCATCCTGCAGTACAGACACAACAGCATCACTTACAGGAGTTGGTTTGCACAGGAACCAGAGGCTGCAAGCTCAGAAAAGTTGCATCTCTGGACCTCAGTTCAGCAGTCCTTTTAATGGGGCCAATCAGCTTCAAAAAGCACCTTGAGCAGTTTAGATAAGCCATTTAGCAAGCAGTGCTATTAATAGACTCTGACAGCCAAACGGGGATAACACTTCTCACTGCTATAAATTAAAGGAGAGTTTTTCCTTTTCTCCTGAGGAGCTGGAATAGTGTTAGCAACCATGGCAAACACATTTCCTGATTGCTTTTTCTTTTCTGTCTAACTCCAGAATACATCACTTTGGGGACTGTCTCACTTCCTGAATTGCTCCCGTTTGCCTCCCCCTGCTGCTGCTTGCTCTGTCAGCAGTCTGGGATGCAGCCCGTGACATTTTTCACTCCTTGTCTCAGAGGCACACGGTGTTGAGTCCTGCCCAGATGCTCCTGCATGCCTTTCTGTGAAGTCTAAGGATAGAGCTGTTCAGCTGAGTGATACTCATAGCAAGAGGCAGGTCTTGGAAAAGAAAATCAGACTAAAAGCAGCTTTGCCTCAGAGGCTGCAAACAGTTGAAGAAGAACTTGATTTCAATTTAAAGGCACTTCTCCTTTGCCAGTTCTGAAGTGCAGTGTGTGGTAACAAAAGAGGATTATGCCTCTATTATACATAGCCTGAATATAGCCACTGAACCAGGGTGAAATTAAAACAGATTTCTTCATATAAGGCATGATGTAATGATTTCTGTCATGCTTACAGCCAGCAATGAAATTAGCAACTCATTACGTGCCCAAGCTAAGCAAATATTTAAGGCTGCAGGTAGGACACAAGTAATAAAACCAAAGCCAGTCTAAGGACCCAAAGGCTCAGTGCATTTCCTACTTTATTTATTAGACCAGAACAGAAGAAACTAGAAATTACCATCCACCTGCTCTGAGCACCCTGACAATTATTTCAAACTAGAATCCCAAAATGCAATATGAACAGCTCCCTGCTTCTAGCAAAGCACAATACCCACTCAGATATTCCTACCCCTCCTTTCCAACCAGCACTTTAATTCATTTCTCTTTCTCCCAGTGCCAGGTCAAGTAGATGGATATTGGAAGCACTGCTGATAGATGCAATAGCAAAGCATTCTTTTCCTCATTTTTCAGTGAAAAGTAGGGAATGTTGCCTAAAGTGCAATGAAAATATGTTACAGTGTCTGTTTTTAGAAGCAGGCTTGTAAATTACTGGGCTTTTGTTCTTTGTTCTGACTTTTCTTAAGAGACTGCTTTTTCTCTTCCTTTCTGTGCTTAGCTGCTCTGTAATATTTTGACCTAAGAACAACTTCTCTGCTCTCTTCTACCTTTTAACTCACTAAAGCTTGAGAGGATGAGTAGCAATGTCGCTTTTAGCAGGAGAAAAGTATCTGAAAAGCTGCTGGTGTTCTTGCTGTTTAACCACCAGTCTCTCTCTTCTTTAATCTCACTAGAGGTTAAGTTCAGCAGTATGTCATGTATTATCCTGAAAGAATTAACACCTTAACAGTTAACATTCTTAACAATTAATTGCAAAGGTGTTGCTATTATTTAGATATAAACCAAGAAATTATTTTTTCCCAGACACACGAGAGTGATTTTGTGTTACAGCAATAGTCGTGAAACCATAGATGAAAACTTATCACCCTGGAAATCTATGGCAGAACTTCTTAGAGTGCCTGTACCTGTATTTTCAAACGAATTATGTGCCTGAATCCCTTTGAAAAGCTCAAATCAGTCACAGGCAGTGTCATTGCAACATACAATGGTTTGAGTGGGTCTGTGAATCCATTTACAGACTGCAAAGTGATCCCACGGCAGTGAGAGCAGAATTTAGCAAAGGACTGCTGAAAGAATTTAAGAGATTCAGATGATTCAGATCCATTTCTCCTTCCACTCCCTCTACAAATATTTTCCATTCATGCCTCATCTGCTTCCCCACAACTGGGTGTAAGGCTGCAGACACACATTCCCTTCTGGAGCATCTGTGCTGCTTAAAGAGGTTCTGCCCCCAGCCCACACCCATCTGTCTCCTCTCACTCGATCTCTAGTTTTCCAAAGTCACCTGATTTCCTCCAAGCCTTCCAGATGTCCATCCAAATCTCATTTATATTACCGAGAACCACTGAAGGCTGAGCCACAAAGTAGGAAGTGAGGAATTTTTTCACTGAGAGGGAAAAACATAATTTTCCTTTTCCTAATTAAGGAAATGAAATGGAAAGGATGAGATGTATTTTTCTCAGAACAAAAGGTGGATTTCTCATTGGCTTCACTTTGTTGTTTCCTTCATTTTGTGTACAGCAGAAAATCCATTCATTTTGTGTACAGCATGGTGAATGTACACTGTTTTTCTGAGTTGTTCTGCAGGGGAGCCACCCCTTCTCCAGGGGATGCACACAATCCCCAGCTGTGACAGGCTCTCTGTACCTTTCCCTCTCCCCTACTCCACTGTGTACCCCTCAGCTTTTGGTACAATATATGGTGTGTAAGCTCTGAGCTGCAACTCCATGTACATATATTTTGCTGTTTCACTTCAGGAGACATGCTCACTTGGTACATAAATAAATCTGAAGGTAACTACACCAGATGAAATATTAATAAAAACTCCTCCTTTCCACTTCTACCATACCTTTGGTGATTCTTTACATCCATATGAACCAGGTAAGTGACTTTCTGAGCTGCAGCAGGTGCTGCCTCTTCCTTCTGGTCCCTCATGTGTCCCTGCTGCAGCTTTGGAGCCCTGGCTGGCTGCTCCCAGTAATTTTAGTCCCTATGTGTGGTCCAGTCTCCCTGCTTTGCCCAGCAGGCTCCTGCTCACCACGTGATGGATTCCCTGGAACCTCTCTCTGATCAGCTTTAGTTGCTCTGTTGATCAGGAACAACATTCCTGATCCCAAAATGGATCTGGCAAAGGTAATGCCCTTTCAAAGGATCTTGCAGCAGAGACTGAGAATAAACAGATGCTCTCACTCACGGGGAAACTGGAAGTCTTTGCCTATTTAATATTAATAAAATTGTCTTTTAAGCATAATTCAGAGAGAGCTTTGATACACAACTTGCTTTCTGTGTTTTATAAAAAGGCTGAAAAGTGCTGCAGCATTTCTAGTCTGTGCATTCCATTTTTTGAGTAGCAGCAAACAGTGATGTGCTACCCATAAGTGCCTTTTTTTGGATGTAAAAGCTTTCCTGAAGTGGCTTCAAGACTTCATTTAAATGCCCTGGTCAAAAAAAAAGAGGGAAAAAACCAATTTATGGATGCAGCTTCTAAAATTCCATACCCATTGCCCTTTAAGTATTGTAACCCCATGTTCTTGAGGTTCCTGCCAGATATATTGTCAGACTTAGAAGTGAGTAAAGGTGAACTTTATTAAATAAGTTCATTATAATGGTATTTCATAGGTTTGGGCTTGCGATTAATGGATTGTAAATTTATACTTTAAGACTGGAAGAACATGATCATATAAATTGTCTTATTGAAGTTAACAGGGCTGTTCTTTGAAGAAAAATGCCACTCAGCAGAACACTTCAATGTATGCATAGCTCTAAGCATATGTTGAAGTTCAAATGAAGTCAATCTTTTGGTTTTAAGAGAGCTTGACTGTGCTTAGGTTCCTTAAAACATTTATATTAATATATAGGGTGGCTGCTGCAGTAGCCTTGGGGTGTCATTAATGATTTAAAAACAATAGTCTTTCTAAGCACTCATGAACATTAGGTAAGAGAACTACTATTAGCTGGCAACAAGGTTAAAGCCTTAAAAACTCTGTCATCTGATATGTTTATTAAACTTTCATATGCATTTTGCAGCTGCAAAAAAGAACATTTAACTGCATACCAGTTGCTGAAGACTGGTACCTGCTGCTGAGTATTGTAAATAAAAAGTTGCCAGAGTGCAGTTCAAGAATGGTGGCAAGGAAAGGATTTGTTATTTCTAATATTTCTGCCTACATATTCAGGAAAAAAAATTACTGTGGATTTGCTCTGACAATCATTTTCTGTGGGTTGTTTCGGAAGATCCTTTCCCTCACAGGCTGATAGTACTCGGTGAAAGGATGGGAAGGAACTCTCTGTGGTCATACTTTGTGGTTACACAGCACAGTGTGATGAAGGAGCACTGCTGACACAGCAGCTGCTTCAATGCATCTCCCTTACAGCAAAAACTGCTCTCTGTGAGGGTAGTCTGAAGGCAGAAGTTCATTTATTATATTTCTGTGACAAAGGCAATGTCTTAATTACAAGAAACCAATTCAAAACTAACAGGAACATTCTAAATTATTCAACAAGGGTGTCGAGGTTGAACGTATTTTTTGCTCTACCCACATAGGACACTCTATATACAAAAGAAACTTTTAAATTAAGCACTCCAAATCTGAATCTCAAGGTCCTTATCTTAGGTAATCTATCAAGAAACACAAAACAAACAGCACTGTTAATCCTCTGCTTCTGAAGTGCATCTGCAGGTTACTTGGCAGCACAAAACAATCATATGCTCTACAGAGCATCCTTTCCCTCGTTTAGAGAAAATCAGCCCATTTTTTTTTTCTCTCCTTTAAATTCCAAGTTAATTTTTACAAAAGATTCCAGATCTTTCCATACCTGCAGCCACCCCTCTCTCCAAAACTGAAGAATAGTGCTGCTACATTGGTGCCTGGTGTTAAAACTTTAAATCAACCCCAATCCTACTGATTTCTGTTAGCAAGGAGTTCCATTCACATCTAAGAGGTGAATAACAGGTTACAACAAAGGTTACAGTCCCTGTGGCCTTTTATCTAAAGCAAGAGTAATGAAGGACAGAACAGCAGTGATGGTGATTGATCAAGTCTAACTCTTTATATTTGAGCAAACCTTCCTGATCATGATTTACATGATTGAGATCAGCCATGGCTTTGCAAATGACGGGTACACCCTTAAAACCATGGGAAGGGAGGGTCTGTGAGCAGATAACCCCAGAGCCCTTAGTGGGCATTTCTCACCTGCAGAACGGACTCTGCTCTGCAACATCTGTTTGCTGTTGTCTTGGAAAACACCATTCTCATTTGCACAAATGTGACATCTTTTGAAGCTCTGTTCCACACAAATGCACAGAAGTAGCAGGCTCATATCACCAGGCTTTCTGCAGGACCCTAAGTGCTGCAATTCAGAAGAAATTCAATACTGCCTCTCTTTTAAAGCCAGGCACGGGTATGCATGCATTGAAAATAACTAAAGTGGGTATGTGGAACAGGCACAATGGGTAAATGTTGATTAAATTTCAGATACACTGCACTGGGCAGTGCTTTAATCAATTTTTTCATATATTCCCCAAAGAGATGCATATCGTAATTTAGAAGCTCTGGAGAAATTAAAAAAAAAAAAAGAAGACAGTAGTGTCATCACCAATAGGATGTAGAGAAATACCAGAGGCCTCATTCAAACATTTTCAAGCTTTTGTAAAACAAAGCTGTGAAGGGCTCAGAAATGTACAATATCAGAAATATATGTTTTTAGCATTGCTGTTTTGCTCCAGTGAATGGCCATAAATAGGATATTTATAAAGTTTTGCGTTTGTCACTCAAGGACCCAGTATAAAATCTACTAAGTTTGTGATTAGAAATATGTTCTGTTCCTTTTCCAAATTCTAGTCTGTAATCTGGAAGTCAAAATGCAAATTTTCTTTCACAGGCATTGACAAAAAAGATGAAGATTCAATGCCAAATTAGACCGTAATCAATGCCTCAATACCTTCAGGTTTTAATGCACCTGCCCAAGACTAAAACTTATTTAACAGCTTTTAGGATGCTGATGCAAAGGAGGCAACTTCTGCTCCCCTCTTACCTCTGATCTGGCTCTCAGGAGCTGAGAAGAATTGAAATAATTTCTGTCATAGTCAGTAGGATCAGGTGAGTGTTGTCTGAAAAGGACATAGGGCATAGGAAAAGGTGCTTTTCTTACAAGTTCTTTTCCAGCTGGAACCACAGTTTGAGTTGCAGTGTTTGTTCTTACACACAAAATTCTCTCTGAGATGGTGTGAGGGAGCTGTGAGCAAGTTATCCCAAAATATTCATTGATTTCAACTAGAAAAACAGAAAGGAGAAGTGGTCCACACATACCTGACCACTGAACAGAGCTGGCTAGAATTAATCTTTAAAATATGTTGTGCTATGCAAAAATAAGGTAAGTGTGATCAAGCAGTGTGGTATTTACATGCTTGCTGTTATCAAAGTGCAGAGCTGTTGTGGTCTAAATAATTTTCCAACAGAAAGGTGTAGATACTTATTTTGGAAGTCACCTCACTCAATATGTGGCACTTCTTAAAAAATTAACTGAATAATGTTTGGGAATCAAACTGCATTTTTTTGAAATTAAAACTGACGGAAATAATGTAAGGTTGGTCTGTGAGTTGTCTGAGCATCCTTATAAATTTCTTTTGCTTTCTGTTCCTCCTTGAATTAAAAATTAAGTTCTGCTGAATGGAAATTTGACCGTTGGCATTTAGAGAAGCATCTCTGTAGCTGCAGCTACAGAGTGTGGATGTTAAGGAATAACAGAAACTTTTTAAATTATAGAACTAATTATCTACACGCAGCTGATCAAACACTTTGCACTTCTAGCTGTGAGCACAGCTCACCACATCTGCTGGCCTCTCCCTGGGTAAATCTGCTCTGCAGTTGCTGCTGTGAGTGTTATGGAGTGGAGACACACCAAAGGCAGCATTAAACTAACAAGCCCTGGATTTGTTACATGACAGCACAAAGCCCAGTGGTGGCTTTTTGCCTGGAGTCTGACCCAGCCACTTGCTGGGTGTTGGAGCCAGCAGAGGGTTTGGGGGTGCCACAGAGCTGGGCAGCTGCAGCTGCTGCCAGCCGTAAAGGCTAATGCTGCTTGTCCTGAGCAACCTCCTTCCTCTACTGTTTTTTGGGTGGTTGTTCTTTCTAAAGTTACTTCAGAAAGCTCACTGGACCCACGGATTGCACTTAGTGTTCTTGGAGGACGATGGGATGTCTCAATTGGCACAGCATCAAAAGGGGAAAGAGCCCAGGCACACTTGAGGTAGTTTATCCCTCCATTAAAGTGAAAGAGGAAATTTGTTAAGACAGGCACAGCATTCTTTGAGTACATTGTATTGTGAGGGTTAAATTTAACATTCAAAATCTCCTTGTGTCACTTAGATCATGAGGATTCCTAGAGCTGCAGGATAGAGGCACAAAATGTGCTCATCCTCGCCTGTCACACAAATGGACTGTGTGAAGAGTTGTTGGACTGCAAGAACAACATTCCTGCAAACCCAGAGATTTCCACCTGCAGGGCTGGGAACTCTGACATCCGTGTGCCTTGGGAAACCCCCCACTCCTGTCCTGTACAGTCCCTGCCTTGTGCCATATGTCCGGCTTTATGCAGATCCATAATGATAGAAAGTCATGTGATGTTGTGTTTCATGTTTATGTATAAGAATCATGCTACAAGGCTTCATGATGCTCTGTATTCTCTTTGCAAAGAGAAAAGAAGAAGCAATTGCATCCCTTTTCTTCAGACTCCTGCCATTTTTCCCCTTTCAGGATCAGCCTGTTGTTTAAAAATCCCTTGTCCTGGTGCTGTTTGTGGTGCCTAAAACTCCTGTTTTCTCTGACAAAAGGCTTTTATTGTTACTGTTTCCTCCACTGAATGAGAGAATAAGGGCAAACGATTTTTGATTTAACCTCCTGCTGCAGAGTTTTCAAATTTTAAAGCATTAACAAAAGGGAATGCATGTTTTCAGTGTTGAAAGCTCTGATTATGCTATGGTAAAAATTTATAAAAATCAAAGGCAGGCAGACAATAGCAAGCTAGAGATATGTGACTTTCTTTCACTGCTGGCCTCCTGTAATAGAAATGGAACTTTGTCAAGAAAGCAAGCTGTAAAGAGAGTCTGTTTTACCAAGTCTTAGACTATCCATTTTTGATAGATTTAGTTAACCTACAAGGGAACAACAGTATTGACATATATCACTTTGAAAAATGCCAGCTGAATGAGGTATTTTTGTTTCCTGGGTTACGTGCTGAAGCCATGTCATTTGTTCTGTTTTTTTCAGTCCCTGCTAACACATTCTGTTCCTGTATTTTATGATTATATGTTCACTCTCTGAACTACCCCAGAGATATTGATTACATTTTTTGGAGAGTGAACAGTATTTCAGTCTATATGAAACTCTCATTTTTGTCCCTATTTATGTAATCTTTTGGACTAGAAATACAATTTGATGAGTAAAATTATTGTCCTAAAGATCCTTTAAACCTGGTAAATTATTTTTGATAAGAAACCTTCTGGTTCCATAGTTTTCCTCGGCTGATGTAACACATAAGAAAGATTTACTCCCAAAGGAGGAAACTAATGAGATTAGTTAAATTTGGGTGTTGTCCCAGTGGGTTTTTCCTAATAATTAATCACTGCCTGGTCCTGTGCCTTTTGAGTCTCCATCCTGGAGGGATAATGAAAATCAAGGAAAGGAACCTTTCAGTTTTTTGAGTCTTCATTAAAACTAAGGATACAGCTGCCTGCTGAGGCACCTCACAGTGCAGACACAGGTCTGGATTTTTAAGATTCAGACCTGTTAAGATTCAGAGCATGACCAGAACACCAAACCAGTGTGGTCAATGTCATCACTGCTGTTACTCACAGCTTGTTTGGGGAGCAGAGCTGGGGTCAGGCTTGTCAACAACATTAGATGTGAACAAAGCTCTTACAAGAGAATTGTTCTCTTTTCCTTTCATTCTCTTGTCTTCTATTTCCTACCTGTGTAGTGAGTGGACACCTGTGTGGGCAAACTCTGTTCTCTGTGGTGTTCTGCTGACTCCCCATCAAATCTGTGTGCTGGTGTGATCCCTGCAGGTGCCAGTACCCTCAGGACCCTCATTGGAGCTTGCTGCTCACTGACTGCCCCTTCCTGGGAAAGCCATCTCTTGTTTAGGAAGGGAGCTGATAGTGCTGACAGCAGCTCAGAGCAGCTCTGCTCCCAGGCCAGGGCCAGGAACCAGATGTGTGATGTGCCATCTCAGCAGATGACGTGCCACATGCCATGGAAAGGGGTTATCCAACTTCCTCTCACACTGTGGGTGAGCAGCTCTTGTCTTTTGCATCAAAGCCTTAACAGGCAAAAAGAGTGTGAGCTCCTAGGGGAGGTAAGGAACTCAAAGGAAGATTTCCCAGAGTTTCTCAGCTCTGGGTGGTTGTGACCCTTTCCAGGGTCTGTCTGTCTGAGAGGTCACTGTGCCCATAGTCCCAGCTGCTCCAACTCTAGGATTACTCTAAAGCACATCCAAGTCTGAACTAACTCATTTTGCTTTTCCTAGGGCAGGTTTGGAGCCTGGCTAAAGTGGTTGTGGGGCATCTGGAATGGCTTGGCATGCATGAGGAGCAAGCTCCCATCTCCACTGAGCAAAGGCAGGGCTTACAGGAAAAAACCTCATGCATCACTGAATTCCAGGAGAGGCAGTTCCAGGAGAGCTCGGGAAGGAGCAGAAAGCTGCACAACGGCCTAAGAACAGCTACACACATATTTATGTGCTGGTTTATGCTCTGTTTTTTCCAGCCTGTGCTTCAGGTACTGAACTGCTCCTGTGTTTCAAGCTCACACTTGGTTTTGGTGTCATGAGTGATGCTATGGAATTGTATGGAATCGTGTGGTTAAGTGTTTTGATGGACTATTGTAGAGATCCTTTCTGATATTCAGGAGCAAAAATTATTGCCATCCCAGTAGCCACTTATGGCCCTTCTATGAAAGTTGTGATGATCCTTGTTTTATCATTTCAGGGTAGGAATTGTACAACCAAAGGGATTAACCCCATTTTGGTGAATGGCTGAAAATGTTTACTATGGTTAAAAAAATGAAATTATAGTGAGAAACATTGCTTTTATAAAACAATTTGTGCTGAGAAGATGAGTCTGCTGTGAAAAGCACAGGATTTTGTGGGAAATGTGCCAGAGCAACAGCCCCAAATGGATTGATGTGGCTTCACTATAAATTTGCTTAATTCAGAGAAATGACTGGGCTGATTGGTATTTTAGGTGGAAATGATACAAAATCAGAGTTGAGTGGAAAAGATTTGGGAAAAGTCATCATGGATAAAGGCTTAGACCCAAGCCAACTCCTGAGGGTGGTTATTTTCCTGTCCCAAGTTATTCAGAAACCCAAACTGCAGGAGGATTGCAGTGAATGGGTTTGATTTTGAGAGTCTACAGCATAATGTGAGACAATGGGCACATTAAAACCTCCATTGAATTGAATAATGAATAATGAAACTACATACAGATTGAATAATGCTGAATCAATACACAAATGGAAGTGTGTGACAGGGGTTGCTATGGCATCCCCCTTATTTAATAAAGGAATAAATAAAGGAATGGAAAGCTCCATAAATGGTCTCAGCAGAAATTCGAGCTGCTCCTGGTGGCTCTAATATATGTAGGAGCATTTTTTGAAAATTAATTATCTTCCTCCATAAAGTATGGGGGTTTTTTTTATCATGTTTAAGATGATTTTAATTTGTCTAAATTTATGCCAATTCCAGTTGAACTGTCCCTGAAGCTTCGCTTGGGGAGTAGGGAAGTTATGAGCAGAGAGCTGTACAGGTGTTTTTGTTCAAATTTCTACTTTGTGCTGGACATGTCAGAGGACAGGCAAAACACCCCAAAATGCAGTTCCCTGGAGATTGTGGCACCTAAGCCTGAAAGAACTTGAGCCCTTAATTTTATGACTTAACAAGGAAGGGATGCAACAGGATTTGGAGGTGCCAGACCACATCCTCACATGTGTAAAATCAGGGTGTCCATGGAATTAATTGAATTACAAAATTTTGGTGTGGAAAGATGAAAGGGCAGGTGAGTTATACACAATGGATTATTAATCTATGAAGCTATGATCAGGTTTCATTTGTCAATCTCTGATTTTCTCATTTGTCCTTACCAGGATGTGATGCTATCACACAACATTGGAATGGTTTTGCCTCGATCTGAGCTTTCAAGGTGTGGTATTTAATTCTGTGTCACCAATCACGTGTTGCAGTTCTTCATCTTGAGCAGGACAGTGCTGAAGCTGCACATCACATCTTGCAGGTGTTCAGATGTGTAATTTATTGGTGACAGATATTTATATTTTTAGCAGCATCTCTTCTTGATAAAATCTCAATTATTCTAGCAAACATTTCCACGCAAATGAACAGCAAAAGGGCATAGTATGGCAAAAGAACAAATAAAGAAAATTTGGATGAAGCTTCTTAAAATGTTTTTTTTTTCTTCCATTTAAAGGTTGAGTGGAGGTTTCTCTGTGCTTGAGCATTTGTTACCCCTTAAATGTAACACACCCACCACATCTCCTACTGTTCCTGGAGAGTGTATCAACCTCTAAATGAATAATTTAAAGCCAAGTTAACTTTCCTGAGTTGGAGTTTACTGAATAGATGTAACTGGTGCCCGCTGGTTATCACATTCCAGGGTACTTGATGAATAAATTATCTTTTTTTCCCCTAGCATGAAACAGTCCTAATTTTTGGAAGTACATTTGCTCAAAATAACTAAAAAAAGTCAAATATATTTTTATGTGTGAAGAGCCTTCACTCACTTGAGTCACAGGCATCTATTTCCACGACAAAATGTAAAAACCAAATGACAAATCATTAATTTTTTTTGGGAGAAAATATCACTGTTTGCTTGCAGAATCAGACATTTTCATGTGCTTGTTTTAAAGCTTATCAGTCACATGAAGGTCACACACCTCATGTAGGTCAGGCAGATGAAGAACACGTCTTTCCCCAGATTTTTGTGAAAAGGGAAAACAGCTCATGGGGATATTTAAAAGTAGTCAAAAAAGTTCATTTGAAGGGCTTCTTATCTTTTGCTGTTTGTCTGAGTTACAGCTGAGGAAAATGGAGCACATTTACAAGAAAACCCTTCACCTTGTGAGCTGTGGGCCTGTGCAGCCTTCCTGTTATGAAAGTTACTTACAGTCAGTGAATTGCTGGAGTTAATTAAAAGTATAAATAATTTGCAACAAGAGGATGAATGGGGCTGGGAAAATTATTTGTTCATGTATTGATTGCAAGTGCATTTTTCAAGTTCCTCATGATCTGATTTTTTTTTCCCCATGGGTGGGGAAAAAATTTGGGTCAGGTCATTAACTGGAAACTCAACACCATTTGAACTGAATTCAGAACTGCTGGACAGTTTTGCCTTTCTGTAACTCTGTTCTGTAAATCAGCAAATAAAATTTGGCAGCTGAGTATTTTATTCTAAACAATAAACTATACTTGAGAATGCATTTTCTCTCTTCTGTGGGTTTGCACAGATACATTTTTCAGTGGTGTTATGTCACTTTTCTGCCAAACTGTACTTTGAAATTTAATGAGAAGCTAAAGGATGTTTATTGAGTTATTAATTGCTATTCACTTATCCATTAGGCTGCATTTTCATCTTTTTACAAGAAAACATTCAAACACCTTTTGGCCAAAAATACCCAGTAGGAAGGGTTGTAGCCACCCTGATTCGCAAGGGGATTTTACATGTGCCTCGGGTAGGGACAAATAAACAACTGAATTCACTATAATATCACTCCACACAACTTTCTCCTGCCACTAGTTAGGCCTTAATATACTTAGAAGGTTGCTCTTCTAATTTGAACTGTGTGAGACTTTGGCTGGAGGCTACTTCTGTGTCCCAGTGATAAAAGAAGACATAAAACAACCCAGTGCCTGATCATGCTCCCTGGCTGTCAGTGAATCATGTTTAACAGCATCTCCATTGCAGTTTTGGCCAATTTGCTTGCAATGGCATCCTTTTCCATGGGCTTGCTGCTCAGCAGGCCCTGAAGCAATCTATGAATAACTTCCCAACAGATGCTGTTTATGAATTGAAGCAAATGGCTTCCCTGTTTCTCTTTTTTCTCACTTCAATAATTTTCAGTTACATTACGATGAATATTTATAGTCCTATAGCAGTGCATAAAAATGGGAACAAGCAGACCTGTGCATTGTTTCATACGTGAGTGCTGTTCTAATGGCTTTTGCCTCAATGGTTTTAATGTTCTGCTGATGGGCTGAAAAGAGGATGCAAATTGTAGATCAGTCACTTCCATTCACGGTTTTAGCAGGCTGGGCATTGATGGAAGAGCATATTAGGAGCAAGTGTAGTGCACCTGATCTTCTGGAAAGAATACACCCCCTAAAACAAGCCTGCAATACCTTCCTACTTGGCTTCATCTCCTGGGAGTGATCCCAAGTCTCTGCCTTGTTGAGTGCAGGAGTTTGCACCAGTGCAGCCAGTTCTTACTGGGTGTGTTGGGTTTGTGTGGCCAGGTTTGGGGAGTGGGGGCTGCCCGAAACTTCTCCCATCTCTGATGGAGCCAACACCAGCCAAGGCTGAGCCCAGCAGTGACACAGCCTCTGGGATAACATGTTTAAGGAAAGGAAAAATATATCTGTGCAATGGAAACTGCAGCTGGAGGGGGAATGTGTGAGAGAAACAGCTCTGCAGACACCAAGGTCAGTGAAGAAGGGGGAGAAGGAGGGGAGGAGGCATCCAGCCCTGGTCAAGCCACTGCACTGCATTCATCAGGATCCAGGTAAAATGTTATGGGACTGAGCATAAAATTAATGGTTGGTGGTAGAAGAAGCCAGTGTTTCAAGTAATTCAGCTGGAAAGTGCAAAGGACAAACTGGTTTGTGATCAGCCATCATTCTCTAACAGGACAGTGCAAAAATCTTGTTCAGTCCTAAAAAGGCCACTTTACAACATTTTATAATTCTGTAACAGTTCTTCAGTGTTGTTTTGCCAAGAAAAGTGGTTAGATTTACAACTGTAGATGTTTATTGAGTTTTTTTCCAAGGGAACTGCTCTTGGTGGTGCTTCATTCATCTCCAAATGTCTGAAGTACTTGTCATTTCTATTAAACAATAGAAGGGCTAAAGGAATAATGCTTTTACTATCACAGTAATTCCAAGATTAATAAACCCCTCCAACCTATTAGATACACTTGTACAAACACATTGTCTATAAATCTATGCTAGATACAAAGCATGCATATTTAAATACAGAACATGTCAAATTGTGGCATTTTCCACTGCTCTATAATAAATTAATTTATACAATAAAAATAATTGGAGATATGAATGCCCACACACATTATTCACACTACACATCTTTAACACAGCAGTTTATTCCCAGTACAGAAGCTGCAAACAGGAAACAATCTGAACAATTTCTTGCATCCTAATATGATGGCACTCATGTGGATTGCAGTTTTTAAAAATCCACTGTAAATAGAGCACACTAAATAAATATGACTGTTGTGCCTATGAAACCCAGACTGTGTGATTTCATCACTTTTGGCTTCCCCTACGTGAATAAAAAGCATATACCATGTTAACTTACATTACCAATGGCTGTGTCAGAAAAGTAAACTGGAGATATGCAGTGTGTCCTCAGTTCTAGTCCATTAAGTAGCAAAATAACACAATTACAGCCATGCCAACCTACACTTGTGAAAGTATTTCTTCAGCATTCTGAAGTCTGTTCTAAAAGGCACAGATGGTAGAAGGTTGGACTTTTGAATGGACAGGATAATTAGAAAACGTGCATTTGTTCCATTTTCCATCAAATCAGTCCTTTGAGGATTGTCACACTGGATTACTGAGGAGGCCAAAGTCAGGCACCAGCTTTAGGTCTGGGTGGTGGGACCAGACCTGGGGCCGTTCAGAGAATTTAACTCCAGCCTTTGACCCGCTCAGCTTCTTCTCCAGCCCATGCCATCTGCTCCAATCTCCTTACAAACTCCTGGCACTGCTTTCCTGCTTCCTTTGCACCAGGAGAGTGCAATGTACCCGTGTCTTTCTCACATCCCTGCTGAGGGTTTTTTTCTGCTCTTCTCTGAGCAGTCCTGCATAAAGTATAGAATCATAAACAAGTCCTTCCCTTGAGATTACATTTAATTAAGAAAGGTACCAAACCCACAGTAATGTACAGGCCTAATTTGAATTTTTCTCTGTCTTTTAAGAATGAACAAATGCAGTAAAATGTTGACTAGATACTCACAAAAATGTCTTCTTCCTGTCAATCATGCACAGTGGGTTTTTATTTAATTATTCCATATAATTTATCTTCACAGTTCTCTCTATAACTCATTTCCACAGCTCCTTGCTTCTTGGACAGGTTATTGATCTAATGTGTGCAGAGGAGGCTATTTTAAAATCAGTCTTTTAATAATAATCACCTATACACAAAATCAAGGAGCTTTTTAATACAGGCAGTAGTAAAAACCTGATCAATGTGAGCATTACAGCATTAGGCCTTAAATTAATTGTTTCAGCTTACACTTTAGGTAACTTTGACATCACTTCAATATCTGATCTTTTCAGAGTTTTATCATGTAGGAAATGTTATCTTCATAAATCACTGTCAGCTGAGAAAACATAAAACAAAGTAAGTGTCCTGAACGATTTTCCAGGGGAAGTTGGGGACTGGACCAGATAGTGGCCCGAGTTTCCAGCCCCCATGATGGTGATTTAATACCACAAAAATAAATACCAGGGAAAGCACTGAAAAAGCTCCACCTGGAGCATTTGACAGAAATGTTTGTGATGTGTTACAGGTAAACTGCCATTGGGTCATAGCAGAAATGAGCTGTGCTGGAGAGCAAAACTGAGTCTATACCTGAGAACTTTTTTCTTTAGTTCACCACACAAATTCCTACTGAGGAATATTGCTTCCAATTAGATTTTCCTTAAACAAAAAGGTTGGTTTGGTTTTTTTAACCACTGGACTAAGATCAAAAGTGCAAACCCATTGCTCCCTCCTTATTAACATCAATTAGCTTTTTCAAATTATCACAAATCATTTCTTTTGAAAGAAATCTGAAGTAACATGTCGGCACTGAACTGGGGGGCTGTGAAGTCATTTTGGATCACACACTGCTCAGCTCCCCACTGCTCCTTGGGGATCCTCACTCCCAGTGGCAAATTCCCTGTGGGAGCAGGAATGGCAGAGCAGCCAGTGAGCCCCAAGAGATGTGAGGGAAGTGATAAACTGGGTGTTCTTTCCTGGAGGAAGAGACACCAATAAAATTCACGTATATTCCTTCAAAGGGGTTTAATGGTGTGCACGTGGTTGTGAATTCTGTACATTTAAACAATCCTAGTGCTGGGTGTTTTAATGAGTTGTTTATTGCTATGGACCTTCCATTTGCCACACACCAAGCAGGCTATAAATACTGATTGATATAAATTATTAAGAAAATCAACATCTTTTATCACTTTCTTGCCTGGCATAAACTACAATGAGCTGAAAGTCCTGCAAATGCTTTTAAGTGGTTCCCCCTCCACCCTCCCAGCGCACATGAAGAAAACATTTGATTTTATAAAGCAGTGGAAGTGCTTTTTCTGTGGCTAGAATAAATTTCCTCAGTGTTTCTATAGTTGAGACTAATAACAAAGTGGCTTTGTTACTACCTAACAAAAGACTAACATGCTTTATCTATAAAAACTCCTATCTTTTCTTTTGTCTGCTTCATCTCAGCCTTGTTTTCTGCTATAGTTAATTGCTTTTCTCATAGAAAAAATAAACTCCATTAGTAGTAACAAGGGAGATCCAGATTAAGGGCTCAGGGAGGCTTGGATCTTAAAGTTAACATTATTGTGTGAGCAGGAATTTATCAGTTTGGGATTAAAAATTAATCACCAAAAATGTTTTAGAAGCATGATTCATAGTCACACCAAAATACTGGAATGTTTATTTGATTCCATAGAAAGTACAGATGTCTTTGTTGTAACTCTATGGGAATAGCACTGGAAAATCAAAAGGAATATGTCTTTAACAAAGCTAAGTTTGACATATCACATGTGATAATTTAATTTTTTCTTGGCCTTTCTCAGTGTGACAGGACTCAGACAAAAACAGCAGGATGATATCATAGATGTTCCTTTACACCAGTCACTGGTGTTGCTTATCCAAATGATGTTTTAATACAAACACACAACTGCTTCTTCAGTTTTATCGTTGTCAAAGTTCTGTTTCAAATGCAATAAATGGAGAAATGTGAGCAGATGTGGCACTGACAGTTTGCTTTCTCCACTGGGCTGCGTGGCAAGCTCGAGTCACATCTGCATTTTTAGAATATTTAATTGTGAATCTTTTCCACCCAATCTGACACTCCTCAGTTGGCTGCTGGGGCCACTGTGGACGGGCTGGGGCTGTGCAGGAGATCTGGAAAACTCCTGCAGCTCAGAGCTGAGCAGCCAGCTCCCATCATCAGCCTGCTCCTGGAACCTCAGGTACCTCACTGACTTCTTGGAGAGCATTGGGAAAACTCACTTATCCAGCCACAGATGGCCCCTGCAAGCTTTGGTTGTGTTTATCCCAGATTTTTCCCAGTGTTTGCCATGGTACCAAGCATCCCTAACTGCTGCACCACTTTGGTTTCAGTCCCAGCTGTGGTCTCACAAAGCCAGGGACAAGACTGGCTGCCAAAATCAGATGGATGGGAGTCTGCAGCCTCTGGGATGCCTGGAATTTCAGTGGAAGGGTATTTCCTGTCAGGTGGAGGTGTTTCAGGGCATTTGGTGGAATTTGGGCAGGAGAGTGACCCAGATTCCAGCCAGCAAGGATCCCCTAATCTATGGGAATGGGTAGCCTTTGAGTCTGGGAACCAGGCAGTGAGAAATCCCAAGGAAGAAACTATTTTATTATAACAACAGCTGAGGCCATAAACCACTGTGAAATAAATATACTTTATAAACATAAAGTGAAAAAGTAGTCCCTCACTTACAGTTTTTATGTGATTTGTGTCTTTAATTTATTTAAATCAGCGACCCATCAAATGCAGACACAAAATTAGAAATTCAGAAAAAAAATTCCACAGTTATAAGGAAATATGTGGGTTTTATTTGTTCTCCTCCTGCAGCTGCCTCTCCGTGTTACATGAATTTATCTCAAAATGAAGCACAACGAGAAATCATCTTGCCAGAATATTATTGATCTGTGATTTGGGTACCAGGCTCAATACCCCGTAGACACAGACATGAAAGAGACAATTTACACCCTCTCACCCCCCAAATTTTTCAGAGAGTACTTAGTTTCAGAAATATAAATCTGCGAGCTTTTCACAGCAGTTTTGTGACCAAATCTTTGCCACTTATATTACTTCTGGGATTTTTCAGTAAACCAGGAATGAGTCAGTATCCTTGAATAATCAGCTGGTCATGCTTTGAGAGCTGCTGATATCTGTGCACAGGGCCCAGAGGGCTCCTCACACAGCCAGCCTGGGCTGGGAGGTGCTGAAGGGAAGGGGCTTCTTTCTTCTTATTCCTTTCTTTTATCCCCCCATTGGTTACAGTGGGATTTGGTTGGAGCTCAATAAATTCAACAAGAAGCACCGGATCTTCAGCTGGTGTAGATTTCACACATTTTGCTTCAAAAGCAGACGCTGCTTTTCACAGTGGGAATTTTCTGCTGTCTTGGGTATGGACAATTTGCAAGGGCTGAAGTTGGAGTGTCTGGCTCTGCAACTTTGAAAAAGGCACTCAGATTTTCAATGCCTTACTGGTGGCTGTACAGTACTTTTCTCCCTGTTCCTATTGTCTTTGTTGGCTAGTAAAATGATTATTTGTACAGACATTTTTCAGAAATATGTGACCAAATTATGCCCTCAGCATTTGAGTACAGCATGGTCCATGTATCAGGGCAAAGCCAAATATTCACAGAATGATATTTTCTTTGGCCAACTTTGCTTAATTGAGGAAATCAAAGTGTTTGTAACATTATAATCTGGCCCTCCCTACCAAAATAATCCAACTCTCTTTCAATATTTACCAGGAAAGCTACACCAATATATCAGTCATAAGTTGTTGAAAACCATGTAAGAGCACAGGAAAAAGGGAGTTTTAATTCTTTCCAAACTTTTGATTTCTTTTTTCATCTCTGAGAAGTCAAACAACATGTTTGCCCCGTCAGTAGCCACTTGTTCAGGATATTGGTGGTCAGGGAGGAAGGGCTGGTGCTGTAGAGTGTGTGGGCACATGGCCTGGATGAAGCCCCTCTCTACATGGTTGCCTTAGTAAAAAACCAGTTCATTTTTGCAGGCTTTGGATTCTACTACCTGGAGAAGCTCTTTTATCTTCCTTAGAATGGGGCTGGTTCAGCTCATGAGCATATTTATTCCTTAGGAAGATATCTTTAGGATTATCCTCTCTAAAGTGCAACAAAGACAAGTTGCACTTTCTCAAGGCTAAGTCATTATAGGTAAGAGCTCCATCTGAAGTCTGACCATTTAAAATACTAAAAGTACTTTTTTTGTTAATAGATTGAGCCATAAAGATGAGATAATGGCAGTCAAATATTTGCTCCTGTTCCACAATGATTACGTTTTTACCTTATCTATGTCAAGGAAGAGTTCTAGCATTCACAATGCAGATTTTCTGCCAGTGCCCATCTCTACACAGGGATAGAGGCCTCCTGAAGGGCCACCGAGCTCTGCTCTGGGACTTTCTGTGGTGGTCACAGGAATTTCTTCCTCAGCAAGGCAAGAGAAGGAAATTGATGATTTCTGCAAGACAAGGAGCAGGAGCTGCTGCCTGTTGTGCCCTCCATCCTGTGTGCCATGGCAGTGGCACCTACCTGCAGCTGTACCTGTGCAGCCTCTTTCTAGAGGTGCCACAGTCACTGGCCATGGGCCATGGCTGCTCCACTTGTCTTCTCATTGCTTGGAGCCAAAGGAGACAGAAAAGATGTCCTAGTTCATCAGTTTTTCCAAAATATAACCCAGAAATTTTCGGCTGGTGCTTTTGACTTAAGAAGCTTCAGAAGCTGAATTTGCAGCACCATCAAACCACAGCTCCAAGAGCAGCTGATAATTTTCTTTCCAATGTCATCTCTATTGACCTCAAAATGAGATTTGCTTTTGGCATACTCTGTGGAATATGGAGCCCTCTAATGTCAAGAAAATGCAGTGGGTGAAACGTGTCCTCCACAGCTCAGCTCCTCACCCCTGAGCAAGCTGTGGGTACTGGCAGTTTCATTGTGCTGGAATACAGGATGGTATCCTTGATGAATGAAGGATGTGTTATGTGTGCTGGCTCTACATGCAGATTACCACTCTGATAACAGCTGATTCCACTGGTACCTCACCAGGCCCAAACTCAGCATTGTATCTTCAAGAAACTGATATTTTTCTCATTACAGATGTTTTTACTACATTCCATCAAGTACTGATGAGAAATGAGGTAAATGAGTACTCCACGTTGCATGACAATTTTGTTTGCAGAATAGACACAAGGCAAATTTCTGGAAGAAGCCAGTAAGTTAAAGTTAGAAATTAAATCCTGCCAAATCCTAAAAGTTGGGGAAAAATATGTGGTTACCAAAGAAACAAAGAGTATGGAGAGATAGCCATGCCATTGAAGCTCAAACCTTGTCAATGGCCAACAGCAAGAGTGAGAGGTCTTAATAGCAGAGAGCTTAGCATGTAACAATGAGAAAATCTGTAATAATGGCTTAAAAAGCCAGCCTAATTTTCCATGACCCTCCATAAGCCCAGTAATACTCATTAGTGTCTACATGAATTTGTTAAACCTTCTCAGCACTGAAAAAAACATGACTTCATTCAATTTGGATTTGTTTGCATCTAAAACTTCCACATGCCATAGCTTCCCTGGGAGTGACAATAACTTGTGTTTGGGGATTAAGGAAACATATAATATATTCCACACCTCAATAACAGCAGCTAAACAGTGTAATCTACCACATTTCAAAAAGCAATCAAATGCACAGATCCCTGCCCCTTTAAGTAAGAGAGCTTGCCTGTAAGAGAAGCATTCTAAATTTCTTAATTAAATGAAAAATGAGATGAATGCAAGTGAGGCTATGAGCTGATGCAGCTTCATTGTAATAGCAGCCATTAATAGTTATTAATGATAACTGGGATAAACTGTTAGATGCCATCCATGTGACATGAACAAATTATTAATACGTGTATCTTAAGGAAAAAAAAATCCTTGGCTGAGTGACTTTGCAGGCTAAGAGAGTAGATACAGTAAATTACAGGAACTGGGAATTTGCCTTGATTCTGGATATATTGTGTTTGAGAAGGAACCCAGCATCCCACAGTGGCCCGCCAAGGAAACAGCAAAGTTCCAGATTTCACAAGTTGAGATGAAATTCCCCATTTGGCTCAGAATCCTGCATTCACCCCTGACTAATTCCATTATGCTGCTCAAGCTGACATCCTGATTAGAAGAAAGTCATTCCATGTAATCGTTAGGCAAACACAATGGGAGTGCTGGGTAGGTTTGGTAAATATGAAGCAGATCGGTTATTGCTCCTCAGGTGCTGATAGTGCTATCAACCTGCCTTATCTCCTGTGTTATCAGCACCCATTCTGCCACAGAGACACTGCTTCAAACTGCAGTAAACAAGAAGCCTTTGGGTATTTGCTTTTCTCTCTTTCAAGTACACATAATCACCCAGCAATACCAGGATGGTTCAATTGCCCTTAGAGCCAAATGACTTTGAATTAGGTTTCTTCTCTCAACTACATCAAATCCTGATGCATCACTGCTACCTGTGGAACTAATGCACCAGAAGGAAGATCTTTGCTGGGGAGACATTCTGCCACCCACTTACAGCCTAAGGTGGATGGAAGGCATAACCCCCCTCAGGAGTTCATGCCATCATACACAGACCATGCATTTCTCCACATGAAGAGGCAGCTGAGTCCCCCCACTCCCTTGTTTGGTGGCCATCAAAGAGTTTTCTCCTGTGTCACTGCTGTCACTCCTCACTGGACAAGGACATTTCTGACTCAGGGGTGTGATGTACACTTTTCAAGGCAGTGAGGGCACTGCAGCAACAAGGGGGAATTTTGAAAACTACTGCTATTGATCCAGCTCTTTGAAACAATGGGAAATTTGCTGTTGATTTCCGTGAGAGTAGAATCAGAGTACAGCTTTCCAAGCCCCTTCTGTGCAAAATATACAGATTATATTTTAAGGTTTAGGGATCACTGAATCACAGAATAGCTTGGATTGGAAGGAGCCTTAAAGAACACCTTTTTCCAACCCTCTTGCCATGGGCAGGGACAGCTTCCACTAAACCAGGTTGCTCAAAGCCCAGCTCAACCTGGCCATGATGCCAGGAGGGTTAAGCTGAGCTGGGCTGTGGGAATCCTCCTTTATATCTCACTCCTGGCCGTGGAGAACCACTCCCTTCCTTGTGTTTACACTGACACCATCTGAGGTGCCAGGGGAAGGGATGGGCAGGGACAGAGCTGGAGGGAAGGAATGCAGCACAGACAGTGCTTTTCCTTGGACACAGCTCATCTTTCCCTCACATCCACAGCAGGATGGAGCCCTGCTATGCTGCCATGCAGGGCTGCCACACAGCAGCTCACACCTAAATCCTTCTGAAATGGATGTGCTGTCATTCTGCAAGAAACAGCATCCAAAGGTCTCTCAGAATAGGAGTTTTGAAAAGCCCTAACTCACAAATTAATATTTTTCAGGCAATTCCTGTCATATTTGTTATTACAATTACTGTTACTACTATTGGCATTTTTGCCCATAGTTGCTCACGCATTTTCACAGTGAGGGCAGAATTGGAACCCAATTAATTTTTCCCAATTCTACTCTCACACCTCTGAAACCCAAGAAATTCTGCAGTTGTCACCAGCCTGCCTATTATGCTCATTATTTTGTTTCCTGATTCCCTCCCAAAGAGGCGCATCAAGATGAGCTCATTCTTGATACCTTGCTGTCATTTCCCTTTGTTTTCTGTTTGCAAGGTGCTGATGGTTGGTTGCAGATTGGAGAAAGCTCCCAGCACTTCAGCTTTCTGGACAAACTGAGGGAGCAGCACATCTGGGAATAAAACCTCCCTGAGACTCTGGTTTAATACTGTTTGCATGGCTTTCCCTCTTCTGTTTGCAATCACTCTGACTTCAAAGAAGGGTTTTACAAGTTCCTACCTTCAGAGCTTTGTAGAGAAAAGTATTTGTACCATCTTCCCATCAGGTTCTCTCAGAAACAGCCCTGAAACACCTGGTGGAGTGGAGGGAGGCATTTTGTTGTTCTGATTCCCTTAAAGCAGCAACATCCTGCAAAACTGCAGGACAGTTACAGCTGCTGGGATTTTCTTTGCTATCTCCCTTCCTAGCTTGTGTATTCCAGTTTAATACATCCTCACAACTGTGATTTTCCATGATCATAGTTAACATTTTGCCTTCTGAACACAAAAAGATGCATTTGCTGGTCTGTCTGGAGGCTGAGCCAGGGAACATTGTTTCCCACTTGAAAACATTTTAATGTTCTTGGGAAACATTGGTCTATTTGTTAAAATTTTGTTCAAATAAAACCTCAGCCAAAAGTGCTGTAGGGCTTTTTATATTAATCTTTCCAATGGCCTTGTTTAGAGCATGAATTTTCTTCAGGGGCTGCTTTATTAACTTATTTACTTATTATTAAGTACATTAAAGATTGAGAAAAATAAAAGCATAGCTACAGACTGCTGAGCTGAGAGACTCATATCCTAATCCCAGCATACAGTGAGGGGTAGAGTCTGTGATTAGGATAAAAGTCTGGCCATGAAAAGTGACAAAACTCTCATTGCCTTCAGGAAGATCAGCATTCCTCCAATGTCTCTCTGTTGAGAACAGAGGTTCTTTTTCTTTGGCTAAACCATGTTTCTAATTCAGCCACTGATTTCAAACTCACAATGAACTTAATCTATTTTTTCCCTCCACTAAAAATTAAACTGCTTTAAAATGAACTGTGAATTCCACAGAAATATTCTGGTTTAGACAAATTCACCCTTGAGTAACTGGGTATTTTTCATCAAAAAGTCTTTAAGATTGTGGCACTGATTTTACACTGATCCTGAGAAAATTTCCCCTTCAGGCCCCTGTCTGAGCCTCCTGTGGGTTTGATTCATTGCAGATTTTCCCCTTATCGGATGAGTAGCTTGACCATTTGATTTTATTGTTGGTTTCTTTCCAGATGCCAGAAGTACAGAGTATTTAAATATATATCTGAAGTTCAGCAGGAAATTGAAAATTGATTCTCTACAGCAGTTATCTGAGATATGGTTCAAGTTCTCTCTTCAAGTTAGCCAGAGCAAAGAGCTGAAGCACTCTCTGGGGAATGCCAGCCTGACAGCTGCTCCAGAGTGATTTCTGTGGCATCTTTGGAGAGAAATTCAGAAATTATGCTTTTGTTTAAAGAAGTCTCCTGTCTCCTCTTGGTTCCACTAAAGAAGCATGGGGGGTAAGAAGGGAACAAGAATGATTTTTAATTCCTTGGTGCTACGCAGGCACCTTTCAGCAGAGAAGTGTGGTGATGTGCCAGACAGGGGATGATCAGGTTCAGGCTCTCTCATCTTCCTTAGCTGTGCTGGGGCATGGCCACAGGCTGCAGCCAGAGCTCAGGCAGCTCTACTGGATCCATGGATGGAGCTGTGCAGGAGGAGGTGGCTTCTTCCCAAATATTTCAATGAGAGTCAGCGTGTTGGGCAGGACCAGAGTGACCAACCATGGATATCCACAGGGACAGACATGAGAGTGTGGGTGGCTGCTCCTACAAGCACAATCCACTGCTGGCTGGAGTTAGGAACTCACATCTCAACCTCTGCATGAAACTGGAATTATCCTCCTTTAGTTTCCCAAGCAGTTCCCAAGGCACTGCTGAGGCAGAGGAGACTCCAGCAGAGCCAAGTGCTTACTGTAAAAGTCAGTGGCTTCACATAAAGTCCTATTTTTACCAATGTTTCTGTGAATTTGATATTCTAACAGAGATGTACTGACTCAGGCTGGTGCCCTTTGGCATTCTGAGCTATATAAAAATGTACGGTTAAAACAACATTTGGAAGCAGAGTTTATTGATGTTTTTCTCAGCAAAATTAATGAAACTATTCTTGGGTAAAATATTTACAAGATTATAATAGTGACTTAGATACTTCCCTGCCTAAGTTAAGGTGTCTCCAGCACCACTTGCAGTGGTCACTTACCAAATGTCTCTTGGCCTGCAGAGCCTGGGATATGTGAGACCTCAAACCCTTTTATGTTGTGTCAGGAGAGTGAGTGCAGCAATAATTCACTATTACAGGCCAGTGTTCAATACAGATTGATTTGGTTCTGTATCTTTCTGTTTAAAATGTGTCTCCACACAAATGAGTCTGGTGTGTTCAAACTTCCTAAATAATCGTTTTACCAAAATTCTGTAATAAATAAATTACCCTCAAAAAAATCTACTGGATATAAAAATAAATCTGCAGATTCTCTGTTCAGCAGCAGCAATAAATCCTTCCTCTATCACATACAGTGTTTACATTTGCCTAGGGGCTCTAAAACATTATGAGATGAAATGATTTTCCTGTTCCTTGGTGTCTGGCTGCCATAGAATTTAAGTGTTTCATGAATTTAATTGTGAAGAGAACAGTTTAACATCTTTCAGCCCCCTGTGGGAAAATGGAAGGAGGAGCCAACTGGATATTGCCTGGAAAAATGATTCATATTTAAAATTTAACAATGATTACTGTATCAGGGGAGGTTCAGAAGGGCAGCAAATGTCCATTAAAGATCTGTGCAAACTGGCAAAAGAAGGATTTGGTATCACAAGCAGGACCTACCCTTGTGCTGTTGCATTCCAGGTTGCTTAAGTATCTTTATTTATGCAACATTAAGCCAATTTTCAACATTTTCCTGAAAATCTATTAGGTGCTTTCAAGCTCTCTGAAAGGTATCCTGTTTCATTGCAGAAGGATTCACCTGCCATGCTCTGAAGAGGGTGTTTATATCTCTAGTAACTAAAAGCTTGCAAAAAGGCAGTTGCAATCTTCTGCTGGAGCAGAGGTAGACGAAACAAAAACTACTACTGTTGCTTAGATGCAAAAATCATTCTGTTTTCAATGGAAAAGATTGTCCTGACTTACCTTGGTTACTGAAATCAAGGAAAGCATAACTTCAGTCTATCAAACCATTTTTGTACCATTTAGGGAATGAAAGAGAGGATTGCTTCACAAGCTGAAAAAGAAAGCAAAACTACCAATTGTATCTCCTTTAAACACACAACCCTCCATATCTTCATTTTCCCATTCTTATTTTGTTTTTTTGGTCCTCTTTTATTCACCTTTTCCATTGTAAGAAATACAAGAAGGAATTCTAATATATTGTGTGAGATTCTTTATTCTCACTTCTCTGCTTGGTGCACAGAAGTCAGGGTGTGACACAAACAACAATTTGATGTACAGAGCCTGCAGTGGATTCTTGGATTTTATTCAGGACTAAATGACAACAAAATCTTTGAAAACCTGAGAAGAAGGTGGGGTAGTAAAAGGGATGTGTGGGAGAAGAGGAATATAAAAAAAGGATCAAAACAGATAAATTTCAGTTGGCAAGTGATAATATACTCTTCAGTTTCCTAGCATTAAATTTGTAGCTTCCAATGTCTTTCAGTGATGGATTCTGCATAGGAAATTTAATGTAAATTAGCTATTATAAATTTGTTTTCTAACAAGAAAAAAAAAATTAAACATCATCTTATAAATTTTGCTAATGTGCTTGGTAGTGAAGCAGAATCAGCAGTAAGAAAAAGAATACTGCTGACAATTTCAGTGAAGAAGAAAATCAATCAAGTGTAATGTTCATCATTCCTTATTTACCGGGATAATTTGATCCTGGCATTCTGCTCTGTGATGGGCATGGCTTGCTTTGTTCAAGATGTTACCCATATTATGTTTTTGGGAGCTGTCTTCTCCCCTTGGCACCAACTTAATGCACATCCTTTTGACACAGCTGCATGGGAAACGAGTGTTTCCAGAGTTCCTGATTGTCCCAGCACCTCTCTACCTGCAGCTGACACGGAGACAGATGAATCTGCTCGCAGGGACACATGGTCTGGAGCACTGCTTTGGTTCATTAAGGCAGTGCTCAATAAATGCTCTTTATCACTGAAAATCAGCACTGGTGTGAGCAGGTCTGAACTTCACAGCTGCACCCAGGGTTAAGAATGGCAGGGTCTGAGAGCTGGGAATTGGAAGAAATAAAAATCTGAAAGCAGAGCAGCCCGGAGACCGGAGCGTTCATTGCTGCATCTCTCTTAGGGTGGGACTGAGCATTAGCAGATGGCAGCCTAAAAACAATATGTGCTGAGAGAGCTCGAGATGTATGGCAAGATTTCCAACACCTACGCAAGCGTTCTGACGAGTATTGTCTGTCAGGGCTGGCTCAGGAATTCACGAGCTGCTTTTGTGTGGATTCCTGCAGCTATTATCTGCACACCACCAGCCAGGAGATGTTGGAGGCAAATTCGAGGCAAATTTTTACAAAATGGAATAAGATAACTAGTCACAATATTAATCCCCAAGCTTTGATGTGAGCCTTGTAAAACACATATAAAGCAGCCCAGGCCCCTCTTTATTGGTAGATGGTGGAGATGGGTTGGGTTGTGAGAGGCAGCAGAAAATTGTGACTGAAGAGCAAATCATGATCTTGCCATCTGCCTGGAAGGAACTATTATATAGGGTTTGCTGTCAATCAACCAACCTGTTTTGAAGCAAAGGCAGAACAGTATATGATTTTTTTTATCCTGCTCATTTCATGCACTAATTCCCTACTCAGAAACTCACCCATTCCCAGCACCATCACAGCACTCTGGGCTCTGGCTGCAGCTCCCTGTCCTGCCCTAGAAACAGGGAGAAGAGGTGTAGAAAAGAGTGCTTAGACTGATTTTCTTAAATAATGACAAAGCCCATAGGTGTGACAAGGAATTAAATCCTAATTGTTTAAGAAATGGCATCAGGGAATATTGGCTGCTGCATTCCACATACTCATGATAATTCTCATTTTTGTGTTGTTCCAGTGGGAGGTCTTTCCCCCAAACTCTCATGTCCACCCTCTTTAAGGGTGTCTTGTGTTGCTTTATGATTTTTTTTTGTTAGTTCGGGGTGGGTTTTTTCACGAACATAACTGAAGGCAAAAATTGTTGCTGTCTGTCTGCTTTTTCTTTTCAAGGATTTTCCTATGAACCCCAGGCTATAGCACTGCACAGCAGTGTATTTCATCCATAACTACATTTCCTCATGTAGCACCTCTAGTCTGAGGATGTCCAAGCATGCTAAAATAGGTGTGTGGAAGCCACACTGTGCCCCTGCACAATCCAGGCCATTTTAGAAGTAATAAACTGAAGTATAATTTAATATCATGGAGTGATTCCATTATAAGAGTCCACACTGCAGGGGACAAGTAGCACAGAAACCTCTCAATTTGTTAATGTTGTTTTTTTCCCCACCACTCTCTACATTTATGATAAAGTGGAAGCAAACACATGGGTTTGCAAATCAGCTGTTTGGGCAGTCCCCTGGTGTAACATAAGAACTGAAATTTGCTCTGCAGTTGAGGCCAAGGCAGAGTTAGAAGACTTTAAAGTGCTTTTTTCAGGGCATCACCTGGACTAACACAGACCAGAACACTGCAGAGCTGATCTGGCCTCTTGCATTTTCCTTTGGCGGAGGCACCAGCCAAAGCTCCCTTTCCAACAGAGGTGCTGGGCTGTGCCAGGGTGTGCATTTGATGGACCTGGGTGCTCCAGGGACATTTCAGAGCCAGGAGAGGCCCTGAGCTCCCAGCAGAGCTCCTGGCACAAAATCACCCTAGCACATTTCCACCTCAGCCTGGGTGTAAATCATCATTGGGATTTACTCTAACCAAAATTACACTTTACACCTGATGGTGTTTTGAGCCTTCAAACCAACTCCTCCCTGTGTTCAGCTGGTTTGAGTTTATAAAAGCTCCCAGTGAGGGGGGGAAGATACTGAGAGGGAGGGGATGGTGGTGGGTTTTGTTTGCTTTAGAGCTGGGGAAGCAGCTAAAAAGTCTTAGGGAAAGAAAAAACAGTCCAAGGTAGAGGAAAACAGAAATAAGAACTAAACCTGCCTGTGATTTCAGACCTGTTTTTTATTTGGGTTTATGTTTTTGTTTTTTTTTTTAAGGTGAGTCTTTGGAAAATAGAGTTTTGGTTTCCTTTGGTTTTTGTGTTCATGGTTTGGGCTTTGAACTTCCATGGGGTGCTGGGGAAATTTTTGCTTCTGGCAGTGATGGGGACTGCAAAAGAGTTGGTGTACTTTTGAGCTTTGGGCTGTGCGACTTTTTTGTGTGGTTTTGGCTGCTTTTCCTACAACTGTCCCCATACCAGGAGAAGGTGGAAGGCTGGCTGGGCTGAGGGGGCCTTGCTGCAATATTTTAGGGAGAAATTTGTTTCCTAGATGGTCCTATTTCTATGCTGATATCTTAAATGTGTCAAAATTGACACAGGAGGCTTCTTTTAACTGCTGTGGAAGCCTCTCTTTTTATTAACTCAGGATGGCTGGGGTTGGAAGGGGCCTCTGAAGACCATCTAGTTCAACCCTGCTGCTAAACCTCCTGAAATAATAATGGAGACCTATTTTTTTTATTAAGTTTAATTGAAATTTAGAAACATAGCAAGTGTAGAGGGAGTGAATACAACCCAGTGACCATATCTGAGCTCACCATAGGGTATTTGCTTCCCAAAGTTTCTGAATGCCTTTGCTTTTCTTGGGTTTGTTTTATTTATCTTTAAAATATTAAAAATACCTGCATCTTCATGTAAAAGGTGACTTTTCAGCAGCAAAAGTAGATGCTAAACCTGTGCTTGAGGACTGTTATTTGACATAATGAAAGTGATATATTAAATGCCAGATGTCCTCTCTGGCTATAGATGCATTAATTTCCAGTTCATGCAGCCTCTGACCCATGATTTGTCCACAGTAGGTGGATCTTGCCTCTAATGTGGTTTTAGCTGGTCTGGAAAAGCAGCTGCAGCCTAACAAAAGTAATAGTTTGTTTTCAAACTGGGAATGTTCCAATAGCATTTTATGTAACTTGTTCAACCTGGCTCCTTTAAGAATCAGCTGGAGGCTCTGAGTTTGTGCTGGGATGAATTTGGGAATCCATGAGAAGATTCTGGATTTTCAGATCAGGATGATCTCTCCAGCTAATGCAGAGATAAAGGAAAATAGCATCACAAGAAGCCATGAACTGCTATCAGCTCATGGGCTGTTTTAACTTAGATTTCTTTGATTTTTGGTGTCTGTGAACTGAAACAAAATGGACAACTCATCTCCATTATGGTTATGTTTACCTGCTGTGACATCCTGAGTACAGTCATGTTCTGCTGGTTATATTTTAGATGTATTGAGTGCTATTGAAATCTTTTCTTGCATGGATAATTCATCTTATTAATCCTCAGCAAGTGCTGATCTTGTCAGCTAATGGCAAGTCCTAGATAAGGGTTGAGACTTTTTGTATGCTTTGTCCTACATTGCTTTAAAAATAACTAGGACGCAAACTTTTGTGATATAAACTTCCCTGACAAATATAGATGTGTTCTTTTTTCTCTCTCTCCCCTCTTAGGCTTTGGAAAACTGTAAAAAGCAGAATCACTGCCTCCCAAACACAGTAATTGTGGAGACCAGACATCCCTTTAATGAGGAGTAGCCACACGTTTAAGGTAGGCTAGGAGGAACAATTGTGGAAATCCTTCCTTTTGTGTTCTGTTCTCACTTCTCCCAGCTTTTTTCAGTATTCAGACTCGTTATTTAATTCTTTGTTGTTTCCCAGTACAAGCTACTTATTGTGCTCCTGTGGTTGTTGTGGGGTTCAGTTTGGTTTTTTCCCCCTGTGGTTTTGTCATCTTCCTGGTTAGATCTTCCCTGTGTACTTGGGCATGGTTGACAAAACTGCTGCAAGTTTGGTGTGGCTGAGAGGCAGAGCAGGGATGTGCCATGAGAAAAGAGGATGGAAAGGAGCCACCAGCTCAAGGGCAGCAGGTGGAACATCCCCTCTGAGAGCTGTGCTGCTGCCTTGGCTGATCCTCCATATCCATGTCTGCACCTGTGCTGGACACAGAGCAAATCTCCCAACATCCTGTGCTTGGAGTGGGACAATGACTGTCTGAACCAGCCCTGGGAGCCCATGGGAAGTGGCTTCCCTGCATGTGTTGTTCAGCTCTGCTCTTTCAGGCTCTTGGTGTGCTTGGTCTTTGCGTTGGTCAGTGGAGGCTGTGGTCAGACAATTCACCAAATATATCCCTGGTGGTTTTTTCCTTTATGAAAGGTGTTCTATTTTTCTCTCTAAGCTTTCCTTGTTTGCCTCCAGGAGAAATACTGAATCTTCTCTTGTCACTGGAAAGAGCTATAGGAGGAGAAAACCTGACCATACAGACAGAAGGGTTTCATGCTGTCATTGAAGTCACAAGAAGGGCAAGAAAGGAAATAGATTCAGTTTGGTCATTGAGGTTGGATCAGATGTCCTGCAAGAGAGGGACAAAAGGGGTGAGGACTGAGGAAGGGAAGTCCCAGGGCAAGGGAGGTTTTCCTGGGAGTGTATAAAAAGTTCTAGGCAGGAAGCCTCTGGCTGAGCAGAGGGGATGTGCGTGCAGAACATCAAACATTGCTGCTCTCATGCACTGAATGTAGCTTGTGAGTGTTTGTCTGGGCCAAGCTGTGTCCATAAAACTCTTCCTGTACCAAAGGAATCCTGACTCACTTTTTGTGCTTCCTGTTCACTGGGGGAAAGGAAATTACCAAGAGCAAGAAACACAGGGAGGCTCAGGACCCTGGGTGAGGATTTCTTGGCTGGTTTTACTCTGGGCTCCAGAGCATTGCTGCTCAGGCAATCACATGTAGGCAGCTCAATCTTCCCATGCTCAGCTGCTGCTTTTCCATGTGGGATGGCTCCCAATGGAGGAAAAGCTCTGTGGGGGGGTGAGGGGGCCCAGCAAAACTGCTCTGCCAGATTTTTAGAAAAAGGTTCCACAAATGTTCTGAACCTAGGATGAGTGTCAGAAATCTGGCTTTTGGTGGAATTGAGGTAAAACTAAAAAGTTTGTAAGACTGTAAGACTCCACTTGGCTCACCTGGGTAGGGAGGAGCTGCAGGGTGCAGTGCCTGTTGCCAAGGCAGAGTCTGGGATATGGGAAGGAGCTTTGTAGGGTGGGTGGAAGCAGCTGGGAGGGGTGGGGAACACAATCTGTGAAAAGCAAAGCTTCATTGTCCCAGGAACACTAGAACTGAGGAGCTTTGCATTTCCAAGGTGGTGAACTTTCTCCAGACCCTGTGAAATGCAGGCCTGGGATGTGTCCTGTTAAATCACTTTGTGGGGAAAAGGCAAGTGTGGGGGAGGAGCAGAGAGAGGCAGAGGAGGCAGAGTGCAGCAAGCAGAGGCCAGAGCCCCTATTTGGGTGCAAGCACCAATCTGCTGTCTGCATGAGCCTGCCTGAGTTGCATATGCTGTCCTTTTCTGTGTGCCCAGGAAATTGTGATAAATGGGGGGTTTAGGCAAGGAATAGCATTTATTTCTATTTGCCTATTTTTGTCATTCACTTGGCATCTCTAGATGAATGGTGTTCTCCTTGTGTGTGCAGCCCTGGGTGTGGGGCAAACTGTCAGAGAGAGCTGGATTCCTGCTGACCCCTTCCAACCAACCTTCACCTTGGAAATCTCACCCAGTGCAATGGTGTGCTTCTGGCAGCAGCCCCATGGAGCCTTTCAGAGCTGGGCAGAGGCAGTTTCCATGCTCTCTGACTGGGATAGCTCAGGTGCTGCTCTCTGTCTTCACCTGTGTCCCACCAGGTCTCAAAGGAGGGGTGGGAGTGTCTCCTCCTGACGCTTCACCCCCCAGAAGTCACCCCATAACCCAAAGGGTGTTCTGCCCCTCTGCAGGGCATGGATTCATCCTGCCAGGAGCTGCCATTCCACAGGACACCACCTTTTCTCCCATCTCCCTTCTGTCCAGAGACAAATTACTTTCAGCCTTCCCTTTCCATAGGAAAGCATTTTGAAACGTGTACACTGCTCACTCATGCCTTTATTTTTCCTTCTTATTTTCTCTTTCCAGCCTGTCAGTGTCAGTAGCCCCACATTCAGTATGGGCCCAGGGGTGCTTGTAAAGCACCATCCCCTCCCTGTCAAAGCCAAGAGAGGAGGCTGAAGCAAAGCCCCAAAGCATCAGGTGAATACAACACTGTGCTCAGCAAAGAGGGCAAGAGGAAAATGTTTGATGTCTTGTTGGTCCACTGAAAGTTAAAATTGGCAGCAAAGACATCAAAGCAGGTGTGAGGATGCTTATGCAAGATTTGCCAAGGACTCCTGTGCTCCTGTCTGATGCTGGGAGCCAGGGCAGGGGAGAGGCTGCAAGCACAGCCTGTTTAATATTCTCTCTGTCCCTCTGATCTCCCCCCTACCCTGCAGAAGCAACACGTCCCCTGTTTCTGCAGAGCTTGTCCTGAGCAATAGCAGCATCTGTCAGGGGTTATGGTGGCATTAGCCCCATGGAGCTGGGAGTTAGCAGTGCTTGGCAGAGTGACAGTTCTGCTGTACCTTACATAAATCTGGATCTTGCATAAATCTGTCTCTGCCTCTCTGCCAAGGTGTGTGGTCACAATTTGTCTGATTCTTCCTCCTGTCCACAGAGCCTTTGATTTTCTTAGAAGATTATGCTTGCTTGAAATCCTTCTCCTTCACCTTTCTTTGCACCTCCCCACTGTCTACCCTTTCACTTGTGTCTTTCCCACAAAGTCCTAAAAGGTAACACTTTAAACAAGTGGTTTTTTTCAAATAAATTCCCATCACCTGCCCCTCACAGGAGCTGCAGAAATCTCCCTGTATTCCTATGGAAAGAGGGAATGTCTTGAGCCTCCTTGTGGCTTTGGCAGCAAACCCCAGCAGCCTCCACTTGCTGACTCCTGCTCTGGGCTGTGCCTGATCCTGGGTACCTGCAAGGTACCTCCTTTGTTCATCAGTACTTCATGGTACTTGATTTTTTTTTTTTTTTTTTTGAGCCTTCTAGACCCTTCTGAGGCCAGAAAGTAATAACTACCTTGGTTCTTTGCTGTCTTTCAGTGTCTAAGGAAATTCTTCAGGAAAACAAAAAAACCTTTATTAAACATTTCTTTATATCCCCAACCCTACTTGTGCCATGTGTTTTCAGACAAAGCACCTGAAAAGAAAATGTTGACCTCTTGAAAGCATCTCTGGTCACATAAGGCTTGGTCTGAGCCACTCTCTTGTCCCCAGCTCTGCTCAGGGACCTGATGGGAGCCCTGTGCTGTGGGGAGGGTCCATGGCCAGTGCTCTCCTGTGTCGCTTTGTCACCCATGCCTGCCACCAATTGCCTCACTGTGTTAAAGCTGTAATAAAGACCTGCCCTGAGCATTGTGGCAGAGACCAGTGCAACATTTCTGTTGGTCTGCAGGGCCAAGTTCTTGGTATGTATTGCCCAATAAAACACAGCAGCTCCAAAGGAGCATGTGATCTGTCAGGTAAACTCATTGCACTCTCAGTGAGAGCCTCTGCTGAGATAGATGTGCTCAGGTGCTGAGATGGAGGTACTTGAGTGTAAGGGTACTTTGTGCTGTTCTTATTTATGATTGTTTGGTGCCTTGTGCTGGCGAGCAGTGAAGGTGCCACACTCTTCTACCACAGGTTATCCAGGGGGGAAAAAAAAAAACAATCCCACGTTGTGTTATAGCACACATCCTGAGCTCTTAAAATGGAAGTTTCTGTTTTGTCTCCAAGCCCTTTTTCTTTTGTAGGCAGACATAAGAGCTGTAATACCCAGTGAATGGTATGTACTAAGTCTATACAATGGCTCTTTAAAAAAAATAATTACATATGGTGCAAGAGGGAGAGGAAACCACTCCATTCCTGTAAATGGCCACTTAAGATGTGGAGAATAAATAACTGCAATAAATAATGTGGCATAGCTGAGCTGTAGCATCTGGGAGTAAATCAGGGCTCTTTCCCCATTGTCTGCAGAGACGCCTCGGAAATGGAGTTGGAAGGAAAGAATCCAGAGTTGTGGCAAGGTGTTGGAAAGCCTCTGGCAGGGTGTAGGAGTCTCCTGCTCTCCCGTGTGCCTCGTTGCACTTTCCCTGCACCACCACCCTTCCCTGTTCGCAGCCGTGCGAAAGGGAAGAGACTCCCTTAAGTCTCGCTCTCCTCCCGTGAGCAAGTGCCAGAACAACGCTGGGGAATAAAGGCTCTGCCGGCGGAATTCGAGCATCCCCAGGTCGCTGCTCGGGAGCCCAGCCCCTCTCCTGCCCTGCTGCCCATCCCCACCTGCCCATCCTCCGGCAGCCGGAGCGGCCGCTCCCCTGCGCTGCGCTCCGCTGCCGGTATTTAAATGCAGCTCCAGTCGCTGGCTGAGCTAGGGCTGTGTCGCTTTAAGGCACATGTGATGCTCTCCCGAGCAGGGATGTGTTGAAATAGGCTCCGGCACCTCCAGCGCCCGAGAGCAGCGCTCGATCCGCCGCCTTCCTCGCCGCCCGTGCGGAGCCGGGGCTGCGCTGCCCGCACACGCGAGCTGCTCCGAGCCCCCGAGCGTCCTGCAAGCTGCAAATCATCTCAGCATCACTTCAAAGAGCTCGGCAGGCAGAAGGGGGATGCTAGGAAATGATTTAAAGGTGAAAATGAGAAGGTTTCCACCCCTCAAACCTTGGCCACTTTTCTGACCGCAGTCTGAGAGCTCAGATGTCTTCTTTACTCTGGAAACAGGATTTGTAACGGAAAAAGAGATTTTTTTTTTTTTCTACTTTTAATCCTGATAAAGAAGATTATTGGGAAGCTATAAAAGAAATCCCTTGTTGTGATACAGATGGATTTAAAAAAGTATTAGATCTTTCCGATGAACACTACTAGAGTGCTCTGCTCCTGGTTGGATTACTCAGGTAAGGAGCTTCCTCAGGATTTGAGATTCAGAAAGCAGGTCTGGAACTCATCAGATAATAAGTGGAAAATATTCACTGCTGTGTTTCTGTAATATAATTAATGATAAGATGGTCTCTGGGTATAATTGTTTATGTGACAGTTTGCTGATGAACAAGTGCATGAGGAAATGTTTGTAAGAAATGCTGGGTTTGAGCAAAGGTAGTTTGAAATAGTACAGTTTGAGAAAGGTTTTTTATATTTAAAATAAACCCAAAAGCTAATACTAGAGCCTGAGTGGGCAAAGTAAGCCTGCTGTCCATGTGCTAAGAACATGATGCCGGAGGAAAGACACGGGAGCATTTAGCAGGTTGTGGAAGTTTTGCTCTTTGACTGGGATTTTTAAAGTTCCGTTTAAATAACCTGAATACCTGAAATTCCCCTGCATGAGACTCACCTTTCCCTTTGCCTTGTGGTATAAAAAGCACGGGAGCACCAATTATGACAAGAAGGTGTTAATTCCTGAAGACACGGGAAGCCTCCCTGGAGCTCCCTGATCTGAGGGGATTGAATCTATTTTGCAAGATAAATGGGTCTAAAAAGAGAGGAGAAAAAGTGCATTGTATACTGCAAAGCAAACAGTTGGAAATGAAATTAATTATACACCAAGCAGTGCATCAAGCACTCAGTACAGAGAAAGGAAGAGCCTCATGCTGATCAAAATAATGTTTTGGTATTCTCTATTAATTATACTTGTCAGTTTATGTGGTTCGTCTCACTAATTAGACTTTAAAAGCTTCCCAAAGACTCTGCTGCTTTAAAATCAGGGCAAAAAAAAGGATTTATATGCATATATTTTATTACCACAGCATTTCACTGTTTTAATATTGTTCATCTTGCTACTGTAGAAATCCCCTGATATTGCACACAATTTTTTTTTTTTTTTTTTTTTTTTTTGGGTAGAGAGATGATTTTTTTTTTTTTTTTTGCATAATCTTTCAAAGTCTTTCTTGCTCTGTGAAAATGATGTTCAGCTGATTGGATTATTAGATGGAGAGCAGCATCCCATCATTGGCTGAGTGAGGAGAGTGCCTGAAGTTTGATTAATTTGGCCATCTGAAATGCAGCAGAAGGTGCTGTGAAGGGAACTGGACGATGTGTAGCGTAGCTGAGCCTTGCAGGCTCTAGGAAAGAGCTGCTGAAGTTAACAAGTCACAGGGAAATTTGGTCAGTACAGAACACAAGTGTGAAAAAACCCAGTTGTCTACACTGGATGGCCAAGGGCACCAGCACCAGAAGACAAAGAAATTGATTTTTCCCTTTGCAAAGGGAATATTTTAAAAATTTTGACACAATCTGCTTTGTGAAAACATCAGATCTTCATCTGAAATTCAGTCTGGCCACACTCCCGTCCTTGTACATGCACAGGTCAAACAAAAGGAAACTGATTTCATCTGGGGATTAGAACATAATTCTGAGAAACAATTACTTTGTTTGGTAGACAGAAGCATGATTAATAATTAATGCAGATGCAAAAAAACCAAACAATGTACTGTTACCCTCTGGGTCAGTAATAGGCTTTTTAGTTTTGGGGATGGAGTGTTTTGGCAATGTGTTTTGGATATCTGAGGATGTTTTATGACTCTCTGCAATATGTTTAAAGCAGCTTTTGATACTGCCTGGACATCATGTTGGTTTTTTCCAGCTGGTGCTGTGTTTTGGTTTTTTTAATTTGGTTTATATTTTTAACTCCCCTGTAAATTCAGCTATGGATCAGTGTGAGAATATTTTTCAGCTTCTATTTATATTGTGATTTTTTTAGCCCTCAGATTATTACAGTTTGATTTTTACCACTGAATTATTAAAGTTACCCAGGCTCCTGTGTTGATGTCTCTTTACCTCAGCTGTCCTTTTTGGGCATGACCTTTGTTGTACAACAATTGCATCCTGCAGGGGGGGAATAATAATCAAAAGACATCTAGCAAAAGGAGTAAAAAAGAAAAATATTAAAAATACTGTAGTAACCAAAGCTGACTATTCTGTGTGCTGTAAGGCATTGGATAATAACTTGTGTCTAATATTTTGTTTAGAGAATGGCAGTGGTCTCTGCAATGTCCTGGGTCCTGTATTTGTGGATAAGTGCCTGTGCAATGCTGCTCTGTCAGGGGTCCCTCCATCACACTTTCCAGCAGCATCACCTGCACAGACCAGGTAGGACTGAGCTCAGCTCTGGGCAGGCTCTCTGCCTGTGCTCATGTCTGTCTTGATAAATGATTGACTAATCAAAATTCTTTTTATCATTTAAGTTTCATGAGTTGCTTGCCTTTGTATTGCACAGCATCAGTATTTTGGTGAGTCAATGTGTGTTGTGCTTTGCCAATCCAATGTGGGAATAGTCATCCTTTAATGTCATTTTCTAACAATTTCCCAACATAAGAACCCCGTTTTGGGTAGCGGTTCATTTTCTGTGTCCTTGTTTCTCTCTCCCCTTCTCCCCATTTGGTGAAGTTCTGGGGTGGCTGTAGAACTTGGACACTGTGACAGCACAGGTTTGTGCAACTTTGCATTTATCCGACCCAAACTGGGTTCAGGTTTGCTCCTTAAACCACCAGCACCAAATCTCCCTCAGTCACCCGTGTGTGCTGGAGGTCAGGTGTTTGCCTTGGAACAAAGGAGGTTCACAAGTTATTATTATTCCAAAGCTCTCAAGTTCACCTCTCAAAATTGATGGGGCTGCAAAAGTGTGGCCTGGAGGAGAATTTTGGGGCTGTGAATAGAGGGCAATGCCTGTGAAGGCAGAATCAATCCCACAGGTTAGCAGAGGAGAATGCAGCTCACGTGGGCTGCTGGATCTGCAGGGACAGCACAGCAGTGGTTTTATTGTGTTTTTATTAATAGAAATGGATCACATAACTTTTCCAACTGCTAATTGCACTTTGAAGAATGTGCTATGCTAAAAATTGAGGTGGTGGCATGTTCTAGCACAGTATTTTCATCTGGTTAAAATTAGATGGGCCAAGGATGTCACTCAATGAATTTGAATCCAAAGAAAAGGTGGGAGAGGCTTTAAAAGAGTTGTAGAAATGAAAGATGGAAAATGTTAACTCACAGTGATGAGTCATTTTACAAAGTGGCAATTAATATTTTAATGTTTTTTGATAGAATGGCATCCCTTCAAAGACAGATGGTCTTGAACACAGGTCTTTAGCAACTTTAAAACTCAAAGTCCTCCCAAGTACATTTCTTGCCCAGAAGTCACAGGTGTTGGCATCGTCTTGGTTTCTTGTAGTAAAACACAGATGGTATAGAGAAATACACCAAAATCTGTGCTGGGCCAGGTCTCAGTGCTCATGTTAGAGCATCAGATTAACCTTTACCACCTGGCACTGGAAATTTCTGAGTGCTTGGAGTTTGAGGGATGAGGGACTTATTTGGGACTTGCAGAGATTTATTATAATGCAATCATCAGTAATGCTGCTGGTTATTTGAGTGTGTCCCTAGTGAAGGAAAGGGGGTAAAAACAGCCCAGCTAAACAGATATGTAAAGGGAAAATGTAATATAATTTTATGGAATCAGTTGAAACAAGTGACATTATGAGGAAAAATGAGAGCTGGGCAGATCCAGAGCTCTGCAACATTTGCCTAAGCTTGAAAAATCACCTTTTTTATGAAGCAAGAACAGCAAGACACTGAATGCATACCAAATGTTGGGGAAATGTGAAAAATGACAAAATCTTTCACTCAGAGATGTGCTACAGATAGAGTGAAGGTTTTACAGCTGCCTCATCACCTACTTAGAAGCAGCCAAGCTTTCCCTCCTGCGAGCCTGGCTCAGGCAGCTTCTCTGCACCCTACATGAATAAGATTGATGGTGTTCTGATCCCAGGCAGCCAATTTCAGTCTCTCAAGAAATAATCCACTACATTGACAGATGAGGGGAATTTGACATGATGTTCACCTCGAATTCAGATTGTGCTGCACCTGGGAAGTACCAGCCACTGAGTGTCCTTTAGGGAAACTCTTCGATATTTTGGACAATTTCTGCTGTCACAACAGAAAATCAAGACAGTGGTGTTTTTTATAAGGCCATGAATTTTCAGTCTGCCAACTGAATGTGAAAGGTTGTACATAAAAGGGATGGAAATATGTTAACTAGCAAACTGAGTGGTTTTAATGTATTCAACTGCAGTCCCTGAGCACACACTATTTTTCATATTTATATTATTGGGAATGCGTAGTTTACTTTTAGTTAGAAACTGTGTGTAAGTAAGATTAAAATGTTCAGCCAAATAAAAGTGAATAAAAAATGGATGCAGATGAGCCAAGGCATAATTCCAGTAATTTAATATTTGGCATATGAAATTTCAACTTATTGAATCATGACAAATAGAGCTGTAATCAATAGAATGCTCAGCATACCTTTTCTTTCAGTTTGTGATCTTCCATAGATAATGAGGAGCTCTAAAATAAGAGAATTTGAGCAGTTCATCTCCATCATGGGACCCCTTTGGTACAAGATAATTAAAAAGGCAGGTTCCACCCTATCTTGTGCTTCTCATGCTTGATGAATAGAAGAGTCTCACTGAGCACAGGAAGGTGCAGGTAAAAGATAAAATCCTCTTGGAGTGTATTTAGCATAATAAACTTGAACTGAACACAGTGGATTAGCACAGTGAATATATCCATCTGGACTATGGGAGTTAATCCAGTTTTGAAACCCTGGAAATCAAGGGCCATGTATAAAAAGGTTAGTTTATCATCAGAGATTTCTGAGCTTGATCTTTCTTTTTTTTTCCTGAAACTTTCTTAAGCAAGAGCCTGAACAGGCTGAAATACATTTGTACACACTGAGCAATCACAAAAGCTTAAAGCCTCTTTCCAGTGCAGTATAATTTTTCATTTTTATAATTCAGTACTTCTTTATTCAGTTAGATGACTTAGCAGAAGGTACAAACCTGGAAACAAATGTGATAAACTGCTCCACTTGACAGTGCTTGTGATTGACTGCAGCTTTATTTTCTGTGAAATGTTGGCAGGTGGGCACAGGTAGTAAGGCTGTAGTAAATACTGCTTGCTTATACAATGAATGATGCTGTATTATTTGTGCCTGTTCATTAATTCTTTCTTGTCTCATTAACATGATGAGAAGTTTGAGTCCTTTTGACTTGGAGAGGTGAGGAGGAGACCTTGGAGTAAGCCTGCAGAGCCCCGTTGCAGTGTAATTCCCCTTGGGCAATACTCATGGCTTTCTGCAGGGTTTTTTTATGACTATATTTCATTTTCAGGAAAATCATGTTAGGCAAAGGATGTGTGAAAGCATTCACAGGAAATAACTTTATGTGGAAACAAATCTCCATCTTCTTTGCAAGCTTGTCATTCCTGTGTGATTTAAGGAGAAACAGTGGTAATGAAAAGAATTCCACGCTGGTTGTTTCAGTCTCTAAGATACACAGAGTTGTAGGGCTGCTGAATTGGCCTGAGGGGTTAAAGTGGACATGTGATTTGCAGAGTTATCTGAGTGCCTGTGATGGCTCATTGATCATCTGATTGACAGGATTGACCCTCCCAGCAGCAGGAAATAGATGCTGAGACACAAGATATTAGCAAAGTACAGGGTTCAAGTTTAAAAAAATAAAAAATTAATTTAAAAAGCATCCATCACCCTTTCAATCATGCAATTGTTTGTGAAATTTTGACTTTGTTCCATAACAAGGTGTCAGATCTGCCAGCCAATCATGGGTGACCACACTGGCCATGTGTTACTTGGAAAGGCTCAGGATTCACCTGAAAGTTTGTGCAAATGAATTAGGTACACATTGAGTTAGTCTTGTGTGCAGTGTAAAGATGTAAGGCAGACACAAGCAGAAAAATGTACCCACCATAGCACTGCTGACATTTGCAAATATGTTAATTAAAAATAGGCCTGTTCAGAGGAAGAAATCATGGACTGAATCAAGGCTGGGATTTTATGATGCTAAACATGAAATACCTTTTATTGTGACAGTTGTTAATGATGTGCCTATTAAAAATCTTCTCAAGAAGTGATTCTCTGTACTACATATTATGAGATGGAAAAATCAGTCTCAAAGCAATTCTGCACCAGCTAACAAGGAACATCAACCTAAGGATGCTCTGAGCATGTTTCTCAGCAGACAGCATTTTGCAGAAACTGGAGTCTGTGGCTGTGAGCAAAAAATGTCTTAGTTCTGATCTTGGCCTTCCCACTGATTTTTTTTATAGCCTTGGGGTAAACTGCATATTTTCACATTTCAAAAGGTCTGCTGTTTTCATATGCCCTGTATATGTGGCTACTCAGTTCAAAACCGACAGGGTTTTGAATCTAATTCCTCAGGAAAGTGTAAATAAAATGTGTCTCTACTTTGTAGAACAATTGAGATTTGGAAGGTGAGTTCAACAGGGTTTTTGCTCTTGGTGTTGACAGAAGCAAGTGTGACATTAGGTAGTTAATATATAAAAGTTTCTGTGATTAACAAGAATTGTTTCATTAATCACATGGTGTGAATGCAAACTGCTGCCTTCAGTCTACAATGTTCAAATTGCCAGGCAGGAGCACAGCCAGCCAGGGCCATGAAAGGTGACAACTAATGTTTCTGGCTGTGTTAATTAAAATGAGCAAATTTTTAGGGTCTAAGGTCCGATTCAGTTTTCACTTACACCAGCAAATGCGCAGGAAGCAGCACAGTGCCCTGGTTTGTTCAGTCAGAAAATCCTGCTCACAACGAGCTGCTCCAGTCACTCACTGGAAAGATCTCCCTTGTGAGACCTTTGTTATACACACCTGGCCTCTTGAAAATGTGGGATTGCCAACTGCTAAGTGAAGAAATCCAGGTTGTAGGTACCTACTGTGTTCCTGGTCACAGACAAAATACATTTGGACTTATGTGGACACTTACTTTATTTAGGAAGAGAACCGATGTGACAAAACCAACACTTAAGCATGAGGTAGGGTTTCTAGCAGCATGATGGCAATGAACTGCCTGCTGTGCTTGTGTGATGCACTTGTTTACAGCAGCAGACTTGATCAGAACCATTGCACTCTGCGATTTTGATTTTTTTGACTTTTTTTTCTGAAAAATCAAACCTCCCAAACAAAACCAGCATGGCTCCAGGGTGTGCTTGCAGGTAGGGTTGGCTGTGGGGTTTTTGGGGCTTGTAGAGCTGCTGCCTGACACACAGGGAAGTAAAGGGGAAGGGATAGGTTGGCATTGCCAGGGATCAGCCAGTCCTCACTGGCTGGGCAGTGGCAGGAGGAGAAGGGCAGCAGGGATCCTCAGAGCTCAGTGCAGGTGAAGGAGAGCTGTCACCAGTCACACTGCTGGATGTGATGCCTTGTTACTCCTGATCCAGGGACATGGAGCAACCTGAGGGAGGGGAGCAGGTGCTGCAGCTCGATGGGCTGTGAAGAGCAGCATGGCCAAGGTGTGCAGGGGGGCCCTGAGCAGCCCTCAGTGCCAGGGAGGCTCCCCAGGAGCTGCTAGGAGTGTGGCTGCAGTCCTTGTAGGTGCCCCCTTCCCTGTGAATGCTCATTCCCTGTGGGTGCCCATTCCCTGTGGGAGCACTCCCGTGTCTCCCTCACTGCACACCTTGTGCAGAGCAGCAGTGGCAAAGCACTCACAGAGGGACAATGGGGTGATGCCTCCTGTGTGGGTGCCCTGCCCTGGCACTCTCTGCACTCTGGTTTAGTCCCCCTGCTCTGTCCTTCCCCCTGGCCATGCTCCTGTCCCCATCCCGTGCCACTTCAGCTCTCCCTCAGGCCTCTCTGCAGGCACACAGGTGCCAAGCAAATCCCTCCTGGCATGGTAGGAGCTGCCCTGGGGAAGCAGGGACCAAAAATCCCCTCTTGCTGTGCTGGCCCCGACAGCATCTCCTGCTCCCACCCCTGTGCTGAGCCTCCCTCTCCAAGTGCAGCCCTGGGGCCCCGGTGAGTCACGCAGGGACCTTTCGGTGCTCAGCGCTATTTGCAGCTCCCTGTCATGGCATTAAAGACTGTGAGAATTCACTCTGTGGTGGTTAAGTCCCAAGGAAAATTTGGCACCTACAAATATAAACCCCAAAGGCAAACTACATCGCTCTGCACTGAAATATTTCTGCTGATAGCATCAGAAACATGCCTTTAATGATCAGCCTGCTTTAGTCCAAGGCTCATTTATATTTTAAAAGGTAATATTCAAGTGCATTGCTTCATAAGATTGATGTGTTTTCCCCTGTAAGTTTGATATTATTTTATCCTGTGCTGTCTATAATCTTTGCATTTCCTTTTGAATGTTTTCCTTTCCAACCTTTGCTGTGAGCAAGATTTTTTTTCCTGGTGGAACCCAGCATTTTTTGCTGTTTTCAGATGCCCTGTACAGAACAGTTTTCTCCAGCTGAACTTATTCTTTTGCATGGGAGTGATGCTGGAGCTTTCTGTTCATTGTGCCCTGGGTAGGGACCACGAGGAGTTCAGCACAGTTGGAGTCTAAATTTATGAGACTCAGGCAGTGATGCACAATGGGGAATCGGGGGTGTAAATTAAGCTGAATGAAGTTACAAAGCCCAATGTTTCTGTGACTCATATTTCTACGCTCTATTTAGATTGTTTTTTGACATCTCTCTCTTGCCTTCTGTATTTCTTTTGGAATAACAGTTTCCCCCTGTTCCTTCACAGTGGGTAAAGAAGCCACTCCTGCCCTTCTTGAAAGGTCACTTCAGTGGCAGCAGGGTGCAGGATCACTGCTGCTATCATGATAATCAATAACTGTGTCCTAGTATTCCTTTGTAATCCTTATTTTACTTTGAGAAAACAGCTTGGCTTGGGAACGGAATTGATGGCAGGAGTGAAAGATTTTGCTAGTTTTTGGATGATGTGAAAGTGATTCCTTGAGAATCACCAAGTGAAATACAGTACATAAACAGCCTGTTATCTGGGGTGGGTGCCCTTGTGGTGCGGTCTCTGAATTCCAGGTAACCCAGGCAATAACCAGCTCTCCATTGGCAGCTCCCACCCAGCCACACGTGCTGGGAGATTTTTGGAATTGGGCACAAATATTTCTTCCATGAGCAGTCGAGTTTTATTTGTATATCATGTACCTTAACCCTTGCTAAATGAATAGGCAACTAAAACCCAGCTTAAACAGTGATCCTTGTCTCTTGATTATCAGGAGAGTTGTTCAGATTAAAGAATGCTTTTAATCCATCCTCATACATGATCCAAAGCTCCTGCTGGATTAATTTAGTTTTCTGTAGTAGACAAATCTGAATCAAGAGCCTTCATTATGAACCTACCAAAACACAGTGAGCAAAATACACTTCCAATTAAATTGTGCACAAGTGAAAGTTACATCTGTGGAGAACTTGATTAGAAAATTTCCATGATTGTACATATCAGTTTGTTGGAAAGTGGGGAACCTGGGACTGTGATTTTTCTTTGTTGTAAATAATGCCAGCATCCAAAGGCTCTACAGATCAGCCTGGGTGCAGGCAAGAGCTTCAGGATCTAGACTGCACGCCCTGATAAAACTTTATTTTTACTGTCCTCATTAATGCTCTCCAAAACTGCTGCTAAATATTTCTGGCAAGCAAGGCTTCAGTGCAATTGTACTGTGTTGTTCAGGATTTATTAATTATAATCTTTTCCTGCAGAGTCTATTTATATTTGATCATGACATTAATTGGTTGCCAAAACAAACTAGAGTTAATGGTGTTTAATTAAGTGGTTGAGAGCAGGCAAGGACATTTTATTTGGAAAATTGGTTTCATTGATTTATATGTTTGTTTCTTAAAAGAACATGCAGAATTGAAGGGAACCTATTGGTTATCACCTCTTTCCTATGTGCTGCCCAGGAATCACAAGAACACAGCGGTGACTTTGAACACGTTCAAGAGTTGAAAAGTATCTTTAGTTCATATATTTACCTATACAAACATATTAAGAAGTAAGTGTTCACATTCTGAATCATTATGAATTTAAATAAAACCTAAAACCAGATAGAAATGAGAACAAATGGCACTGAAACTACCATTAAGGTAATGCTCAGAATACTGCATTTTGAAAAAAAATACATTTTAGGGAAGACCTTAGCTTCATTTCTGGACTGGCTAAATAAGGATAAGGAAGGTATGGTAAAATACATTGATATATGACTAGATATATTCATATTAACTATATTCATAAAAAACTCCATTATTTTATTTCTGTGACATAGTAATTTCTACACTTTCTATCATGTGCTTAAAAATTGGATAATTTTACAAGTCAGAAACCTTTGAACACCAGCTTATTTCATGTTTTAAAACCAAAATTGGAAATGAGTAGGAAATTCTGAGGACTTTAATATATGGGGGTTTTGCTTGTTTTTAAGAACCAGTTTCCTAAGCTGAAACTTTAAAAAGTAGTTTGATATCTTTGTGCCTTCTTTATTTCTGCCTTGATATTCCTCTTTTGGGAAAAAAAAATTATCTGTGTAGGTATCAGCAGCTACCCAAAACAAGCCATCATCCTCATAAAGGCATAAATCCTGTCTGGAAGCACTAATTCAGATTTGCCAGTGGTTGCCTCTTTCTCAAGAGGAATCTAGACCACAAAGAGCTCAAATTCAGCACCAGTGTGAACATGAAGAGGATCTTGTATGTTCTTCTGGCTGGTACCAGCTCTTGTTTTGGTTTAGAGCAGCACTGAAATTAAAGGAAGTTTTCAGAAGTTGCCCTTTTTAATACAAGGATACACTTTACATTAAACAGCAGAGATCTGGGGGAAAATCTTGCTTAAATCATAGACTCTCACAGCTAAACTAACACAATTTACCGTGGCTTTCATTAATGCATTAAATTCTTATTTTTGGTTACTTGCATGGAGTGCTTTCAGATTTGGGTGCTCAGTCAGCCAGAAGTCACTTCTGTGTTGCACAAAAAAAAAAAAAAACCCAAGGGATGAGTTGAAGTTAACAGAGGTTTTTGAGTTTGTAATTGTTTCCAGTGTGCTGGGGCAGGATCTGACAGAGAATCACTGTGTCTAAGCCAACTCCCACATCTGTACTATAATTATTTCTGTAGTAATATCTTTTTGTGAGGCTTTAAAATGCAGGGGTTTTTTTTTTCCCTCCAGGTAATTAGAAACTCAGCTGAAATCTCAACGCTTTCTCCATCAAGTCAGCTGCCTGGGTGGTGTTTATCCTAACCTTGTTTTGAGTTTCTCCAACAAATAGATGACTCCTTTAGTCCTAATTTAGTTTCTCTTGGTATTTCTATTATCTCTTCCTAGTTGGCAGGCAAGGAAATCAGATGTGCATCAAATGAAACCATTTGTCATGGATTAGTGCATGCAAATGCCTTGATAACAGCAGCAGACAAAAGCTGTGAGTGCCTGAACGCTGACTTAGGAAGGAAAAATTAACAAGGCCAAAGCAGCACTGATAGCTGTCCCTAAATGAGATTATTCAATGCCAAAGCAGCACTGATAGCTGTCCCTAAATGAGATTATTCAATGCCTAAGAGCAGGGCAATATTTCCATGCCCTCCCTTGACATTTGTCCTCTATTGAAATCTCAATACATTAGGGAAATTCTCAGGGAAGCCTGTGAGGTGGGGAAGTGCCCATGGCAGCTCCTGGCTTTCCCAGGACTATGAACACATCAGGACCTTCCCTCTGTCCATTAAAACCCATCTGCATCCTCAGCAGAGGGGGAGGATGGGGCTCACAGGTGGGCAAAAGTAGAGAAAAAAATCATGAATTATCTTCCAGTCTTGTGCATCCCAATTTGCCACAGCACACTGGGGGTCAGGAGAGCTGCCAGGCAGGACACACTGAATCCTGTCCAGGCTCAATGTGTCCTCCTCAATGACTTCTTTGGAAATATTTTGCATTTCCTTCTTGCCCCGAGGGCAGAATTGGGTAATTGTTTAATGCTGATTCCTGCTGTTGTCAACATTTGAATTTGAACAATTGAATGAGCTGACAATGGTTATTAGATATTTATCCCATGCTTGTCATGGTTACTCAGTTCCATTATGAGCCTGGTTGGTCTCTTTTGAGTCCTGGAGGTAAATGAGAGGATGGTGGGAGGAAGAGCTGGAACACAGTTGTAGGAAGGGGAATTTTGAGGTGCCCTGACTGGGGGCAGGCTGTGGGCAGTGAGCATCCAGGGCACATTGCATTTCTAACCCTCCAAAACCACCCCTGGGAGATCACCAGACACAGAGACTGTCACTTAGTGCAAGGTCCACAATGAAGGCAGATTACCTGTTGTTTTCTCTTGATTTTTATCCTGTTTCAATCTTCATTTTCCCTCTCTCTTTATTTTCCCTCTCCCTCTAAATCAGTTTCCTTTATTTTCTGTAAATCTTCCTTTATGTAAGCTCCTATGGCTGTCACTTTTGGAAAAGGCTTTCTGAACTTCCTCCTCTTAGTCAGTGCACCTTGATGTGGTGTTTGAGCAACAAAATTCCATTTGATTTCATCCCAACTCGAGCATTGGTGATGTCTTAATAAACGAAATAGTTTCAAACAGTTTTATTCAAAAAGCATCAAAACGGAGTTATTTGATCAAAAAACTTGAAATGCTAGAAAGTTTAGAATGCAAACCTGCTTTTAAATGTAACTATAGTAAAATAATTTTCTCTGTATAATGCATCATATGAATTAGTATCTTAAATTTCAGATATATTACTCTGAGCTATGTCCTGTCTGCTTTCCAAGTGCTTTAATGTTCAAATTTCACATAGGAGCCAAAGATACAAACAAAACTCAAATATGCCTTTGTCAGGAGGGATTATTCCATATTTTGATAGCACATAGGGGTCTCAGAACATCATTTCCTATAAAGGCAGCATAGTTTCACAGAGATGCAACCAGCCTCTGCCTGTTTGGTTCTTTGTCTTTATGGCCAGCCCAGGGACAGCCTGTGCAGCACCCAGCAGTGGAACAGGCTGTCAGAGGAAACAGCTCTCCCCCAGGAGCACGTTTCTGGTAGCTGGGATGGCAACAAGTCAGGTTTTGTTGCTCTGTTCCTCACAGCCTCCTCTGGTGGCTGCCAGACCCTGTCCTGCAGCTGGTACCCAGAGCAGAATCACAGAATCACTGGGTTGGGAGAGACCTCCAAGATCATGGAGTCCAACCCATGCCCCAACCTGGCACCAAGTGCCACGTCCAATCTTTTCTTAAACATACCCAGGGATGGTGACTCCACCACCTCCCTGGGCAGACAATTCCAGTATTTTACCACTCTTTCCGTAAAAAACTCTTAACATCCAATCTATATTTCCTCTGGCACAGCTTAAGGCTGTGTCCTCTTGTTCTGTCAGTCACTGCCTGGAGAAAGAGACCAACCCCCACCTGGCTACAGCCACCTTCAGGATCCCTCCCTGGTGCTCTGTGCTTGGCATGGCTTGGCAAGTGCAGCTCTGAGCTGGGTGATGGATCAGGGAGCCTCTCAGCTCCCTCTTTTCACGGAATCAAGAGCTTTGCTGTAAGCCAACTTCACGCTGGCTTAAACCTCCATGGTGGTTAAGCTGTAATCGCTCAGACTGGCCTGGCTGAGAGGTGTAAAGAGCACTCATGTTGCTGGTGCTCAATTTGCAAACAAGTTGTGCTGTGTCAGGGAATGTTTCCCTGTCCAGGGAATGTCCAGGCTCCTGGCTGAACTGCAGACAGGCAGTGCCAGCTGATGCCTTTTTCTGGTCTTAGGAAATAAAGGCTCAGACAGGGTTAGAGGGTTGGGGGTCGTTTCCCTTGGTATTTTAATAGGATCCCATTCCATGGCTTCTGCCGTCCAGGTAGAACACGCTGCAAAAGCCCCATCCCCCAATCGAGTGTGCAATTAAAGACTCTACACATTAGCAGATCTACCAGGAGGGCCCAATAAGGGGCCTGGGTGGGCTCACTTCTAGTTTACAAAATCTGTCCTACTAGGAGACCTTGAGGGCCCACGAAAACAGGGTGTTTGGTCTCTAACTCTCCGTGGTTTCAGGGGTGTTCAGTCTACCAGCCTGCTAAACACCATGAAACCAGGCTAAACTATCACCTAAAGCATGACAAGTGTGCATGCTGATACTTGTGAATATAGGGAACAGTGTAAGAGGTATTCAGAAGAAAAGCAGAAAAAATCCTTCAGGCATCACAGCTTTGCTTCAATTGTGGAGCTTCCCACTTTTTATTTAACTGCTTCCTTAAAGTGTTGAGAAGATTGGGCTTGTCTTAGGACAGAAAGGCTTCCTCTTCTACCCTGTTTCCCACTTGAAACCTGCACTTCCCACCTGAGTTTAGTGCCGTGTTTCCAGCATTTCCCAGGCAGTGTAAAATGGAATGTACACAACTCAGTGCATTTTTTGAAATGTGTCTGACTTGCAAATATGACCTGCTCACTGCTATTCAATACTTCCACTGGCCAGCTACAGCAACATGGAAACCTGTATCAAGATAACTGTCAACTTATAAAGAGTAAAAATTCAGACTTTCTTTTGCTATAATTGGAAAAAAACCCCAACCCTTAATCTCTTGATTGATTCTAAAAACACAGATTACTCTGGGGAAAGCCCTAGAAGATCTGTGCCAAAAGAGGACTGTGCTCTGGGAATCCTGGATGGAAAATAACCTGAGTATTGTCTTGCTTGGCTCAGCCAAAGGTGTGGGCACACACACTTGGTAGGGACAGGATGCTATGAAGGCCCTGCATGTTCTTCTCCACTGAGGGCAATTTTTGGGCTGTTGAGGATGACTGCAGAAGTTTTGCTTTTCACCTGTTGGAACCTAGAAAACCTCCAAGCTGGAGATAGGTCTTCTCCATTATTTATTTCTGTTTTGGCAACACAAAAGCTCAGGGGTTCTGTAGATATTTATCAGTGTTTTTGTCTCCTGTCAGGACTTTGTGCTGTCATAGAATGAATTGTGTGTTCAGCTTCAGACTGGGGTGAACTCTTGGGGCTGGGGAGTCCTGGCAAGGGATTATTTTCCAGAGGATTCTTCTCCTCTCCTGCAATGAAAAGGTGACTGAGCACCAGCTGATGCCTCTGCCTGGCTAGCAAAAAGTATCTGGAGGCTCTCATTAGGCCTTGAGTATCCAACTAAGACTTGATTCCCTCTCTACTGATGAATTAATGTAAAAAATTCTCATTGAATCTCTTGTGGTGATAAGCTTTCACGTGCTTGAGTAATTGTAGCAAATTTTCTTTTCTGTTGTGACAATTGTTTATTTTTTAGTTTGAAGGAATACAGGGTAACAGTCTACATTTTGAAAAGCAGCGTTGCTTTTGTTGTGTGACTAAAGCAGTGTAAATAATTGAATTTTTTTTTATATGACAGCCAAAGCAAGATATCAACTGTTGGTTTGGTGCAGTATTTACATTTTGAAATTAGTTTAGAACCACTCGATTGTTTTTCTAAGTGGAAAAGAAAAAGTAGGAAACAAAACCTGAAACAATTTGACAAATTTCTACACACTGAAAGAAGAGCAAGGAAAAGGCCAGATAAACAAAATAAAAAACTAGGGATGGTACTGCTTCTTTCATTAAATAGATTTAATTCAGAGTATCTCTAATCAGAAATCGTGTTCTGCTCTGGGGCTGACTCTTCATCTTTCTCCCTAAAGTAGAGCTGTGGTGTTCAGATATGGCTGGAAGGAAGAGTGCTCTCCAATAGCTCTTCAGTTTTTCATCTTGAATAAATAAATAAGAGAGCAGAGATGAGACATCAGGATTTGTCTCTCTCACTTGTTATGAGACAGCAAAAAAAGCCCAGTTCATCACTCTCAGTCTCCATGGTCAGGTAGTGTTCTATGGAAGGTTGGATGGGCTTTGAGACAGCCCCTGACCCTGCCAAAAAGGGAGGAGATGGACAAGGCAGGTCTAAAATCTCTGGAGCTCTGCTCTGAGCTGCTGGGGGCAGCTGTTGGTCATTCAGAACCTAATATATGTGAAAAGGAGATTGTAACAAACAAAGAATATGTATCACAAAAGCAGCTCATTCCAAAGCTTACCCTCTGGACAGGGAACACTTTGGCAGATTTTTCTTTCTTTCAGAAGAAAGCTGAATCGCTGCCCCCTAACTCTCAGAGCAGTGTGAGAGATGAAGACTTTCTGCTATTCTGCTGTGGTTGAACTCAAGGCTTGACCTGTAGCTTTTGTCTGAGTTTTGAGGGAGGCCAAGGCTGCACCAAGAGCCCTGCCTGTGGCCTCTGCTCATCCATTCAGGAAGGAGCAGGAGCCCATAGGGAGGGAAGGCAAAGCTTTGACAAGCTCTGTTTGTCTGCAGTGCTGCTGTGTTTTGCTGACTTCAGTCATCTCAAGACCTCTGCTAATTTAATGAGCACATTTCCCTCGTCAGTGTGACAGCTATCCATGTCAGACACCAGCACTCCTCCTTCAACACACATCTGCAGCAGTTATCCTGCTGTCCTTGAAGAAACTTAGGCTGAAATAGTACTTTGAGAGATGCTTTTAGGTTTTTGGGTTTATTTTGTTGGGTTTTTTTCTTACCAAGTCGTATTATTGGAAATGTGTTTCTTTATCTCATTAATAATATCTGCTTTTATCATTTTTATGTAAACTCAGCTCCTCCTTGCACTGCATCACTGCTCTCCTCTTCCAGAGAAAGCGGCATCGTCTCTCAGCAGTGGAGTTCTGTGTGATTTAATAGCAATCACTGAATCCAGCAGTTATGAAAACTGTCTCTAATTGTGCCTTTGCCATTACAGGGAGGGTGGAGAGGATTGTGGTGGTATTCCTATGTGGATGTATTTGTTTGAAAGTAGTAAGACCTGCAGGATATTAGCTGGGGGTTGTGTGCCAGGAGACCTTCAGTGAAATACAGACTGGTGAAAAAACCCCCTCCCAAACTTCTAGTAGGAAAGTATCTCTTTCAGCAGGATCCAAATTTTGGTCAATTTGAAAGAGAGGTTGAAATGTGATGTGTTGGGTTTGGCCAGAAGCTTCCCCCATATCTGACAGAGCCAATGCCAGAGGCTCTGGGATGGATCCACTGGCCAAGGTCAAGCCCATCATAGAAGAAGGCATCAACAATAATATGGTGGTTTGGGAGGGAGGGAGGGAGGGAATTTCAGAATGAAACTCAGATTGGGAAGAAGGGAGGGGTGGGAGGGAAGGTGTTTTTGAGACTTTCTTTTATTTCTTGTTTTGGTAGTGGATTAAACTGATTTCCCCAAGTGAAGTCTCTTTTGCTCTGACAGTAACTGGGGAGTGGCCTCTCCCTGCCCTGCCTTTCATTGCATCTCATTTCATTTTGTCTCCCCTGTCCAGCTGAGAAGAGCAGGGATGGAAGAGCTTTGGTGGGCACCTGGCATCCAGCCCCATCACACCAAGGGTTTGGGTTTTCTATTTTTTAGCAGCCCAAAGCACAAACCTCTTTCCAAAGCCTTGTGATGCCTGTTGAAGTCCCAGCCCAGTTTGGTGATCTTTTCATGCTGTTTCCCACCTCAGTGCATGATCTTGCTGTCAAATCTTAGAGCCCCAACTTTCTGCCAGCAGAAATAGAATAGGGTGTAAAACACTTAAGATTTTGATGGCCCTTCATGTGGAGTAGAAAATGCAGATTCATTTCAGAGCTGACAAAGAGCTGATTATTTATGTTCCTTAGAAAACAACGAAGATCGTCCAAGAATCTTTTTTTACCGTTATGGATGACTTTCCTTGTATTTTCACATCGTTCTTTTTTGAATCATGACAAAGTGAGATTAAACAACAAACAGCCCCTGAGATCTGTCATTTTCTTTCCAATGATTTGCATAGGATGGTGCCCATAAATTATGGAGGCAGTTACTGGGTACTGTGAATGCACAAGTACTTTGTGATATAATTTTGAGAAACACCCTGTTTATTATATCTGCACAAGATAATGATGCTATTCTACAAAAAAAAAAAAAGCTGCTAAACATTTTCAGGATGTTAAACCTTGAGGCAAGGGTGCTAATTTCTTTCTTTTTTAACATAAAATTGAGAAGTTTTATGCTAGATTATATAACACTATGCCTACCTCTCTTCTTATTTATTTAAACATCAAAACCACAAAAATCCTCAGTCTTTTAGACACCCTCCTTTGTCTGAAGCATCTCCTCCTTCTGTAAATGGGAAGCTGGGCAAAGATGCTATAAGAAAAGGAGGCTTAATTCTGTTCTGCTGCAAAGGCTTCTTATTTATGGCTGCTTTTATTTTATGTATTTCCCTTTGTTACTTCTTGAGGAGGATAGAGGAAAGGAGCAATGCATCATCTCCCAAAGTGAGAAGGTGTGGATGTGCCCATGGCCAGGCTTGTCTAACCTTTTTGTTCTCTGTGGTGCAGGAATATTCACTGCTGGCATTACCTCATCCTGTAGTGCAGAGACCCATTTTTAGTGTGCAGAGCTGGATTCTTCACATAATTGTCCTTTGCTCTTCCCTAATTTCTTGTCTTCTCAGTAGAGTCCATAGAGGGATGTTCACAGCAGCAAGGTCTTAGCCCCCTCATGGGTAACTCAGTGCTAAAAGTTTCCCTTTGGCTGAACAGGTCTTGCCCTCAGTTATTCAAATACTCACAAGGGTTTGGGATCTGGCTGAATTCCTGCTGGTCCTGATGAAGACTGAAATGTTTTCAGTCCTGCTGTTGCTGAGAGCATCTTTCCTCATTGTCCAAGTGCCAGTCTGGAATGAGATGTTTCCCCTGGGGCCATGGCTTGTCATGGACCAAAGCAGTGGGAATAGAATTGTGAGGGACAGCAGAAAATCCCTGTGCTGCACTGGCCATGGGAAATGGATGCTGCTGCCTTCTCCAGATTTTTCCCTACACTCCCAGAAAGAATTTCTGCAGCTGCCCCTGCAGCAGGGAAGGTTTCTCTCTGCAGCTGCAGGTTCAAGGTGTGTCAGAGCTGCCCTGGCCAGGCACTGCAGGAGCTCAGCACGCTCTGATTTTCCATGTTCCCCTTCCCTGTGCCCCCAGGGCAATCTGGCTGTGTCTGCCCTGGGAGCACAGCTCTGACAGGCTGGCAGTGCTGCTGCTGAGCTGTGGCCCCAGTGGGACACACATTGCCCAGCTCTCCTGCCTCCACAAGGCAAAGGCAAAACCTCAGCTGACCCAGGGGTTGAAAAGGTCTCCCTGCAGGCACAGGGCTTCTGCCATTCTTTAGGCAAATCACTCACTCAAATTCCCTGATTTTTTGTTATTTGTTTTGTTTTCTATCTACTCCCCCACAATAAAGAAGATATACTTCTAATATTTTTATTTTACATTCTGTGTTCTGGTGTCCACAGCTGGGCAGACCTCAGAGCTCACAAGGATAGGTTTTCTAAATGAAGTACTTAAAATCATAAAGGATAAATGTATGAAACCTGAAACCAGTATCAATTCCCCTGCCTTTGTTCTTCTCTAGAAATATTTTTCTTATTACATTTTGAATTATGATTCCTGTAACAAATTCTAAAGCATTTCTATTGACTGAGATGCAGAGAATGCTCAAAGTGTCATTAAGTCTGCCATGACTCTTTCTGTCAATATTTCATATTTGGGTAAGTGCAACTCATGCTGTAAACAGAGCCATGGTAAATTGGGGATGGCAGTGCTTGTATGTCCATAACCCAGCTTTGCATCCATAGCTTTACTGTAATCCAGCTCCCTTCTTGCTTTGCATTCCCCACGTTCATATGGATTTCTTCCATGGGGGTTTCAGGCACTTCACCCTTCTGTCTGTATGGCAAGATTCACAAGCTGCAAATCCCTGAAATCAATCCACTTGGTGGTCTTCCAGTAAATAACACCTGAGTTTATGGTTTGTTCAGTTTTGTGATAGATCCTAATTTGGATTTAGAGCTGATTGCCAGCCTGGTGGGCAGAGGGGTGAATCTGCTCCTCTTGGGAGCCTCCAGCCTGGCAGCACCTCACCTGTGTGTGATGCTCAGAGCCTGGCAGGGAGAGGATGCTCCAGTGATTCCCTGCTCCTGGTAGCTGTGACTGGGGATTTAAGGAAGCAGCAGGCTTTCTTTACTTGCCAAATAATTTGATTCCATCACACTTCTGGCAGTGATACTTGTGTTAATTATCATTTTCATCACCTAATAGTCTACAGCCCTAAAATATCAAAATTTGAGCACATTTTTAGATTAGGTTTAACTTTTAGTACTTTTCCGTATATAGATATGTATCATTTCTCTATTGGCAATATTAAATCATTCTAGTTGAAGAGTTAAATACCTGGATTTTATTAATTTCTCCCCATTCACCAGAATCATGCCAACATCACAGCATCTTGCCCAGCTGTCAGTATATGAAGACGTTCTTTCCTTAGAAATCTCTTCTATAGTTACACAATATGAAAGAGTGGAGGACATAAAGATTTCATCTGTATGCTTTCCCGTAACTTAATTCATATTTCCTGGTTTTTCAAGGAGGTAAACTTCCCTACCTGTGAGGAGAAAAAAAAGAGGTAGACTATGAAACATTGTTCTTAATGGCAGCAATGAAAGTGTTCTGTGATTTGGGGTGTTAGAGCAAGTCTGCTGGGAAATGGATTAGTAGGCCAGGAGAGGGTATTGTGATCAAAGTGCATAGTAAATTAATTTACCTCACACTCCAGCAATTTATCACATAGATATCACCTCTACATGTGTAAAGATATATGAGCATGGATGTGATATTGCTCTAGTGCTTATATCTTATTCCTGAACCTAAATAATTCAACACTCCTGCTTTAACCTTATTGAAATATTAAAACCCTGCTATTCCTTAGATTTGGTTTTGTTACAACAGTTACATTACATTTTTGTGTCATTATGACACCCGTTGGTAGCTGCAGCCCAGACAGGTCTTTGGCTGTTTGAATAGAAAGCAAAGCTGTTTTGGGCTGGTAAATGCAAAGAAATTTCATGAAGAACAAGGGCACGCTTTATAAAGTAGGAGGAATGACAGATTCACTGACATCAGGAGCCTTTTTAAAAAAGAAGTTTTTCATTTGCTCCCTCTTGCAACTTTTGGCTTGTAGTCATTTTCCATCTCCAGAGCAGTTCTGAGTGCTTTTTCAAGTTGCACTAGTTATGCTGCACAATTAGACTTGGCTGGTAAACAGTTCATTAAAAATATCTACTTCAAAGCAAGATGAAAGAAGGCTTTCAGAGGTTTTGATGGAGAATGGAACAAAATAAAGTTCTACCTATTGTTGAAGGGCCTCGAGGTCGGGGAGAGGAGGTGGGGCAGTGAAGTTGGGTGTGGGGAATTCACACTTATGTCCTGGCCTGAATTAAGGGGGGGAAAGTTTTTCTTTGCTATTCTGGGGCCAGGGTAGTGCCCTGGCAAGGGACTCTGCTGTCTCTGTGATTTAACCAAATCCTGCCTTGTTCCTCAGCAACTCTTTCCCATCAAAATCCCAAGTGGCTCCTCTTCAGAAAGTTTCAGCTGTACAGAATTACAGCTTGGAATTATCTTACAGTGTGCCACCAGGTTACAAAAATATTCCCTCAGAAAATCCCAATTATCTCAGTGCCTGTGCTCCGTTCAGTGAGGGTGAGCTGGTCCCTGCAGCTCCTGGAGCTGGCAGAGGGCTGCAGACAGAGGATCTTCCCCTCTCCTGCTGTTCCACAGTCTCTTTCCAATGATTCCTTGGTTTTCTCCAGAGCCACCAATTCCTTTAGAATCCCTTTATTGCCTGCGTTCCTCTAATTAATTACTTATCTCCAGGTCTTTTAAAAATCTGCTAATTGGTGTGTGTAGCTGTCTGTTTCCCCTAAAGTCTGAAACCATTTTATGCACATCTTATCTAAGTGTACAATCAGCTAAATTAATACTAATTACAGTTTCCGAGGCTCTCTTGAATTCATTTTCTGAAGGGAGAAAAGTTTTCTTGATGTTTATTTACAAGTAGAGGTCATGAATATCCCTGTATTAATCTTTTGTGATTACTAACACCTGATAACTCAGATTGCTTCTTCCTGAAGTATTTTTGGTTCAATTAATTTGCCTTTACTGCTGGATCTAACACACATTCTGCTGCAGTAAATCACCTGCTAATGAAAGTACATCTTCTTAAATCAGTTCAGCCTTGCCTTGTTAGACTTCCATTTGAGGAAAAAAAACCTACCTAAAAATACTTACAGAAAATGCAAATGGAAAATCCAGTTACTCAGATGATTAATTTTATTTGAAAATTTTCAAGTGGAATACTGTGGCCCTTAATTTCTTTTGCGTGGATTTGACCATCATCTGCTTTTTTTTTTTTTTTTTTTAATATTTGAGCATAGAATTATTAGTGTTTCTTGTAGGTTTTTCTGTTTATTTGAGTCTCAGAACCTGTACTATCAGTGTGAGAACATGACCCAAGGAAACCATGAAGTGTTCTAAGAAGATCATGGAATGGTGAACTGGTGCAAATATTGTAACTCAGACCCCAGAAGTGCCAAGAAAAAGGTGATGGAAGACTTTTATTGTCTTGTATAGAAGAAAAAGGGATTAGAGGCTTAGACAACTAATAAACTGAGATATATTTGGATAATTTTTTAGGTTATAGTCTTCATTTACGAATGCAATCTAGCTGTTCAAATCTAAACATAATGCCTCTAGTGCAAATCCTAGTGATGCTTGCACTGAAATCTGCACCTGTCTCCCTGATGTCCATGAGATCTGGCTTTTTATTCTGATACAACATAGTCAGAAGAAAATTCTTCTTTGTTGTCACAGCTGTAGCAGGACTCATCATTGTGTCAAATCTCAGTTTCCAGTGTCGTCCACTGTAAATAATTTCACCCTGCCTGTAACTTGAGTATCATCTTCAGCCTGTGTCATCCTAGCCATGTCTGAATCATGCTGCATGAGCCATTTAAGGTGCAGTTGTTGAAGTCAATATGTACAGCTAGAAGCCTTATAAAAGTTCTTGTTTCATTCTCTGATTATTTCCACCTTCTTTTGTTCTTCGTAAGTTTTGTTACACTGTGCTGGTGTCTGACTGTCCTTAGCCTGTACCTTGTCTTCTCTCTGTAACCTTTGGTGTTGTATCAGTTGTAAACTCCCTGTTTCTATCTTTTTAGTAGTATTTTTTGCCTGTTCCCATTGGATTTATTTCCTGGTTTCTGTGTTGCACTTGCTTTCCTCAGTGCCTTGCACTGGGCAGGTTTTCATGTTGCTCATTCCCACAGCACTTTCTGTACCCTTTCCAAGCACTGAAACCCTTTGGCACTGGCTGCTGTTGGGGTAGGGGATTAGGTGTAAAAATTGGTCTGATATTCTGTTTAATAATCAATCTGATATTCTGATTAACTTATCTATTACTGCAGAAAGAAAGATTACCTAAAGAAAGTCTATCTTCAAAGGCCTATACTTAGGATAACAGATAAATTATTCTTAAACTCAGGTGACTTTATCTGATCTCCAGAGACATCTCCTGGGACAGAGAGGTTTAGGTACCCAAATGCAGGTTTGTGCTTTCTGTGGATTTTGGCCATGAGTTTTCAGGCACTTGGTTTAAAAGTTGCATCAGGGTTTTATTTCAGTGGGTCTTAACTCTCTGAACATCCCCCTCTGATAAAATGATTCCAGGCATGTCCTCACAGTGCCAAGGAGCACAGAGGTGTCCTAGTTGGAACCTGCACCATATCCAGAGCCAGGACACACTCAGGACACACTCACTCACTGTGTTAATTTGGTGCCCTGCTTCCCAGGCTGGGCTACTTTGTGTTGTGTCAGTGTCACATGTGTTGACTGCAAATCTGCTTTCTGCACTCAGGTGTTCAGAATAGCCTAATTTTAAGCTATTATAGGGGCTCATAAGACCAAAATTCAGTATTTTAAGCATTATCTTAATTGCACACATTTTTGTTCATGCTATATTTCTCAGATTTTGTTAACGAACCAAATTATCAGCAAAAATTTTTAGAAGGTGTAGCTAAAATTTGATATTGATTGACTCACTTATGCCTGTGGGCATGCATAATATGGAGTGCCCTGGTTTATTAATCTGAACCAAATTTTACTCACTGAAAGAAGGAAGATGTTATTAAAGTGAAATATATGTGTACAGCCAGGCTATTGCCCTACAAACTGCGGTGATAAACTTGAGGCTTAGGCACTCCTGAAAATATCCCCAACGGAGAAGGACTTGAATTTGTTTATAATAAGTCAGGGACTCAGAACAGGATTTCTGCTGGTGTTTGTAGCCCATGCCCTGGCAGCAGTCAGCAAACTCTTAATTAGCATCTAAACCCAACTTGAGGGCCTCAAGGGTGACCTTCAGTACAGGGGAGCAATCAGACACTTTTAATTTCCTAATTACTGAGTGGGGCTAATGGATGCACGGTGACATCAATTCCACAAAAACTGTTCTTGTTCCTCTTGGGTTCCTTGGACTCCTTTGTGTGTATTGATTGCATCTCTGCCCTGAAAAATGTATAGGCAGTGTGAAATAAAGCTATTTTGGCCTGAGGGGCTGAGAGATCAACACTGTCACTGTGCACAGGGTGATTTAAATGTGATATTCCAAAGGGTGAGGTGCTGTGCTCATCTCCACTGGAATAATAATTATTAACTGTGCTCTGTTTTTAAGGAAATAAATGTGAAATAGGGATTTTCCTCAGAGCTGAAGGGCTTTATGTGGTGAGTAGCACACATCATGCCATCAGTTTAGAGCAGCAGCTGAGGTCACTGGGCTTTTTCAGCCTGGGGAGGAGAACATTGAGGGGAGACCTCAAAGCTGTCTGAAACTTCCTCATGAGGGAAAAAGTGAAGGGTGAGGCACTGAACTTTGTGATCAGTGACAGGACCCCAGGGACAGCTGGAGCTGTGCCAGGGGAGGTTGGGGCTGGGTATCAGGGAAGGGCTCTTCCCCCAGGGAATGTCACAGCCCCAAGGCTGCCAGAGCTCCAGGAGAGTTTGGACAATGCTCTCAGGCACAAGGGGGGATTGTTGAGGTGTCCTGGGCAGGGCCAGGAGTTTTCTGTCTCCACTTGAGTAGCTCAGCTGCTGGATTATGCACAGTGTGCTCACAGGGTGTTCCTTATCACTGCCCAGGTGACAGGGCAGGTGCAGAGCCAGGAGCTTCTGTGGCTCAGACCTTGCTGCTGCCATGGATCAGGGATCTGGTGTTGGATTCAGAGGCCACACCATGAGTTGTTTCCTTTGCAGCACTTGGATTGCAGGGTCCTGCTTCCCCTCCAGTTTTTACACCTCTTGTTAACACAGCTCAAGCTTGTGCAGTGATCTGGAGCCAAGTAATTGCTGTACATTAAAGCACATATATTTACTGGTGTGAAATGCCAGTAATTGTGCCATATAACAATTACATCAATCCAAAAATCGCTCACCTAAATCAATTTGACATGTGGTGTCTTTAATGCTTTTCACCTGTTTTGCATTATGAAGAATGGTAAATAAGTGCTTGGTCTTTCTGTGCCAGCTGCCAATCTTTGTGCTTTCCTGTGTCCCTCCCCTTTATTTGTTCCTGCTGGGAATTCAGTATTTAAATTGGTTAAGTGCCCTTGCTTATTCCCTTTGCTACCTTTGCTGGTCTCTCTTTCCCACTTTGTCTTTTTTAGGATGAGTATCTTACATCATACTAAAAAAGAGCAGAACTTAACTATATTCCCTCTGTACTATTTTTTTTTTCAAAACTATTATGTTTCTAGCTCCCAAAGTGTCAGATGTTATAATTTTTTCCAACCTGACATTGTTTACTTTAGAAATAGCTTGGAGAAGATAGAGCTGACTTATGACTTCAAGCGGAATTGCATCTGTTTTGTTAACTCTTGTATCATTTAATGATTTTTCCCCTTTAAAAAGAAAAAAAAACAAGCCACAAAAACAACTCAAAAAAAATCAATTGAAATGCAGTTCAACAAATGAAAATAACAATTAATGTTGCCCTTCAAAGTGAAGCAGGGGGAGTTAATGCTGGTATTCCCTCCAGTGCCTGGTGCTATTTTTCTTCCTTTGATAATACCAACAAAGTGGAAGCAGCTTGGGCAGATTTGTGTGGGGAGGTGTAAAAATTGTGGGAGTGTGGAAACAGCAAAATAAATTTATCTTCATCCCACTACAGTGTGTCATTGCAGCTGTTTATTTCAGTGGCTGCTGCACAGAAAATGCCAGAGCAGAGCACTTTTCTCTGCTACCTCAAACTGGTTGCAGCTCTAGGGTGTTTTCAGGTGATGGCCAGCAATGAACAATGAGCCTGAGCACTGCCCATGTGCCTGGGACAGAGGCAGGTCCTGCTTCTTCACCAGAAAACAAAATCCTGCTGCCAGGAGCTTTGTGTGCACAGCAAAAAAAGTGAAAACCCTCTGAGGAGGAGCTTGAGGTTGGAGGATGTTCTTTCCTCTCAGATTTGAAAAGCCACATCCTGTAATTTTTTTTCCCTGTGTCCCCATTTCTGAAGGGAGCAGTGGGGCAAATGCTGAAAAGGATTCCCTTGTTTCTCAGCTGCCTTCTCCCTCTCACCAGGAAAGTGCCACAGTGAGGCATTTTTAAAAACAAGAGGTGACTCCAGGAGTGTTGCTGTTGTTGTTGACTGCAGAGGGGAGCACTCCAGCATCCCCTGATGAGCCAGAATTCCTGCTCTTGCAGGGCTCTGTGTTTTGGCTCCAATATAAATTAAAACTGCTACTTTTTCCAGGACTTCCATGGCACTTGAGTTGTTGCATTGCAAAGCAACCTCACCATCTCTCCCAGGTTCTCATCATACCTGGCCAGAGACAGGTGTGACCCTGGGTAGAAAGGGGAGAGGAGACTTTGGACAATTAAAGAAATACAGGTCCTTTGGTGTTTATTAAAGCCTAGTAACTCTCATATTTAAATAGAAAAATAACTGTTGCAAATGCAATTTTTCCCCTAAAGTTCATGTGCTGCTATATGTGGTTCTGGTGCTCCTATACTTAGAAATGCTTAACATAAATTATGACCTAATTAACATTTGCATGGTAATCTAGACTTCCTACAGCTTATTCTCCTAATTAACATGTGACAAATGATCAAGAATTAATATTTCATTGAAACATAACTTGTCCAAGAAAGCCCATTAATACTGAGGAAAATGTTTCATCCCCTTATAATTTTATAGCTGAAAAGTGTTCTGTTACAGTTGAGACTATTATATAATTTTGTCACTAAAATTACTTGTTATTAGAAAAATAATTGTAGCAAGGATGAGTGGAGGTGTTTCAATTTTTTCTCAAGTTGTGTTACAAATAGATGAATACATGTTCAAAATGTTAAAATGATCAACTGGGCTAATTAGGGCTAGGGGGAGTTGGGGTTGCTCTGTCATCCCTCACTGAACCACAGTGAGCTTCAAACAGGTGCAAAGAAGTGCAAAACCCCAAGTGTGTCCAAAATATTTATTTGCAGTGTGACCAAAGGGCACTGTCTGCTCTGGGCAGGGCTGGGAGCAGATCTCAGGGGAGCCCAGGGAGGCCAATCCCAGCACACACAGGCACCAGCTTGGGCTCTCTGGCTCCTGCTGCCTCATTCACTCTGTATTTCATGTTTTCCTCTTTTTAATGCTGCAAACCATCCTTGTGTTCATCCCTGCTGCAGTGGGGCCAGGCTTTGAGTGGGACCCTGCTCTCTGTCCTCACCTTTCCCAGGTGATGTGTTGCCTCTTTGAAGGATAGGAGGGTCTGAGCTCCAGTTTCCCATCTTAAATGGATGTACAGCTAAAGCAGAGAGCTAACACTTCAGGACAAAATACTTCCTTTAGGTCTACAGGCAGAGAGCCTGATGACTTTAGTAAATGTGTATAGGCTAAGGATAATTAACACTTAAATAATAATTAGCTGCTAACTCATATAACCAAGAAACTGAAGTTCTAAATCAAGGTTGTAATTAGGGTTACATGATCAATGCAGCACAAAAATCCAATGAGCTAATTCCTTGAGCTCACAGTGATTAAGAACTGGCCGTTTTTGCTGTGTCTTTTCAAGCATTTCTATTTCTGGGCACTGCTTACCTAAAATTTGAATACAACTGTGTTTCCTTGGGCTGAAATAGTAAGTTTGGTTACACTTACAAAACTCCAAAAATTAAAAATAGTCAAATAAAACCAGATTTTCTTCTGCTTGAATCGCCATGTAAATAATATCCCTAAAACAATAGATGTCCTTTTGCAGGAATGAAAGTCTCATCTTTGTTGTTTGGCCATCAGATACATCTCTGCAGGCACCACTTGCTCCATTTCTTTTAGATAATTTATCATCATTTGTTCACTGAGCAATAAATCCTTAGTGATTAATCAATCAATGCCTATTGGTTTCGGAAGGAATCTCAGCTGCTTGTGAAACACAGGCTCTGATCTCTAAGGAAAGAGCAGAAAACATGCACATAATAGACCAACATTTGCTTTGTTTTAAAGTCAAATTAATTTTGCCTTGCCTGAAGCTGAGAAGGAACTTAATCATATAGAGAGTCTGTAATAAATCCTGCTTGACATATGGTATTTCCTTATGAGCTCCTGAGGAGGAGGGGACACAGCAGGCAGGGTGTTCAGGGACAAAGGCCTGGTATTTCTCGAGCACCAGCTGAACTCAGACATTTTGGGTTTGCTTTTGTGCTCGAGTTGTGTGTGTGCTTTTCCTGGAAAGAGCTCCTGACTCAGTGTGGCTGCACACGGCTGCTTGGCACAGCTCTCAGGTGCAGTGCAGAGACACCAAGCTCAAAACTCTTCTTTATTCATTGTCAGTCAGCTCATCTCCAAGGGGTGGGGTCAATGCCTAAGGTTTGAGCTTTATGGCTGTTCTTCTATAAATCCCTGAATACTCATCTAATTAATAATTACCAGCAGTAAAGATATTTGGGTCTATATTTTCAATTCTGAGGTTATGAATAGCTATCTCAGCAGTTCAAAACCCCAAAACTTCTACAAACTGTGGCAATGATTTGATTGATCAGGCTGGGGAGTCTGTTTTCTCCCCTACCAAGTTAAAAACACAGGCCAAGAATATGGGGGATTTTGGACAAAAGGGAAAGATTGGGTTTGTATCTGAATGTTGGGGTTCTGTAGCATTTCATCCCAACTATCAAATGAGTCCAGGAATGCTGAGGATCCTTGTGTGTCATCCCATCATTGCCTTCTCAGGACACGCCTTAGTGAGCACCATCACTCATTTTTGCTTTAATATTCCAATGAACTGAATGTTGCAGAGTTGTATCTTTGACTTTCTTGTTAAGGGTAACTTTAAAAAGAGTTCCCTTTGTCTGGGACAGGAGTGCAGATGGAAATTGATAATATTGATCTGCCAACAGTGATGTATTTTACAGCTGAGTGTGAAGCATAGCATCCCTTTGAAGCTCCCTTTCTTGCTTGGCTATTTTTCCTTTGTTCTAGTTATTTTTTATGTTCTGGGATTGATGCCTACAATGCAAAGAGAATTGAATGAAAAAACCCTTCAGAAATACAGCAGTTCATGCCTGTTTACATTCTTCTGTTCTACATTAGAGATACCCAAACACATTTGACCCTGAAAAAAGGTTTCCTTTAATGTTTTTGATTCACTGTGACATATTATGTGTGTCTGCATTATGCAGGTGCCATCATAGCACTTGCCCTCTACTGTACAGCTGCAGGAGTAAAGTAATAACTCAAAATTTTGTGTCAGTCACTTCAACAGTAGGTGACCTGTCAGTGCTCCCAAAGCCCAAATGTGCATATTTTTTTTTCCATGAACTTCATAGGAAACAATAAAAGATTGTTTCTATGGAAGAGTAACAAAGCTGATGCAAGGACTAAAAACACAAATCATATGGGGAGTGGTTGGGGGTGTTGAGCCTGGAGAAAAGGAGGCTCAGGGGACCTCATTGCTCTCCCCAATTCCCTGAAGGGAGGTTGTAGCCAGGTGGGCCTGGGTTTCTTCTCCCACGTAACAAGTGACAGGACCAGAGAATTTGGCCTCAAATTGAGGCAGAGAAAGTTTAGACTGGATTTTAGGAAATCTTTCCTCACTGTAAGGGTTATCAAGCACTGGAATTGGTTGCGGTGGTGTCACCACCCCTGGAAGTGTTCAAAAACATGTGGATGTGGCACTTGAGGGTGTGGTTTATGGGTGAACATGGTGAACTGGGTTGACTGCCAGTGACCTGAATTCCAAAGAAAATATCTTGAGTGTCTTTGATCTGTGACAAAAGGTCAGAAGTCTGAGACGCAGGAGATACTGCACATCACCCATGGGTCTGGGGATGGCAGGAATGTCAGTCAGGCTCCTGATTATTTTGCAGCAAGAGTGATTTTATGTCTCCATGGTCCTAAATCCTCCAAATGCAGAATGCTCTCACTCTCGTGTCCTTTGGTTTCCTCAGACATCTGAAGGGTGACTGTAACTTGGCCTACTGACTGAAAGGAATTGTGAATAATTAACTCTTGGCTTATATGGTTATTTTGGATTGGCCAGGCTCTGATCTGCATTGGTTACTCAGATTTTTTTTTTCCAAAGGTTGGAGAGTTAAATACCTTGGAGTGATTTTATTTCTTTTACACAATAAACAGCAGTGTTTTGTCTCTCTGCATTGTTATATCCTAATTCCATTCGATCTGCAGATAAACCCATAGCCCTGACAGCCTCAGAAAAGGTTTTACTTTCTTCCAGCTGCTTGAAGCAAAACCTATTTGCAAATAAACAGGGAGTTGTTAACTGTGTCCTGTTAGAAACAGTTGGTCAGTGCAGTGAGGAAACTCCTCCAATTTGTCTGTCTAAATGCAATTAAAGGCTGCAAGACTTGCCATAACAAACTGATAAATTGTCACTGCCATCCACTGAAAGAGAGTGATTGGGGGCAGTGTTCGTTCCCTGCTGGCAGATCAGGGATCTGTGCTGCTGTCAGGTGGGGCTGGGATGTGCCCGGACTCAGAGCATGCACGGAGAGCTGGGGTGGCTTTTGGCTCCTTCTGCTGCTTGGCTTTGCTGCTTCAGGGGTGCATTTACATTTTCAGCTTCCCAAAGAATGACTCCAGGTTGTAACATCCAGGGGTAATTCTTCAGGAGTGGGAGCAGGAATTTATAGGGGTGAAGTTTTGGCTGTGGTTCTTTTTGTGAGACAGGGCACAGCTCTGCTCCCTGGCCATGGTGAAGGAACAAGCTGTGGTTTTATCATTTGGGTTCTGTCTGCAGGAACTGGCCATCACAATGTCATTTTGTGCTCTCCACTCAAACTTGTGCTTTGTACTGAATATCTCCATTTCCACAGACCAGCACAAAACTTAAATATAATATAGGGAGCGGAAAAGCTGCTGCTTTTTTTTTTTTTTTTTTGGTTTTTTTTTTTTTTTTTGCTTTTTTTTTTTTTTGAGTTAGCTATAAATGATTCATGGGGCAGTCGTTTCTTTCCTTGTTGGGAACAGAGGCCTTTCTACCTGAATTTGTTCTGTCTCCAGCATTGACCTCTCACTTGTTTTACCTTTTTGCATCTCATTCCTTGTTTGAAATGGGAAGGGCCCACCAGAGGCTGTTTTCAGCATTAATTACTTGGCATTAATTTGAGATACTGAAGAAACTCGTGGTGGTTCAGACACTTGATTTTGGGCTACTGGCTCTCTTGTTGATTTCTGTTGCCTTTTTCTCACATGCTGATTTAGTGGGGGAAAACACACACCTTTTAATCTTTCTGTCCTCTGCCATCCAAAGCATCTGGAAGCAGCTGCCTGTGTGCCAGGCCTCCCTAGATGAGGGGAAGTTTCTGTGCACTGATGCACACCCACATTTCTTTCTGACACTTTTGGCTGCAGTGCTGTTGGGAGGCAATATTTTGGCTGCTGGGGTTGGTGTTTACACTTAGAGCTGCAGTGTCACTTTGCTCCATGGCTTGGGGACGTGAGGCTGTCCATCCCCAGACCCAGCACGAGTGCTGGAGAGCCCTTCTGCTGCTGCCCCTTGTGAAGGGGTTTCTCTGCAGTGACTCATCCAGTCACAAAATCAAAATGTTTATGGTGCCTGTGTCTTGGCAAGGCCGTCTGCAGTGCCCCAAACACAAATCCATCACAGAAGTTGTTGCAGAGCAGCCATGTGTATTAACTCTATTTATCAGATAATTAATTTTGGTCGTAGTGAAAAGGGATGACCATAATTTACAGCACAGCTCAGGGCCACGTGGAAGGGAGAGCAACTCTGTAGTGTTGTGAGCTGCAAATGGGAATTTTAAACACACCCTAATATCTCAGTGAATATATTAAATACATTAGGAAACCTTCTAACCAGAAGGTCATCTTTGTAACAGGATAGTCCTGTTCATGTCCTGTTCCTGGCAGGAAAGGAATAATTTCCTCTTGGATGAGTTTCTTTGGTAAGAGATGGGGTTTGGGATTTTGTCTGGGATTTTTTTTTGGCATTTTAGTATTGCATAAATCTCGAGAGGCAGCATTATTGGTTCTTAAGCAGCAGTCATGTTTTAATATTTTTTGAACAATACGGTGTTTATAGGCCAGCAAAAAGTTTTGAACAATTTTAAGCCACAAATTCTGCTTAGATTAGGAGATGTAGAAATAAACTCTCCCAGGCAGGGTCTGAAGCCTGTAAATGTGTAATCAACCCCACTGCTCTTTCCTGGATGAATTTTGTTGCTGAATGCCTTGCCAGGGACTGCAAGATGCCTTTACCTTGATTTTCCTGCCCTTTGCCAGGAGAGAAGGAGCACAGATCACATCATCTGCATCTTCTCAGAGCACATGGAGTGATTCTGCCTTGCACTCCTCAGCAGCCATGCAGAGTCAGGCAGAACATTTATCCTGGCTCTTTCTTTACTCCCTTAGTGTTGTCAGACTGGCCACTTCCATTTGACAAACGATGTACAACATGTAAAATCTCTGTTTTTTTCATAATTGGGGTGACCTCTTTTATCTATACCTCTATAAAGAGCAGGTAACATCTTTTAAAATTTATTCTCCTTCCCTGCAGTTTTCCTCCATTTTCTACAGTTTCTAGCTGGAGGGGAGAGAACCAAACTGAGCATTCAGTTTTATTTTCCAGTTCAGCATCCCCTGCACTCCTGCAAGCAAAGTGCAGGTCACACTCCAAACACCAGATAAATGGCTCATTTTACCTCATCTCCGAGTGAAACAGTCCTGCTCACTTTTTTCTGCTGTTACAACGTGTTTGGTGTTGTTCCATTTGCAATATTTGTCACAAGTTCCACTCTGATGACCCCTGCAATCCTCCTGGCAATGTCAGCTAGTGGTGTTGTTATAGCACAAGAGGGAACCAGCAAAATTTCCTTTACTGCTGCATGATTCTCTGCAGAAATGCCAATTCCTTTGTAACGTGGTGCATTGTTGGTTTGCCTTTTATTTTATCTTGGGTGGTTGCACTGACTGTTGTGAGCAAGCTAAAGGAATCAAGGATTCCTTCACCAGTTGGTGATTTAGACTGAAAATTTGTGTCCTGGGAAGTGAGACACTCTTCCAAAATTATATCAGAATTTGAGCTGGTTAAAATGTGAAGTTTCAGTGTTTTTCCTTATTTTTTATATTCTATTTTTCAACTTTGCAGTAACTTTTTTACAAGTGAGTGGTGGTTCAATATTTCAACTCATCCTTTGTGTTGCATCTTCTCCCATGTTGTTTTGAAAATCATGATTGCCTTGAACTGACCAGATCAGAGCAAAGTGTCAGCTTTGAGCTGCAATGGAGGGTTTGACACATGTACCAAAATCCCACATTTAGACATGTCCATGGAAAGGGAGTGCAGGATGTCACTGCCATCATGCTGGAAAAGGTGAAAATAAGGAGAACCATGTAAATTGTAAAACATATCACTTTAATATTACACTCATAAACCCCTAATTTAATTTTTAAAAATGCCTGATTGGAATACATTTTATTCCACAATATCTGTTTTGAAACCTGTATCAAATCAGTAGAATTAGTAGAAATTTATTTTTTAGCAAATACCGTTGGATCCAAGACCCTACAAACAAACAATATATCCTAAGGAGGGGAAGGCCCTTCAAGACAGTCAGGTCCTTGTCAGAAACTCCTTAAGACTGATGCTAAATGCACTTTTTGTTCTTGCCAGCTCTTTCTCAATCAACCTCTATTGCAGGAGAGAGGGAAGGAAGAGCTGTTCTTTCCTAAAGCTCTTTCATGAGGCTCTGAAATCCAAGACTCAATCAAGTCTTTATATCCTAAGGAAGTGTGTTCTAGATGTCAACCTTTTGAGACTGTCAAAAGTAAAAAAATCAGTCGAAGATGACAAATTTATTTTGCTAAGCAGTGTTCTCCCAGAGACAGGACCAAATGGGGGAGCTGGGTTGGGGCCCCTCAGTTTGGAGAGAAGACTGTGAGGGACAGGGACCTGTCAGGAGAAACAACCATTGTGGAGCTGCTCATAACATCCTGGAAAATTGGAGTTATGAGCAGGACACTGATTTTAAGGAACATTTGTGTTCTTGAATGTCCCCACTGTAAGGCTGTAGGTTTGTAGGTTGTTTACTCCCATGCAAACACAGATCAGCTCTGACTGTCACCAGAACCAGATTGTTACTTCTGAAGAAGGGAATGAAATTTTAATGATATGGACAAATGCTTTTGAGATTGGTTTGCAACAGGTTTAGCTTGTTTCCAGAGCCACTTAATCTCAGATTATCTAATATAAAAGGTTAATCTCCTCAGCTTTCAGTTTCTCCTGGTATCCTATGTCCAAGCTTTCTGCAAAAAAAGCAGATTTTAGGATCTAATACTATCATGGTGAATGCATACAAAATGCATTAAATGTATTAAACCTATTCCTAAGCAAATACTGGCTGATATTTACCAACATTTGCTTTGTATCCACGCCAGTCTTTTCAGCTCAATTTATATTGATCTTTCAGCCTGATTTCCACCTTTCCCCATCAGGTTTTTTTGAACCATTGACCTTTATTTTGTCCTCTGGAGCTGTGAGAATGACTGAAGTGGTGCTATTAGCTTGCTCTTTAGAAAGCTGATGGTGACAGTGGCAGCTTTTACTTCAGGCACACAGTAGTCTTCAAGTGTGTGAACTGATATTCCCATATTAATTTAATCTCTCTGGTTAATTCTAAAATGAAGGAGCACTTAAACCAAACACTTTTTCACCCCCAAAATGAGAAGAGTGTACAACAGAAGCCTGTTGGTAGAGCAGACATCTCTGCTGCTTTTTAGAGCTTCTTATTTCAAATGACATGGAAACAACTGCTTTATACTCAGATAGGGAGCACAGAGATTAAAATTCGATGTGACTGAACATTCTCCCACTTGTGGAGTTGTCAGGAATTTTAACAGCACCCTGCAGAATGAGAAGGATCTCCTTGGCAGGACAGCCCCTAAATCCCAAGGCTGTATTCCCTGCTTTAGGGGTGGGATTCTCTGATTCCCTCACACATCTTCCAGTTTGGCACTGGTGGCTTTAAGGGCTGTATGGAATGTTGATGTGCTGTGCAAATGGCACTGCCTGGGCGCTCTTGGATACCTGTTGTGGTTCAAGGCTTGAATCAGAGTTACAAGAAGGCTGAATCACGACCTGTGAAACAAACTCCCCAAAACAATCCCATTTTGGGGAAGAAGCTGGTCCTGTAGTTTGAGGCTGGTGGAAACTCCTGATTCTGTTCATTTTCAGAGGGACTGCATGCTAGTCTGGATTTGCTGGATCAGGAGAGAGATGAATGCTTGGCAATGTTTTGGGAGAACATAAAACCACATCTTGGTTGGCATATTCCATATTCTTAGATCTCCTCCAGAGGGGAGAGCAGGACACAAAGCCCATCCTGCTGGTTTTAAGCCCAAAATGTAGTTAGCAGTTAACTGATGAAGAACCATGCTCTGCAAGAATTATTTTGGGTTTTTTATGAAGGGATAATTACCTTTTTCTCCTGAGAGCTGAATATGCTGAGCATGTCACGGGTTATGTCCAGTGCTTTAGAGGACTGGCTCTAAATTTGACATAACTATATATTAAGGTTAATTTTAGGTGTAAAAACCCATGGAGAGAGGCTAAAAATCATGACACTGGGATGATGATCTCAGCCCCACACCTCTCCTTCAGCACCTGCCTAAATTCTACATCTTCTGAGGAAACTGGAAGCAGGGTCTCACCTACACATAGGTATGAGGGTACAGAAAGATACAGAAAGATGCTAAGCAAAATCTCACTGCATGTGTCACTCTATTGGTAAATGCTTTATTGCTTCAAATCTGGCTCTTGGACTTTGGCTCTTTCCTCAGCCTTTCTAATCCCCATCTAAAATAATCTGTTTTTGAGCTAGTGTTTTGAGTTAAATTTCTGAGTTTTGTTTTCTCCTTGGAAGATGATATTATTATTATTATTACTATTATTAAATTTTATTTTAATTTTTATTGTTTTATTATTTCATTATCTTATTTTTTCATGCTGTGAATTATTTCCTGCCAATCCTGAGGTGTTTTCTGCTTTGGAGCCCTGCAAGATTGATGGACTTGTTGTCATTTGAGACTAATGCACAACTGTCAGTGCCACTTGCTCACTCAGGGATGAAGAGACCTCTAATAATGAAAAATGGTTAATAACAACAGCTTTTCATGTCTACTATCTGGAATTAAAATCTCATGAAAGCTTTTACGTGCTCCCAAATTGTGGTCTCTTAGTGCCTTTGTATTTTTATGTGTTAGAAATGTAACAACTATCCCCCTCATGCCTGCTGAACTCACAATTGGCTGACGTTGGAATGAAACCACAAAGATTGCTAGAGCTCCTCTAGCATTTTCTTGAAGATTAATTTTCATTTATATTACTCAGTGATTCTAATCTTTGTATCAATTATAGTAACATGTTGATAATGTGATATCTGGGTACGGATATAAACCAAAATTTATGTGTATGTAAATTTGATAGGAAGATCTACCTCTTTAATCTGATGCAGAAATATTTCCCTGGGTATTAGTTGTGTATAAAAACATATTTCTGAGGAATTTGCAAAGCCAATTAATGCCTGGTGTCACAATGCAGGTTTTTGGTCACCTCTCTGTCAGTTCACAAAGTTATTTATTGTGCTGTAATGCTGGATGGTCTCAGCCTCTTTTACCTGAGCCGGCGTATTTAGATCCAGGTACCCAGGAAAAGCTCTCTGGTGTCTCTGTCAGTGCAGAACAGTGGCTGGGACCAGTCTGACCAGAGGTGAAAGGTCAGATGCTTCTGGATTCACTCTTGGATTTACTGGAGGGCTGAGGTGCAGCATCCAGTGACTCTGATGGATTAGCAGATGGAACAGATTCCCTCTTTTCCAGAATGAGAATTCATTCCACCAAGCCCCAAAGAGTCCATGACACCTGCCCCAAAAATGAACCACTGGTGTGTGGAAATTTAGTGCAAAATCATTTTTTGATATTCTTCAAGTGAGCACCAATATATACCTGGTAGTAAATTAGAGAAGATATTTAGTTGAAGCAAAAGAGAAAATTACCACAGGTAACTTTAAACACACTAAATATTTTTTCATGTTGAAGTATTAGTGTGGATTAAGCACTCCAAGGAATCTGCAGACATTTGCATGACATTCACAACTTCCTTGGGAGTTTCCTGTCTGCACTGGAGATGTGCCCAATGAGTGCCAATTAAATATTTACACCACCCCAAACTATTGCACAGGCACAGTGCTCACCATCAACATCTCTGCAGAATTTGCCTGCAGGTGCTTCGTTGTCACTGTGGTTATTTGCTAATTCAGACATAAGCACAAAAAAAAAAGAGGGTGAGCAAAACAAATGGTATTTCAAAGAACTAACAGTTGGAGGAGGACTGAGGACATTCATTCACTGATTGTGTCAGTGTAGGATGTGAATTTAGGCAACCACCAGTGCCTCACCAGTCATGTTCAAACAGAAATAATGCAAGGTGTAAAAAGTGACTTTAAAGCTATTAAGTGTCCTTTCACAGTTTCTTCTCACTTTGGATTCGTAGTTAAAGTGCTTGTAGTGAAAATGATCTTTCTTTTAAGTTGCAGTTATTCTTGTGCTTAAAGGGTACAGCTTAATAAAACACAGCTTCTCTTTGAAATGTCTCTTGTCAAAACGAAACATTCGGAAATTTTCAAACAAACGTCAGATGAACTCGCTGTAATTGGCACCAGTGTGCTGAATATAAAATGCATTGCTCTTGTAGGATTTGCTTCAGTCTAACCCAATATCTTGAAATGAATATATTCTGCACACTGAAAATGTTTGGTGGCAAGAAAAGTGATGAATGAACGTGAGTGGTGGCAATAATTAAAATGTGTAGGTACGTGTGCATTCATTCTGCTGCTGTGTAAACTTTGTTCAGGTTGAATAGACTCAATTTGCATTTATTTGGCTGAGCACTGATAATTTTCAAGATTTTGTCATGTATTATTGCTGGTTTAATAATTCACCTATTTAAGCAGCTGATAGTAATTCTGGTTCTGTGGACCAGGTAAGAACTGCCCCACAGTGGGAGAATTCAGGTCCATCTGCACTGCCCCGACAGGTGCACCTTAAAGAGGGCATGGAGTGTGGAAAGAGGGGTAAAGGAATAGGATGTGGCTAAGAAAAGGCTAAAAGAATAAAAGAAGAATCATAGTGGGAAGAAAAGCAAAAATAAATCAAACTAATGCATAGAGAGAAGAAGACATAGCACCCTAGAGGCAGGGATGTAAGAACTGAAATTAAATTGCTATAAAATATTACACCTGGAATACCCCCACTGTCTAGGCCAAAAAACAGAAACAAGGCTTCAAGGAAGACCAGTGTAGATATGGAAAAGAAAGAAAAGGGAAAGGGAAAGGGAAAGGGAAAGGAAAGGGAAAGGAAAGGAAAGGAAAGGAAAGGAAAGGAAAGGAAAGGAAAGGAAAGGAAAGGAAAGGAAAGGAAAGGAAAGGAAAGGAAAGGAAAGGAAAGCTGTGGCATGAACACTTTCAAATATTTCCTGTTGTAACTCAGGGGGGACACCATCTGTCCCTTCAGAATGCAGATTTGGGTTTTTTTCTTTTTTTTTTTTTCTCCAACAGCGGGTGGAGGGAAATATTTGGAAGCAGTGTAGTAAATACGGTGAGGTTTGAGTGAAAATTTCCTCCGCTGAGTAAAGAACTTGGTCTTTTTTAGGGTTTTGTTGGGGTTTTTTTGTGTTTGCTTGTTTGTGGTTTTGGAAAGATGCAATCCTGGTTGCTGTGCATTTGGAGGCTTTGGTCCAGCTGATGTGGGGAAGGCAGAGCAGAAATTCCCATTCTGCCCCTTCTGGCTGAGCATTTTTGTTGCTGAGCTGTTGCTTTGCTGCTGGGGTGAAAGCTGTGCTGTGCCCGGGGTGTGGAAAGGCACCTCAGGAGAACTGGGCTCTCTGCAAGCGCCAGCCATGCTAAAGCTCAATGAATTTCACTCCTGTGCAGTTCATCACTCGGTTCTCTCAGAATAATACAGATTATAATACAGATTATTGCATTAAAAAACCTCCTCCTGACTGTGCTGTTTAGAAATATGTCAGCTGCTGACATCAAGGTTTGAAGTCTTTGATTGGGAAACCTGCCTTTTCAGAGTTCTTTCCTTGCTAGAAGACAATATCAGAGCTGCCACCTTAACCTCCTGCTAATTTGCTTCCAGTCAGTCAAATGATGAGTTTGGCTACATTATTTTTCCTTGTGACAACCTTCACCTTTTCTCCCTACACAAAGCCAACACCACAAAAATTCCTCCTGATTAGGTGCATGTACATTAACAGTACAGTTTCCTAAATAATCAGATCTCTAAAAAGCATTAAAGTCTGTTGCTCGTAGAGTTTCTGAATATTTAGTTTAAAAATCGTGGAACAAGGGTCTGACGTTAAAAGCTTCTGGAAGTTTTGTTTAGAAAAAAAAAAAGAAGTCGTTCTGGGAAAAAATTGCAATGGAAGAGTGACACAGCATTTCCACTTCTAGGATGAATTCCGGGTCGAGTTTGCTGAAGTTGGTGACAAAATCAGTTTATGCAGCTCAAAGCCAGACCTGTCCTTTCCTGTACATCCATCAGGAACGGGGCAGAAATGCTTCTCACAGCCTCATCACTCCAAACAAGCGTGCCTGGAGCAGACAGGATTACAGGGATATTAGGAAGGGCAATCAATTTAACACTGATGCCATAAGAGAAGCCAAGAACCTGGGGTGTATTTCAACTCAGAATTTGAGTTTCTGGGGTTTGTATTTGGGAGGTTTCTCAGACTGCCTGGAAATCACTCACGACACGGAAGCTCAAAACAAGAGTAACTTTGATTTTTTTTCCAGTGCTTTGAAATGAGGATGTTTGTTCCCTCTTTACAATCCTGGGCGATTTAGAGGGCTGGAGAGAGGCAGATAGACAGCAGAATAATTAGTTTGTGATGCATAGAGCATTCACATGGTGAAAGGAGGCAAATGAGCGCCTCGGGGAGGATGTGGGATGCACCTGAATTAGCCTGGGTGCCCGACACGGGAATGACAAAGCTGACCCCGGGCTGGCACGGGGACATTAAACACCCATGGTCACGGGGAGCTCAGGCAGTCACAGCGCAGTTTGCTCCGGTAAATCACCCGCTAAATGAGAAGCGAGCAGGTGAGCAGGATTTACACAGCGCTGCTCTGTCATCCTTTTACACGAATAGGCACTTAGGACGCTGGCTGCGGTTATGTCTTGCTCCCCTGGGAGGCTGGAATCATTTTTGTGGGGGTAGTTTAGTTCAGCTCTGAGGAGGTTTGTCTGTACCTTTGTTTTATGGCACAGCAAAAGCTGCTGATCTCCCTTAGCCTGTCTTTGCTTGCGAGCACTTGCTGGTGAGCTGCGTGGTACCTCTGTTTCCCCAGCAACTCCATTCATTCATTGAAATCTTTCTTATAAAGTAACTTTTGCTGTCTACCTTAGGATAGAGAATTGTAAGGGAATTACAAAATCAATATACAAAACAAACACAAACTACATTTAGAGAGACCGCTGCCAAAACAATGTGTGTTTGTGTTCCTTATCTAAGAAAGATTTATTTTTTGCGCTCTTCAGTTCTTTTTTTCCCCCTACAACTCTTTCTTTATCCATCATATCAAACGTAGGAAAGGTTGCTGAAGCTGCTGAGGTGTGAGTTCATGGATCTTTGTTATTTTCTTCATCCAGCTATGTCTTAAATGTAGATCCCAGCTTGTGTGGTATATAAACTGTATGGTGCATTTATATGGATATTTTGGAAGCACAAAGAATACTTTCAAGAAGGGAAATCTGCATGGATGGACACAGTGCTGGGTGGAGATGCAGTCCCCATCCAGCCAGGATGATTTACCCACTCAGTCATTGCATTAGAATTAGGAACATCCAAATCTATTGTGTTAGTGCTTAACTAGAGGATAAATATTTTGATTCAGTGGTATTTGGTGGAAGCACAGCTAAGTGCTCTGCCTTTGGCTCTGGTTTAGAAAACATTGGCATGGAGATGAGAGGAGTATCCCCCACAGTGCTGAACTCCCACTGTCTGCCCAGTTTGATTCCTTAGCACTCTAAATAAAACCCCCAGGACTCTGGCAGAGTCTTGAAATTTCTTTGGAACTCAGGAAAACATGAAAAATAATGGGCACTAGCTTTTAATCTATTGGAACAAACCCTTAAAAATCAAATCCTTTTGCTTTCCAGACTGTGACAAAGCCTCTAGGGTTGCAAGAGCTGTTCCAGTCCATACCTGCATGGTGGCTCAACCAGAACCAGGCTTTGAAGACGTGTGAGAAGCCTTCCTGTGCTGAGCAGATCCCAGGCTTTGTGTTGTCCGTGTTTTCTTCCCAAAAACAGAAAGAGAAAGAGAGCAGTGGTCAGGGCACAGCTGTCTGCCCCAGGACAAGGGGAATTTTCAAACATTTCCTATGTCAGCCACTTCTGCTCTGCTTTGCACAGGCACTTGCAAGGAAAGCAGTGAGGGGTGGGCTGAGCTGTTCTCGCTGGTAGGGAAGGCTGGGTTCTGTTGTCTCTGCACCCCCTGTCTGCTTTTAGAGGATGAAAATTAAACTTGCAGGAGCATATCAATCCTGAGGAAGTTGTGCACAAGCCTATTGCCTGTGGTCTGCACAGGGGCCAATTTCACCCTGCCTTTACTCATAGCCCAAGGCTGTCAGCTCCTTGCTTTCCCTGAGCCGTGAGGATTCAAAGGAAAAACAAGAGAAAGAAAACTGCTTTGATTTTTTATATTTTTGCTACCACCACCAAACAGCATATAATTAGCCTTTCTTTTACATATTAAAGCTAGCCTGATGATGCAATATCCATTATAACTCTAAAAGCTTAATCTTAAACAGAGCAAAAAAAACCCCAGAGGAGAATCATATGCCTGGAAATTAGCATAGGGTTTTTTCCTCTTTAGAGCAATGCCTGAGTGCATGGATGCTGAGAGGATGTGACTCACACAGAATGAGAACAAGTTGTTCCTCAGCCTCTTGATAAAGTGCCTGGGATATCAAATCAAGTCCAAGCCCTGATCTGAAACTCCCTTAGAGGACCAATTATTAACTGAACGTGAACTACCTTTAATGAAGGAAAGCCACCTCTTTTGGTGTTGTATTCAAGTGAAAAAATGAAAAAGCAGTTTTAAATGAGCAGTAACAACCCAGTGCATGGAGCCATAATCCAGCAGAGATGTTTCCTGAGTGCAGGATCCACAACTGAACCACAGCATGTGGAGGATCCAGGCTGCATGTGGCATCTCACACAGGGCTCAGCACAACAGTCCTGTGATGCTGCTGTTGGTATTTTGTACAGACAACTTCCCCCTCAGGTCAGGAGTATTTTGCCATGTTTATGCCCAGGAAAAACCAGATCCACCTGGTGATTCCTCTGTTCAGTGCATGTGAAGAATGAATAACTCACTGGCCCTCAATTCCCAGATTTTTCCCATCCTGGTTGTGCTGTCCATTCCCCCTCTGCATGAGCTCGTTAACCTCCCTCATTAGTGCAGTGTGGAGGTCTCAGCACCATCCCACAGGGGAATGGGGTCATGCATTTGTGGCTCACTCCTGTACAGCTGCTCTATTTAGTGGCTTTAACTGCACCATGTTTGGGGTCAGTTTTGCTTCAGTGCCAAGGTAGAAGATTTTATGAGACTCCTCTTTGCATCCTGCACTGTGCAGGCAAAGCTTTGACCCCACCAGCTCTAATCAGCATTGAAAGTTTGTCAAATAACTCCTGGGTAATTATTACTCTTTCTTAGAAAGCAGATTTTGCTGTTGATTTTTTTCTTCTCCCCTCTTATTAACCAGCCGAATAATGACTCATAAAAACTAACTTTTAAAACATCTCTTTGCTGGGCATAACAAGAACCAATTTGAATTAGAGCACTGCTTGGCAAGAAGAAAAAAACCCCACAACTTGGCCTTTGCCTTGTATTTTTACTTCTTTTCAGAAATGATAAACAAGCTACCTGCCTATTTAAATAATCTTTCATTCTAATAACTAAGTCACTACCACGGCCTCATTATTTAACATTGGCAGCAGTGTTTTGCTGTGCAAAATCTCAGTGCTCTTTTTACCCCTTGTTTTTCTATCTGAAAACTCTCACACCAGTGTATTTTCGTTGTTTTTATGATTTAGCAAGTTTAATATTCTGCCCAATGCTTCCTGTGCCCTGGATGTTCTCACAGAGTTGTTATAGAGTAGCTAAGCAAGGCTACATTAATAATTTTCTTCTCAGTAGATTTCCTGCAAGCAAAAGGCTCTAAAACAATTATTTTTCAGCTAAAGGTCTTGGAAACTTCATTTTATTATCCAACAAGCAAAGACCTGGTCTCAGGGTTGACTGCATCTACCTCGTTCTCCCTATTCTCTACAAGTTTCTGTAGCCACAAATTCACAGCTGCACCTGGACACCTTTCAGTGTGTATTACACAGCACAGTTAATACCTGGTGTGTATTTTTCTTCTCACCTGCTCCTCCTTGGAAAGGGAAGTGTGAGCTGCAGTGTTCCCAGGTGGTTTTTCGGTTGACTTATGCAACAGGAACGTTTCCCTGAGTTTGTTCCACTCAAGTGAATGGTTTTGAAGAGGATATGTTGAAGGGTTTGTAATTCCTGTGTCAAACTGAAGAAGCTCAGCATCCCCCTGTGTGTTGGAACATTTTTTTATCTTCCAAACAATGACGTTTTCAAACAAGGATTGTGATCTACAGACACCTTGGGCTCCGGTGAGCTGCAGGAGTGGTGGAGCTGGGATGAGTCAGGAGAGAGCAGTGCTGGGGTGTTACTGCCTGCTGGGTGGGCTCTCCAGGACCACGGCTCTGCCAGGGAGCCACCCTAGTCTTTATTCTGGTTATTTGGAGAAAACAGTCATAGGACCATCCTGATACAGGTATTTACCCTCTAGTCTAATTGGGCTGGTGGGCACTGGGTGCTGCAGCTTCACACCCTGAGGGAGGCGGTCAGCTGGGATTCAAGAAGGAGTTTGAATCTTCTGGGAATATTGGTGTCAGAGTTTGAATCTTTTGGGAATATTGGTGTTAGAAAACAGAAGATTAATCTCATTTACTTACAGTGGAAGCTAAAGTGGAATCTATTTCTGTCCAGGTTGGGTTTTCTCTGAGCAGATCTTGCTGCCTAGGACCTTTGCACCACGTGCAGACCTGACAAGGTTGGAACCAAAGCCATCATCTGCACCACTGAGGGGGACAGGGAGCAACCTCTGTGTGTGTAGACACTTGTAGCCTTGGATTTCTTGAGTCTATAACACCATGGAACTCTTCTCCAGACAGCAGGACCCCTGAATGCTGTTTCATTTTGGTCACAAAGGAAATTAGTCCAACCAATTTCATTATACCCTCACTGGGACTCAAATAGACCTCATATTAATTGTGACAGTGCTTCAAATTTTCCTTTTTTACTATATGCTGTATCATTCCTTCATGCCAGTTATTCTTTGTTTGGCCTGCCTCACTGCAGGAATTTATTAAGAATCCTTATAGCCCAGATTTAGACATGCTTAGGCATGACGATTTTTCATTTATTGTTGTGGAATGAACATTGCAGAGCAAGCAGGAGGCTAACCATTTAACACCAAGTGCCTTATTAATCAGCTTTTGTTTATTTAATTTAATAAGCAGCTTTTGATAGCTGTGAGAGTCTGGTTGTATATTTAATTAGATCAGCACTTACTGCTCGGGTCTGTGGAACATCTGACTTGAGCTTTCCTGATACTTTGCTACTGTATAATGGCCTTTGGATCTCACCAAGTTTATTTATTTTCTTTTCTTTTACACTTGAAAATATAATGAGTATTTTCTCATTAAGATAATTTCAGCTTGTTCTTGATTTTGAGGGGGTATGTGCGGGGATACAAAAGCCAGGGAACCATTTGCCTTTTGGTATCAAATACAGAGAAGCAAGGGCTGGAAATTCCTGTCTTTGAAGCATTTCTGGTCTTGGGAAGGTGTGGAGCCTTCTTGCCATCCTCCTCTCCTTTTGAATAAGTCCCAAACTACTTCAAAACCACAACTATGTGAGGTGAGGGCAAGAATCCCTCTCTGAGGCCACTCTCTCACAGTCCTCTGATGATATCTGCCATGGGTTTTCTCATACTATTGTTTTTGGAGCCATTTAAAACAGTTCCCAAAGTGCACAGTGCTGCATTCCTGTACCTGGCACTGCAAACTTTGCCTCCTTAGGGGGTCCAGCTGATGATTTTCACTCTGTGCTCCTCAAAAATCCCCAGGACAGAAATCAGACCTGCAGGGTAACAGGGCTCTGGGAAGCCTTTCTTTACTTTCATTTGCATTTCATGTAATCATGACTTATTTATTAAGCAATTAATCTGGTTTTATTTTTCTGAACTAGAAGAATGCCATATGGTTTTGTGTCTTCCATTAGCTCAATCATGCCACATGAACAGGATTGGGTTTGCAAGTGCAGCCTGGAGTTCTAAGAGGCCTTGGGCAGTTTTTTCATGAATCTAGTAGCTGAAGCTGAACCTGGCTGTATTTAGTGAAAACTCAAAATTCTCCTTAATAGCCAGTGCAACAGGATCTTGATAAATTGAGCACAAAGTATTACTGAAATAAATTCACATACACGTGAGTTCCATGAGATTCTTTTTCAAGTAAAAGCACGATATAATAAAAACCTCTTCTATTACTCACAGTAATCATATTTTTGCAGTTTTGCAGCACTACACTGACATGGAGACCATATATTAAATTGACTATATATGTATGTATGTGCCTAATTTTATTCTCAGTGCTGTGGGCTACAACACTTTGTTATGAAAGAATATTCAGGATTAAGTCTCTTAACTTCACAACTCCTCACATAAATTATTTAAACACTGCTGGGAGGGGAGTTTCAGAAAACAGGATAACTGTAATTGTCTTGGTGAAATATATATTGACAGCATTAATGTTTAACTATTTGATAAATCCTTGGGGATAAAATATTTACTGTTTGCTGTCATTGGCAAAGCTTTCTGAGGAACACAGGGATGGACAGGACTGAGAGTGTCCTTGGCTGTGGCCCCCAGCACTGCAGCCCCTACAAGTAGCCCCTTTTACTCTATTTTGACACCTAAACAAGAAGATAAATGAAGGACAGTGATTCAGTGCTGAAAAGCTCAAGAAAACCCAGCCCAACAATAACAACAATAACGACCCCCCCACACCCCTGCACCAAATCTGTTACACAATTTGCTACATTGGCTATTAAAATCACTTAACACCCAAAATTCCATGCTTGGCAGAAAGCTAGGAGCAAGGTTCAATTTGTTTTTCAAAACCACAGGTATATAAGTGATTAACAAAGCAAGTTTTTAAGCCAAATTTAAAAGGAAAAACAAAAGGAGAGGGTTTAGAAGAGCATAATCCAGCTTCTCTTTCAGTTTATTACCATGCTTTCACTGGATTTTAGGGACTGTTGAGTAGTTCAGTTGTAGTCATTAGGATCCTAATTCTCTTAGGTACTTATTAAGCCCTAAATTGCTTGCTTGTGTCAGTTCTTGGTAACACATTGTGCTGGAATGAAAAGAGGGAGAGTACAGATTGACATCTGAGTTATTCTTCCTATTGTGTCATCTGAAAGAAGAGTAAAATCAGCATTTTACAATATTTTCCTCTCTCTGCCCTATAATCAGCATGTAAAACACTTTTACCAATGATGGATATGCCTCATCTAAATGGGAAAACTGAAGTTTCTATTCCCCTGATTTTTTTTTTACTCTGTCAGGAACAGACATCCATGTTTGACTCTTGGTACCCAGCTCCTTCTATTTCCAGATATCCAAAGAAAAAAGACCCCTGTGCTCAGGGGCACTGGAATGTTCCTTTTTCCAGTAACAGTGGGACTTGGAAACATGTTTTCAAATAGGACCTGAAACAAAGACCTTCGGCACTGCTGTGGGAGCCTCAGCTCCTCACTGTGGGTGAAAAGAGGCTGTTGTGTGGGAGCAGCCATGGAAAGTTATTTTCATGTGTCCATCAGCTACAAGAATGGGCCATCTCTCACCTGTTATGCCCATGTGGACACCTAAAACCCATTTCTGCTGCAAATAATGTCAAAAGGTCCATAGGTTAATTACCTCTGAAGCATTACAGCTCCTTGGGGAGGCATAAGCACAGAACCAAATGCTGCTGTGTGCATTAGGCACAGCAAGTACAGCACTCATGTTTTCGGCAGAGAAAATGCCAAATTGGGAAGCTCTCCCACTGCAGGGCCTTGGGAACCTTGGTTTTCCCAAAAAAAAAAAAAAACCAACAAAACCAAGTGGCCATCTGCAAATTAGCCTGAGATGACTCTGTGTGCTAATGGAAGAGCTGTTAGGCAGGAGTGTCAACAAGTGCTCTTTGACAGAAAAAAGGCCTGGATAAAAGATGTCAAAAATAGTCCCCGGGGAGGGGAGGAAATCAAAAGCTCGGGTTGGATGAGGAATCAGCTTTGTACAGCAAAAGGTGACACCAAGCTGCCTGCATGGGATAACAGGCAGGAAATGATCCTGAAAAGAACTAGGACTTGTTATCCTTCCATGACCTGAAGTGGTGTTGGCATGAAGGAGCTATTAAAGGGCAGTGGAGGCAGAGGAAAGAGACTCTTTTTAAGTAAGAAATGAGTCAATTGAGGAATGAGTTGCTTCTCTTTTTTTGTTATTTAATTGCTTTTTTCTCTCTCTCTATTAGTTAGATACCAGCTCTGAAAAATGTGCTCTTTGGGCTTCTGGGAATTTGTCAGCAGTATTTCAAGTTTGTTTGCCTATTGTTTTTATAGACATATCAGCAGAAAATCATGGGAGAGGGAAAATCAGAAAATCTCTAATTGTGTGTAAATCATCAGTTCATTTCCATGTGTATTTTGCAATCTTATTTCCACAACACTAAACGCACGCATGTGCTTTATTTTAATTGTGTTTATTTATTGGAAAGCTATGTTATCAATAGAAAAATGCTTTTCTAAATGCAGCCTTGCTGGAATTGTAATGTCATGTCTCTGGCACTCTCAGCTACGCCAGTGAGAGCATTAGCTGCTGCCACTTCCAAAAATTAAGTTGTAGGCTACTGTTTCCTGCCTTATTCGTGCCTTGGGCATTTTTCCCCAGATCTGAATAGAACTCCTGTGAGAGCTTTGCCTGTCCTCTGCACCTTGGGAGCCCATCCCTACTGCTGCTGAACACCTCCAAAGTAAAGCCCTCGAACTGCCTCCTCTCCTCTGGTGATACCCCCAAAGTCACACCTCAGAGCACACCCAGAGCTGACCCAGGCTTCGTTCTTCCCATCCTTTGTCTCATTTATTTATCTTGCTCTGTAGAAACATTTAATCTCTCACATCTTGCTGTTGTTTTTCCCTTTCTCACACCCCTTCCTGCCCTTTCAAAGGCAAACCCTCATGTTTCACCCAACCTGGCTCTCCCTCTGTCCCAGGGATTACCACCCTCCTCATCTCCTCCTTTTTCCTGGCACTCCAATTCCTTTCCAGGCTGGCAAACAGGTTTACACCAGTTTATTCAAACTAGATAAAAAGAATGTGCAGCTATTTTTGTTCCTAGCAGCTTATTTCAGTTTACATCAAGACTGCTCTTACACTCTGCCATGGTGAAGCAGCACCGAAAAGAACTTTATTTTTTTTTTACCATGTGGAAGAAGCGACCAAAGGTGTTTTGCTGACTGATCCCTGCTGGTTTTTGGAGAAGGAGATGTGGGAGGTTGTGGACAGGCTCTGAGGGCTGAGTTTCAACCCACAGCCTCCCCATTATCCACTGCTTCTGCCCCCAGGTTGTTTTCAGGTGAAAGAGGCACTTCCCTTCCTCCCCAGCCATGTGCTCTGATCTCACCACTCTTTTTCTCTTCTGTCTTTAAATGGAGTTTGCATCATCTGGACCTTCTCCCTCTGAGTGGACAGAATATGTAAGTGATGGATTTTCAGCTTGGTTTTCTCACAATTTCCCTCTTTCAGGAAGAGCCTGGAATCAGCAGAGCAGTCCCCTCATGGATGTTAATTGGGTCACCTTTCTCAGCTCCTCTCCTGACCCATCTTTTCCACCTCAATTTTTGTGCCTGAGCTGGGCTGGCTTCCTCAGTATCTGTGCAAACATTACAACATTTTATGAAAATAGCAGTGAATAATTCTGTTAGTTCCTCCTCGCTGGGGTTTCATTGCCTGTATTTTAAGCATAGCTCATTAAGGCTGTAGTTATTTTTTTTAGCTCTTATCATTTAGTTTTCAGCTTAGATCCCATCCTACTGTTTATTTTTTAACTTTGGTGTCCTACTGTTCTAATATAGTCTTCCTGGGTTTCTGGAAAGTGCTGAGGGCTTGACTGTGTCAAGAACCAGGTCCTTACCCTTTTTATCAATCTGATTTTCCTGATATTTATGACTGACAGTGGAACACGATGCCTTTATTTATAATGATAAAACTTACATTTGTACCCCCCACCTCAGCTTTGGTTTTTGTAGCTCAAGAAGGTGATGGTTGTTTCTCACATCCCTCGGTCTGAAGTAGAGGACAACCATTGTTCTGTCTTTAATTCTGGTTGTGAGGAGAATATTGAAGACAATTCTGGGACAGGTGCTGGTTTGGAGAGGGATGGATCATCCCAGCCAGCCCCCTGCTTGCAGAATCTCTTGGATGGGCTCAATGTCTCCTTCAGCACGGAACATTCACTGCTTCACTGATCTGGTCTGCTGATCTTACTGCATTGAGGAGTTTGAAATAAGTATCATTGCCTTCAGCTTAATTAATTAAATTTTCTAATTGTGTTCTCTTTTTACTGCTGTAGGAGGTGATAACTGGTGACTTAATTGGGATAATTCAAGACAAAGAAATCATCTTGTTCTTTTTACTGGGTTGTGGGGTTTGTTTGGTTTTTTTTAATGTTTTCCTCAATATAACACCTGAAACTTTGACTTGCTTAAGACTGTGAGAAAGTTGGTGCCAAATACAGCACGGGAAAGATGCTGAGAATCCTGGGTTTGTGGGTCAGGCCTGACTTCCTAACAGCCCTGCTGCTAATTCTGGACTTCAGTCCACTGCTGAGAACCCATACTCAAACTCCTTTTAGCATTAAATTGCAGCATGAGGACCACAGGTCTTGTAAGCCTGATCCCAATTTGTAATTACTTTATTGTTCCTCTGAAATGGATGCTAGACAAGAGAAACAGGCCCATCAGGTGTGTTATGGCCACAGGGCATGCACCACTGATCAAATTTTGTAGTTTGTTTAGCAGATGAAAACACAGCAGAAAGATCCATTTGAAGATCACCACATCTCTAAGTATTTGTCCCCATTTTCTAGAGATGTTTCATGCATGGTAATTACTATTTTGGGAATGGGCTATTGAGAGTTTGTGGATATTTGACAGTGACTGGAGCCAAGGGGCTTCAGGGCTTTTCTACATGGGCAAGTTACCTGGTGTAATTACACCTATGTAATTACACACCTCTAATTGTACCAGCATAAATACCCCATGTTTCCCAGAGTGAGGGTCCCTTTTTGTTTATCATGCTTCTGTGGTGACATGGATTGCTGCTTTTTGAGGGGGTAAAAAGCAGCAAACTTAGGCAGGGATTATGCCTCTTTCCAGAGTGGTGGAGCTCAGGCTGTGCCAAGGGTTTTCCATCCACAGCCAGGTGGATTTATGTCCCAGCACCCTGGTGAAATGATCAGAGCTGTGCTGCATGGCCCTGTGGGGTTGTTTTGTCCATGGGCTGTGCTTCAGCCAGCTCTGTGGTAGCTGTTCCCCCTCTCTTCTGCAGGGGGATAGAAAGGAGCTGTCCAGCAGGGACGTGTCTGTTTTTGGTAGCACAGGTTCTGACAAGAGCCCCATGTGCTTTCTGCACGTTGATATTGCAGGGTGGCATCAAACCAGCTCCAAAGGGTGGCATGGGACTCTTGAGGGATGCCAGAGGCACATCCCCATTGAACAGTGCCTTCAGAGCTGGGAGGAGAACACTCCCAGCCTCAGAGCTTTGCTTTGAGGCAGGGTGAGGTGAAGAGTTGAGGAGGCAATGCAGGTGAGGGGGGAATTAATTTGCTGGAGCTTCTCTGCAAGGTGCAGTTTGAAGCATTAGGAGTCCTTGTGTAACCACTGCTGTTTGAAGAGACAAATCTCTAATTTTGGAGTTCTGTGTGTTCAGGACAAAGAAATGTTGGTTCTTTCTGCAAGTCAGCATCAATAGCCAGCTGGAACCTGTATAAAAATGTTTCTCTTTGGATTTTGCAATTATTTTTGGTTAAATAAAAAAGAGGGACGTCGTTTTGTTTTAAGTACACATCCTGCAATACTTCTGATACTGTGGGAAAGAGCACACTATGCACTTACAAATTACTGCTCAGTAATTAACTTCTTTGATCCTAAAAGTGAAAACAGCCCACCTGTGCTACAAGGTGGATTGCAGAGTCTTTAGAAAAAAAGGCTTTTGCTGAAAAAGCCTATTCTCTCTGCTGTGTTATGCAAACAAATGATTTTTTTTCATTTAAAAGGAGTGAAGTATGACTTCTTTTTCTTTTCCTGGCTTGCTAAAAATATGTGATAACAAGTTGACTTCTGTGGGAGTTCTGCATGGGTAAAATCTGAAGGATCAGTCCCCATATTGTATGTGATTTTGCCCTAGTAATTATTCTTCACTTGAACAGCTTCTCCATGGCAACTGCTTCAAGAAAGTCTTGTATCTTCACCTATTTTTAAAAAAGGACTTATTAAGATATATGTTTTAAATTTTTTCACCCTAAAAAAGGAAACAGAAAAAGAATCAGACACAAGCAGCAATGTATGGAGTTTGGCTAAAAAGCCCTTTTTTCCATGCACATCCCCACCTTTTCCCTGTCCTAGGGGCAAAAAAAAGAAAAAAAAAAAACTTACAGCAATTAAAAATAAATTCACTACCTTGCCTTTCCCCATCCCCTTCCTGAGCCTCTGAGACATTAGAATGCTGACTTGATCAATCATCCCACATCCACCCTGGCAGTTTCTTAACACAAACTTTCTTCCTCCCTCCCTCTATTTTCCAACCACAGTCTGCTTTCAGTCTGGCAGTAAATTGTGCCCCTGCTCCAGTCCCACAGTTGTGTTCTCCTCAGAAGGCTCGGCTGAAGGTCAGGACCTATTGGTTTTTGGGATGTTTCTGTAAAGCAAAGGGAGCAAAGTATTCTGTGGCTGGGTATTCTCTTCCTTACTGGGCTCAGCTGGGTCATTGGTGGTGCCTCTATGTGCAGTTCTACCCCTAAAATAGGAAATTCTCTAATGTTTTGCCAGAGACTAGAAAACACATCTGTTGTCAGCAATGTAATAGCCAAGAAAAAGCATCCATTTACTTTAAAGTTATTTTCTGTTTTCATTTTTGTATGGCAACCATTTTTTCTAATAAAACTCCAAGAGTTTTATTTTTGGAGGTCATTGTCTTCTGAAACAACACATCCTTTAGAAAGGTTATTTTCCTTGATTCATTTCCAAATGTAGAGTTATTGTTGTGTGCTGGATGTTGTATTTTGTATATTTTTATATATTCTCGTGCTGTGACAGGTTTTTAAAGCTAATAGGGTGAAATGGGGTCCCTCTCCTTTGTGCTGAACTCATGGACATGGAAATTTACCTGGCCTGGTGACACAATTTTTGTCACACTCCTGACTGACAGTCTTGCTGGAAGGTTTTCACCCATGGCTTTCTTAAACTGATATATATATAATCATATAAATATATATACAACCGTGTTACCTGTGTTTCACCTGAAATCCCACATTTCGGGGCACACGGAACGTTCTATAATTGCCTTCAGCAGGGTTACACCCCTGTGAGAGCTGTTTTAGCATTTCTAAGGTTGTCTCTGAAAGTTTTTGCAGGTTATGTCTGATTTTAAAATCACTGCTCTTGTGATGATCATCAACCACTGTTTTGTTCTGATTTTTAACACAACCAGGCTGACTGGTTCAAAAGGTGTGTGAATTTGGCACTTGGGGATATGGTTTGGAGGTGAGCATGGCAGTGCTGGGTCAACAGCTGGACTCTGGTGATCTTAGAGGTCTTTTCCACCTTAATGATTCTGTGTCTGGGTTTTACCTTCTGTACCTGCTCACCCTGTGGTTATGTGCTGCTCCATCCTCCCTGCAAAGCACGTTGCCTTTAGAGATCCGGTCTATATTATGACCCAATAAAGAGTTTTATCTGCAGAACTAAGATGGCAACAAACCGTGGCAGAAGCCAGGAAGAGTTTGCTGGAGGATGAGAGCATAATAAACCAGCTTTCTCATTTAACCTGATTTATCACTCTACCCTGAGCCACAACACCCATTCAAGTCAGCAGGGGCTGCTCAGTTTTGCTGTTTTCTTTGCAGCTCTCAGTGTCCAAAAGAGGACTCATCAGGCAGAGTCCCTGACTCTGCTGCAGCACCATAAAACATGGCCTGGTGCTGTTTTCTGACCATCACAGCAGAGAGAGTGGTAAATAAAGCTAAACCAGGTTTTTTTTTTTCAGTCAAAATGTTGACAGCCATTTTGCAATTGCCATCTTGGCTCTGACACCTTGGGAAACAGCTCAATAATTAACATTTCAGTGGAGGTTTTAACTGTCTGCCAGTTCTGAGGAGCACCAAAACAACACCCAAACCCACTGGATGGAGCAGAGGTACCTGAGGTGGGCTGGGCATCAGGCAGTGGAGAGCAGCTGTCATGTTGGATGTGGTGCCATCAGATGGAAAAAAACTCCAACAGAATCTTAAACAGGGTGCATCCATTAAGTTTTCATTATATATGTTTGGCTTGAACAGTTACAACAAGGATTTAATTGTCTTTTGTTGACATTTAAAAAATTAAGCCAGCAATTAGGAAATGAAATAAGCATAACCAGCAGTGAGAAATGTCGGGTTGTTTTTTAAAATGTCTTGGTTGTAATAATTGTTAAATAGTGATTAATGGTATGCTGTCAGTCAGGGTAGGAGAATAATTCTACTCTAAAAAGCTGCAAGACAAAATTTCTTGTTACCCTCGGTTCTGCACTACCTGTTTTGTCACTTAGTCTAATACCAGAGTAATTAATTCCAAAGAGCTATCTTTGAAAAACAAATAGCCCTGGCTTCCTGCTGAAAATGATAGATATCACTCCACAGGGAGGCTAAAAAATAAACAATAGTTTATATGTATCACAGAAAATTGGACCTTTTAATTGAGAAGTGTCTAAATTCTCCAAGCACTCTCTGATTAGTGATTTCATATGTAAGATCTGTGGGTAAAAATGGGTGTGGTTTGGCACAATTTTTCAATGTTTGCATAAGTCCTTTGGTCAAAACAACCCAAAGTTTACAGAGAGTTCTCTGCAACATTCACCTTATTGCTAAGCTTTTCAGGATAATAAACAGAAAGCAAACCTTGATGGACCAAAGTGAAATGAATGTTGGTGTCTTGCGGACCACCAGGGACAGGTGGGATCCTTGCTGGTGGGATCCTTGTGGTCCATGGAATGCTGCTGCTGACGGTGCAGGATTTCCACAGGCAAGGCATTTCAGCCAAAACCAGCTTCCCCACATGGAAAAAGAGAGAAACCTCTCTGCAACAGCAATAAAATGATTGATGGTGCTGTTTTTCATTACAGCTAAGTCTTAAAGCATCCATTTATCCCATTTGTCTGTCCCATGCAGATTTTAGACAAAGTGACATCTTCTCCATGAGTCTCCTGAGCTTGCTGCTCTCCCTGAGGCTCGGCTCCTCAGTGCTTGTATTTTCCTCAGGACACCCATCTCTTTGCCTGTGTAAGTAGGATAGTGAATAAAGTATTCTTTTGTGGGGAATTCAGCAAGTTTATTGTTTCATTTATTGCTGCATTTGGATTTTGAGCAGAGCATGGAGCAGAGGGGCCTCACATGAATGCTGAAGGGAAGGGTGAGTATTGCACAGTCTGCATCACTGGCTGAGCTACCCTGATCTGGGCAGGGTCCTAAGGAACAGGGAATTAGGGACAACTTGTGCACAGGATTAATATCATAGCTTTAGACCTGACAGCAGCTTGGATCTTGCTTTCTAAGGCTTTTTTGGCTTTGCAACTTTATCACACGTTTCAGCCCTTTTATTTATGAAAGAATATCTTTAGACACCTTCCAGTAACTTTTCTATCAGAAATCCTTCTAATCAAAAGGTTTTCCATCCAAACTAGACCTGGTGTCCCACTGTGTAATGGGAATTATGCTTCCTGATTCCAGCTGACCCCAGGGTGTGGGTATCCAAATGTTGAAGAAAGGGTTGTGCATCAGATCAGAGCAGGGCTCAAGGGAGAAGGAGGAGAGCAGGGCACATAATATTTTGGCTGGAGGCCAAAAGGGAAAGGTTGTCATCCCTACCTGTCTCAGATAACAACATACACCACCTGTTCCCCAGGTTTCTGGTTAGTTTTCCCTGCTCTCCTCTCAAAGCTGCTCATATTTGAAACATACATCTACCTGAAAGGTGGTATTAAGATAATATCATAGAATCACAGAATGGTTGGTGTTGGAAGGGACCTTTAAAGGTCATCTTGTCATAATATGGTGCATGTGTCTCTGTCAGCTGCTCAGCAGCAAGGGATATCATAAAGTGGGTGGCTAAAGCCATTTTTGTACCATACCAGGTCATCTTGTTGTCACAATTACCATGCATCAAACCAGGTATTAGGTCTCTCCTCTTCCTGTTCTTATTACAAATTAATGGCACCAGGGCACCAAACTAGATGGGAAAAACTCAGGAGTTCAGCTTACAATTTTAAGCCTCTAAAAGAAATAGTTTAAAAAAAATGGAAACTAGAGCTTTTTAAGTGTTAATATCCTCTAAACTTAAAAATGTCTCCTAAATGTGGTAAGTTAACACTTGTTCCTGTCAAATTCCATTTCTGGAAGGTTTATGAGCAGATTACAGCTTTATGTTTTTCTCAAGGTATGTTTGTTTAAACTCCATCACAATGCAGCTATGTAAAGTCTGCTGTCTACATATGGCTTTTTATTTTTTATATTTGTATCCTGTGCCTGGATTTAGGTAGCATATAAGTTAAATTCTGTCATATATATTAAGCAGTTAAAAGTGATCCTAATTTTCAAGTGTCTATTAGAATGCAAAAGGAGTCATGGCACTTATCTTGCAGACTCATGCTTTTGAGATATAAATGTAAAGAAATTTGATTTGCTGGGCTGGAGTTTCAGGTCATGCTGAATTTATGCTTGTGCAGACTTTTCTGGAGGAAAGAGCCTTTGCTTATATCTTACAAGGGATGTGAGGTAATGGACTTTTACACTGAGACGTTTGTACTTCCAGAAAAGCTTTTACTGACCAAGAGCAAAGCCCAGCCACTCCTGCAGCTTAGATAAAATTAATTGGCAAAGAGGCATTCCGCATTTACTGAAAATGGAAATACAGTGTTTTGATAACTTTAGGGACTGCTTTTCTTCCTGGAATTGACCATTTGAACATGCTGAGGAAGAGATACAGTCCTGTTGGTGCATTGAAATAAATCTCAGGGAAATACATTAGCAGGCAGGGTATGTAGTTGTGGATGTGGGCTAAATCAGATGGCTGTGATTATAGATATGGAAGAGAAATCCATGATGTGAATTCTGCATGTATCTGTGTGTGCAAAATAAATCTTGACAAAATAACAGTGAAAGGATTTAGTGTATGCTGTGGAGTCAGAGTTGAAAAATAGTCCTGTGAGAGCTGCCCCCTTTTTAGTTGACGAAGACATAGGAATTTTTGTAACATACAGAAAATCAGGACTCTGTAATGTGTTCATTATCCTCCCATTAAAGATTATCCTGGACATAGAAATGGAATATAAGTTAGCTTTATAGGGGGAATATCGACTCGACAGGCTGCTTACACGGAGATTGATTTCATTATTTAGAAAGGCAGAATATTAGGATACATGAGCGTTTCTTTTTTTAACGGAGATGCTATGCTGTCAGCAGTGAAATATTACTGCAGGAGAGTTTTCTTTTTATACCCAGTGGTAAGAAGCATGGCTTCCTTTCTCGGCACTTCAGCCACAGATGCTATCGGCGAGACCATCTGTGGTGACAGATTTGTGTTATATCACTTGGAAACTCAGCGAAGCTGGTGAAGCCTCCTACTACAGGATATAAGTAGCTCCTGCTAAGGCTGGGATGTATTGCGGGGCTGTCTTTCTTCAGGGGGCAGAGCAGTGGGAGGATTGTGTGGATAGAGGCTCACAATAGCTTTCAATCACTTCCCCACCAAGCCTGGAAACGCTGGTGTGGATCTTCTGGGGCAACCTCTACACAAAGCTCCCTGCTCTGGGTGCCATGGAGGAGAGATCTGGACTCTCCTTGCTCTCTGTGAGTCACTTGCAAACCAATCTGATCTGGGGATGTCGAGGGGGGCATTGACCTCGGAGGGAGTCTGTGTAAGTGCAATACCAGGCTGCCATGTGGCCCACATCTCCTCTGGAGGAATGACTCTGCACAAAGGACCATTCCCCCAGAACATCTCCTCAACATTACATCATCCTACAGATGGTGGCACTTTGGCTCATGGGGGGCTTCTTCCTGCCCAGTCATCATTTTTTCTTCTCCTGATCTTCAAAATGATTTTGATCAGTGTTCTGGGGTATCCTAGGCCGTGTTGGAGCACCCTGTTCTAGTGGAAGGTGTCCCTGCCCGTGGCAGTGGGGCTGGAATAGATGATCTTTCAGGTTGCTTTGAACCCAAACCATTGTGTGACTCCCTGATTCCCAGGGTGACAAGCTCTGATGAACTGTGTTGTTAGCAAGTGACCACTGTGACCATGACACCATTGGGGCACTGCTGGGACTAAAACCATGGCACCACACAGAGCCAGCTGCCCACACCAGGCAGATTTTCAGCCATGAGCAGTCAATAAAGGGATCTTGATGGCACAGAGCATCACACAGCATCTCTGTGGAGTGAGACATGGCACAAACTGCTGTTTTGGCAGAAACATTGCAGAAATCCTGGTTGAGCCAAGAGTGGAAACCTCCAGCCTTCACATCTGTGACTGTTGAATGTATTTGGGGGTGTGTTAGATTGGAAAGACATTAATGTCTGCTAAGCATAAAAAAATGTGGGTTTAGACTGAGAAGCAATTTTTGCTGCTAATAACATTGCAATAGCCTTGCCTTGTGTTCAGATTCAGTAGGGCATGCTCAGATACCAAATGAGCACAGTTAGTTCAGCACTATGGAAGCTCTCCAAATATCTTGAACTGAGATTTACATGTTCCTCAGCTGCTCATTCCTCATCTCAAATTCTAACAAGTAACAAAAGAGATAAAAGAGTTGAGCACCTTTACAGGAGTTGACATTCCATGATGTCAAGCTCCCCACCTACTAAACAGAAGAGATCATCCATTTGGTCATGTCAAGAAATGTCCATGACTTCTTTCAGTAATAGAACCCATAGAACAACCAAAAATAAAACTATGGCATTTTACAAAATCTAAGTGATAACAAACACCTACTTGTCAGTATAAATTTGTAAAATTGTCCTTCCATCCTTTTAAAATAAAATCCTACTGATAGCTTATACTTTCAAGGCAACAAAGAGACTTTCCAACAGATGATCTGAGGAAATTGGTTTTTTATCTTTGTCTTTGGAAATTTAGACTTGCTGCATTTCCTCCACTATAATATTGCAGAGGGAAATCATAGCAGTGTTCTTCTGGGTGCTGCTCCTGCAAGAAGCACAGCCACCTAAAGTTTTCCAGTTGCTAAGATAAATATTGAAAGAGTCATCAAATGAACAGCTCCTTTTTTTGTGAAGTCAAGTATTTCCTAAAGGATAAATTGTCAATCAGTTAAGTCCCTAGCTGGAAGGTACAGCTGATATATCTTCCATGTGGTAGCTTGTCTCCTCTTTATTCTTTCTTTTACCCTTCCTCCTCCTTTCATTCTTCTGTGTTTGGACTCTTGTTTTACAAAGAACCATGCATCCAGAGCAGCTGGATTGATTGCAGGGGTTATTGCATGTTTGGCATCTGTGCTTGCCCCTGAGCAAATTCTTGACTCAAGTTCTCTTTTATTTTGCTTTTAGAAACTTGAACTGGGGATCCATTTAAAATCATCCATTTTAAAGCAAAAGGGAACCAACAACAAAGGCTGCTGCATTTAATTGTTTTTCGTTTTTATTACACACCAGAAGTATTTTCTACAATGAATGTGTTTTGAAAGGGAGAAGAAACTGTGGCTGGTTTTACTTCAGTATCAGTGGTGGGCCTTTGACTGAACTCCTTTTCATGAGGCATTTGTCAGGAGGGTTGTTGTTTGTGTACACAGACAGGATCAAGCTAAGCAGTGATGATTTGTGGTTCTAATTGTTGTTTTTTCTTGTTTATTGCATGTTTCAGTTTTTTTCAGTCTTCAATAGAATACTTTGATGCAGACCTCTAAAATTCTGCCTTAGCAGGTTGCTGGTACCTGTGTTTGTTTCTGTGGCCATGGGCAGGGTACAGGGTGATGGGGGAGGGTGATGGGGGATTGCAGGAGGTCTGTCTTTGTCTCCGAAGCTGAGCACTGGTCCATGCTATGTACACACAGAGATATTTCCCCTCCAATAACTCTTCAAACAGCCAAGGTGATCAGTGCTGGAATCCAGCTGCTCCTTATCTCTCTGGCTGTTCACTGGATAATTTACAGCCCTGGTAATGCAATGCTGTGAGGGTGTTACAAACAACGAGAGAAGCAGGGAGGGGAACCAGGAGCTCTTGTCAGCTGGACAGCATCATCCAGCCTGGGTGTGCTGCCTCTGGGCACCTCCTGGTTAAATTCCTGCTCTGAGCAGGCTGCTCAGGAGCCTCTCCAGGCAAGGTCTGAATGACACAGTCTGCATGAGGTCCTAATGAGGTTTGTGGGAGAAATGAAATTTAAATGCAGACAGGAGTTATTGCCATAGAAATGGCCATTTTTTCTCTTTTTGACAAAAAAAAAAAAAAAAAAAAAAAAAGAGAGAGATTATCACTATGCCACAAGTAAAAACCAGAGAAAACAAAAAACTTTAGCACAAATTCCATTCTTTGTTATGTTCTTGTCATGTCCTTGAAGCCTGGAAATCCACCCCATGGATAACTGGGGTCAGAACCCAGTTCTGCAGCAGACATGCAATGACTCTTCCATCAAGAATAACACTTTATTAACAATATGTTTAAGTTATGTCAGCTATCAGCCATTCATGAACTTTTATTGACAGCTAAATAGAACCTGAATGATTTGAGCTTTTGGCTGTCGTTCAGGAGGGCATTTGCTTTCAGGTCTGCCTTAACCTGCAAGTATGTAATTTGTTTCATTTATGGTGCAGCATAGGAAATGAACCTGGGTCTCTGGTGCTCAAAGGCAAATGCAGTAATCATCTGCATGACTTGATTCCTTATTCCAGTAATATGAAAATTGTCAATTATGGATGAATTATGGCTGCTACCGATACCTGTAATTTGGTTCTGCAGTTTTGTAAACATATGCAGCTGCATTTAATTGTATTTTACTAGTCATGTAATTCATTAAGGTGCACCTGCAGTCACCTAAGATACAGATATTAATGAACTGAAACGCTGTCTTTCATTGCCTACTCTTTATATTGACATTCCTTACAACTGTTTGTTTTTAATCACATATCTGTGTATCTGAGGTGCTGATATTAAAAAAAATTAAATGATTGTGAAATGAACACAGAGCATAGCTAGGTGCTACATTTTTAACTTCTGAAAGTACTTGCTAAATAATTAATTTAAACAATTGCTTTCCCATGCAAAGCCCAAGACTGGAGGAGAGCCGTAGAATCGATTTTTGCAGCAGTTATTGTGGCAAAGATGAATCATTAGATAACTGATTCCAGGGATGTGAGCTGCTGAAGCCCTTACTCTGTATTTCCATGCTCCAGTGGTGATGGATGTTGTTCAGCTCTGCCCAAACACAGTACCTTTACCTTTTAACTTCCAGTCCAATCTCTTGGAGATGTTATCTTCAGATTTTGGGAACACACTTATGAAATAGGCATTTTATTTTGCACAAATATGTGTTTAATATTCACAGCCTGTTCCTTCTCTGCTGCTGCTGGATATTCCTTTCATTTGGATTAAAGCAAAACCCAAGTAGATTTATTAGCCATGGAACCAGTCCTTGGTTCAGTGCATTTTGGAGAATGTGTGAGCAGAGCACTGAGAATTAAACCTACCCCAAAGCTGATTTTTTCCTTCTTTCAGCATTTCTCATTTGGCCTATTATTATAAGGTTAAAAATGGTTTTATGGCAGAATCTTGTGCCTTCAGCAGATCTGGGGCAAACTCTGGCTCCATAGGGAATTGCCATAACTTTGCAGAGGATAAAGATGGAAAAGGCAGTGACAGAGAGAGCTTCAGTTGCTGTCTGCATCCCTGGGAATGTTGCTCTGTGGCTGCTGTCTGTTTGGGAGCACTGGGGAAGAGTGATGAGCCCATTAGCTGTGAGCTGCTTAGGGAAACACAAACCTTTCCATCAGGACAGCAGACATGCTCTGATCCCCTCTCAGAGTTGGTCTCAGCCTGTTCCTGCTCTCTCCATCAGCTCCCTCTTGTCTCTGACAAAGTACCACAGTCAGGAACCTCCTTCCCGTTGTTCCTTTCTCCTTGAACAGAGTTTTGTTTCCCTTGTCCCCTCCACTTTTCCTTGCTTCCATTTAATGATGTGGTTACTGGTATAAAAAAAGCCACACCACTAAAGTTAGGTAGCACAGTACCTAAACAAAATAAGGTTATTGAGTCCAGGAAAGATGTAGACGTGCTTACCTGAGGTTACAAATGTTGTATTCCCATCCCTGGATCAAAGGCATTGTATTCCTTGAGAAAAATCTCTTTTCCTTTAAGAACCTGTTGGTAGATTGAGGATCATTCCTGGAAACAACTTGAACTCGTATATTCTCTTTTCAATTAAATATTTTTGGTCAGGAAAGTTTTCCAGTCTCTAGCTTATTAGAATACTCTTCCTGCCTGACAGAAAGTTGTTCCTCTGCCCTGTAATATAGGTCCTGGGACAAAAATAGAGTGAATCCTTTCCATACATCTTGACGTTTTCAAGAATGTGTAACATTTCTGTTGCAGGTTGGGGGGAAGGGTGTTAGTTCCGCTTTTCAGAAGTTCCTGTGAGCTGTGTGTGTATGATGACATTATGACAGGAAGCATTTCCTGGCCTTATGGGATTTTGTGATAGATGCTTTTGCAGTTGCAATATTTGTCACAAAATGGACTAATCCCATCGTTCAGATGAGGTACTTTGTGGCTTGGCATCATTTAACAGCACAGTGATGGTTATTGTAAGAGCAGGCTAAATATTCTTCAGCCTATCTGGGATATTAAGTTCTACCAAGCATCACACCTCCATTTCTGGAGGTGCTTTACAGATACAGTTTCCAGCTAGGAAAATGTCAAGCAAGAAGATGAATTGGAACCTGAATAGCAGGACTTACATAAGAAGATATGGGCTCCTCAGATGGAAGAGGCAGATATCAGGACAGATGCCTTCAATTAGAAGGAATTAAAGATTTATGTTCTAAATAACTCGAGAAAAAAAAAAACACAGGAAAGAATAATCCGATTATGTCTGTTCTGACATCTGTGCAAGTGTTGAAGTGTCCAAAGGCAGGAACATTTGCATGGGAACAATCAAAGTACTCATGTGCTCTTCTTATGCCAGAGTCTAAAAACAGATGAAAAAGTTAGCTTCATTTTTCTTCTCTTTCTTTGTTATGCCCATCAAAATTGTAGACAACTGAAGGAGCAAGTAAAGACAAAAGAAAACTGAGCTGCCATTTTTGGGGGGAGGGCTGGGAGATGAGGAAAGGTGGATAGGAATTTCCTGTACATCAGGTTGGGTATGGCCTTATTTACAAGGGAATTCTGTTCAGAAACCTGAGTTAATATGGCAACTTGTCTGCTTTGTGATTCTATTCTACTGACTGTATTAAAATTAGATATTAAAGAACAATTGAAATGCAGGAAAATGTTAACAGTAGGGTACATTTTGCAATCACTTTGTTCAAGCTGTGCTTTCCAAGGAAGTATGGAACAGATGAAGCATAGTTCCATTAAATTAATATGTTGGTTGAGGCATTTCAAAGTCCTCCTTCTGTGTAATAATAGGATTTGTGAGGAAAATGAGGTGCCCAAGTCACACAGGTTGGTTCATTTACCAGGTCTTGCACTTTAGGCAGCTCCAGTTAGGATTATTTTCTTCCTTAGACTCAGGTAAAATCTCCTCCAAAGTTTGGCTTTCACTGGACTTTGGAGCTCTTGGCACTGCTGACATCTTATCCACTTCACTGTGTGAGAAAACAAGATTTAGCCTTCATCTCTTCCTACACTCTTCACTTGAAGTTTCCTTTAAATGGGAGCCTCTTCCAAGCCACACATGTACCTGGAATTGAGATAAAACATCTCAGTCATTAAATGGGTCCTTGTCTTGCTGCATTTCATGCAGTGTTGGGAATGGCTCAATTAGTTTTGAGTTTGCAAGCACATTGATTTTCTGCTCCTTTTCCCTCTGCCAAGAAACGGACCCTGGTTATGACAGCACCTATCTCTGTAAGAAAATTCCACACACAGAAACAAGCTTCAGAAATAAATGGCTTTATTACAAACTCACAGAGTTGTATGGCTGCATTTGCTTTGAGCATTGATTTGTACACAGTGAAGTGCTGGAAGAGAGGAGAGGTGCATCCAACTCTCAGCTGACCAGCAAGTGCCATATCTAATTGATTCTTTTGTGCCAAGTGAAAATTGAGTTTTCTTGGCTTAGAAAAAGGTGCCTATTTCTGGAGTTTGCTGCCATTAAAACATTCCTGTTTATGCTCATCATTGCTATTGCCGTGTAGCATTGTCTTTTACTTTTGCTGCTGATTTCTAAGCACATTTAATTAATGAACTTATGTTTGTAACCTTAATGCTTGTTTTTATAATTGGTTCTTGCTCCATTGAAAGTTTATCCTTATACCTCATGTCTTTAATGGCTGAACACCACTCAAACACTTCACTTATGAAGGTTTATAGAGACCATGGAATTGCTCCATATACGAGTCAGTGTTTGGTTTCCTTCAGTCCATATTAAGGACAATTATCCTAAACTTGGTTTGTCTTGAATAAGGACAGAAATATGATTATTTTTGGCAACAATAGAAGTCCAAAAAGTACAAAAATAAAATAATTTTCTCTTTCTTACACAATATTGGCAACTTCAGGATGCTACAAGATGTGCCTTTGCCGACTTTCATCTCCCTAGGCTCTGCTGCTGGTTTCTGGAAGGCTCTCAGAGCAGAGCTCCCAGTGGAAAACACACAATGGCTGTGTATTAAACACAGCTTTAATTTGGAAAGAAGTGTGGGATAGTTTATAGTTTAATTGCTCTGTGGCTTCATCTGTCTAGAGAAGGTGGGAAGATGGGATATAAACCTTCCTCCGTTCTGCAGCTTGCCCGAGCCTCCGCTCCCAGCGAGAGCCCGGGAGCGGGTGGGCAGCTCCCAGGGCTGGGTAACACCTTGGCTCAGCCCTCCCACACACTGGGTCAAAATAGCTGAGCCAGCACCTGCGTGTGGGGAGGCAATAATTTAGTCCTGCTCCAGGCCAGCAGTAGCTCAGTACCCTTTCCCTCCCACGGGGAGTAGGTGCTGGTGATTCAGAGATGTGTCTCTGAGTCAGGTGGCCTCCCAGGGCTCTCGTGGGACGCTCGCTCCTGCTTTGGAGTGTGGAGATGCAGCAGAGTGGATCCTCACCAAAATATCCCTGGAAGGGGCTGATTGCAGCTAGTCTGAGAAGGTGTGAGGAACTGCTTTGTTTTTTGGTTCATAGAATCCCAGAATGGTTTGGGTTGGAATGAACCTTAAAGCCTATCCAGTGCCACCCCTACCGTGGGCAGGGACACCTTCCACTGTCCCAGGTTCCTCCAAGCCCCGTCCAACCTGGTCTTGGACACTACCAGGGAGCCAGGGACAGCCACAACTTCTCTGGGTAACCTGTGTCAGGGCCTCACCACCCTCACAATAAACAATTTCTTCCTAATATCTGATCTAAACCTACTGTCTGCCAATTTGAAGCCATTCCCCCTTGTCCTGTCACTCCAGGCCTTTGTGAATTGCTCCTCTCCATCTTTCTTGCAGCCTCTCTTCAGGTACTGGAAAGCCACAATTAGGTCACCCCAAACCCTTCTCTTTTCCAGGCTGAACATCTCAGTTATCTCAGCCTTTCTAGACTGTGTCCTGTCCCTGAGGTGTTAAAGAATGGTTTAACATCCTGAAGCTGAAATTTATATCCGCTCTTTCCAGCTGGTTGTTTTCTAAAGAATGTGCTGTAATGCACAGGAATGTGATCATAGTAAAGCCTGTGTGCCTGCAGAGATGTCATGAGTGTCTTCTTGTGCCTGCATTTCAAAAGGCAGCACTTCCAAAGATAAAGGAGGAATCTGAAATTGTTGAGGTGGTAGAAATTTTCTCGCAAATGGCTTTCCAAAGAAAAATATATTTCTTCACAAATCTGAAAATGCCCATCACTAAAAATGTCAGCTTAATGCAAATTAATGTGGAAAAGAATATTGGAAGTTTTCTCTGGTGTATCCCTTAAGGCACTCCTGAAGGACTGTAATGTTGCCTTCACTGCCTGTCTACTGGAGGGAAGGGAATATGCAAGATTTTTTCCCCAAGGCAGCAATTTCAGCCATGCTTAGATGGAGGGGTTTTTTTGGCTGGTTTTCTTTTTTCCTAGAAACTCATATTGGGAAGCAGATGGAATTATGTTTCTTTATAGCGTGATTTTCTAAAGTAACTTTTTTTCTCCTTTAGCTTTCTGACCAACTAAGCACCCTGGCCAGAAGAGAAAAGTCTGGTTAACAGCTTTGTTCTGAAGGTGTTGTGGGTTACTCTGTTACCACCAGACTTCCAAAGTATTTTTCCTAGTTCAGGCACAAGCAGAAGTGTCAGAGTTGCAGTTCTGCAGCAGGAGCTTCTATGGGTGAAGAGTTTGTTCCTCTGTGTGTTGCTTTCTGGTTGGGATTGTTTCTTGACTCAATCTTTTCCTGAGATTTCTGCAAAAGACTGTGACATCCTCTTGCTTCTGATCACTTCTGCTCCAAGACTAGCAAACATGCAGGAATAAGATGTTTAGAATCCACCCAAAACCCCAAGAAATTTCTCCTTTCCCATTTACTGGGCTGGGTTATTCACTTTCTGTTCCTAGACAGTCATTGCTGTCTCTCTCAAAAGAGCAGTGTTACTATTTCTTGTAAATACATTACCAGTGAACACTCTATTAGCTAAAATGAAAGTGTGATCAAAACCCTTCCTCAGGCAGGAGTGAAAGCAAATGAAAGAACAGGAGAGATTCAGGATTTTGTTCTGTCTTAACAGTAAGTGACTCAGACTTGTATAAGGTAACTTTTATTCCGGTTTTTCTGCACTCATGCCATGACATACTCATGTCTTGTTCTCTCTGTGAGGCGCCTGGGGTACTTGTGAAAAGGCTGTCATCAGTGCCAGGGAGAGACAAGTGCCGCATGAAAAGCGACAGTGGAACTTTTCCTGCTCCACCAGTGTCATTGCCTTGATTTTTTTTTTCGGAGCTGTCTGGAGAATAAAAGCTGTAGCTCAGCTCTTACGGCCATTCAAGCAAACCTGGCTATAAATATCCCAGCTGGCTCCACGTGGAGTGTAGTTTTTCACTGGGAGTGTTTGCTCAATCAGTGTCTCCTGACTGTCCCCAGGCATTGATGAGTCAAGGCTCTGCAGAGGAAGGGCTGCTCTCCAGAGAAACACTTTCCCCTAGACCTGGAAGGTTTGTGTCTCTTCCCAACACTCCTAAAAAGTTACGGTGGGAATTTTGGTCACCCTCCTGTCCCAGTGTCTCAGAAAGAATGGCTTGCATGTCTGGAATGGAGTAACTGCACTGCTGATTGTTGCTGGTACAAGAGTGGGGTACCATTGCGGGTCCCAAATGTGGTTGTTGCAGGACTGCTGATTTCCCAAATGATTGTGCATGGGACCCATGCAGCCCCTTTCCAGGTTATTTGACGGATATTTCCAAATTTTCTTACCCAAGGAAATTATTTTTATCCTCTTCTGTTACCTGTGAATGAATCCTGTAGTTCAAATCTTCAAATTCAGATTGAACGTCAGACTAAAACTTCATGGTAATGTAATTGTTTCATATGAGATCATTCCACTTCATAAAAGGTGTGTTCTGATGGTCTGGAAATAATGTTACAGAACAGAAATACCTCAGAACACTAATGCACTATCGCTGGAATTGTGTTATCTAAAAAATACTTGAAGTGCCTTTCTACTCTGCGCTGTGTCCAGAATCAAAATGAGGAAAGAAAAATTTTTAAGATAAATTGGTTTGTGAAAAATTTATGTGCACTTTACTAGTGCAGGCAGGATGTAATCTGCTTTGTATTGAATCTGCTTGAAAAAAAAAAAAAGCCACAATGATAATGAGATTTTTTAAAGGCACTTTTAAATTCATGCTGGCAAAAGACAAATAGTCATGACTTTTAATTTCTATAAACTTAACAGCTGGGGACAAAATAAAGCGTTATTAACTTAAGGGGTGTAAGGAAGTTGCTTTTGCTTCAAGGACGAAATAAGTTATTCTATTCTCAGTGTTATTCATCTCAGCTGTCTGTCTGATCTTTCTGCTGGTGCAGCCAGGCCAGTGAGTGGGTTTATTTATACAGCTTTTACTGTTAGCAGAGAGAGAAGGGGGGCTGGAGACATCTTTGGTGATGTCTGTGTTCCTTGTCCTTGGTAATGCCTGTGAAAACACTGATTGTGGAGGAACTGTGCTTCAGGGGCAAGTTGCTCTGCTCCTAAATGGGAGATTTCTTGTATTCAAAACGTGAACTGTGTTATCAAATAGTGAGGAGCTTCTTAACCTTATTTCATTGTTTGGGAAAATATTTGTCTCTTCTACCATGACAGCCATTAATGATAAAGGTGTTTGTCCTTGTCAGACTGAGTTCTTACACCAATTTTAATTGAATTAAGGACAATTTACTATTATCATAAGATAAATAAATAACAGTTATTTTTATTAATCACTGTATGTGCTTATGTATTGCAACTAAGGATCAGTCTGGTTGGGTTTGTCTTTCCTTTTTCATTTTTATTATAAATCTAGTGGTGATCCAAAGATTTCCACAGTTTCTCTGTACCCTTATGTGCCTGCTCTTTCTTTTGCCTGTTGAATTCAATTGCACTCATATTAGTGATTTATCTTTTTTTGTTGTGAATATCTTTGGTTGCCACTTGCAGACTCTTCCTGTATTTTCCTGGACTTCACCCTGGAAGAAGTCGTAGAATATATTGTGTTAATATAAACCACAAGTTCATGTTTACATACCCAGGAGTTTCCCCTGAGTCCCCAGTCTTTGCTAACTGATTTGTCATGGAGGTGAGGGGCACAACCTCTGTGTTTAGGAAATCAATAGCAGTTGCCATTTCCATTAAGGAGTCTTGGCTGAAGTTGTTCTGTCTTACATATTGCATTGCTGTCAGGATATGCTTTCACTTGCTCATGGCCTGAAGCTAAAATGGGGAGAGACCAAAAAAGGTAGAGGTTTTTTTCGTCAAATAAGCATATAATGTCTGTAGGATTGGGAAGGACTGGCCTGAAGATCGCTTGAGCAGAGAGGAAATATAGGAAAACTGGCATGAGTAAATGTTAAAAGAGGGTACTTACACCTGCTCAGCCAAAACAGAAGAGTAAAAAAATAAATATATATATATAGTTTGACCTAGTGTAGAAAAATGAGCAGAAGTGCCAAAAATTCAGAAAGATTGATCCCTCTGCAGGGAAGATGTCTTTGTGCACTGTAAGGGTAGCAAACTAATGCTTCTCAATAGTTCTTGACTGCTGTCTGATGGCATTCCCAGGCACCTGAAAGAAGGACCAATCTTGGAAATAACTGTGGGTAGAATAGCAGCAAGGAGCCCCGTTTAGGAGAAAATGTATTATTGCCATTGCCAAATTATGGCTTCTGCAAGGGCTTGCTTGGGCTGAAGCCCTTTATTTGTACCTGTTACTGTTCTTTTTCAATACTGCTGACCATCAAGATACATTTTGTCACCTTTGAAGTGCAGGAATGCACAAGTGCACCAGTGTGATGGTGTTGTTACAAAAAGAACTTGAGTCCCTCTAAAGTCTGGTGAGGAAATGGACTGAATCCAACCATAAATCCTTCTGAAGTCAGCGTGGAAAAATGCAAAACACATCTTTCATGATCTCAAATTGGCACTCACCACTTCCTCTAGGCAAGAGTGTCATTCAAAAGAGATTAAAGTGCACATGAGAAGGATAAACTCTCCTCCTCCTCTGGGGTGCTACTCAGAGCTTAATACCAGTGTTAGTACCCTCTTCTCTCACTAGAACTCTAACTTGATTAGACCCTGAGGTGGGACTAGAGAGATGCTTGTGGCAAGTGCAGCATCAGCACCAAGGCTGCAGGAGTCTTGGCCATGGATTCTTGTCCACAGCATCCACCACCCACCTAATGGTATGAAAATATTTGTCTCCCAAGGCAGTGCTAAGTTCACAGCAGTCACAGTGGTGTGGAGGTGGGCTTGAAGAAAATTCACCAGCCCAGGTTGTTTTCCATCATCTTTGTGCCTGGAAGAGCCACTGTGCCATTGCTTGGTCTCAGGCACTCTCTGGTGTAATCCAAATGCTCTGCCTTTCAACACCGGCCACCAGCAGAACGATGCCAGTGCTGAACGCTTTACTCACAGAAAGGAAAATCTGAGGGAAGATCCATTTCTATCAAAATTATTAAAGCGACATCTGATAGCCCTGTTTCAGTTCAGGCTTATTAAATACTCTCCATTTTATCCTTCATTTTCAGGGATTTATAATTTTGCTATAAAAATTCATTCAACCTTGAAACTTGGCATCCATCGTTTCGCTCCACGAGATATTTTTAAAGATACAAGAGCAGAAATATTCCTGTTCTGGCTATGGCTTAAATGGATATTAACTTTCAATCCTGCTGCACAGCACATTGGCAAGTTGAAAAAAAACTGCTGAAAATTACTGCTAAAAAATAAAAAGAAGCCTTTGCAGCAATATAGCTTGGATTATCCACTGAAATCTTGGTCTGTTAAATGTGGTCTGATACATTTTGAGGGTTTTTGTCCAGTTTAAGAGGAAGCTGCTGAGATGCAGATCCCTCTGCACTGTCCTTTGTGCAGGACCTGCTCCTCCTTAGCAGGGCCATGTCCCATGAAGGAAGGGCTTTACAGATAGGGGTGATGCCCAAACACAGCATGTCCTAAAAACAATGTGAACTGCGAATTTTAGCAAGTGGGCTTCAGCTTTGAGGGGTGGGAAGTCCCGTACCACACGAATGCCTGGCAGCTTTAATAGTTTGGCAGTGGGCACAGTGGCACTGAGGTTGTGTGCTCTGGAGAATTACTGGGAAAAAACCTTTCTGTCTAGACTTGGAAGAAATTCCTTTAGGTCATTGTAGGATGTCATCAGAGTTCATGCTGGGCAGGCTGAGCAAGGAATGTGTCAGTAATGTCTCGGGTACAGAGGGACAGTTGGACTCTCTCACGTCCTCCAGCCCATTTTTCACACATTTTTCAAGATAACATTTGCTCTGTGCTTTATCATTAGTGCTGCTTATGCCTCTCCCCATCCACCAGGCAGGCGCTTCACAGGTGCCTTAAGTGGGCCCTTATTTCTTAGAGCAGAGAAAGTTTTTTGGTCTCAGTGGAGGTCTCCATTTTCCTGTCCTTTTTTCCTAACATATCTGAGCCTGGTGTCTTCTTGATTTCACTGGCATTTAAACCGCTTGACATCTTTAGCCCTCAAGGATGCTCTGAGCTGTAAAGGCTCCTTGCAGAAACTGCTGTTCTGGAGTTAGAGGTGATGCACGATTGGTTGGCTGCTTCATGCACTAAAGAAATCAAGCAGCGTGTAGCTTCTCCCATTAAAAATTAACACTCTGCAGTAGGCAGTAAAGACCTTCAGTGTTTTGTTGTTAAGTAGCAAATAATGGAAAAACACCACCTTTTTGTTAAAGTAGGAGGGATGCTTCAAATTAAGAGCTGCCTCCTGTTATGTAGCTCTCTCCTCCTTGAAACTGGAGACTGGAGAAGGATTTCTGGGAATCTGGTTTGCTTGGATGTTGTTGCACAGTTCATATCCATACTGCTTTTACCTGCTATAGCCAGTAAATGTGTTAAGAGATGGATAAGTACCTGTAAGAGCTGATAGGATTTGGATATCCTTTCACATACTTTGTGCTCATGTAAAGCCTCACACGGCTGCAGATGGCTAATTTGAAAAGAGGCCTGTGGGAAATTTGGCATAGAGTATATTCGTTAATGCAAATAACAATAATTCATGTGGGAAGGAGTGAAAGGAGCATTTAAATGGATTCCAAAACTTCCCAGACATCTGTGAATATCCTGGGTTAAGGGGCTGCGCTCGTGCTGGGGGATTTGGTGTTTGTTTGGGGTGATGTGAAGGTGAACTGTGGGATGTCCATGTTCCCATTGATTTTGCCCACTCAGCCTGCACAGGGGGGTTGCCTGGTGCGTGGGGCTCTGCTGCCCTGCTGTAGCTGTCTCAAGCTGTTCCTCACTCTGCAGAGCAGCGATGATTTGAAGGCTGGGAAATGTCCGCGGAGTGGGATGCGGTGATCGGAGCAGACTGGTGGAAAGCAGGCACGTTTCCCCTGTCTGCCTCAAACAGCATAATGGCTTTGGCAAGGACCACAGAGAGAGAGATGAGAGGGGGCATTCTGTCCGGCCAACTGGCACTGCTCACGTCCACCTCCCCTCTGCCTCCCTGGTACATCGTCCCTCTTTCCGTGGCACCATCTAAATGCTAAACAGCAGGGCTGTTGTGTGCCTGTGACTGTGCAGCACTCTTGTTCCACTCCCTGCAGTTATCACACGAGGAAGAAAAGTAGTTATTAAATAATCGAAGACTTAGGAGGGCTCTGAAGCTCTGTCATGCAAATAAGAGGAAAAAATATGATGTTATAAGAATGAAGCATTTGTTTTGAGAAGGTCTCTAGAGTAATAGAAAATGAAGTCTATCTGTTGAACAGTAATGTAGCAGAGGGGTCCTTCAGCTCATCTGGCACTTGGCAGGGTATAAAAGCTGGTGCTCACAGTCTCTGTCTAATTGGGAGTAATTGCAGTAACCAAGAGGTGTGATAAGACCAGTCAGAATAAATGCTATTAAACATGTGTAACATTATTATGATGATTGCTGTGTATCGGTGCATAGTTGCTGGTTTTAATTTTAATTTTAACTTCCCATAGAAATGGTCTACTGTCAGCCACCCAGTTGTCCCGTTCAGTGCTAAGACACCTGAATTGAGGCTGTCCTGGTTGCTTTACCCACATTTCCCTGTGCTACTCGGTGAATTCTGTCCACAGCCTCCAACACATCCTTTATGGAAAGAAAAGAGCAATGTCACTTTGAGGCAGATCCACAGGGTTTAGACCAACTTTCCATTTCCTCAGTTAATTACCAACATAATCTCTAGATAATCTCTTCTCAAGTCTATGAAGATTGGATGCCTTTGAATTCAGAGGACACTTGGTCTTTTTGGATCGTAGCCATAGATTAAACTTCTTCAAAGTGGAGATAGCTGTACTTTCCTGCTGTTGATTGAAACATGCCACTGAACACTTCTGAAGCTGGATAACCCCTCCAGGAACACAAACAATTGCTGGCACCCCATGTCCTCCCAGCTCAGAGGTGCCAAATCCCATTATAACTCATTTCTGTGCAGGCAGTCAATCATAGCCTTGTTGTTCAGTGTGTAAGATAATTTTCCAGTGTTACTAGGAATATTTTATCAATAAGAAATCACACAATATGAAAGAGATGTTTGCACCAAATTGGTCAAATCACATCTGTAATTGTGGTGTTATGTGTTGTTATGGCATCGACCTAAACAGGGGAATTTTCTGCCCATATTTTCTAAACTATCCTCATCCTGACTGAGTTCTTACATCTCCCACAAAAGGAGAGATCTCCCATCTGCAGGAGATATGCCCCTGTGGCTTGCATTCCTCTGTCTTCAGTCCCAGGAATATTGGCTCTGCAGAGCACCTCCCTACAGAAACCTCACGGGATTTCTCTGATCTCACCTGAAGGACCTTGGCAGAGAATCAGAAAACTTTCAGAGGAAAATTAAACAACAAGCAGTAAAACTTATTTAATGAACAGATTTCCCTTATCCTGCATGCTTTCCTTCTGTATCACCCACACCACCTTTCCCAATTTGTGCAGGTATAAGTTAATCTAAGGAGCCCTTTTCCTACTCTGGGCATGGCAGGGAGTGCAGGATCCTCTGTGTCTCTTAGGAACCACATCAAACCTTCAATCTCATGCCAGGTTGTGCCTCAGTAGCCTCTAAGACCATTCCTGGACCTGCTTTTGTGGCTCTGCACTTCTGATGGGCTCACTAAAAGTGCTGAGGACTGAGAGCATGAATCCATTTTGTGTTCACTATCAAATGCTTAATGTATGTTTTCCTGCAGGGCATAAATTTAAATTAAATTTTTCTTTTTAATTGATCTTACACTTCTAAACTCTTTCACGTTTAAAAAATGCAGATACCTGCACAGTCACATTAGTGGGGTTTGTCTTTGTTTGGTTTTAAGATTGTGTCTCTAGAAGAAAATCTGGCATTTAGTTTGCAGATGTTTGTTTACAAACTAAACTCTGCCCCAGATCTGAATGTAACACAGTAAATGTCTGTTTGGTTTCAACACCAGATATGACCCATCATTCAGATATCCATGCAGTAATTTCCCATGAGCTCTGAGGAAATCATTCCATCTCCCAGTGGACATCCAGCACCATTTTCTATTGTATTTGAATTTTCTTTGCTTGTGATATTGCATTTCTCCCCCTCCCCAGACACATATAGTCATTCCAGTTTCTGGTAATAAGTTTTTTGATCAGGTTTTCTTTGTACTGTTCAGCTTTTGAGAGCTCACCATTGGGGTAAATTTCCCTTTCATCTTCATGTAGCCTTCTCCTCCCCTTTTTCTCTGAAAACAACTGAAATTGGTAAGGAAGAAAGTTGCAGTGCAAACACAATTTGCTTGTTTAGTTTGAAATTGTAAATCTCCTTTTATAAAAATTCTCCCTACAGTGAAGGAAAAAAACCAACCAAACAAAACCCCAACAGTTATTTTTATCTTTTGACATTAAAATCTGAAATTTCTACTTCTGAAGAATAAGACAACTCTCTCATTTACCAGCTGTATATTTTTTTACAAATGTCAGGCTTGGTATTAAATGAATGAATGCATGCAAATGTAGCTGCAGACCTAAATATGTGCCATAAAGGCATCTGAAATGATGGTATTAGGGTTGACACCCTTTAGGTGGAGGGAAAGGTGCAAGATTCATTTCTGCCCTACCTGGGCCTGATATTTTGAATACTAGCTGCAAAATACAGCAGCTGAAGAGTTTGTTAATCAAATCCTGCTCTCTGCCAAAGTAGTAAAGATGTGACTATGGCTCAAATGTTTAGAACTCTGAGATGTAGAGAAGTGGGCAAAAAATAGCTTTCAGAGAATGGCAGTGATCTTGGTTTAAGGTAGGAAAGTCAGACTTGGCTTTCTGCTATGAAATGAATAGAAAATGGCCTTTAATGCAAGCTCTGAAGGCACCGACCAAGCAGCCAGCAAGGTGTGCTATTGTTTGGTTCCACACCCATTGTGAGAAGCAGTAGGGCCAGTGGGACAGTTATGGAGGGGATGCACTGGAATCTGTTTCCATTTCTTCAATTTCTTGATTCATCCCATTGCTCCTGTCACTGCATTCAGCCAGGAGAACAGGGAGTCATAGAATCCTAGAATGGTTTGTGTTGGAAGGGACCTCAAAGACCATGCAGTCCATTTCCTCTGCCATGAGCAGGGACAGGCTGCTCAAAGCCCTCCAGCCTGAATTGGACATTCCCAGGGAGGGGGAATCCTCCAGAGCACTCATCCTTCTGCCTGCTGGGTTTGCTTCAGGTTGGGCAGGGTGTGGTTCCAGGGGTCTCCCTCTCACTGTCACTGGTATTCCTCAACATCCTCACCCCCTCCTGCAGCTCTGGCACTAAAGAGGAGGATTCCCTCTACCAGGAAAGCTGTGCCCACTGCTGCTGGATGGAGCTGGAGCAAGGGCAGGGCACAGCCTGCAGCTGGCACTGGGAGGGCAGGGTGTTCCCCTGAGCTGTGCCAAGGCAGCTCTGTCAGCCAGGGTGGGTGCAGCACTCACAGAGTCCAGGGCTTTGTGCCGGGTGGGTACCAAAGGTCCCCAAAGAGCTGGTAGGGCTCCAGTGCCCTTCTGTGCCATCTGCCCTGGTGATAGTGGTGGTGCCCTGAGCTTTCCTGGTCTCCAAGTGCTTCCCAGGGCTTTGTTTGTAGGTGTGGGAGGGTTTGTCTGCTGCTGCTCCTGGTCCCACCCAGGTCCTGCCAGCATCTGTCACACGAGCTGCAGGCACCGCTGCCTCTCCCGGCTTCCCTGGAGGTTCTTCCAGCTTGGAAAGGCCCCTGCACACCCCACTCTGCTGGGAATTGTGCCAACACCAGGGCTGCTGTCCTCAGCAGCAGCATTCCAGTACCGAATGGACAGAAAAGCCATAAACATTTACCCTTGGTCTGTGTCCCCCCTTCCCTGTGCCTGCCGTGGAGTGATCTGCAGGCTGGGAGAATCCCTGGGAAACTGTTACAGTGACACAGCTCTGTATTTGCTCTCTTTTCCTGCCATGCTCTTTAGTTTGCCAGGGCTATGAACTGCATCCAAAAATCCTGTGAGCTGGACCTATTGTATTAAGGACTGGTCTTTCTGTGTCCAGAAGGAGTAAAGGCTGCAGCACAGGAAAGGTTTTTGGCTCAGCTCAGCAGATGAGCTCTGCTGGCACCAGTGCAGCCCTGTCAAATGCCACCAGATAAAGCTCTAATCCAGGGCCAGGTGTAAAGCCAGATGTTTCAGGCAGGAATGTCAACTGCCTTTTGTTCTCTGAAATGAGGGCTGTGTGCAATCTCAAAGCTGCAGTCTCACAAGAGTGACACGTGTGGATTTAGTGAGATTTTGGAAAGCAGTGAGCATGTAAAAAGGTCTAAAAAAAAAATTAATAATTTCTTGTGCTGAGCTTGTTGACTGTAAAACCTCCCTGCTCTTATCTGCTTTGTTATACAAATCACAGTCTAAAATAGGAAGTGTGTTTTACCTCGACATCTGTGTGCATGTACACCAAACACTTGAAAAAACATTAGTTACCATTTGGGGTAAATAATTTCTCAAGGGAAAAAAGACCCTCCTGAATTTCCAAACCAAATGGGATCAGATCCTTTAAAATTATAAAATAAGCCAGATCCCAGCTGATGTAAACTGGGATAATCTCAATGAAACCAAAAGAGCAGTTCAGACTTCAACCAACTAGAAATGCAGCATGTTTAACGAGAAAGTTTCAGAAACAAACCCTTTATTCCTTTTACTGTTAGAATATATATTGTGGCAGGATATCTGCAGGCAGGAAAAATAAGGAGTTCCCAAAATGGTTAAAAATATAGAAAATACTTGGGCACTGCTAAAAGGTGTTATTTTTTTACTGAATGTGGCTTATTACTTGCATAATTGGCACAAAATAGAAAGCAGTTCACAAAAATGGTATTGTTTGTACTTCTGTAATTAAGATTGTATCAGTATTTCAAGGGCATAATAGCCAGCTAGAAAAACGCACACAATTACAGCATTAATTCCTCAGGAAGTAGATCTTCAGCCAGTTTTTGTAGGGAAAACACTGCTTTGGTCAGTGACCAGGTAGAGGAGTCCAAAGAAAATCATTCTGGGTTTCAGCATGGCATCAGGTGCTCTGCATTCCTCACATAATTAAAGCCTAATGTGGAAGCGATGCCTTAACGGATTTAACAAGCAGAAATGCAAATATTAGACAGACTTAGCGTGTTCCACTTTTGCAATTTATTAATTGCTGTAAATATGCAAAGGTATGCAATTAAAAGAGCAAATGAGTATTTCTAATTAGGATGGAATGGTAGCACATTTCATTGAAGTAGGACACAGTGTGCTACTTAGCTGTGTGTACGTTTTTGCCAATTAGGCAACACGGAATTCTCGTCTGAACAATTGAGCCTTCTGTAATTGGCAAACGAGCACTGGAGCACCAAAGTCCAAAAACAACATTTATATTACCCTGTAACACAACGGGGTACTTTTGGCCTCCTTTGCATCTGGGGAAAGGGATGTAATTCATTGAGAAAACCTGAGCCTGCCTGTGGGAATGTGGCTTTTTGGGGCTGCCCTGCTCACAGTCACATGAGCAGAGCCTGGCACTGGGACACCCAGGGCAGTTCTGCTTCCTGCCCCTCGCATTTGTTCACTCAGTTGTGTCACTCAGCAAGTGGCAAGTGTCCCCAGCACGTGTCCCTGTGCCACTGAGGGTTGGATCCTGGCTTTCCTGGCAGTCCCAGCAGTGTCCTGCAGCCAGGATATCCTCAGTGGCTGAACACCACACAGACATGACACCAGCACTTTCCTAGAAAGCACTGAGAAACAGGTCTGAGCTGGAATTACAATGGAAATGTAACTCTAGGTTAAATTAATTTTGATCTGATCTCCTCCATGGAGCTGTGTTTTTGTGGATGCACATGTGGGAGAGGGGTAATCCCACAGGATGTCACGTGTGGGATGTGCTAGGGCTGTGTGGCTACTTGGACCATGGCAAATGAGCTGCTGGCAGGCTGGGATAGCTGAGCACTGTGCTGGGGTACAGCCCTCAGACACTGATACCAAATCCTTCACCTCAAGGTGAGCAAACTGATTTTCTGTGCAGCCAGGAACATCCCACTGAGTCCTCTCCATTTTAGATGAGGGGGCACTCGGAGCAGGTGGAAATCCTCATAATTGCTGTGCAATGCTCAGTCCCATGGGAAGATTTGTGTTTGCTGGTTTAGCATATTTGGTAATTTTAAGACTAGATCTCTTCCTTTTTTTCCTCATCTGAGAGGAATAGAAGAAGGGGAAGTCAACGTTCTTGGTCAAGGTCTTTTCATACATTTCCTGTATGGAAAAGGATGCTACCAGTGCAAATTGGAGCCACCAATGTATCAGTCATGACATCATTTCATACTGATGTGGGATTGGCAGGAAGAAGAGTTTAGTCTGCTTGTGAGGAGCTAAAAATCTGAAATAGCTTTGGAAAGCCCTTGAAGAAGCAATGGAGCACAGGGAGGATGAGGAGAGGAGTGGTGGAGTGCAAAGACTCCCAGCCCAAGGGCTCACAGGAGCTGCTCAGAACAAAAAAGTGCCTCTGGTTCTGTAGTGCTCAAATGGGTTTGTGGCTCTTCTTCCCTTGCTTCCCATACAGTTTCCATGAATTTAGAATCTCTGTTGCAGAATGACTGAGTTTAGGGGCTTCATCTGGGGAAAGGAAAAGCCATTTTTCAGTTGTATAATAATTCAAATAAACTTAGACTTAGGCTGTCCTTAAAGAACTGACTGACAGTTTCTGTGACAGATGAAATAGAACATTCTGGGGTTGCAGAATAAAATACTATAATTCAGACTGTAGCAGGCAGCCTCCTGCCCTGAGCCATGACCCCTCAACTGATATTCTTCCCATAACCTCCTGGAATATTCCCAGAGCCTCTTTCATGGTGAAAGGTATCTTGCTTAGTGCTTCTCCTATGCTCAGAAGGCACAGGCCTGTAGCTATAAATAATTACTGACTACTCACACTGCCTTGCACAAAGTTCGGGTTTGAACTTTCCTTCAGGTACCTCTGTGCCTGCTCCTGCTTGCTGTACCTGGGAAAAGTTGTATTTTTTACGTCCAGCCCATTTGCTCCAAGTTAAAGTCATTCTGTCACTTGATTGAGATGCTCAGACAGGGATTAAGTTCCGGGCCTTTTTGGTGATTTGGGCTTTTCTTCCCATCTTGCTTCTTTTCCTGAGGATAGTTATTAAAACCTTGATTTTTTCCTTAAAGGAAGGAGTCAGTCACTCACCCCCAGGTCACCAGGCTGAATGTTTAACACCCCTGTGCTCCAGGGTGAAACACAACCAAAAGACTGAGGTCTGCCTTACTACTGCCTTTCCCAACTTTACTCCCAAGTTAAGATGTCCCTTGCACACAGGTGAGGCAGGGGTGGGGAACATCTACAGCTCTCCTCACAGGGAAATCCCCCCAATCCTGGCAGCTGCCCCAAAGTGGAGCATTCCCTGTCACACCACCTTTGCTAGAGTCAAGCCTGTGGTGGCCCAGCCAGGGGGGGTCCACTCTGCTGGGCTCACTGGAGGAAGGGTCCCTCCAGGCTGGGCTCCATCGAGGCCACTCACTGATGGCAGAAAAACCCCAACTTTTACCCATGTAAAATCTTCACACCAGCCCATGGGGCTGCACCTCTGTTTTCTTTTCAAAGAACAATTATATTTGGTAATATAACAACAAATGCCTTTTGCATCATGCCTGAGTGTGGTGTGTTGAGCTGTGTGCTCACAGATTGTGCTTCAGTGGAATGAACCATCTTCCCCAGCTCTCAACAGCCCTCAAGGAGCTTTGCATCAGATTCTTTGATGTTGGTTTTTTATTTTTTTGCCAGACCTCCTACCAAAGTGCTTTACATCAGTCAAGCTCACCAGATGCTGAGCTTCATATTTTGAGTGAGGGTAACTTTCCTGATGTATGGAAGGTGTTTAGTCCTTTCTTTTGACCTTAGCTTTAGCTTGCTCATATTTGTCACTGGAGAGAAAGGTGATTAGGAAGATCTATGGCCCTCAGAACTGATTGCAGACAGCAGATATGCAGCACTGACAGAGTGGGCAATTGCTGATAGAAGTGTTTCAAGTTTAGCACACTTTGGATCCCAGGCTCACATCTCCGTCTGCTCTATTTGAATATCTCCTAGCACGATTTCAATATTTACTTCCTGCAGAATAGAGAACATCTGGGATTTATGTGGCTGCTCACAGGAGTAAAGAAAAAAAAAAGAGAAGTGTTTCTGGGGCTTTGCCTACAAAAGCTTCAACTTTCTGAGCAAAGTTAAATGGTGTTTGGCAGTGCTGCAGTAGAAAATTAGAGAGAAAATGGTATAAAAACTCCTGTTAATACCAAAAGAACTTGCATTCTGCAGAATTTGGCATAGCAACAACCTGCATCCCCAGAACTCTCCCTGTGTATTTGAAAATAATGAAGTGAGAACAAATTGGGTTTGTGGAGTACATTATACGTGCCAACAGGCTTGTTTGTGTGTGTCTGAGATAAATCTGTGTGTGCCTGTGTGTATGGGGGGTAATTGTTTTCTCTGAGTGCTGGGAGATCCCCTCCCTCCCCGAATTCACATCACCACTGGATGCTGTGAATAACAAAATCCTGGGCTCTGCCATTTCTACCTCTAGACTCAGTTTCCATGTAAAGAGGTTAATGTTAGCTAAGACTGAAGCGGTCTGCTACTTTTGAGGCTTTTGGGAATATTTTTATGTCCTTTTTGCTTTTAATTGCCATTGTCCCTGCTTCATCCTCTCCCTTGTTGCCACTTAGTCCTTGCTGAACTGAGGAAATGGCTTTTACACGGTGTTCTGTAACTATTGAGATCTTTGATTATAAAAGGTGCCTGCTGTTTCTTCTGCCTTCTGTAACTGTAATTTGCTCAGGGAAGGAATGGTGAAGGCTGCATTGAGGGGGTGGCTGGAGCCTTAGGAAAGCCACCAGCATGAAAACACTGCTCTCCTTTGCACTGGGGGCTCTTCTGGCCCCTCAAAAGGGGCTATTTTTGTCAACAAAATAGGGCTCCCCTACAGTGTCAGGGCTTTGTTATCCCAGAGGAAGTTAGCTGAATTTCAGGACAGCACAGTATCTTCCTGTACCTTTGGTGCTGTGATAATTTATGCTCCATTGACAGCGTGCACCTGAGCTGACACCTCACACTCAGTACAGTCAGAGCCTGAAGTGCTGCAGTAATGCCACAGCACTTCCACTCCTGCACTGCCATTCTTCATCCCATGAATCCTGAGTCCTTACCTGGCTCAGGAGAAATTATTAGCACTGGGCTACACCCGAGCCAGATAATCTGTGTGAGGTAAAGTTGCTCAATGCAAGAGTTCTTGCAAAAAGTCACAGCACACTGCTGCTAACTCAGAACTGCTGCTATTAGGAATTTACAAATTCTCCTACCTTTCCCAGCTCCTCTGTGCACACTTCTGGCTACCCATGTCAGAAGTTTTCTCTGCTTGTTTTCCTTTTCAATCCTACAAATGTATCAAAGTAAATGTTTTATACAGCAACATAGTAATGTTTTTATCCAGAATTCTTGTGTGTCTTACTGACACATGTCAAGGCCAGGGCACTGCAGGCAGGCAGTGAATCAAACCAATCTTTTAAATGTTGGCAATATGGTGTATGCTCTGTATATTTATTGTTAGACCATAAAGCAAGCTCTGGACTTCATGAAATATTTGGATTTGCTTTGCATGTCTGGAAAGCCAGTCATGTATGAAAGTGCTGGGTGTGTGGCACGTGCACGGAGCATCTGTGTTGTACATACACATTAGGAGTGATGCCTCCCAGGGGCATCTCTGTGTATGCAAGAAATGCACAGGCTGATGCTTGCTGAGCAGGCAGGATGCTTGGTCTTCCAGGAAATCTTGCCTGGAGCATATTTTGTGTGGCTCCACAGCACTGGGGATCCCCCACGCTGGCCCATTCTTTCAGAGCAGTCTTTCCTGAGGAAAAAGCAGCCCCGTTTGGAAGTGGACTGGTCACCAGGAGGTGATAAAGTGCTCATAGTTGGGGGGAAAGAAAAAACTCTGACATTTCTGTAATCGCTTGGCTGCTGTGCCTCATATTGCAGCAGAGTCATTCTGCATGTGTGGGTACCTATAATAGAGAGCGATGGTGTCATTAATCTCAAGGGAACATCAAAAGTCTGAACTGTTTCTAAGCACTGGTATAAATCAGTTAAGTGTTGTCCCTTCCACACAGTCATCTGCTCTGCTTTCCTAATAACTCTGATACATCCTTTCTCTTTTTTTTGACACATTTCTCCTTAAGCATAGTGGTAAAATGTACCTCCCGACATGAATCACAGTTTGTACAGACTTCCATTCTTGGATTTTAACATCAATTTTACCTTAGGATAGTTACAGGTTGTGACTGTGCCTACTCAAGGTATATTATTTCCATATCATTTTTGTGTGAATGTGGTGGTATTTATTCATACACAAATAAAGCCAATAAAGCACATAGCCAGTGCATATTTTATTACTAATGTAGCATTTACAGCACTTTATTGTTAACATAAAAAAATGGTACACATATAAAAAGCAAATGTTACAGCATAAATCATCCTAAATGTTCAGCCAACGTGACCATCTCGTATAATGTTTCCATTTATCAATCAATATGTCAACATGCCTTGATGCTTCAGATGTAAATTATCACCTAAGGTGTCTTTAACTCCTCAAAATGTCATCAGCTGAACCGAGCTCATTCAAGTTCACCTTTTAGCTTTTTCCCTGAGATGCTCACTGTCCATCAAATAAGTGAAGGAGGCCAGAGGTTGATGAATCTTAATTGGATTTCATTATGGGGCAATAGAGCACCTCAGGTGCCAGATAGTGCCATGGTACTGAGGAGCAACGTCCTGAAGTGGGGCTGTGATGCAGCAAAAGCCAGCCTTTATCATGCACTGCAACACTTCATGACACATTATGGTTCCCTGCTTTGTCCCCACTGAGGTGTAAAGCTTGGTGCAAACTAAAACAGCCACATTTTAGCTTTGAGACCTATTTAAAATACATTTGTAAGCGTGAAGACTTCTGAATGACTGAATTATGCTGTAAGGCAAGCCCAGTGCTTTATAACTTCTATCATTACTATGATCTGCTGTTCTTTATTGCCTCTGATCCAGGAGAGAAATTGTATTCCCTCACTGCAAGTAGGGCAAGGCAAACCAAAAAAAAAAAAAACCCTTCACTCACGAATTTTATGGTGTTAATTTGCCACATATTAATTTTCACGTATCATTTGAGAGCAAACAAAGAATTAAAGTCGTTCATTCGGTAATAAAACTCTTTTATTCAGAGTTGTAATTAGGCTATATTATTTTCAGTTTCCCTTTGGAGGGTTGGAGGCCATGAACAGAAAATGATTGTGCTGCTATTTCGTGTGTCAGAAAGTCTGCTTATGCACTGGCTTTTAGCAAAACTGCCTGTGAGATCCTGGAGAGGTTAGAAAGGCACTGCATGGCCAAAATATACTGGATCCAAAACAGATATTTGGGATATTGCAGCTACTGGTGTTTATATTTCTGTGTCCCAAAGGTTCAGATTCTGCATCAGCTGCATTTTGCCATTTGTTAGAAGTTGTCATCATCAGTTTGTCCTCTTCTTTAAAACAGAGCCAGGTACAATGTCTGTTTGCTAGAAATCATATTCTATGATTAGGGCTGTGTAATTAATTGATAGGTCTTTTTGGGATTGTGTTGGGTTTTTATCTTTTGGGGAGTTTTTGAATTAGTTTGGTTTGGTTTTTTTTATTTTAGTCATGCTGGAAAAAAGTATTTTTTTATTAGCAAAAAAATTAGGTGCCAACTTAGGTTACCAGTTTGAGCAAAAATTATGGCTCATATTTCTAAGGATGTTAAGCTTCTTTCTATATTTAATTTTTAATGTTAATATTCTGGCTTTTTTATAATTACCAAAGCAGATTTTAATATTAAAAAAATTCACAGTGTTTCACTATGAAAATATTAAATGAGCACATCAAATTTTGAAGAATAAACACCTGTTTGGCCCAAAAGTCTTCATGGACATCACCTCAGAAAGGCAATTTTGTATGTGCAAACCACTCACTTTTTAATTCTTCGTTTCTCAGGTCATTAGTTTTTCATTATTTTTTTCTTTTCCCCTTCAAAGATTTTGTTGCTTTTTTAGGGAAAAACCCAAACATATTCCCTCCTAACATTATCTGCTTGGGCTAAATCTTGTTTAACAGTATGCATTAACATTTGCAAAACCAATAAAAATTCAACTTAAAAGATGACAAACAGCAGGACCACTCTAAATCTCACTGCAGAGATAACTGTGCTTTGGCTGAACAAATGTGCTGTCTCTTCCTGGCATTGCAAATGGCAAATAATTTAAAATTGTTTCATAAATAAAGGATTTTCAGCCAGCAAAAGACCACCTTCATTTCTGAGCTGAAGCTGGTAATTTTCTTGTGGGCTTGCAGTTGTTAGGGAAGGAAACAGAGTTATGTGCTGCTGTCTGCACCACCAGGTATCCTGCTTTGAATCCAATAACTGAGCTCAACAGCCTCAAGAGGGTATTAAACATCAATATCCTTTCCTCAGTGAGAGCTAATCAGTTCCATCTCCTCTACCTTTTGGGATAAAAAGAGACTGTCTGGTTGCTGCAGGATTTATAATATTTATAGGTGCATTTTATATTCTGTTTCTGCCTGCCTTTGTTTCCATCTCTCTCATTTGCTTTATTTATATGGGATTGTGTGAGATGATTGTAACACCACAAATTGGATCAAGGGCCCGACCTGGACGATGCATCTGCCATAGGAAAAGCTACAGTGGTTCCACTCAGAGAATTGGATCTATCTGATGCCTTAAGTTTTAGCTTTTATATTTTTCAGATCCTGCACTGCATTAGTGCATAACTCTGAACTCCATACAGAGTGTCAGTGAGCTCTCCTCACATTTTGGTCAGACAGAACAATCCTTCCAGGCCTGAGAACCAGGGTCACCATCACAGGCTCAGGCACTGAAAAGTATAAACAAAAGTGAATTGGGGAGTAGCAAACTGGGGGAATATGAATTCATTACCTGAAGCTGTAACTGGAGAATTAACCCCTGATATGCAAATAGACCAAACTCATATCTGTCTGAAAAACTCATGACCATCTTAGGTGTAGCCTCTGCGAGGTTTTGACTGTCCAAGGTGCATCTGTTGAAGGCCTTTAATAAATGCCCACTTTATCCTCCTAACTCTGACCAGCCTCTGTTCTCAGTAGCCACTCCAAGGTATCATATCTTTATTCCTTATTTTCACTTTATAAGGACAGCCCCCAGGGCTAAATGGGCACTGTGGGAATTCTTTGTCACAGCAGTCACCAAGGAGCCTTCACCTCTCTGAAAGTGCTCCATCCCTTGGACACCTGGGGGTGCCCACAAGAAACCTGGACAGGGACCATTTACAGTGACCTGGGGTGGCAGGATGAGGGGAATGGCCTCAAACTGCCAGGGGGCAGGGTTACATGGGATATTGGGAGGGAATTCTTCCCTGTGAGGGTGGAGAGGTCCTGGCTCAGGTTGCCCAGAGAAGCTGTGGCTGCCTCATCCGTGGAAGTGTCCAAGGCCAGGTTGGACAGCCTTTGGAACAGGCTGGGATAGTGGAAGGTGTCCCTGGGACAGGATGGGCATTGATGTCCCTTCCAGCTCAAATCATCCTGTGATTCTGTGATTGATAACACAGTGGGACCCTGCTCCTGATTAGGCTGTCACTGCATTTTTATAATAACTTCTCTTTTCCATTGCATCATCTGATAACTTCATTCAGATAAATGATTACCTGAAGAAGATGAAAACAAAACCAAAACCCCCCAGGCATTTGTGGTGTATGAAAGCAAATCTCAGCTCCTATTAATTTTTAGGCCGTTAAAAGACACTTTCCTAGAGAATAACACATTCCTATTGTCCCTAAAATGTGAAATATAATACAAATAGCCAGTGGCAGCGAGGGATATATTTGCTGTATGTTCAGGTAGGGTTCATCTGGTGGAGTTCTATCACATCCTGATGGATTTATGACAGTTCAATCAGAGGTACAACACTCGTGTGCATTTGCTTGGCACCCGCAGGGACAGTGCACGTTTCAGGGAATGCAATGAGCGTTCCAGCAACAATCACAATTCAGGACAGCCGTGTCTCCTTGCTGGATATCAGTGGCAACATCTAATTATGAAGAAAATGTCAATGCTTCCTCTTTATTGCTAACATTGTGGCTGCATTAAATCTAACTTTATTTGACAGGCCCTACTCAAAATTATTTCCTACAGAAATGTGCTATCAGACAGCAAGAGTATATCTTTGTCAAAACAGCAAGTTGTAGCTGCTGTTAAGCAATTTTGCAAACATGGTACCTTCAGGCACATATACTGTATTTCACTCTGCATTTCCTGATATGACAATTAGCCTTCAGTGTCAAGATAAAAATTATTATGGATGTAAATACAGCTATTTCTTTTCTTTCGGTTGATTGTATCTGATTACAGCCAGATACTACTTCTCAGCATGATGAGTTTAAATATATTTTACTCTTTTCTTAAGGAAAAAAATGGAAATTGACAGCAGAGTACTTAACTGCTGAGATTCATATGCTCACTTTATGTATACAGGAAATGTAATTCAAGTGGCTGCAAACATTGACTAATCCAAGAATTCAAGCTTATTTGAGTTTTCTGTAGAGAAGCTTAGATTAGATCAAGTTGATGAGTTCTTTTGAGTTGCATATTACAATGCCATAAAAGACTAACTGAATTCATACCAAACACGGACTGGGCTCCTGCTCTCAGCACCACCAAAGAAAAGAATCAGGATTTGCATCTTCTTCTCACAGACAGCAAACCTCCTCTTTGATTATTGGAGGAGTTTTGGCAGATTGTCTCACTCAGCAGCAAAATAACGTGAAAAAGTCTTATTATAGAGTCAGTCCTTGTATGTGGATTTTATTATTGTAAGTTTCTAAATGTGAGCTATTCTTCAGCTTTGCAGCCTGGAGGTGGCTTAAAAACCTGTCTGGGAAATTCAGTAACACATTTGTCATAACAGAGTTCTGAAGAAGAAATCCTGCAATTATAAAAACACATGGTTAAAATTAGTCACTCCAGCCTCATCTCTAGTGCAGTTTGACCCTGAGGAGCTCTGCCACAGGATCAGCACAGCCTGAGTTTGCCCTCATGCTTCACTGAAATCCAGTGAGTTTTATTCCTGAATGTTCCAGGGAAGGGCTGAGCCCTGGCTGTCTCTGCCCTCCTGCTCATGGTAGTGGAGACAGGAGAAATCCTTGTGCAAAATGGACAGTCTTGAGCACAGTCCTCATAATCAGAGTCTTTTCCCTTTGAATCTGCACCAAAAAAAGTTACATTATTTTTTGCAGCTTATTACCTGAAAAGCAGACGTAACAATGGAAGGAACATGTGTGATAAAGAGAAGGAGCTAAATAAAGAGAACAATAAATATTGCTGAGATTAGGCTGTTGGGCAAAGAGCTGGATGCAGTTGAAAATCCAGCAAATTGGTCCAGGAAGATGAAGTTCATTGAAGGTAGGCATCAGAAAACTGTTCCAGCCACAACAAAAACTGAAAAGAAAACACAGGGATGGCCACAGCAGGTGTACTTTATACTTCCAGCTCTTACAAAAGCTACCAGAGAGCAGTATTGACATGTGGCAGCAGAGCATTTGAGTAGAAAAGGAGCATAAAGTTGCCTCGGCATTCACATCCAATTTAAAAGAAAAGCACTGCTTGGATACCTAGAAAATATATATCCTCCAAATATTTCATACAGAGCTTGTGTGCTAATCAAGAGCACATTCAAGGAAGAAACCAGTAAACAGCAGGCTTGAGCAAATGCTTTCCCAGCTCCCAAGTAGGAATTATTTTTAATCATAAGACATAAAGCATCCATTGGAGTAACCCCTGGTCAGAGTCTTGCTGTCATGTGAGTTGTTTCATTGATTTCAGTGGAGCTATTTCAGATAAGCATGTGCTTAAGTGCTTGGCAGGGTTGAACTATAAAGAGGGTACCCTATTTTTGCAAAGATACTGCCAAAAACTGCCCTCATTTGCACCTTAACTCCGATTTCATAGTTCTGTCCTTTAAGAAAACATTAATTTGCTCAGAATAAGAAAGGAGTCACAGACCCAATCTGCACCGAAACAGAGGAAGAGTGTTTTCCCTGCAGAGATTTCAGCAACATGCAACGACCTCCAACAACTTTAATTAAAGAGAAAATGCATACAGAAGGGAGCAGTACAAAGCTGAAGCTGATAATTTCGTTCAGCATCAAAAGTCAGCAAAGCAGTGTGCTTCATGAAAAGCAACTGTCAGTCCTTGGCCAACAACTACAAAACATGCTGTGATGCACTGAAATACTAGGGGGAAAAAAGGAAACTTTTCCTGACTTCTTCAAACTTGGCACAGGGTTCATATTCCTTTTAACTACCTGAGGGAATTAATTAATGAGGAAAAAAACCACACCATAAACCCAAAGTCCACCGGGTTGTTAATTGCAGGTATCTGCTTTGCAGCTCACCTGCTGCTTTGGCTGTTTTAATCCAGGACTGCCATCGTTAGCTGCTGCTGACCTCACCCTGTGAAACCACTGCACACCCTGGCAGGGAACTCAGGGTGCTGCAACCCCATGTGCCTTTCACCTGAGCTGCCTTTCCAGGGATTAATCCGGTGCAAGTGATTAGCAGTGAGCAGCCACCTTTCCTTTCACATCAGCTGCAAGCCTGCAGAATTTCCATCTTCATTAGCAGGGATGTGGCCAAGCACTGCCCAGGCTCCCCAGGGAATGGTCACAGCCCCAAGGCTGCCAGAGCTCCAGGAGCGTTTGGACAACACTCCTGGGCACAGGGTGGGATTGTTGGGGTGTCCTGGGGTCCAGCTCAGTGATGCTTGTGGGCAAGAATCAGGGGATTCAGTGATTCTAGGAACAGACACAGGGCTAACTGACTTCTCTAACACAGTGTTTCATCGAGTACCTGCCCCTCCAGCTGCTTCTTTCATTGGTTTCACCTCAATCCTCTTTAAAGATAGCTTGGTAGACTTCTCACTTTCCCCCCAGAGGGATGGAAAAGCTTGAGATGGGCGAGGGACACTGTGGGAGTTTATCTTGACCATTCCTTAGCAGATCTTCTCAGGTGCCAGCCCCAAGAAGCCATGGCAGCAGAGAGTCTGTCTTGCCTTCCTCTGTAAATGTCTATTTTTCACATTGCAAACACATCATTCAAGAGTGTAGTAGGCCATGCAAATGTAGATAGCTTTGTAGATTTTTTTTCTCTGATTTTCAGGAAAAATCTATGGATTTTTAATTACACAATGAACTCTGTATTTACATCTTGTTTTCCTGGAAACTTCTGTGATATGTAGTGATGATCAAGACATAGGAGTCTGCCTGGGATGCATAAAAGTCACACAAATTTATAGAAGTAAGGGACCAACATTTTGCTGCTCTGATCCTGTGCAGAGACTCCTCCAGGAGGAGGTGGAAGTGTTCACTTGAGTAGAAGAGGATGGGCAGTGTTAAATGAGGGAATTAAACTGGAAGTCGCCAGGTTGGCCAAACCATCTGTCCTCAGTGCCTGAAGGCTCCTGCTGAATTCCAGGCATGTTTGCTTGCTGGCAGCTCTCAGTGGAGATACCCTTTCCAGGCATTAATGTAACTGATAGCATCACTTGAGTGGTGTCAGCTGGAGTGATAGTTCTCTTTCTTTCACCTAATAGAGACTGAAAGGGCTCTGAAGTTCTGGATTTAGCTGTGTGAAAGTATGGGGTATTTAGGAAGGAAAAGGAAGATAAGATGCAGGAATCAGACCCTGGACAAAATCAACACAGAGTAATTTAAAGAGCAGTCACACAGGATTGGAGCCTGCTCGTAGCAGACCTGTCTGGTCAAGGCTGGAGCAGGAACAAGCCTGAAGGAATACTGTAAAAAACCCCAAGGCTGAAGCTTGGACTTTTACCTACACTGTGACAGTGATTAAATACAGATATACAGGACTAAAATGTTCTAGTGTGAACTGGACTTGATAGTTTTTCCTCCAACGATGTTTAAAGTATGTAATTTTGAAAATATGGATGGCTTGATTGAAGACAAATAGATAGAGAGAATTAGAGCAGGTAACCACACTGACTGACTGCTGTACTCTGTTTTATTTACAATGCATGGTAAATTTGTTTTATTTGAATGTCTCACTGCCATACAAATTATGACTGAAGTACTGAACAGCCAATAAGGTCCTTGAAGTATTTATTTCACCTTCTAATCTATATGTTTTTAATCCATTAGAAGTTACAAATTAAAACATCAAAGAAATATTTTTATTTCTTCTGAATAAACCTCCAAATTCTCGCTTAATTTCAAATTTTGGTTCTAGTCCCAAGCAGTTTAGTCACAGCTTTACTAGTGTAAGGATTCAAAATAGATCCCACTGATTGCAACCTCACTTCCCTGGTAGGCACAGAGATCTCAGAGAAATCCTGGCTGTTAGTGTGACATCTGTAGTAGTACAACTGCATTTCTTGTTGAAGTGTGTTTCATCTAAACTGCACCATTTAGCAAATAAAAACCATTTAGTGAGATACAGTAGATGGATGCTGAAATTGGCCTATTAAAGATGCTTTAACAAATGGTGTAATGAAATTCTCTGCAGCTGAGACACTACACTTAACATGACTCAGAATAGATAAAGTAAATAGTGACTAAGAGTAACAGCACTTTATGGAACATAATTATCATTTAAGTGAGGTGCTTTGCAGATGTGAGGGATTTCTGCAACACACTTTCTGCTAGCATTAAAGGTAGTTTTCTCTCGATAGTGACTCAATGTGGAGCAATTTGTTTCATAACTGGAGAGTTTAAAATGTAGTTTGGAGGTTTGCTAAAATGTCTCAGACTCCTCAATTTGTGATGCTTTGAAATAGGCTGTGTATTTATGAATGGTTTTCCCCTGAGTCTTTATTATCCAACAAGTCCCCCACATCTTCCAATACAAACTCCTGTGAGTAGCAGATTTTCTTGTTGTCTGTGCAATATTTTCATGTGCTGTGAGAAGCTTTACAGACAGAGACTTTAGTAAAACTCTGGCCAAATAATATACCATATGATTTCAGATTTCAAGTGCAGGGTGGAGCTATCCCTGTTTTGATTAAATATTACAGTAGGATGTGTGCACTGTGTCTGACTGGGTTACAAATGTCTGTGTCATAAAGATGGACCTGTTCCCACTGTGATATAAACATGAGCTCCATAGCCTTGTACCCTCACCTGGAGAGCAGCTCTTTCAGAAATGTGGAGACTGTTTGCAATTCTGTATGAAGCAGGTTTTGCTTTCCAGAATTAAATTGGTTCTAATTTTGGTCTGATACATGTTTAGACCAGTGACTCTGGAGTTATCCTCATGTATCAGTGACTCCTTCTTTTTGTTGTGGATAATAGGCATCTTAAGGTTAAAAGAAAGGCTGTGTCTGGTACACAGAGACAGGATCCAAAGCCTAACCTAGTTCAAAACCTAACCTAGTCCAAAGCCAAAAGAAGTGAGAGATGCCTCATGAGCTGCTCTTCACAGCCCTTGAAGTCATCATTTTCTCCTGGGCAGGGGGAATACTCCCAGGTAGGGCTCTGGCAGAACAAACCTCCCCAGATGAGGTGGAAAAGGCTGGCACACATAAATGATTCTGCCTTCTTAGGATGTGTTCTGAGACCCATGAGTCCTGAACCATTCTTCAGTGGGGGACTTATTTGATTAATTACTTTGCTATGATACGTTCTCTTCACAAGCAATTAAAAGGCCTTTCCTCTTCATCACAAAGCACTTTTATTTTGCCAGACATTATTTTTATTTAATACACAATCTATTCAGCAGCTGATTGCTGAACCTACAAGGTTTTTATAAGTGCTGCTGTATGTTATAGTAGTCACTATAGTTATTGTAAGGTTTAATGTTCACAGTGCTTCTAAAACAAATGGCTTTTCAGTGTCCATATTATTTTATCATATCAGTAATAAGCTATTACATGAATATGGAACAAGTTTTATGTGACACAGCAGAGAAACAGCATTAATTTGCCATACCATTACATTCTCATTTTGAATTAGCAAAGGTGTGACTGAGAACCATTTCTAGAAACACAGTGTGCCATATATTGCTGTATGAGGAATGTCTGACAAGGAATTGCTGCAGTTACAAAGAGGATAAATGGAACTTTACTTTCAGATGAAAATCCCACCTGTGATGCTGCCCAGGAGAGGCTGAACATGCTGTTTAAATACTGGCCAGGTGGCCCAAGGAAGTCCTGCAGTACCCCCCTGCACGTTTGATTGAATTTCAGGCTGAACCCCTCAGGGCACTCACAGGTTTTCCCTCACCCCCTGATTTCCCCTGCAACAGATTTTGTTTTGTCCTGCTGCCTGCAGCACGTCTTGCTCGTGTCTTTCCACCTGGAAATGGCTTCCATGGCTTCCACAGGAGTGTTCCAGGTCCAGATTAGATTTAGGGCCAGGCAAATTTTTTTTGAGGGATTAAGTTATTCACACGCAGGGGTTGGAGCCATCCCAAAACTCCTCGCTGAGCAGATAAAATCAAATCTACTGAATAAAATATTTCAGGCTAAATCCAATTGTGAGCTTGGGCTATCAGCACATGAGAAAACAAAAGGCACTTGAGGAGGAAGGCAGGGGCTGCCCCACTGTGAAGGGTCCCAGGGGAGCATCCTTCAGCTCACACTCCCTGCAGCTCCTGGTGCTGCTCTGCACATGCAGATACCCAAAAACCCCACCACAGCCTCCCCTCATTTCAGTTTGCATTGCCCTGTACCTCCAGCTGTGTCTCAGCATGGTGCTGGGACGTCTGATTTCCCTTCCACACCTCAGTACTTTGCATTTGTCTTCCATGAATTTCATTTTCTCCATTTCAATCTGTTTCTCCAATTTATCAAGATCGCTTTTCTAAGTCTGTCCCCGAGAGATTCCCCAGCCTCTTGTCAGCTGCATGTTCAGCACTGGGTTCTCTTTTCTAATTACTCACTGTGTAAAAAGCAGTACCACTGCCACTGATAAAGCACAGTAATCATTCCTTTGCAGCCTGCACAATTTAACCACTGATGCACTTCTGCTCCAGAAGGCTATAAATGGGCTTAAAAATCTTCAGAAGGTGCATAATTATTTATTTAAATGTAGCAGTTTTATCAATTCCTGTGGAATCCAATTGATTTCATCCCACTGAAAGCCCAGGTGAGTGAAGAATGCAGCCTCTTTGATAAATTAATAATGGAATGTAATGAATTCTTAATCATGGCTCTTGTTCTGCATTTGGGGACACAAGGTGCAGAGACCCCAATTAATTCCTCACCACCCCCATTTCTTTCAATGAGCAGTTTCCACACCAAATTCAGGTTTATTGTAAATGTAGCAGAGGAATAATATTAGATATGCTGTTTGTCCTTTTAGCTTTTAGAGTGAACTATATATTTGTAGTGTTTGAGACTTCCTGGAGTTATTTCTGGGGTTTTTGTAACATACATACTTTTTGCAGCAAAAAAACCTCTCGTACTCCACAGGTGTGAGTTTCACTACATGTGTTCTGTCTGTAAAGATGTGCATTCATCCACCTCCAGGTGAATTAAAATAATCATCAAAATTATAGATCAGATACTTATGTGACACAAATTATCTGTGAAAAAAAATCCTGAAAATCAGGTCTTGACCAGTGTGTGGGACAGCAAGTGGAAGTCATCCACAATGCAAAATAAAGTTGTTTTAAACCAATTTAAGCCAAGGGAAGCCTTGTCCATGTTACAGGAGAAACCAACCAAATGCCCTCTGCTGTTTTTTTCCCCATTCCAATATCCCTGTTTGCTCTGAAATTCCAATTTCCTGCAGATGCACACATCACTTGTACCCATGATCTTGACTTACCTTCTTTATTGCCCTAATGGGTAGAACTCAATATATTTTCTGCAACCAGCACTGCACAAATGATCTCTCCTTCTCTTACCCCTCCTCAGGTACCCAGTGCCTCACTGGCCAAGTGAGCACCCAAAGCTGCTGCTCAGTGTCACCTCCTTGCCTCAGGAAGTGCCATTTCTCCTGAGTGTCCTTGATCTTACCATTGGATTTTTTAAGTAGTACTACCTCCTTCCTAAGGTACTCATTTTTTTCCCCCTGAATTATTTTAAACCAAGATATTCTCTAAAAGGATTTATAACTTACCATTAGAAATCCTCTTCATTGCTTTTTAGCCCTTTAGGATTTTGTCAGGATTACTAACGGGATTTTTATCACCGGGGAAATATGGCTTCAGACATTATATCTTAAAAAAATAAATCTGAAGCATAGACTGCCAATGAAGCAGCCAACACATTTATATTCTCTCCAGACCAACTTGTCTTGTAAACCAGAGGATTCTTTAGCAAGGTGTTTTAATTTTTTATGTGGCAGAATAAAGCAGATTTCTGGCTGAGGAAAACCATCTGTAGTGGTGGCAGCTTGGCCATTGTGATGCCCCAGTTTGTGACATGGATTTGCCACACAGTTTTAGCAATGTTTTCACCGTGTTTCTCTGCAGCTGCATTCCTCATTCTGGTCCCATACTTAAATATATTCTTAAGTCCAGGTCTGCTCAGCTATCCACTCAGGGTTACAAGAATGTGCCTAAATAAATCAAGCAGCTCCTCAAGTATTTTCCTGCATCAAGGCCTCTCTTTTTGTGTGTAGAGGATGAGCAAAGAAGGAACTGGGGTCATCAGACCTGTGCTAGACCCAAGAGGCTCTGCAGGGTAAAAAGCAGTTCTGCCCTGCATTTATCTCTGGGCACAGAGATGATAAAGGACTTACATGGTAAAAACTCAGGTGGGCAGCAATACAAGAGGGAACTGTATCTCTGACTTTATTTAATGGCTTTGCTAAGTGGGTTTGCTTGTCTAAAGGTTGTTATCCTCCTCCTCCCCAGAGGGAGGGTAATCACCAGGTTTTTACAGTCGCAGCTTCCTGCACATCCCTGACACCAGTGGAGGCTGTTCACAAGCAGTATTTATGTAGAGACCTGTCCCTGACCTGTCATGTCTCTGTGTTCTACCTTGTGTGTCAAAAGCTGGGAAATGGGAGTCAAACTGGGAAGGAAATGGGCCAGAGGAAAAAGGAGCATTGCAGGAGAAAGTGTGTTGGCCTTGGATATTGTCATCAGCCATGAAAGAGCTCAAATCCAACCAAAAGCAGATTTTGCTTCCAAAAATGCTTCCTGATGGTCAGATTCCTTTCACTGTTTGTCAAAAGAAGGAAGGAAGAAATACATTTCCTTTCTTCTCCCTCTAAAACTGCCCTCACAGGGTGTGAAGGAGAGCCCCGTGTTTCTGCCCACAGTCCTCCCAGTGAGATGAGAAAAGGAAGACTGGATTACTGTCAAAGCAGAGCAGCTCCAGATTGGAGCAGAAGCCCTTAAAACATGAGGTAGAAGCTGAGTTTCTGCCAGTATTTTTCCAAGTCTTTGTTTTGCCCAGGAGGCAGATTCCCATGGCGTGCCCCCAGGCTCCAGGTTCACTGAGACTCTGAATGTTCTTCTTGTAAACTGGCCAAAACCATTTTATAAATAATTGCTTTATTTAGAAAAATCCTGTGGGGTGTTTTCTGCTGTTTGTTTTGTTGTGATAGAGTTTTTTTCTGATCAATAAAGAGCAGAGTTAATTAGTTAAGGTACATGACACTGCAGGGGTTAGTGGGTCACATAAATCTTTTAGAGTAAATAACTCTGGGGATTTTTTTTCTTCAAAAAAGTTTATTTCAAGTTGTGTGTGTGGGGATGTACCATCAAAGCTGTTTTAATTTTATATCAACTATAATTATTTAAATGACCTTTAATCTATTATACCTCAGAAGGTCTAGGAGGCTTTCACAGGAATTAAATCCTGTGGGTACAACCTTTCTAGCCACTTACAGGATTATCCTTGGGCAAAGCCCAGTGTTTTGGGAGGAATGGACTTTCTAAAAACTTCTAGATCACTTAAGAACAAGTCTGGATTAATTAACAACAAGTGCAAAATACAGAGATTCCTGAGAATGACAGAAAATCCAGGCAGTGATAAACATGATCCATCCAGATCCAAGTGCCAGGGGCTTTGTCAAGCTGTGACCATATGATATCCATGAGCTGCATGCTCATTTTCTGTTTATAGCAGCATTTAGGTTGTTCTCCAGCTCTTCTTCATTTTCTTGAAGAGTATGAAGGGGTTTTGCAAGAAAAAAAAAAAAAAACAACCTCACAATAAACCACAATTTTTAAAGCTTTGAGTACAATCCTCACAGCTGGTGGCTCTCTGCTATTTACAGCACAAGTGATCTGTGTGCTTATGTGTTTATGGCAGGCCAGGTAGTGATGAATGTCTGGGGAGCAGGGGCCAGCTCACCTCAGCAGGCACCTCCATTCCCTGGAGCAGAATCCCAGCTCCCCCTCCTCGCCCAGCCCAGGTCACCTCCGTCCCTCCACCAGCTGCACGTTCTGCTCCTGCTCCACTAAATTGTACAAGTCAGGAATCATGCAACAGGATTAAATGCCTGTGATCTCTGAAAAGAAATCCATGTCAGGTAACTCTCGTTTCCATCCTTGGCTCTGACCCTTCAGGCTTTAATCAGTTTTCATTTTCAAGCTCATCTTTGAACCCACAAAGGCTCTCTTGTCAAAGGCGAGATATTATGTCTAATCACTCCATTTCAAGAGCTGCGCTTTAAAATTAAAATACCAGATATTCAAGTTCATGGTAAGGACAGGAAAAGTCACCCTTAAAACAAAAGTTAGCAGGACTTCTTCCCACCTCTTCTGTACCATCCCTGAGCCCACGGCACAGCCCGGCCAGCCCTGAGGGACAGGCACTGGGCACCTCCTCTCCTGAGTCAAATTTCACAAATTCCAGCCTTGGCAGCTCGCCTCGTGCACAGGGTTTGTTTTAGCAGGGGAGCAAACAGTTTAATTGCTCAGATTCTGGGCCCCGACCTCAACTAACCTTAATTAATTAATTAGGTATCGGCACAAGCCATCAGGCCTGTAGGTGAGGAGAGGAAAAAGCTGCTGTTTTGGGGTGTGATCCAGGACCTTTGTATGTGCCTTTGCCAGAGGAAGGGAGTGGGAAAAGTGCTTTGCATTGTTGTTCAAACAAGACCTGGTACAGCTGAGGTGAGGGAGATGTGAGCAGAGCCAGGTGTGGGGCTGGAGTAGAGGAGGCTTCAGGGAGAGCTCAGTGCCCCTTCCAGTGCCTAAAGGGGCTCCAGGAGAGCTGGGGAGGGACTGGGACAAGGGATGGAGGGACAGAACACAGGGAATGGCTTCCCACTGCCAGTGGGCAGGGATGGATGGGATATTGAGAGGGAATTGTTCCCTGAGAGGGTGGGGAGGCCCTGGCACAGGGTGCCCAGAGAAGCTGTGGCTGCCCCTGGATCCCTGGAAGTGTCCAAGGCCAGGCTGGATGAGGTTTGGAGCAGCCCTGGGATAGTGGAAGGTGTTCCTGTGCATGACAGGGTGTGGAATGAGGTGGGCTTTAATGTCTCTTTCAACCCAAACCATTCCATGATTCCATAATAACTTTGGAGTCTCCTACAGCACCTGTCCTGCAGGAGTTCATGTGGCTGCTGTCACCTTGGAGTGGCTGCTGTCACCTTGGGGTGCTTGATGTCCATGCCTGATCTGCTGAACAGCTGAACTGATTTTTTAGAACCTAAAACCACATCAAGGCAGAATATCTTTTAGAAACTAAAACCACATCAAGCTGCAGCTGGAATGAGTGTCAGGTACTGCCTCATGCAGGGGTTGGTGTCAGGCTGTCCAACAGAGTGGGGGTCATTTCAGGGAGAACTAACCCCAGGTGAAGGATTTTCAGCCCCTCTAGGCAATCTGGACAGTGAGGAGGGAAAGGTCCATTCAGAGGAGAGGGGTTTAACTGGACAAAAACCACTTTTCTTGGTTACAACCTGTGCCTGAGTTACCCTGGTGGAGCAGCTGCCTCTGCTGATGGTGAGACGGGTGCCCAGGAGGAGGTGGAGCAGTTGCAGCAATTCCTGTCATCCAGCCTGGGGTGGCTGTAACTCAGCAGGACAGAAGCTTGTTTGTCTGCAGGCTCAGGTTTGGGATATAACAGCTTCCTTTGGGGAGGAAAACACAGCTCCCCTGAATAATTTATGTTTTTTCCTTAATTATTCAATAATAGGAGCCCATTCTTTGGTATTGAGATCCCAGATAAAATGCCAACGGTATGTTATGTCTCTAAATCTAATTTTCAGGATCAGTTTAAGGCCAAATTTTCAAGGTTAGAAAAGCAACTTAAGATGGAGATAGCAATTTTCAAGGCAAGTAATTAAGCCAGGCATCCAATTCCCAGGGAGCTCAACCTCTGTAGGCATTTAAATGTGTCTTTTGGCACCTAACGACCTTGGCATCTTTCTCAAGAACAAGGAACACAGGGAGCAGAGATGAGTTCCTATGCCTGAACTGCACTGGAAGTTTTTATTAAGTAACAAATGCAAAAATGTCTCTCAACATGTTTATTTTGTCAGCTGCTCTCTCATGATACAGAAGAAAAGATGAGACTTGTAAAAAGCTGAAGCAACGACCGATCTTGTTGTTTCGAGGCAGCACAAATAAGTAATGCCATATTTTTCTTCTAGTTCATTTAAAATTTTATGTCTGAGCCTATGGTACCAACTTTATGTGGTATCATTAGAATGCATGCACCAAAAATAACTTTACACTCTTCATTTCTTCGAAGTCTGAAATGTGACTAACAAATGCTAAATCTTTTAAACATAGTCCTCCCAGCTGTACACCGCTACTACATCTTGCCTTGGCAGATCCCCAGCATGGCTGGGAGTCCTCTCTCTACTTTCTGTCCTCAAAATGTTTTCTGGATCAGAGCTTTTGACAAGTAAAGGGTGTGGGAGTGTCACGTTCAACAGCTCTGAATCATTAGGAAGAGGCTGAACTGGAGTAAATCAGCATTCCTGCTCTGACCAAGCTACTGTTGCATTTGTTTTGGTTAGCTGAGATCCCGAGCCATTTAATAAAAGATTTAATTTAGATTAATGGTTTTGAAGTGTTAATTGAGGAGTTTTTTACATAAACAATCCATTTTTAAAGAAATATTGCTTTGGTTTACAGATTTTTATATACGATTTATTTTATACTCAAATTCATAACTGAAACTATAGTGACTTAATAGGACATTTTAATAAATAATAGAGAGTAGTGGAAGAACAGGACAGGAATTCCCATAACCCTGGCATGAAGTTTATGTAGCTCCCACTGGGAATGTGCTAACCATACCCCACTCCAACTTCTGCTGTTCTAAACGTCTATCTGATCACTTACAAGAAAAATTAAGAACACTAATTATTTGCAGAAATTACATGGTAAATAATTGTGCACAAAAATATACTTTTAAAAATGATAACCTGCTTGTGGATGGTTCACAAAGAGGGAAAATGGGATGCTTTATGTAGGGCAAATTATTCATTACTATGAAGTGATTTGAAATGAAGTGCTGATTCTTGTCAGATATAGAGCTGTGTTGAAATTTATTAAATACTTCAAGAGTCACGAGAATATTGCATAGCACAGTTAGTGTTTGTTTGTAAGACTCTGGAAATGAGTGCTTAGCATGAAGGTTTGGCTCAAGAAAATCACCCAGTACTCCAGACTGGCTTTACATTTTCTTTACATAAATCTCAGATCAGAACAGCACTGCCTTGGTAACCTTAACTTGCGTGTGGAAACCAGGGAAAAGCAAATGAAATTACAACAATAATTTTTTGCCAGGCTCTTGCTTCAGAAGATCCTTTCAAGAACATCAGCTTTTGCAATAGGTTTTTATGGTGCCCAGATAAACAGCAGCAATTCCTGGTACCTGAATTGCTGTGTGTGTTACTTGACAGCTGCCAATCAATCACTGGTGAAATTTATTTCTTTGTTATATGTGTTTTATGAAAAAAATAGGAGAGTATTCACACAACCTGAGTGGACTTTATTAGCATAATGACAATAACATAGCACTTCTGGGGAGAAAAAGAGCTTAAAGGAAGTTTGACTTGCCTTCCACCCCAGTGTCTGCATGGAATGGGAGTTTTCTAACCAAGGAATTGAATCTAATTTCCTGAATCTCTAGGCTGATAGTGGAAATAGGATGGGGAATAGAGAAGGGATTATTTCAAGTGAGGGGTTATTGCTATTGAGACTGAGCAGGACGCTTGGGAGATGCCTGCCTGGCTTCTTAGTTTGACCACTTCACCTTCTTACTGTCTGACTTAGTCTTGATGGACATGGTTATGGCCTTTGTCTCTGTTTTATTTTGCTGAGGACACTTGTCTTGACACATATGAGAGCTATAAATAAATAGATTTATAATATACTTGAATGGCTCAGTTAATATTGCCAGGATGCCCAGAAGCAGTACTACAGCATCTGTAGTATGGATGGTTTTTGTCACCAGCTAAGTCAGCAGCACTTCCAAGTTGTTACTTTTCACCAGCAGCAAAAATAGGGGTGATAGCAGAGCCCTCCCCAGGTCAGTAACAAGGGGTTCTTCACAAATTTCACCCTCCATAGACTGATGTGTGGTAAAGGAATTTTTTTAAGGCTTTAAATGCCTTGGACAGCCTGTCTGTGACTTTCCATGTTGTAGTGAATACAGAGTTATACTGATTTTCCCCAGCTAAAGACTGAAAACTTAGTTCCAATGCTTTGAAATTATTATAAGACTCCAAGGGGAAAGCTTGTGATAGGAGGCTCAGCTTTGAAAATACAGCAGAATTCTTTTTCTGTGGTAGCTAGGGAACAGGCTTGAAAATCAAGCTTATCCACATATGTGCATATAGATGTGCACATTTGAAATGTATGTAGGGGTATTGTGAAGCTTTTAAAAATATATTTATTTAATCACAGATCGATATTTGTGTCTATGTGTAATATATTTAATTGCGTATTAAAAATTCAGTTCATGCTAAATCATAATTCCCAAATGAAGAGCCAAAGTTTTTCTTCCTTGCACAAGACATAACCTATAGAGTGTGCCAAGAAAAATACCACAGTTTGTGTGCCAAGGCTGGTTTAAAGAAGTTAAATATAACTCATTTTGTAAGATGTTGTTTAATGAAAATTCTTGCTTTCTTTCACACTGGTGCTGTTTATTTTTGTCAAACCCTGGCTGGTTTGTTAAATATCACTAAATGATATTTACAAGTTTGCAATGCTCCCACGGACCAGGTGCAAAGATTTGCTGTATCTATCTAGCTATATTTTACACATATCTATTCATTATTGTGTATAATCAAAAGGAGAAATTAATGACAAATCCCCACCTACCCGTCATGAGGAATGTCACTGCACATTGAATGTCATCTCATTTTATCTCTCTTCAGTTTATTGCTCAGGGAAATGGATCAGACAATACAGAATAAAAAACTGAATATCCAGCAACTGTCTATGACACTTTTCAGCAGATTAAGGTTTGCAAACCTTCTCATGGACTCATCTCTTGGTTTTACCAGAGACTTCTCAATTCCCAACCCAACACAGCTGCTGAGGTTTGAGTTTCGTCCTCTTTGCAGTCCCAGCACTCAGGAAGAACCTGTGTGTGTATCTCTACTGCAGTAACTCTCTCCTATTTTCAAATACCAGCCATAAATATTTTCTTCTTGCCCAAAAATCCTCATTTCTCACCCCTCTGCATCCACATTTTCAGTGTGGATTTTGCAATTGGACTCTTCACCTGCGGATTGTGCTTTGGGAGGCAAGTTGCAATCCCAGAGTGGGGTACAAGGGAGGGACCACGGACAACACGGAGAGTCATAAGATCACTAAGGTTGGAAAAGAGCTCAAAGGCTGTAAAATCCAACCATCAATTTGGCACCACCACCACGTTCACCATTAAGCCATGTCCACAAGTGCCACATCCACACATATTTTAGCACTCCCAAGGATGGTGACTCCTTCACTTCCCTGGACAGCCTTTTCCAATGCTTGACAAGACATTGTTCAGTGATTTACAGTGCTTTGTCTGGCTCATGATCCTGTTAAGTTCAGCCACTGCCTGGTGGGAGGCTCAGCACCGTGGGTCCTGTCAGCATCACTGCAGGCTCAGTGTCACAGATGGCTTTTCAGTTATTCTGGTGTTTCCTTTAGGTACACTGGAAGAAAACTGCATTTTCAGCCAATTCCCTTGGTTGTCCTGAATTATAGACAGCAAATAATTTCCACATGATTTTTCCCAAATCGCCAAGTAGAACTGATGATGTCAGTTTAATTGATTACAGGATGGCATCAGTCAAACATTTGTCTCTAAATAGATTCAGATGCCAAATAGAGTAAACAGAGCCACTTATGGCTAAGTATCTCTGCCTTTCCTTCTGTGGGTGGCACTGCCTGGACTGCCCAGGACCTTCATGCACATGTGCAACTCCGCCTGCATTATTTCTGAGCAAGGTTACAACATATTATGGGCTGTGTATATATATATATATATATCACCTGGAGTACCTTAGAGCACATCAGTAACCAGTCTGCAAGGTCAGAGTACAATTTTTCTGCTTTATTCTAAGCTATTTTGGATGATCCAAAGAGCAATGTATCGTGTTCACCACATCACTGAGAAAGTCCTAATTCTGGCATTCACCTGTAGTTTCTGTATCAAGCAGGCTGAATTTATGACAGCAAGTCTAATTCAAGCCATGCTCTTCAGTTCAGTCCACCTGAGCACAAAGACAATTTGATTGATAGGAAAAATGTGTGGTCTGTCTGTCTCTGGGGTGCCAACTTTTCCCATTGTCCCTTTGAGCTCTCAGTTCTGACACCACTGAAAACAAAGGGTCAGGTTACTGCTCAAAATGGAATGATTTTATGCCACTTACTAATGCAATTTCCTTGTAGGAGAGCCAAAAGAGGATGGAAGAGCTTGACATGCTTCTATGCCCCTTGAAATGTGGGATTGAAGACCATATTAGCACAAACATATTTGCTCCATCTCTTTTTTCCAATGTGTAGCTAATGTGTTCTAAAATTAGTCTGAATCAGGTTTCTCACAGGGTAGGAATATGCTTGTTTGAATTTTTTTTACCTCGATTTCTGACATGCAATATCTGAGCTCTATTTTAAATTTAGTTATGAATAGAGACAGCTTATTGATAGAGAAATGATACCCCTGGTGCCTTATCTTCCCATTATTTTGACATTTTCCTTGTAATTGGTGATGGTGAAACTTGAAAATTAGCAAGTTGGAATTATCTGATACGAAAAGGATGCAGCGAATTTCGCAACACTGAAGTGGAACAGAAATATATCCACAACCATTTTCCTATAATCACTTCAGGTGGGTGTTTGTGTTTCAGAAACTGCAATTTATTCTTCATAGCTCCTTTCATCCAGAAGAAATGGACTACAAGGTGTTTTATAGACTGTGGTAATTTAACTTACAGCGGTAATATAGGCACAACATGGCAAACAGACCTTCTAAACTGGCAGAGCAATTAATTCATGCTGAACATTAAGCACCTCAGTAGTCCCATGATGGAATCCACTCGGAGACTGCTGACAGGCCATTTTAATGTTAATCACATGCTTACAACCTTTGCTGTATGAAGGACTTCATTTACCAACACTTGAGCAGTAAGCAGCTGAAGAGACAGAAAATAAGACAGAAAGGAGTCACTCCCAGGTAAAAAGTTTTACGTTTCAAAGATTACTGGGATGGCCACACTTATTGGTGCTTATTGATACTGTGCCAAGATGCTGCTATTTCCATTTGGATTTGTCACTGGTAAGAGCAAAACCTTGCTCACTCTTCTCTTGATGATAACTGGTCAATCTTGTGGTGTCAATATGTTGAATTCTAAGATTTTAGGCTCATTCAGAGTAGTCCCAACCTTTTCCCACAAGCAAATAAAAATGCAAATTACCACGAAGAGAGTGGGAAGGGTAAAAGCCAGCCTTCTCCTTCGTGGAGCTGGGATTGTCACCAATCAAGGACAATGGAGGAAATTCCCTAAAATTATCTTCCTGTTTAACATAGGTAGGTGATAAAATGTGTCCTTCGGTAAGTGACATTACTTATGGATGGTGTTAGAACCGTGGGTTTGAGCTCAGGGGTTTGGTGAGCAAAGGGAAGGAAATGTTCTGGGTTGAGACCACATTTGATCCTCTTAAAATCACACCATGGATAGATTTCAGGCATTGGGTGAGATTTGTGCACAAATATCTGAGAGATTTCTGAATCCTTAAGAGGTTTCAGTGATAGAAAGTGTTTGGGATCTGTTTTGTACCCTCTTGTCTGTCTAATGGGCGTTTTGTGGCTTTTTCCTGTATGAGCTTTGGGTGACAGATTGTCTTCAATTTCAGTGAGACATATTCAGTTCTCTTGATAGTTCCTTGGGGTTTGTTTGTTTTTTTATATAAACATATACATTTTTAAAGCTATGTAGATGAACCAGCTGGGAAAAAAAAACCCCAACATTTCTCTCATCATAATGAATATAAGTGCTCTCTGAAAGAAATATCACACAAAATGAAGGATGGAGAGATGTGTGCTGACTCTGTGCTGACAGCAGTGGAAGTTTGGCAGAATACATTGAAACTTCTGTCATTAGAACTATTTTATTGCAGCTGGGAATAACAAGAACTGTGAGAACTGATCATTAGAGACAATAAAAACAATGCTTGTTTTTTTTCTCCAGATAGGTAAATCACATTTTGAGAGGTAATTGATAAGCTAATGCTACAGAGCCAGCTGTAAATAAACCATCCATCCCAAAAATGATATATATACTTTCTTCAGTCACAATTCTAAGCCTCCATCAAAGATATAATTTCCTCCCTTTAGCAGGGCAAAATACAAGTCTTTATCAAACAGTAATCCTTTTAACAGAAATGCCAATTAAAGCTACCCTGTTCTTTATGCTAGATGGGTTCTTACCATCTGTCTTGCAACTCTGTATTGTAAATAAGAAGGAAAATAAAAGGATTCTCAGCTTATTATAGCTTTAACTGTAGAAAACAAAATTCAAGCATTCCCCTGATGTCAACAAATATCTCTCTTGGCACCCAGTGGAAACAGGATTGTACTTCTGCACTTCTGCTTGTATTAATGAATATGGGCTTGGTGTTCAGGGTGCAGGGCTGAGAGATGGAGTCTTGGAACCTGAAATTCAGGGCTGATGAGGCTTTAGTGTGGGCAAACAAACCTTTGAAACACCTTTGGCAGGTGGCACAGCAGCCCCCAACAGGAGTGGCAGCAGGTAGAAGAATATGCAAAAAAAATTGTGGATGTGGGGGCTGCAAATTGGAGATTGGAATTTTAAGTTCCCTTCCAACCCAAATCATTCCATGGTTGTTTGAAAAGTCCCTTTACACTGCTGGTTAAAGATTCCTTGGAACAAATCAGTAATTTCTCATGAGCTACATTGAGAGTGTGACTTCTTATTTGGAAATGGGATGTCTTTTTAGAGTGCCAATGGGATGTCTTTTTAGAGCACCAAAGTTAGGAGAAATCTTCTGCACTTTCTTAAGAATTTGCATCAGAGCAAGGTCCTGAATCATATTCAAAGTAAAATCTCTGGCATGCTTTCCTTTCTTTGCCATGCCTGCATAACTCCCTGTCCTATGGCTCAAAATCAGGAGATGTGACCACAAAGTTCACCCACACTAATACTGCTTTAAAAAAGAAATGAGATCCACTACTTCTCAGAGCTCCAGCCTATTTTCAGAATAGTACCATGAAAATAATGAGAAGATGCTCAAGTCCTCTTTTCCTTAATGTGTAAGCCTATTTTAAGTATTCCATGACCCCTTTTTCTTTGATTTTTTAGCAAATGATTCATAAGTTTATTTCCATGTCCTATGGGACTGATATTCTCACAAGCTTTTTCTGTTCTGGCAAAGGCCTGATCAGCTGGCCAAGAGGAAATTGTGCAGAAAAGCTTCAAGCCTCCAAATTTACATAAACTGATTAAAAATGGCATTAAATGTTATTTAAAATGGTGTATAGAGATCTGATTCTCCTCCTCACTACGTTGGTTCTGTTTCCTGGAGGTTCCCCTGCTGCCTGGCACATGGAGCTGGTCCATGGTGGGACTGAGTGCAGTAGAAAGGGTTTGGTGGGTGACCCTTGCTTAGGCTGTGACATTAATTTTGGGTTTGATAGATGTCTCCTATGATTAATTCAGCAGCTTATTTTGGCAAATTTTTGAACTTTTTATGAATTTGTAAATGTAGGGGCAGGGAGTTCAGGGAGTGATTGCGTGACAGGTAGAAAACTAAACACTTGTTCACTTCAAGTAAGACACAATATCTTCTTTACTCAAAATACCACCTTTAAACCTTTTTTTAAATCCAAGAACATAGAAAACATTTGTTGTAACAGGCAGAATGTCAAGAAAAAGAAGTTGGTTTGTTTTCTTTTTCCTGCGTGTCATAGGGCAGACCCCAATGAATTTATTCAGGATTGAATAAATAATGTTCTTATCAGTGTCATAAATTTTAACAAAATTACCTTTTGTTGGCCCAACTTTTGCTTTTCTTCCAGCTTTGTCTCTGCTAGTGTCATGGTTTTGCAGATTATTATTTCTGCTTCAGACACCCCTTGTGCAGACCTGACCACAAATCCTTGGTGGGTAAGCACCTTCTCTGGGACTGGAGAGGCAAAACCTCAACTCCCCTTTGCACTGGGGGAGAGCACCAGGAGCCTTCCTGCAAAACGACTTCCCATCCTTTTAATAACTCCTTTAACTCTCCCATCTCCACTTTGATGGCTTCTGCTTTACTGCAGAGTGAGCTTTCCTCTTAAAGTTAATGACACCCTTTGGTTTCTAAGTGCGCAGTAAATTGGCCCCAAGGTGTCTTATGACTTTGACTCGTTGGAACCCCACCCCATTCCTGGCACAGCTTCTCTCATGTTAAAGCATCCCTACCCAGGTTGTGGCAGTGATGGAGTTTCTGTGTAATGCTTGTGATTGGGTCGTTATTAATTAAGAATTTGCACATCTGCAATGCTGAGATGTGTTTGCTGCTGTGTGGGCACACACAGAAGCCCAAACATGTGCACCTCACTCAGACAAAAGCTTTATTAAAGGAAAGGTCTTTATATGCATCATGGAAATCATTTTCTCATTGAAAAATTGCAAGAAATAGGAGGAAAAGAGGATAAGTTATTCAACACAAAATGCAAGGTATCGAAGTAAATGAATCCTGTCTATCAGATCATGCTTTCTTTTCCACCACAGCAGCTCAAATCTTACAATAAGCCTGAGGAATAGTGTTTTTCAGACAAAAGCAATCTGAAATATCAGATTCATAATCTGGTAGAATTGTGCTGCCTAGGAAACCTAATGGTATATAAGGATCAGTGTTATGTGATCCTCAGTAGCAACGGATGACAGGATGTTCCTAAGCTAGAAGAATCCATGAATATGTGTAACTAAAGAAAAGCAAACCTGTGCTGCAATGATCTCAGGAGAATATAAAGGACTTCAATTCCCTTTCCAGTAATGTGTAGAAAGGCATGGACATTCCTGTGAAATGTGGAACAAAATATCTCCATGACAAAATATCACAGAATGTTTAAGAAGTGTGTCTTCCTATGGGAAATTGAAACCCACACAGAAAAAAAATCAAAAAACCAGATAGCTCCTTCCAAATGCTCTAACTAACTCCTGCAGAAGACATAATTTTTAATTCCATGAGAAGTTCATAACAGTTGCTACAGGTGTCAATTCTGCCAAATGTAAACAGAAATTGCACATCCTCTGGCAGAGTACCTCTTCTGGTGAGCCATGCTACTGTCTTGGGCATATCACTTGGCACTCATAAAGAATAATAAAAATACAAATAATAAAGATTAATTAATTGGAATAATGTACTATACAACAAGGAAACAAGGCAAGTGGCTTTCTTGCATAATGAATATAAATAATACCACGGTGAGAGTTTTGTCAGTCTTTCTCTGTACCACTTTCTGAACACTTTTCTCTGAATGGTCCACTTGGCCTGTCATTCATGTGGCTTTTGAAATAAAACAATCCTCCTCATGCAAGCACTTGGGGTAATTACTGAGGCCACTGCTTAAATAACTCTGCTGGAGTGGCTACATCTGTGAACGGCATGAGCCCACGTAAAATTATTCACTACACTTGTAAAGAGAAAAGGAGAGACACACAGATAACCTCAGGGCTTAGCAGTAGGTCTATGACAATTAAATGAAAGATTTTCTGAAGGTGACCCTGTGGATGTTCATTCCTTACTCCTGTCAACAGTGGACCATGATGACAAGGCGGGCAGAAGGTGGTAATGAGACAGTTTGATTGATCAGTGAATGTCAAATTAATTCAGCTGGAAGCTTGCCAGAGCAAAACACAAAACTGCACAGTGGAATAAATAGAAGAGTGGATTTGATACTTTGGTTAGAACAATGCCCTGAAACCATCAAAAAGATGTCTCGGGCAAGAAAAGTTAAAAATGAATTCTGTAATGAATTATTTGTCATTCAAAACAAATTCGGTTTTTCAACAGAAGATAAAAACGAGAAGCAAATCTTAGCAGGTTTGCCAAAAGGAGAAGCAATATCTTAGAAAAATGTTAGTGGGACAGATGACGAATATTCATTTATCTTTAGGCAATCTGAAAATTCAGCCTTTTAGATTAAAATCAAAGGAACCAGTCTGGAGTATTCAGTAATTTAAAACATAAGGGGAAAGGGCCCTTTTTTCACCATGTTTTATATGTACAGGCACGTATCATTTTACAGAGCTTCTTCAGAATCAATCTTGAGAAGATTGGTCTATTAAATATATTTATTTGGATTTGATTGCAATAATTTATGAAATGTTTATAGTCCTGTGCATACACAGAGGGGAACCCTGGCTTGTTGAGCTGGTGGCAAAGCCTCCCTGACTTCACAAGGTGCTGGGTATTGCTGCTGCATGTACAACGATTAATTGTGCCTCCTGAACTCAGATTTCTATCTGATAATTAAATATAGTGGCTATTTTCCAACTTAATTCAACCCATTTTACTCCTATTAGCACAAAAAATAAGATTCACCTCCTTAACAAGACTCTTGCATGCGTAAACATCTCCACAAAACTTATGCCTGCACAGAGCTCATTGCTGCTGTAGGGCAGCCCTTTTCAGTGTGGCTGCACACCCAGAAAACCTTCTTGATCATGAAAGTTCCCTTTATTTGACATATTGGGGTTGGGAGGAAGTGGTGGAGTTATGGAGAGATCAGGGCAAGAGGTAGGAAAGCCTCCAGCACAGCCCTATCAGTTGTAGCATTCCACCCCGCTTTTCCCCAGAGCTGTTTCCCAGGGATCCTCATGCTTTTGCCAGGTGTTATCTTTACAACCAATTTTCTTCAACCAAAAAGCTGGCCCAGTAAATGTGAAGTCTGCACAGTGGTTATGCCAGCACTGAGTTGTATCAGCTGCTGGCAGCCCATAATTACATAGCTGCACACTGTTAAATGTTCTTTTTCACAACACAAGTGGCATTGTCCTATTTAGTCTGTAAAGGTACTTATAGCAGGTGCTTTATGATGTGAACTTATCCTTGAGTGGGAGCTTGCTGCTGTTTTCCACAGGATTGGTGCTTATGCTGCAAGTGCAAGGCAGCACAGAAAGATTTCTAACTGGGCTTCATTATCAGCCCTTTATGCATCTGCTGCAGGTAGAAGAATTTTCCTTCCAAGTGTAATGCTGATGTTGGAAGCACAGAGAGTGCTCATATAGCTAGGGTTAGTTCAATTGCTCAGTGTCTCCTGGGAATTTTCATGCCATCACACTTGTAAATTAATTTCCTTTGGCTATTCTGTGCTCCACTTGTGTTAATTTTCTATGAACATTTCTACAATATGGTTTTATCAATTAAAATATTCATAGAATGACTGTTTCTAGACCAAGACACTTTTGCAACGTCTGCTTTGGTACTTGCTCATGTGCTAATTCTGAAATCATGAAGTGCTTTTGCATTGTGTGTAAGAAATCCTTGGTTTCAAAAATGCCCACTGAAAACAGTGGCAGATTAGTGACAAATGTTGCTCCAGTGTTAGAAGAGTGTCAGGGCTTCAAATGGATCTGCTGAACACCAGGAAATGCTGATGGTAAAGCTCTTTGTGCAGTCACAGCTCCATCACTTTCAGTGGATATACCATAAATCAGGCTTTTATCCAGAGGAATAAAAGTAAATTCCTCAAGGTGAGCTCCCTGTGAGTGGACAAACCTGGAATTTTGACACTGCAAAGGCTCAAAAGCTGGGGGCTCATTCTGCACGGTGCAGAAGGAGCAAGAGGAGAGCACACAGTGGTGGGACAAGGTCCTGTGGATTTTCTCCACAGGCACCACTCACAAACCCACTGGTGTTATTCTGTCACAGCAACAGGACTGCTGTGAGCACATCTGGGCCTCGTGGCACAGGCTGGAGTGTGGATAGCAACAAGACATGGGGATTTAGCCACCAGCTTCAGTGGAAAACAGATTGAGGTGTTGTCTTTTTATGCATTTATCTGCAGTGATTAATTTTTCAGGGAGTCAGGGCAGCCAGCTGCCACTGAGCTCTCTGCTCTGGGCTCCAAGTGTTCCATAACTTCCCAGCTGGAGAAGCCTTTGTCCCCACCTCATCTCTTTTTTGGTCATTCCCATTATCACTTGATAAATATCTCATGACCTGCTGCTCTGTTTTACCCAGACCTGCACCTCAGAGACCTCCCTGCAACTTCTGCCATCCCAAACCCAGGAATGTAATGCATCAATAAAAAAAAATAATGACTTGATGTGACATGAAGTGAGACCTGCAATACCCTTGGTACTGTGTGTTAGACACATTGCAAACCATCTCAGACTGCAGGGTTTAATGGCTTGCTGCAGTTCTACTGAAAAACTTTACTTTTTTCATCTGAGTAGAAATTTGTCATATATTGAGGAATAATAAGTCAGCCTGGTAGAAGACAGAGCCTCTTTATGTGATCTGTATAATTATACGATATCTATTACATTATTTTCTCATTGTTTCTGCAGCTGTGAATGTACTAAAACACTTGTTTGGGCATTACTTACCCTAGGTGAAAACTCCTGGGTTTTTGATAGTGCTTAGCATATCCTGTTAGGACAGTGGAATAACTCAGGGGAAAGAAACTACCATGCACCCAGTTTGTATGCCCCAAGTAGGAGTCTGATCTCTACTGGGCTGAAAAACCTTCAAGAAATGCCAGTATCTTTCCACCATGAGGGGAAGTTTAGGAATCATTTGGGTGCCTGAGCAAAGTGCTTAAACCATGCATCCTCTGCAAAGGGCCAAAATCACCTCTAAAACTGCACAGCACATCTTTCCTCCAGGAGCAGACATTTGCACATCAATAAATCTCACCTGACTTAATTTTGGCACTGAAACCATCTCCTGTTTTCAGAGATGCAGATTCCCCACGTGTGCAGGGAAAAGCACAATACCAGAGTTACCTTCCAAGAATTTCCACAGAAAAGTGATCTCAGAGAGATTTGGATCTTTAAACTCTCAAGGCAGGAAACCTGCTGCTTTTCTAAGTAATAATTTTGTTGGTCTGAGTTTGCACCTTTTGGAGTCTGTCATCAAATTCAATGGGAAGGATCTCAGCCTACCCACTCCCTAGATATTCCACCTGTTCGTTCTTGAAATAAAAACAAGTATGTTTCTCTCCACTGTGATAATGCTATTTAACTCTCCAGTTCATTTACAATAATACCCTCCCCTAATATTTATTGTACGTGTTGAAAATTTTTGCTTGATCTTCATTTCCAGATAATGTCCTTATGGCCATGTGATAATATTTTGATTTTCCAGCTGATGTACCTTTCTCAGTAATGCAGCACTTGAATGCATAGCCATGGCTCTGAACTTTGAAGAGGTATCATAGGACTGGCATGAACCTGAAAGTTGCTTTAAAAGCCTCTCTTATCTTAAAACACTTAATGCAAAAAATCAAAAGCAAAGCATTCCATTGATTAAAGATTATTTAGCATGTTTGAATAGCTTTCCAAAGAAGCCACCTATCTAAAATTTAGTCACATTTCAATAAGCCTGTGCTGGTGTTTCTGACATGATTTTTATTAACATTAAAGAAAGGGAAATTATTTTGATTTTTCCCAAGAGAAATAGGTTTTAACGTGGTGAAAGGACAAGCATTTGCTGAGATTTCTGTTGCTGTGACTCATTTACTTGTCCCACTCTCGCAGTAATTAGCTTGGATGATTTCTTTTTCTGCCACTTGGCATTCCCAGAGCGTATGAGGGAAATCCTGGAGGTTTCTGTTTGCAGCAGCTGAGATGAGGAAGGTGTTGGGTCACCCCTGAACACCGACTCTGGGCTCATCCCTCTCTGTGCCACCAGCAGGGTGGGTGCCTGTCCCCTCCCCTCCCAGCTGATTCAAGTGTCAGCTCCCAGCAGATGGACTCAGAGGTGGAGTGCTCCTGCCAGGGATGTGGCATCTCAGAAGGGTCACCTTTGAGGAGGGAACATTTAAAAACATATGGGAGGAAAATGCCACTTGGGAGGCTTTTTGACACCTTGGGTTTCTAAATTGGCAGTTGGATATGAGGAGAGATTACTGCAGGGAGGTTTTCCCTGCTTCCGAAAAATCCTTCGCTGCATTTTGCAGTACAAAGCAATTTTTAAGTGCAGGGAGGGTGAAGGGAGGGAAACATTAAAGATAAGGATTATATTAAGGGAAGTGGTTGAGTTTGGAGCCACAGCAGCATGACAAGATTGAGGTAGAAGAGCAGAGACTGATTTTTGATGTGGGATAATTTGACTTAAGACCATGACTATCACTCCCAGTTTTACATATTGTAATGAATGCAGGCATGCAGCAAGAACAGTTTGGGAGCATCTGATACATGAAAGTATGGATATGATATTAGGTGCTTTTAATTGCTGGATTTTTGGTGTATCAGACTCTTTTTTAATAATTTCCACTGTTATTCTTTCTTAAGAAGCTGTAGGGGATCTCCTCAGCTCTACGGAGCATGTTGGACATGGAAAGTAGAAAGCAATTGAATTGTTTCTATACTCTATGCTAGTAAACGAGTTATTTTATACAAGAACAGCTTTTGTAAAGCTTCTCCCTAATTAAGCTACTTCAAGCACCCTTCTGAGCTCAGTGTATGTTGGCCTAGGTTCAAGATCTGCTCAGTGCAGAGGAGGGGCACCAGGGAGCCCATTACAGGTCTCAGCCACACAAACCCATCTGCTCCTGCCCTGACTTCAACTGCAGCATCTGAGGGGGTGGCTCCAAGCTGCCCTCAGTTTCTCTGCGGCCTCAGAGGCTCCCAGCTGGCTGGGAACTGGGAAAATGGAGATTTCTACCCATTGCACACATTGTTCTCAGCCAGGACCATATTCCATCCAGATGTGCTGTTAGTGGTTGGGATGAGTGAGAAGAAACTGTGGCCCTTTAAATGTAATCCTGCTTCACCATTACATCTGTCTCCTCTCAGCAATATCTGCTAGTCCCCAGCAGCCTGATTTGTGTGAGTGGGTACTGCTCTCCCCAGACTTCATTACAATTAAGCAGTTACAAATTGTATGAAAATTTAGTCACGCTGCTGCAAAAGTTTCCTTAGGATATTCTAAAGGAATCTTTTCATATGAAGCAGAGAGGAAAAAAGTGGCAGCTACACTGAATTCAAATGGAGATCTTTGATGTGCTGATATTCTTGGAAGATTTCTGTCAAAAGCTTAAGTTCAGCTGTAAATATTTCTGTCAAAAAATATTTGAGCTGCAGTGTTGGGGAGACAAATACTAATCTTGGGACTTCAGGAAGATGCATTTATTGAACAAATACTTATAAAAATTAGCCACAGGACAGTTCTAAATAAAGTTGGTATCTGCAAATACCACATTAGATTTAAAAAAAAAAAAGAAAGAGAGAGAGAATTTGTTGTCCTTACATAAGTGAAATAAAGTGGGTAGCAAGATGCCCCTTTGCAGCTCATTTGCTGACATTTGAGACACTTAACCTCACCTGGAAAGGATTCTGGCCAAATGAAGGGCTGTCCTTGAGCAGCTCAGGAAGCAGGGCTGGTGATTTGGAATTTTAAAATTATGAGAAAAAAAATCTTCTTGCTGGAAGAGTCAAGGACAAACCTGGAGTTAAAGGGAATTGAATCAGAAATCTTTTGTAATTTATACTCCCAGGCTACTTAAGAAGAAAGTTTCACTGATGTATGGAAAAATAAGTCCTTGAGCTTGATGCCCACCATTTCTGAGATAGCTGGTGAGTATTTTATTGTGACTGTGCTTATGTTTTTATGACTTGTGAGGAGGTTCAAATCTTTGATCTTGTTTAACAAAATACAATCATAGCAGGAACACTGAGGAAGGTGCAGGAGGCCACTGGGGAGCTTTGTCAGCTGTGGTGGCTCTGCTCGAGAGGGTCCCTGCACAGGCTGCACAAAGAGCAGCTCTGGGAGCAGGGAAACTTCCAAACAAACATCTCTTTCTGATCTCCAGGAGTCTGCTTTTGGATAGGATCTCTCAGTAGAATTCCCCTACACATTCAAGAAGCAACATCCAGGTTTCTGATGGAGTTTATTCTGCCTCTAAATACTGACAGATTATCCTTGCCAGAGACATCTCGCACTTGAGCGTAGGAAAAAAACACACATCAAAATGGTCTTTGTCTCTTTTTTCTTTTTTTTTTTTTTATAATCCTAAATAAAATAAATGAAGGGTACTTACCATAAAATAAATCACCAGGAAAAGAAGTTTTCAGTGCCACAGTTCCCATTTCCCTACCATCCATATTCATAGAAGGATATTCAGCTCTAAAACACAAATGTTAATGAAAAAGAGGATCTTAATAAAAGCAGCCTTTTCATATGTAGGTTGCCTTTTGTTTTTTTTTCTCAAGTTGCAGAGTTATTGCTTTGCAAAAGCCATTAAAAGGCTCCTGTAACTGCACTCTCTGTTGGAGAAGGATGTCATGTCTAAAAATGTTGTCACCTTCAAAACACTGTGAAAGTCAAGGCCAAGTTATTTTAATCAGGCAGTGCTGGAAGTTGTGGGCAGAATCATAATGGGAAAAGCAACATTTACCTTTCTATGGCCAATGCAGTAATCCTGGCTTCTCTGGGGAGTCGCTCAGAATTATGTGGATGGTGAGATTAGTGCATTACTAAAGCATTTGACAGCAACAACAGCTACTGTGCTGGCTCTCTAATGCATTAATAATACTTAACATTTCCTAGATGAGAAGCCCCTTTTTTACAGGTTCCTTGTGCCCATGCCTTCCTCCCAGCAGCCAGCTCTAGCTGGCTTGAGAGATGGAGGAATGGGAAGGTTTTCTTAGGGAAGTGATTGATTGAGGCGAGGCTGGGGCTCCTGTGGGAAACAAAGGAGGCTGCCAGGTTCATGCTTTGGAAAATGCCACTGAACAGGGTGATTTTTATAAAGGAAGAGACCTTGTTTGGGAAGATGTGACACTGTGCAGGGAGAACCTGATGGTGACTCTCAGATGAAGGGTTAATAAGGGAGTCATTTTGTAGCCAACATAAAATTCAGCTTGCATCAATGGCTTCTCCATTTGGCAAGCTCTTTTTCTTCTTTTTTCTTTTTTTTTTTTTTTTTCCCTGCAGGGGAAATCACAACAGGTAAGAGCTGGAATAAAGGAGATTTCTTACCCATTCTCCTCCAACTGACCCCAGGCCTCACAATTTATGCCTTGTTCTGCTTTCTCTCACTTGCTCCATTTGCTGCCCCCACCGTCTCTGATGCCAATTGTTGAACTGCTTCCCACTGGGACTTTTCACAGGCTTTGCTTTAGAGTTGCATCTCACTCATGGAGGTTCTGTTCAGGATTCCCTGAACTTAATTATTTATGCACAAAAGCTGCTTTTCAGCAAAAGCACAGACCTGGGCAGGAGGTTCTGTGACATGGGCAGGATTTCTGGCAGGGTCAGGCCAGCACAGCAGAAGCAGCAAAGTTCACCCAGGTGTGGGTGTTGCAGGGGACAGCTCTGCTCAGGCTGGATTTGTTTGCAGTGCTCCATTAACAGCATTTCCATCTTTTTTGCCTGTCTGCTCCTGTTGTACCTGCCCAACCTTGGGAATTATCCTGGCTACCTTGGCCCCTGCCTCCCAGCCAAGGCTGCCAATCTCTCTTCTGTTCCCAGCCAGCTGAATAAGCCTTCATAGTCCCCTTAATGGACTATTTGGGAGAACTGGTTTACCTATTCTGCCTGGCTGATTTGCTAACAAGGCTCAGCTGCCTTCTCTGGGCCTTGACAGGCTGGAGAAGGATTTTCAGGGCTTGGCTGAGTTCACAGGCTTTGGAACAGCTGCCAGTAGTACCTGAGGGCTTCTGTCAGTGGCTTCATCTCTCCTGTGAGAGCCTTCCTGTGCATGTCCAAAAAAAGCACTCCTCTCATTGAAAAAAAGATGAGCAAATGCTCCTTCACCATCCCTTAAACAAACTCTTCCCCTCTCCTTCACTTCTTACAAAACTATCCAAGAAGCAGTGTGTGGCAAGGAAAATAATGAACCTGTATGTGGTGTTTTACTGCTATTTTCTACCCGTGTATACTATGTCAGATATATTGAAAGGAATGGGATTTATAACACTATTATGGTTCTGATAGTTGGCCCCATCTATGGCTAATCTTATTTTTTCTCTGAGCTCCCCTGTCCTTTGTTGCACTCTGATTTGATTATTTTTTTGTAACGCAGTGATATCAATCTCTAGGAGGCAATGTTCTGTCACAATTAGAATTATTAGGTGGCAGTATTTATAAAATGAGGCCAAAGTGACTAGGTAGTTATTTCCTTTTCTTTCTTTTTTTTTTTTTGTACTTATAGACTCATTAGAGGAGCCTCATCCACTTGTGGCAGGCAGGCCAGAGTGCCCTTATTAGTGTATCAGCAGGAGAAAATCCTGGCATGAGGCACCAAAGGTTAGTTACTGATGTATTTCATGATAGATCTGAAGCTCTCTATTTTAACACTTGCTCTAAAGTGAAGCTGCTGAACCATGGCTCTGTATCACAGTACATTAAAATGCAGTGGTAATTACCCTCATTATGACAACATCTCCTCATATCACTTGAAATACTCGCTTCAAAAACGTATTAAGGGGGAGCACACCAGTCATGAAGTCCACAGAACGTGGGGGGTGAAGGGTAGGAGTGTAAAAGTGCATTTATGCACAGCAGAGATGATGAAGAGATGTCCCTCCCTGACTGAATCCTACTGCCAAACACCATCTCTGAGAAAAGGTCTAATTCAGCACTCACCAGTCAGAAGTTTCCCTTTGTCCTCCCTGGAATCTGGAGAGTCCCAATGGTCCCTGTTTGCCTTATCCAGGTCTGGTTTAGGAGTGACCAATTAAAGGGCTTCTGTGCTTACCTGGTGCTCCCTCATACACGCTCCCTTTTGGGAGTTTGGAGGTGACAAAGTAAGAGATGGTTTAGCTGGAAACAGGACTCATTAAAAGTCAGGTTTGTGTTTCCAACCTGTCCGTGCACACAGGGGAAAAACACTTCTTGTGCCTGGAGTGTAACCCACAGGATTTGGTTTGAAGAGCTGTAGTAGCCTGGAGACAGAAGAGGGAAGCCTTAATTAGAAATAAAGCAAGCAGGTTTTCAGCCTCCTTGTACTTGGTGGGGATAGAGAAGAGGCCTTGCAGTAAGAAAACCCCTTGATCTACTGAGTTTCCACAAGTGCCACCTCGTAGAAAAGCTGTTCCATTGAGTGAGAGAACAAAAACAGGATATATCCCCCCATCCTGAGCAGTGGCAATGTGTTCTGCAGTGTTTTTCTTAGCAGGGGACAGCAGTTTGACAAGGATCACCACCTGATCCTTTCAACGCCATGGAAAACTTTGCTGACATTTCTATGTTCTTGCAGTTTGCTGCTCATTCGGCACCTCCAGGAGCTGGATGAGCTGAAAACCAGTCAGCTGGGTAATCGTGGTAATTAAAAGAGATGTAAACTTTCAAAGTAGCTGACACTTAGTCATTACACCGAGCTGTCATGCTTGACTGAGCTAACGTTAATTCCGATATCCCATTATATCTTGCTGATACCAGTTTAAAAGGTAGCTGCTGTGTTTCTTCAGCAACTTGCAGCTACACTCATAAAAGTATTGATTGCAGTGGGCTTTGACAGATGTGAGATGTATTTAAGAGAAATTGTGCCATAGATATTCTTTTAGCTCAACTGCTCAGTGCTGTATGGATTCCAGATATATCCTTCTGGATTTCACTGGTAAAGTCCTGTGGAATCTGCCTTAGAGGTGCAAGATTGAAGAAACACCTTCTCCTGGGCTGTATTTTTAGTTTTCTTAGCATAGATCTCTTTGATTTTTGTACCTGAACTACAAAGGTGCTGGGGAATGAGAGAAAAAGCAGGTTTTTAGCCAACTTAGCCATTTTCTTTGAGCCTTCCCCACATGCTAAGGTACAGACCTCAGTCGAAGTGAAGTCTTCTAATTGACTTCAGCAGGCTTTGATGGAGGGGTTGAGAACTGAAGTTTTCTATTCCTGGGGAATTTTCTACATATTTAAGAGCTATTTTATCTTGTCTTCTTGCTGGCAACCCACTGATTTCCCAGTAGTGAATTATTATTTTTAATGCCTTGTTAGATTTCTACAGATGCAGAAATCCCAGCCAATGGAAGCTGCTGGGAGCTGTGGAGAAGTTCTCAGCTCCAGGATATAAACTCTATGGAAGTGGCAAGTAGGATGCTCACAGCAGCCTTGGTTCTTACAGGTGGCTGGAAGACAAAAGGTTTTGTGTTCAACCCCTAAAGGATTTTTATTTTCTTTTCATAATATCCCACCCTTCTTTATCTTGTAAATGAAAATAAGTTTTATTAGGCAATACATTTCGTTTCTTCTCTTCTGTATGTAGTTTTGAACCAGCCTGTGTGCCCATCCTGAAGTGTGAGGAAAGTACTGTCAATTGTCCTGGGATAAAAAAAGTGAAGAAAATGTTTCATGTCCCTTACAAAAAATCACAAAAAATCCAGCAGCTTGAAAAACTCAATAAACTTAATTAGTGACACCTCTTTCCTTAAAATCATGTGCTAGCTTCCAGCGTGGCAGGAAAAAGAAATCAGGAGCAATCCCCCAGACTCGCATGAGAAGTGGGAATAGTGAAATGAAATGGTAAAAGATTATTCATAGTTTATTTCTCTGGTTTTGGCCAAAAGAATTGTGACCCTGCAGGCTTTTTATGGAGACAGGCATGTTGGCATTATGAAATAAAAAACATTTTTCAACTCTGTCTAAAGATTCCAAAGCTGTCATCAGATCAATGTATGCCTTGGAGTGGAGCTTGCAAAAATCACTCCTCAGCTAATATTCTCAAGGACAAGATGTAGTTTGATTTGGCTCTTCCAGGAGATGTTCCTGATTGCCTTGGAAAGCACTATTTTAAAATGGGAGTGAGGGAAGGTGGTACAGAATTTTATTTTTAATGCCCTTCAAATCACAACATCAGTCAGCCGTGAGGATAGAGACTCTCCTTCTTTCCTTAGAAAATTCATCTTGGTTCTTCTATTTTATGCCTAATTGGGAATTGTTTTAATGAGTTTTTTTGAAAATCAGCCTGCCTTACAAAATGGTTCAGGAGTTGGTTTTGATTGGGTTAGTGCTTCTGTTTGTTGGTTTCTACACTGCAGTATAGAGGAATTTTGGATCTTTTTTTTGTCAATCTTTGCATTTGATTCATATATAATAGACCCTTAATGCTGTGTAAATGGATAAGCCAACAAATCTTATCAAAAACTGCATGGAAATGTGCGGAGACAGCCACCCCATAACTCAGTGTTCCTGTGCTGAGGCATTATGAATACCAACAATTTGCTTTTTTTTTTCCCTTTCCCCAAAGCTGATTGACAGAGAAAATGAAAATGGTAAATAAATGTTCATGCTGGTTTATTTAAAGAGGTTCACAGGCTTTTTGTGTGCATCCCCCAGGTTATTTAACAAGATTTGTGCACAAGGCTCCCACACATTGCTTACCCCCCAACGGGCAAATATACACATTACATGGCCACTTCTAAATGCAGGAGCCTGAGAGGCCCAATGCCTATTTGTTCTGTCAGCAGTGCAATTATTTCTGTGGAAGGAAGGGATCACACATTTTGAAAATCCAAATTCTTCTCTCCCACCCCTACCATGGCAGCAGTACCTCCTATGAATCACACGTAAATAATTACTGATGGAGAGGTACCTCTTTTAAACCCCCCAGGAAAATTATTACAGGTATGTTTTTCTCAGGAGACCCCACAAAAATCCCTAAAGTAACAGACAGACATTGCAGAGCAGAGTCTTTTTTCTTTTAGCCTGGTTGGAGCTGTGGTCAGAAAGAAAATTCAGGTGTGCTCATGGTTAACTTCATTCACAAAGCAAAGTAGGAAAAGGCTCTCAGCTGTCCGTGCTTGGCTCAGAAAGGGAAGAGCTTTTGTGAATTTCATTGAAAGTGTTTTATAGTATAACCTTATGGGTGAAACTAAACCAGGGACAGGTTTTGAACACACCATAAATGGCTGCTGGTAGTAGGAGAGCTGTTCTCGGGGCAGGTGTATCCATTTTTATTTCTAGATTTATTACCCTGAGTACTTCTACTGGTCTCTTCATTTGACTTGTTTTTCTAGCTACTCATTTTAGGGATATTTTTGGTGTTTGGTTTTGGTTTGGTTTTTGGGGTTTTCCCCCCATTAACGGGAGGAAGTTATTTTTCTCCAATTGTTCCTACTCAAAAGATGAAACGGCAAATGTCTCATAACTGGGGTGTCAGAAAGCTACATCCAGTATGCACAGCTGAACACCAGCTCAGGGAATCAGAAAGAGCAGATACTGTATAGCAATCCTGTTAATCAGTTAAGATATTGGTGGACTCTTTTACTGGGACTGTGCAAGACAAATTTTCAGAGCTATCCATGTGAAATGCAAAAATAAAGGAAAGAGTGGGAGAAAATTCCTTTCTCTTCTCTTCATGTGTCAGGATAAAGCCTACACTGGCACAAATCAACATTGATTTTTCCATCTCTATTCTGAAGTGGATTTTGTCTCACTTTTGGTAAGATGTGGAAATTCCTAGTTGCTCAGGGGTGTAAATCAACATGGAAAGTGTGTCTGTGAGAAGATGAAGCATGTGTTTTTAATGGCTCTGGTTCCTACAGGTACTTGGAATTCTATATATTTCACTTCATAAAACTTTGACATGTATTCTATTCTGGCAAAGTTGCATATCAAGCACATTCATGGGAATGAGCTGGTTTCACCTCCAATCCTGATTTTGTCAAATTATGTCAGGTTGTAGTTTCCTGAGTTCCTGGAGTTGTGTTTTTGTCCCTCTGTCGCCAGGCATGTCCCAGGCATGAGCTCACAGTAGTGTCCATCCTACTGTGTTACTGGTTAAAGGAAAAAGCAACCTGGCATCCAGCTCAAAGATGTTAAAGATACTGAGAAGAAGAAAATTTGCCACTTGGCAAGGCATGTTTATACAGTCATTTTTCCAAATGTGTCTTCAATTATTGGTTTAAAGGATGTTTGTCATCCAGATCCTGGTGCTTCATCATTTACAGAAGGAGAAAAACAGGCTTATAAAACTCGTTAGTTTGAACAAAGATCCAGTCAACTCTAAAAAACACAGCCTTAAAGACATGGGAATCTTTCATGCAGTGTGCCAGGCAGTGATCCTGGGCTGATGGCTGTAATTGTTTATCTCTCTTTAGCGTGATCGATGCAGGCGTTAACCACAGCGCTCCCTTTCAATGCCATTGATTGGAGTGCTCCCACTGACAGTCCCCTCGTGTTCACCACAGCTCCAGCTACATATTAACATGACTTCTGAATGGCTGGGGAGATTTAGGCTCAAAGGATGCTATTCTCTTCTGATTTACAGCCCTTGCAGTGCTCCTGAGGCTACGTGGAATGTAAATCAATGGAGAAGCTGGCCTAGGTGATGAACTATTCCATTACAGAGGAACATTTCCATTTTGGAGTATTTACAGTATAATGCACTTAGATCCTCAGCTGTTACCTCTAAAGCAAAGTAGGGGTGCAGCACTGGGAATAAAAAATAAAAACCCTATTTGTTCTTTGAACACACTCACTTAGAGTCATTACTTGCCTTTTTCCTAGTGACTGAGTCAGCACAAAAGCACAAACCTTAGAAAAGCAGTTCTGGCAAATTCCCTGCAGTTTGACACGAGTTCACTGTGTGTACCTCAGGTGGATACACTGCACTTGCTCACTTGTAGGTTATTGCCTTGGGTACACGAGCCTTGACTTGGCAGGTTATTGCCAGGGGTGAGCTGTGAACCCTCCTGCTCAGATTCCTGCCATCCTCCAGCAGGAAGGTCCTGAGACACGGCAAGGACCAGTTTGCTCTGGGCAATTTCAAGCTGCGCTCGGGCAAAGGGCTGTCAGCAGGTCTATCCAGAGCTAGGAGCAGGTAGGAGCTGGTTCCTGGCAGTGCTCAGCCTGACACAGGCACCAGGGCAGGAGTTTGATGGCTGAGGATGACCAAAGTTGCTTTATCTGCTCTGATCTGAGAGCAGATTCAAGCTTTGTTCCCCCAGGATCACAAAGCAGAGTTATATTCTGGAAGCTTAAAAATTTATTCTGTGATTTTTATTTTTATTTCCTTTGACAATGAGTATAAATATGATAGTAAATTGCATGTCAGAAAGAAGCTGCCATTACACTCTCACTTGAGCTCTCCCCATAAATCAAGCTGAAGGAATGGATGGTAATGGCCCAGTTGCTTATTGACAGCCATTGGGTTTCTGCTCAGCCTATTCATGATGCTTGTCTGGATTAGTGTTGGAGTCTACCAAATAATCAATTAACACTTCAGGCTATTGACAGACCTCTTTGAAACCCTTTTGAATTGTGTTTGTCAAAGTCAGCTTAGAAAAAACTGACTATCGGAGTTGAGAAAACAAGTGCTCCCCTCTAGCCCTACCCAATATATTTGGGGTTTGTGCACTGGACAAATCAAAACAATCAGAATTATGTTGTGATGTCACCAGGCCAAAGTTACAGCCGTTGTACGCAGTGGCCTAGAGCATGAAAAAGCAGCAGTCCTACATCAAATGAGTTTTGTTTCTATTTTTCTTTTCTTTGTTTTCTCACCTCCTCAATCACTAATCACAGACAGAGATGAAATCTGCCCATGGCTGTATCTCTAGACTCCCACTGACTTGGAGTGAGGTTATACAGTGGGACCTGAAAATAGAGGTTTAGCCTTGGTTTTATTTTTCTTTCTGAAAAAGAAAAACTAGGCAAGGGACTAGTCAGAGCTCAGAACTGGAAATTCAGGTCCCCAAAGAAATTATTCCTGTGCACCTACACCTTGAAAATAGGTTGTTTTCCTACTTCTTTGTGTTGATGTCTCAGACACTAATTGCCTAATTAACAAGCTGACATGATCTCCACTGCTGAATAGCTGAGCAAATTAGGATAGTGCTACATGTGTGTTACTTGAAGGACATGCTTCAGCTGGGATTTCCCTGAGCATCGCGTATCTGTGGAAACCTAATGAAACTGCTTTGTATTAAGTGCTTGTGATGATGTTTCTGACCTTTTGTGCTTCCTCTCCGTTCTAGCAAAAAGCACCTGCATTTTGGGCTGACTTGCTATGCATGTAAATCACCTTAAGTGGTGAAATGACTTTTTCTTGATTTGACAGAGAGCACTAAGTACTGTGTTTTGTTCCCTCCGCTACTGAATACAAGCTGGCTAACTGTCCATACTGTGAGAGCTATTGTATCACACTGTTAAAACCTAAGGAGCTTTTTATTGGACTTTCATGCTAAATAACTTCAAAGGTACCACCTTGTGTTTTTATATAAATTATAAATATTTTAAAAATACTTCAGGAAAAATACTTTAATATCACAGTTTCCCACTGCAGCGTCTCACGCTATGTAAACTTTTGGTTACGGCTATTTATCCCTTCCCTCACCAATGACAGTCTGCTGCATGGGATTCAATTACAACTATTTATTCAGCTTGGATAAAAGGATTCTTTAGATATTCAGCCTTGGAGCATTCATTCTTGTTTTGTAGTTTTTGTGGGAAACACCCACAAATACAATTTTTGCTGCAGTCCCCCAGATAAAAACATGGCACAAAGACCATCTTAAAATAAAACCACTACAGCTTCAGAGAAGAATACAGAGTTTTCCATGAGTTTGATCTCACTCAGTTTTACTGAGTGCTGCGGAGCTCTCATCTCTGGTATTCAGGACTGCAAGAATACCAGGAGTGAAGCCCTGCAGCAGCTGTGGAAGGTCAGTTCTGGGTGATGTGTGCAGGGCACGTCGAGGGTGATGCTCTCCTGTTTGAGAGGCTACATGGGGCCAATTCTCAGTGCTGTTCCCCTTAAACAGGGCTGACTGAAGTGCTGCCATGGGGCAAAAGTTTCTTGCCTTTTAAACTTGATTATTTTACCTAGGCAACCTTTCTTCCTCTGCTTTTCTGCCCTCCTCATCAATGTTGACTTCAGGATGTTTCCTTGTACCCCTTCCAGTGAACACATGATCTTTCATACAAAAGTGTTCATGTGTGCTGGCGTTGGGTCTAGAGACTGAACTGCAGTTAGTAATGGAGGCAGGATGCTTTGATCCATCATTTCTAACATGGTCCTCAGCCTCTGGGTGGAACTTGGTTGCTGGTGGAGCCAGATTGTTTCTGTACTGCTGTGTTTGGGGGTGAGGTCACTGGTGAACGGTGATAAAACTGGAAAACAGAGAAAAGCTTCCTCCCAAATATTTACATAACACTGGCCAAGGCAGTCCTGTGAATTTCAACAATAAAAGAGACCTGCAAGGTAGCTGTGTGTTTGATTCTAAACAAGGGTTTTTCCTAGAATAGGCAGTTATTTGCTGTACATAACTCTTGTGACCATCAGCTGTGCGTGGGCTTACAGTACACTGCAGATCAAAGTATTATTTCTGCTGGCCTTGAAACTGCTGTCTGGAGTGAGATAATATCTGCAAATGATGCATTGTAACTGTTGACACTGGAAGACTGTTTTGCAATCTAGTACAGCAAAAATAAATTAAAAAAGCAATTGGATGACTTGCAAATGTAACAAGCCAGCAAATATTATTTCTCTTTGCCTTCCTATTTATTCATACATTTGTAAATGCCAAAATGTCTTTTATCTGCCCTTTCTCAAGGGCAGATCTCTAGTGTCATAGTAATTGAAAATTAAGAATTTACAGTATCATAATTAAATTCTACCCTTTGAACCCTTGCAGACTCTAGCTGCATATTAACAGCTTCCCACTCAGATCATGAGTGGCAAGAAGTATTTTGAACACCAACTGCTGCAAGATAACATAACAAGCTCTGACAGCTCCCTAATTACCAAACTACCCACTAGTTAAAAACTCTTTCATACTATAGCAATTCTCTTCCTTGCACATAAGTCAAAAGGTATAACTAATTTGTCCTTTAATTGATATCTATATTGCTGTTTAAATAAAGGGCACACACTCCCCCAATATGCTCAAATATTAATTTGCCACCTATGAACCAAATTTGGAAAATAATTGGAGTGACTAAGAGTTTTTTCATTGATTTTTGCCAATTTTTACCATGACACATTCACATCTTATTTGATCATTAGTCATGTTTAGTGATTGGCAAATCATGTACATACAAAACTGAAGTTCAAATTCTTCTGTACACATTAAAGATTTCCACCACTCCAAGCCCCAGTGCTTGTGCCTGGGTACAAAACAATTAATAATTAAGCCTAGAAAAAGGTTGCAGAGTGGGCAGACCTGGCACCTGGACAAGAGCAGAGGGAACCAAGTCGTGCCTGCAGCACAACACCCCCTTCCTTGTCCATAAATTCATCAGGGCTCATTAGCAACTTCTCCCCCACATCAAGGAGGGGGAGATGGCTCTGCTGGCTCAGCTACCCCAGACCCCACCAAAACTGGCCCCTGCCCAGCACCCGGGGCCATCTCTCTGCTTTTCCTGTTGCTGGCTATAATTTAGGGGAGAAAACAAACAAACAAACAAACAAAAAAAGCCAAAAAAGAAAGAGATGTTGTGGTGGTTTGCCAGTTTGGAAGGGAGAGTGGGAAGTGATATGGAAGCTGCTGTAACTTCATTTTCAGCACAGACACAAAGAGCGAAATCTGGGTGGGTCTGAAGGTGGACGAGGGTAAAGCCGGGATGTGCTGCTCCAAGGAGCGCGGTTATTTCCAGAGGGACGAGGACATCCAGCAGATGCTGCCGGGAGCGCTGTGCAGCCCCGCGGGAGGAGGCGGCTCCCGGGGATCCGCACCCGCCCTGCCGGGAGCGCTGCCCGAGGCATCGCTCGGGGCTGTTCATGGGAGTGCCGGGCAGCTCCTGTCTTTCTGCTCCTCGGCACTCTGTGAGCCCGTCATGATTGAAATCTTACCTTAAACTGCAGCCAGAGGAGGTGGGAGACCAACTAATGAGGCTGGTTTTGGGACATTCCTCATGTTGTGTAAACATCCCTTGGAGAATGTTCTGTAGACAAAGATAGTAAATGCTGGTTTCATTTCTGCTTTTCTCTTCTGTTCAATACCTGGCATGAATTTAATAGGAATGCTGCCTTCAGTGCATGTAAATACAATGAGATATTTTGATATTGATGGCTAAGATTCCCGACATTATTTAGGTAGCTAAAGATGCAGGCAGGTGCTTCTGAGAGCATCGCTCTGTGCCTCACTCCATCAAGGCTCCAGCAAGAGCAGAGGCTCAAATGAACCCACACATACTGGCTGTATCTTAGGTTGCCACTCCATCCTTCTCCTCTGCCTTTCATGATGCACAAGACAGACTCAATTTATTACATAAACCTCCTCCCTTCAACAATACCATGTCCTTAGCATGCATTCCTTTAATGATCACCACTGAATTCAAGCTGCTTGTGCTCAGTCAGTGAATGGCACAACAGATCTGTGCTCTTACAGCACACAAGAAAATCTGAGGTCTCCGAAGCACAAAAGAGGGCTCAAAATGTTTTTCAGAACTTTTTTTTCATGCTTCAGGTTTTTTAAAATGGCAGGGCAGAATGTTATTGATCTAGCTAAGAACAGACTCTCCATAGCAGAAAAATAACAAGTTACCCAGAAGAAGAATATGGTGACCTGAGTACAAGTTACTCAAGAGAATCATTAGTTAAAACTTTAAATTATTTTAGCAATCATTTTTTCTTTGAAAGGATTTTCTGGGTCATGCTTTTAATTCTGGCCGAAGCAGAGTCAGCTCAGTGAGGAAAAATGTAATTGATAAGAATGCCTGATGAGACCAAAAAAAAAAAAAAAAAAAAAGACATTGTGGCTCTATCTGTCATTAAAATATTTTTTACAGGCTGCCTGGTCTGGTTAGTAAGAAATACGTTTGTGGGCTTGGTTTTCCACTGGAAAGAGAAACAAAGTATCAGTGCAGTGTCACAGGAGGAGAATGGTTGGCAGTCTGAGAGATTTTGGTAAACATTCACTTGTGTCATGTCCCCAAGATTCATTTATGAGTGAGTCAAACGTTGAAGTATAAACCTAATGTAGATGGCACTGTGGAGAGGAAAAAGGGGATGGTCACTCAGTGCCAGACCAGTGTGTGCATATTCTGGGATGAATATTACCCAAGGTAGCACTGACTATAGATCCAGTCATTGCTGTCCTGTACAGGATCTTGTGTATGATGAATATAGGGACCAGTCCACTGCTCTGACTGCAGAAAATCCAATTAAAGTCACCTCCGTGCCTCCTGAAAGAAGCAATATTTCTATACAGTTCATAGCAGAAAGTTTATATTTGTGTGATTTCCCCACTGTTTCTGTGTTTGCTTTGGATCCAAAGTCTCCTCCCTTCTGTGTGCCCCTGTGGATGGTGTGGAACTCCTTACGTGGAACGTGTGGCCCTCAATGCCTTTGTGGGGTGATGAGCTGGTCACAGGCCATCAAAGTGACCCTCATCAGAACAAAACTGGTGGAAGCAGGTGGAGGGAGGGAAGTGAGCAGATACCACAGGTTTAATGAAAAACCAATTCTCTCTGCTTCTCTGGGTACAACCACCTGGCTTTTCATATCGACTGCTGAAATGTTCTGTAATTGTGTAAAAGGGACCTCCAGACAGAAATCTATTTTTTGTTCCTCCTCTCCTTTGTATTAAGTGAACTCTTCTGTAATGTTGCTTTTTATAGCCTATAATCATGGTAATTATGTTTTGTTGAATCTTTCACAGTAGTCTAACGTTTAGTAACATTTATCTCACTGTGCTGGGACTGGAAATCTTCCCTGCCATCAGATGCTAATTTGGTTATATTGTTGTGGCAATATAGGAGCTAAGCCTGAGCACAGTTGTTACTGTTGTTACCTTTGGCAAATTACTTTGGTTATTAGAAGTAGCTGCATTTGGAAGGTCAGTATTAAGCAAACCATGAAGAAGATAAGAGCAATAGAAACATTTAAATATCCATGTAAAACACAGAGTTGTTGCATTGGTCAGCATCCAGCAATCAACAGGCCTTGCTTTGTGCATGGTGCTCACTGAAATGATTGTTTGTTGTTGAAGATCCTCTTGTGTGCTTTTTCAAGAGAATGTACATGTGTCCAAAGCTAACTCAACCAGAGACATTCTCCTAAATGCTGATATTGGTATAGTCTTGGCAGCTGATTTCTATAAATGCTGGGCTAGATAGCATCCTTGTATCCTCAGATCAATACGAGCAGGTATCTCAAAGGACAGAAGTTTGGAGAATTAACACTGTGGTTTCTGTGACATACTCTGGGAAAGGGAAATGCACATCCCTTTTTCTCCCTGTCATCTGCTCACTTGCTCTCCCACTTTATGACTGGTATTGCTCTCTGTGCTGCAAACAATTACCATTAAACTCAATTCAGGCACTTCAAGACAACAGCAGAACTTACACCAACTGCTTATTTCTTGTTATGTTTCTGCAGCCTGACCTGCTGTCATCATTCCAAGGCAATATCTTCAGCTGGCAAAAACCATCTGAGAAAGTTTGTGTCAGTCAGGATGTACCCTGTAATAAAGGTATTTTTATGAAATGTCTGCCAGGTTGTCAGGTGCTTGAGGTGGTTGTTCAGAAGCCACAGATCCTGGACTGTCAGTGGGGGAGATGTGATCCTCCCTAGATCGTGTCTGCTGCCCATAGCTCAGTAAGTTACAGCATGGATCTCAGTGGGTTTGTGTTCATCCCAGGCTGGAGTAAGCTGGGATAAGACCAATCAAATGGCTGATATTTAGCTAAAAGCATTGCTGCTGCTTCTTTGTGCCTTCCTGGTACACCCTTTCCTCAGATGCTCATTAGCTGGGAGATGCAGTCACTACAGCCTGTGCCCCGAGGCGAATCCTGTGATCCACCCTGTGCACTAAACAGGGAGAGATTGCTCCAGCAGCAGAGCAAAGCAGCAGTAATGCTCCTGCCTTAAAGGGGATGACACAACAATGCTTCAGAGCTTTATCGTTTCCAGCTTTTGTGGGGTTTGTGTGACAGAACTGGGGGCACTTTGAATTCGATTTTCTGTATTTCCATAGCAAGTCCCCAGTGAACCCAGGAAGGGTGGCTGGAGGACAGCTCCTCTCAGCCTTGCAGAGCAGGGCCAGCTGGGACTCAGGGCAGCACAAAAACTCACAAGGGGCTGACCTGACATCTTGTGTCATCGTAAATTATATTTAAACCTCTGTCGAGGTAAATGGGTGCCAATGAAGGCAGGAGGCTGTGGGTGTCATATGCTGTGTCATGAGTGTTTAAGGGTGAGAACCAGAGAGAAGGGAGTGTCCCATCACCTATTGCAGCTCCTTCCAGGCATTAATTGCCATCTCTTCACCAAGAAGTTGTTTCTCCTCTGAATTTTTATGAACTTGTCACCCTTTCTGTCTGGAGACAACACCACTTCTCCCCACAGGTTTTAATTTTGACTCAATGAGAGGGAATGTGAACTTTGTGTTCCCTGTAGCTACTGTGGGGAGCACAGGAATGAGTGACAATCTGGCAGCAAGGTGATCTTTGGAGTAGAGCTCTAAGGAAACACAGCAGAGTGAGCCCTGAGATGCAGTGTAACCATGATGGATAATTTTATTTTTTGTTAGGACATTGCTCAGCTGCCACTGTTGCTGCTGCTTTCAAGGCCCTGATCATGCTCTGGGATATACAACTTTATTCCTCCTAGAATAGCTGCCTTGGCATGAAATCTCCCAGTGCTCTAATCTCCAACAGAATCCCCAGCCTCCACATTTTGAAAAAGAGCAATAATGAGTGCAGCATCTGCTTGCAGAGCTTTGTGCTGCAACAAACTTTTAATATGAGAAAAGTCACTATTGATTTCTAGTGTTATTTGAGTTTCTTTGCCTTCCCAGCACTCTGCTCCAGTGCTTCTGACAAGCAGTTGGCTCTCAGGTCCTGGAGTGGGAACAAGCAAGACAAATCCAATACAAGATTTGAGCATCAGTGTGAGGCTTGGGCAAAATTCAGACTCCTGTGCCTGGAATTGCATCTCTGAAAGCTCATCCAGCTACCTCTGAAAGCTACCTGCTCTGGGAATGCCTAAATGCTTTGATTTAACAGCATGCCTCAAGTGACTGGGTAAAATGTGCCAGTACTTCTGGAAGGAGGGTCCTGAATCCAGGGCTTCTCCCTTTTCAGGGGCAGTTTTCAGATTTATTGTTCCCTCCACTACCCAGCAGCTCTAGGCTCCTCTGCCTATGGTTCAGTGACCAACGTGCTCAGCAGAGGTGGGTGATGAGAACATCTGGGGCTCTGCTTTACTGGTTGAAAGTTTCAGCTGCAAAACCTCTGTGTAATAAAAAGGAAAGCTCCAGCACCATCAGTTTTAGCTTTTTTAGCTTTAAATCTAAACGGCTGATGGGAGCCCATGTTCTGATATAAAGGCTGTGGATTTGTGTTCAGAGAGAGCCCTGGGTTGGACCTTCCCACAGAAAAATGTTGGGAGTAGGGCATTTGGAAGGGAGGATTAAGTTTTGTATCTGACTCATGCCTGCTAATGGGTAGCTGGACAAAAGCAGTGATTTCAGGTACTCTGGGCTCCAACCATGAGATGTTTCATACTCATTTGGAAGCACTGTGTAAATGTAGGAGTTGTAGCACCAAAGTACTTTACTAGATCTGCTCAAAAATTTATAATATTTTCCTGCATTTTACCTGTCCAAGAAATATTTCCTCCTTTCATGTTTTCTAGTGGTACTTCTAAAGACATCTGAAAAATATTAGCCACCTATGTATCATTGAAGGACAAATGCAAATTGTAGCATCAGCTGTAATTATTCACTTGTGTTCCTTGAAATGCCATTTTTAGCCAGTTTTGCACATTTTACAAATGTCTTCCGTGCCAAATCACCCATGGAACATACAAATCATCCCAATTGTTAAATTCATTAACCTAACAAACTGTGGACTAAAAGCCACATTTAAAGCATGCATCCTAAATAGTATTCTCATTATGTGGAATCAGATTAGTCCCTAATCAAATTTGACTTGGAGCTTGGAGCAAAAGGTAATGGAGTATGACCCCTGAGGTAAAACAAGGACAGGTGAAGTGAGTGTCCAGCACCACAATGCCTCCATTTTGTGCTGTGCCAACCAATTCCATCCTTTCTGAGCTTTTCCTTAATTTTGTAAACAGATCTGTACTTGTTTAGCTCCTTACCTCAGCTTCTCACACACACATGACATCTGCCAAGGAATTTGTAGATATTTGTCCCAGCAGCTTGATGTTTTTGCACATTCATGTCACTGATGGAACTTTAATAGCATGGACCAATAATAATTGTCAAGTCTATTATTGTTGTGCCAACAGGCTGAGCGTTGATGGGACACCGTGGTTTGAGCCACAGGAGAGACAGAACAGGAGATCATTTCTGCTTCAGAAAGTTTGCTGTGCAAATAGAAAAGGCAGGAAAGGGTAGGACAGGGGAAAATGCTAAATAGAGACAAATGTTACAGTCAATTATTTCTCTCCCAGAAAACTGTAGAAAAATGAGGAGAGAGAGTTGCAATAGAAAAGAGAGGAAGGACTTGGAAAGCCCATAGCATATTATGCACTAGGACAGAGGATTTTCCCTGGAGATTTCCAAGCTCATCTGAATGATGTTCTTTAATGAAGATTCAGGAAGCCAGGTTTTCCTCAGCTGCAGCCTTAGGTCTTCCAGTTAACCCACTGCAATGTCCTATTTCTTTCATCCAGGAATATTCAGTTATGTTTTTGAAAAACCAAACTTGTTCCACAACTGTGGTAAAGCACCTACATGCAAAAGACAAACAAAGGTTTATGTTGGGGTTTTCTGCTGGGTTTTTAATTCTTTCTTTTAGAAAAACTAGGCTTTCTTAGAGCATCCTTTGTCCCATTTCATGCACTGCCATAGGAAATTCTTTTGTTTGCCAGCTGCCCACTGGCTAATTAAAGCTGTAACTGTTCAAGGCTAAATGAATACCATACCCCAAAACTCCTTTAACCCTTTAGTTGTGTATCAATGAAAAGGAATGGACTGCATCTACAAATACAAAAGAAAAACTAATAAATAATAATTAAAAATCCTTCTGGTGTTCAGAAGCCCCACTGTCAGCTCTTTGGAAAGCAGAAGAGAAATATTTGTAAAAGTATGGTCAAGGACATGATGTGAGGTTACCGCAAAGCAATTTAGCAGATAAGAGTGTGTGTGACAGTGCTGAGGTCACTGCCAGCCTGCTCATGAGCTGCTCCCAGGCTGATTTGTGGCTGAGTTTTGGACACTTGAGATTTGTGGCTGTCCCTTTGCAGCAGCCAGTGCTCTGTCAAGGTCCTTGCATATTCTCCTGCAGCAGGGCAAGAGATGGTCCCTTGTTCTACCTACTCAGCTGGCAGTGTAACACTTTCCTTCTGTGATTCTAAAACCATCTCAGTGGGAAGGTGAGTGGGGCTTTGTTTGTCACAGCCACCTCAAAGCCATCACCAGTAATCTGGTGCAGACAGCAATCTTTGCTAATAAATGGGTACAAATCAGTAAAAATTACCGAGATTTTTTCATAACTTTTCATAACCTAAAAGTGAGATTACTTTTCCTTTGTTTCACTTCAGAGTTAAAAGAAATGTCCATTTGCTTTTTCCTCTTTGCAGGTAGTTTCTTTTCTTCAATCTTCTCAAAAATTTTAGAAGATAAAAAAAGCTCCTCAGACCAGAATCTTCAGACAGACCTAGAAAATGAATGGGATAGCTGGTTCTCTTATGATTCTCCTTTTTAAGTGACAAAAGTTTTAGATTTTTAACTTTTTGACCCTTTTAAGTAAATGGGAGTTTCGATTCTGACTTTAATAAGCTCTGACTTTCTTCTGCTGGAAGAAAATGTGGTTATGCAATTTGAACTTTATCAAAACCTTTCTGCTTGCTAAAATAAAAGACCCTGTTTCTGCCAGTTTAGCACCTGCCCACAGGTAGTCTTTGAGGGGACTTCTGGAGTGTTATTTGGTGTCAGCATCACAGTGAGAGTTTGGCTCCAATAAATTGCTTTGAATTGAGAACCAGAATATGAGGATGGGAAAATGGTAGGGATAGAAAATAATACAAAATCTGAGCAAACACACCTCAGTAGCTGCTCTGCTCTTAGTACAGCTCCTGACCAAAACTCAGTTTGCACCTGGAATATCTGGTTCAGTTTTCATGTCTGCTAGGAGAAAACTATACGAGTTTTTTATCCCAAACCCCTGTGTCTTTTGCCATTTAAATGTGGTCATTTCCTCCTAACTCCTCACCCAGTTCATGAGGAGCTGCTGTTCCAACACACAAAATACATGGGAATCTGTTCCCTGTGCTGCAAAGAGCCTGCACAGCTCCAAACCCCAGCATCAGGGCCTGCAGGATGGCAGAGCAGGAGCAATAATGTGATTTCTTAATAAACAGTTGGGCTCCAGCATCTGCACGAGGCATAAAAACTGTCCCTGCAGGCAGATACAGAGTAATTTGTCATAAATAAGAGAAACTACATATTTAAAGCACAATTTGCCTATTCTGTGGGCCCCTTCTTGGGAAATCTTTTGAAAAGTAGAAGTGCAGTAAGGACAGTTTTCTCTTTCCATTGCTCTCCATTATTGAGGTGTTAAGAGGTTTTTACTGCTTGCATTAATGAACTGAACTGATGCTGCCTTTTGGTCTTGGTCACTACTTTGCTGGACAACTGATAAATTATCTGAAAAAGAGGAGCTAGCTGGGGAGAAAAGAATTTGGGTCAAACCTTATAAATAGCTCCTGATGAAAAATATAGGAACAAGAGAGAATTCAAAACCAGTTCACGGGAAATGCCAAAATGTTTCTTTTCAGCATTTTAATGATCCAACTTCTGAACTTTTTGTTTCAAATCAGCTTTTTTAGTTAAAAAAAAAAAAAAAGAAAAAGCTCTAAGTACTAAAAAAATGAAACAATGTTTTGTTCAGGAGTTAAATAAACCGAAAACATAATAAAATACTTATTTTTCTTTTTGGGTTAAATGAAGCATTTTAGATTGTGCCTATGCTAAATGCAGTGGTTTTCTTGTTGTTGAAATAGCATATATATTTTTGACCTAAACCAATTTCCTTTTCAAGCCCAGAATTGCTGGAAAACTGAAAGAGCTATTTTTCCTCTCTCTTCCTGTTCCAGCATTCTTGAAGTCCTACATTTCCTTGGCAGGCTTCTTGAGTGTGGACAGGCTTTCCTGGGAGCAAATCTATTTACCTGTGATTAGAAATAGAATTTCTTCTGCTGAAATATATTTCACACGTGTTCTTTCTGAGGCAGACTCTTGCTGCAAAACACTTTGCAGAACACTTTCCTTGGACATGCACTCAACAAGCAATTATTCTGTAAGTACTTTTGTTAAAGCTCTGATTATTATGGCAAATGTAGGAGTTAAATTCCTGTAATATTCTGTGAGCAGTGGAAACATCCTTTGCATTGGAACTATAGACTCAGGAGTTGATCGATGTGCATTTGCAAAACACCAAAGGTTGGCACAGGTTAAACAGGCTTGATGCAGAACCCCTGCAATCACATCCATGTCTTTTCCAGCTGGATTGGCTCCTGGTAGGAAAATGGACCTCTAAAAGCTGCACTGATGCTCTCAGGGGTGTCCAAACCTATAAAAATATAGTGCCGCATCATGGTAATCGTATCCCTCGCTCTAGTAGGTCTTTCAATGATGTTGAAAAATACTACAGGACTGTGAAGAGCAAGGATTTGGATGGGGAGTTACACGCTCTGAAAATGGAGCAAAAACCCAATGGACGCCTATGGACACCTCTTAAGGTCCTCTTATGATGGCTGAGAGCAAGAGGTTGAAAGGAAGGCTGGCAAACCAAAAATCAGGCAGCTGCTGCTGGCCTAATTACTCACAACATCTGCCTTTTAAATTTCCCACCCAGGCTGGGACTGAGTGCACTGGGGATGTGATGAGGGGAAGCTGGAGTCCCCTGGGGTCCAGTCTCCAGCTCACAGCCAGCCCCACCAGGCTCAGCTCACACCCAGAGGGTCTGACTGAAACACAAATTAGCCCCAAAACTCTAAGTGATGTCAATGATCCGTTCTGTGCGGCTCTTCTCTGGCACAGCTGAACTCTGAAACACAGCTGTAAATACACAGAGTGTGGCTGTGGTGAATCTCACCTGGGCATTCACGTATCCTCACAGCAAAGAATTCCTTTTAATTCAGTCTTTGTGCCATCTTGCCATTTTTCAGTTTGGGAAGAGACAGCTCCATAGCTACAATCAAATTTTGACTGCTCCTTGCTGCTCTGCTGAGATTGAAGCAGAAAAAGGGAGGAGAGAAAAATCTAGATTTTTGTGGTATTATGGGGGACTGAAGTAGATAATTTTCATGAGAGGAAAGCAAAAGATTTGTGGGAATTTTCTGTAAGTTAGAGTGAAATGTTTCATAGATGTATGGATGTTATTATCTAGATCAAGAGTATTATATGGAAATACATTTAAGTTTTCTGCCCAAGTTCCAGTTTAACTTCTGCTAAGTCAATACAAAAGATTGCAGTGTGTTGAATGGAAGTGAGATGTAGGTCTATAAAAGTGCTTTTCTTTTCACTGGGGCCATTGCTTTGCTATTTGTACTCTTTGTTTCTTAGGAACATCTCTCAGAGGTCCTCCCTCTTTCATTTCTTTCGTCAGAGACATGTGATTAATGATTTCTTTTTAAGCTTTATTATTCAGTTCGTCTCACTAATCCAGTACACATGTGCATAGTTCTGAAAACCTGAATTGTCACCACATCCATCCAGCCTGGTGTACGTAGATTTGTAACTATCCTGGAATCTGACAAATAAAATCATTTTAATGAACCACAGCAAACAGTTCATGTTGAAACAGCTGTAAGCACAGTATGCAAATCATGTTTACTGGTAGCTTATGCTCCAGAGAAATAATCTTTATATGACTGCTTTATTATTTACAGGAGTTCCAAAATTTAATTTTAGTCAACATTGACAGATGCCATCCATGTTAATAGTTGGGCTGCTATATATGGAAAATGCTAAGCATATGCAGAGATCTCATGTTTGTGAGTTGACAATGTGGTTGACAAATGGGTTTAACAATATCCACTCCTTTCTGAGCAGTCGGCTAAAATTCACCTGAGGTCTGTGGGAACAGAGTGAAGAAGAAGGTCAGAGGAATATGAATGAAGACAAAATAAAAGAATGACTCTAGAGAGCAGTGGGTATAATAAAATCATGACAGAGGATGATTAATTATATTTTAGAGTCAGATAATTCCCAGAGAATATGCGTGCATGATAAAACTTTCTAACCTTTTGAGTTGTAATTAAATGAGAGATACACTAATCTGACCAAGTAGAGACTATTCTGTTCCTAAAACAGCATTAATGCATATATTAAAAATGTGTTATTTTAAATAAGCCGTCCTACCTGCCATGAATGAAGTCAGAGGCTATAAATGCAGAAGACAAAAATGAGAGTAAAAGAGCTAAATTAGAAGAAAACTAAAGGAGATTTTGAGATATGAATGCAATGTGTAAGATGGTGTAAGATGCAAGGAGCAGAATTAGTAGGAACAACTATGGCTGGAAGATAGGGGTGAAGTCCTCAAAAAATTTTTTCAACTTTTTATGCTGTGTTCTGTTTTTGAAGATGCTCATTTAAGCCTTTGCACACTTGCTGTCAATGAGTTTGGTGGCTCTATCAGAAACATGAACTCTGTTTTTGAGTGGTTGGCAGGTTGATTTAGACAAAAACTCTAACAAGATTTGAGAGTGTAAACTAGTCTGTATGTACCCAGTAAAAGTGAGCATGGATGAGAAAGAGAATGGTTTCTCTTCCTTTGCTTATTGCACTTCAAAAAGTATCTGAAAACCTTGCTGCATCTTGGCATTGGCAGAGCTGCTCCTTTAGGTGAAATCTTAGAGCAGGTGGGCAGGAGCTGTTCTGGATTGCTTGGGGATAGACCTTCAGATTGCAATTATTTTCCACTTAGCTCTGTTCCTTAGCAGCAATTACTGAGGTGCTGGAATCTGAGGTACAAACCCACAGTGCTTTGGTTTTTAATTAACCCAGAAGGTAGAGCTTAAGGACAATGAGCCGTGTCCCCCTGTTTAGTGAACTTCACTCTGGTAGGAGTCAATATGTTCATTTATGCTTAATTCTACAAGAGCTATTGCAACCCTCCTTTTCCTACCTCACTTTTAAGAGCACACTCTTGAGTCCCATCACCGAGCACAACCCAGGGATCAGACCCAACCAGCAGGGCTTTAGGAAAGGCAAGTCCTGCTTGTCTGACCTGATCTCCTGCTCAGTGACACCACAAAAGAAAAAAATCACAAACACCCAGAAGAGTTGAATTTGAGAAGGAAGGTTTCCTTTTTAATAGATCTGGATGTATCACAGAAGGCTGGGCATGGACCAAGCCTTTATATTCATGGTCTGCTTAACAAGCCTATTGTTTGGCATTAAACTGAAACCTGTGAAATGGTTAAGTGCATGTTTAACCATAATGGATTGTGGGCTCACTCATGTATACCATTTTAACAGTTTTTCAGCTTTCTGAAGTACATTTTCCCTTAAGTTTTAAAGTAATAATGCAGTGAATTGTGCTGATTTCACCCTGATCTCACATTTTTAACTCTACAGGCTTGATCAGCAAATTTTAAATCAAAGCATTTCCTGTGGCTTCTTAAAGTAAGAAAAATACAGCTCAGCTGTTTATATACAAACATGCAACAGTTATAATGAAAGAATTACCCACAATGCCAGTGTAACTATAGTAACCAGCATTCACAAAGATCTACATTTAAGGGTGGTTGAAGCCAAATACATATTTGTTTCACACAGACGATATTATTCTTGTAATGGAACACAACAGCACAAAAAAAGGACCTACAGATGCAAACATTAGCTGGGTGTGGTGTCTCCTAAAAAATAAACTCTGCCTTTGCTAACTGTGTGAGTACTCCCAGGCTGCTCCAAGCTGTCAGAAGACAGAGGCATTCAAAATGCTATTCTGGCACAAAGTCAGCTGAAATCCCAGTTCCCTAAATCCTCACCCACAGCAGTGTCCACTGGCAGAGATCCTGCTCTGCAAAGTCCCTTCAGTGCCATGGTGAGGGACAGACTCTCTTTAACCCACAACAACTCCTCACACTGCTATAAATACCAAAAATAAGGCATTTGATTGTGGCAGAGCTGATTCCTGATTCTAAGCGATGGAAGAAGAGAATATCAATAAACAAACAGAAGGCAGATAGAGAAAATAAAAATAACAAGTGGATGTACACTGTAACCAAAGGTCCTTTGTAGTTTTGATACATTTTATGAAGATGCTCTGTTAAGCAGAGGTTGGTTGGGTTGTTTTTGTTTTTTTTTTTTTTCAAGTCTATAGCTGATTGCAAGCAAAAATAACTACTGATCAATAGAAACCTCCACTGGGAATGGAACATTGCCTGGAAATGATCTTAGCAAAACTCTCCTGCTTATTGCCTTGCAGGTTTATGCAACTATTCCTTCACAGCTGTTTTAATTCTTCTTGTACACAGAAAAGTCACACCTTTGCAGCCTGGCAGGTTCAGGGAGTGTGAGGACACAAAAAATGACTGATTCCTCTACTTTGACTCCTCTTAAACACTGTGATTTTAGTTTGCACTATGATTTTAGTTTTGTCCAGATATCCCACACTGAGACTGCAAAGCATTCAGGGCATTCAGAGGACAGGGACAGTTGGGAATCCAGGCACTTTCTGAAGTGGGAGGATGATCCCAAAGAGAAAATCTCACCTTTCTTAAAGAGAAAGGCACAGCCATCCTGCAAGCCTTGAAGATCTGACACAGAGTTTAAAAAAGATAGCTCCCAGCCCAAAACCTGGAAAGTGGGGAAAGATCAACAGGCAGAGGCTGGGAATGGCTGTTCTTTGCCACCTCCTTCTGCAGTCCCAGCCGCTCCTCTTCACAGCATGGCTCTGCACTGATCTTTCAGAGCAAGGTAGGATAAAACCTATAAAATCAGATATTCTCTAGGCAGCTGTTTGCTTTATACAAAGAAAGCAAAATAAATATGACCAGGTTTGTCTGAGATGTTTCAAGCCTGAAAATACAATACAATGCTGGCCAAGCATTCTCAGGATTCAGAGTAAATCTGAATTGTGTACGTTTCAGCCAAACCTAAAACAATGCTGTATTTTTCACAGGATTCAGCTGTTATAATATTATTTAAATAATGATTGCTGCCACCGTTGAGTGATGAGGAAGGAAAGCTAAGGGTTGACAGGTGGGAGGGCCCAGTTCATTTGTACATTTCCATCAGATCCAAAGTGAAAATGAGACAGTAAAATTGCAAATGACATTTAAATAGAGAATTGTTAGTAGAAAATGGGAAAAGTCCAGGAAGGATGGAATACCCATAATGACATCTTCTCAACACAGGACAGAAGTTTAAAATCTTGTTCCTAAATCAATGAAGAAATAAAAAATGCCATGCTTTACTCCAGTCAAACAGCACTTTGATCTTCAATTTCAAATAAGGCAAAAGCAGGTTGCCATGGCTACTGAGTGCTACTGGGTGTCTTGGTATCTGGATAATTGCTGAATATTTGTAGACAAACAGCTGACGTGCATCTTTCGCTTTCACTTGCAGACTTGGAAGCTTAACTAGTTGTTGATGTGAGTCCCCTGGTGTCTCTGTGAATAATTGGCTCAACACTGAGATAAATTTCTCTATATCTAGACAAAAAGAGAGCCTTTCAAATACCCACATCAGGCCCAAATGTCATTGTGTGTTAACACACGGTGAAACTCAGTGTTACAGAGCTTCCCGTTCAGGTAAATCAGGGCTGCTGACATGGTTGACATGAATTTATGAAGCTTGGCTGTTTGATCTTTGCTTCCAAAACTCAGAGCTTTTCACAGAGAAGTGGATCTTTCCACACAGCTCTGGAGTGCAGGGAGAGCTTTTGGCTTTTCTGGGCTTGTCAGGGACCTGTTGTGGGGCTGTTTTGTGCAGCTCTTCCCCACAGTGTCTCCCTTCCTCTGCTTGGTGGGAGATCAGATCCAACAGGAATTGCTCCTGGGTTTTTTTTTCTTTTATATTTGTGCTGACAATTCCAGTTAAACTGTTCACATGTAAAATGAGATGGGGAATTTCCTCTGTCTTCATATATTATGCATATATACTTTACTCTGTTTGCCTGCTAAATGCAGCACTTCCCACTGTCATAGAACTAATTGGTGTTTAATCCTGCAATAGCAAGCACTGCCCCCAGTGAGGCTAATTCAGACACCAGTAACTTCCAAAAACGTTATAAAATTCAAATTTTTATTAACTTGTAATCATGTGTAAGTGACCTGGGCAGTTTGTACTTAGGCAAAGCACTCAACTTCTTTTTTTTTCTCGTTTCTTTTCTTTTTTTTTACGCCTGTGGCATGCATTTGAAAAGATCTGGTCCAAAAACTAGATGGAAAATACTTGAAAGAAAAATAAATCCTTAGTAATTTCCCTGCTTCTCATCCAATTCAGAAATATAATTAAATGTTAGGGAAACCAAAAAGCTGTTACTTCTCTCTCCCTTTCCTTTAATTGCATCTACAGTAGCACAGACACGGCAGTCAATAGCAGGAAAGTGGTCTGGAAAAACAGATTTTGTATTGTTGGACTTGGTTGGACAGTTCTCTGTGTCAGACAGCATCTGCACAAGAATTAAGATGGCACAGGATAACAGGACAAAGTTCTGTAAGGTACCAAGAGCCTTAAGCTCAAAGTCATGCAAGTAAATCCCTGAGAAATAAATGTATGTGAAAAGTAAACTCAGAAGGAATGTGGAAAATGCTGGAATATTCTGGGGAGCTATTTCCCCTGCACTCCAGCAATGTGTGTCCTGTTCTAGGAACTGTGTTATCCCTCTAACTGAACTTTTGAAGCTGTACCTGTGTTTCTCACCAGCAGTGAAAGCAGTAGAGCTCTTAATAATTAGCTTTTATTAGCAAAATGACAGAACTCCAAACCACGGATCTCTTAAAACTCCTGGCAGTACCTAATAGTACAGATCTGGATCAAATTTTGCAGATTCACAATTACCCAAATTCCAACTTAGACTGCATGTAGTTCTGGAAAATAATTTAACCATATACTGAAACCTAGTAGTAGTGAAATTATTGCCTCTGGCTTGCTCTCTGTTAAAAAGAATTTAAAATCACTAGCTTTAAATCAGAAACCTTATTTTTTTTTCCACTAATTGTACTAGGATGGGTCCAATTTATTTGTTTAGTACTTGAGGTCTGCCTGTAAATCCAGTTTACACATTGCTCTATTTGCATAATTCCAATCAACCAGTGGTTGAAAAGAAGTGCTGCATGAAAGTCTTTGGCCATCCCACGCAAGCTCGTTATGCCTCTGAAGAGCACCTGGCTACTCCCCTAATCACTTTGGTTTTTTCTGTCAAGCTGTGTTAGTCTCTGTTCAGGTTCCACTAAATTTAAGGTTCTTTTTCTTGGAGTTTGCTTAATTGTGTAAGTGGAATTTCTTTCCTCTTGTGGAGCCTTTGGAGAGTGCTCCACACCTTCAGTCTCAGCACGAAACAGCCCAGCCCCCAAGTGATACATATTTTATTGCTTCTCTAATGCAATTCTCTGCTTTTTCTATTTACAACCTTTTCCCTTTCATCATCAAGCCCATCCACACCCCTGAAGTGAGGCAAACAGTTCTTTTGAAGAGGAATTATTTATATAAATAATGTTCAGGTTTCTGCATTTTTTCTTGACCATGGATTTTTCCTCCTGACCCTGCAGCTAGCACCTTGGAGAGCTCCATGGATATTGCGCCTTCCAAGAGCCCACACCATCCCCTTGCAGCTCTGAAGGCCTTTGAAGTATTTTTGTTGCCTTTTTTTAGGCCAAGAGAAACTCAGTCCATTGTGTCTGGAGCTGAGCTGTGAAATCATCACCCTTTGGCACCACTGTGTGCCTACATCAACGTTTCATACATGTAACTCTGGTGTGATATGGAAAAAAAGGGTTTTTCCCAGTTGTGCCAAAAATGTCAAATATTTTTCCATTTTTTTATAATAAGTGGTCCCTGCTATTTCATTTTAATGTGCACAATTTATGGTATTTTGAAGTTTTTTCTTGTATCTTATAATGGTCCCAGAGAATTAGATGGAAATATAATTGCATTGGATTTTAGATATTATCTCCAGTGTAGGTGAACAATGGAAAAAAAAGGAATTAAGCTAAAAAAGGGAAAACATGAAATTAATTCTTTGAAAGTCCATGGACTCAGCATTTCAAAGATGTATGAAATTTCTCCTTTTTTACAGTTATTCCATTGTCTCAAAGATTTTTAAGGTCAGAAAGTGCCTCTAGAATTCCATTCTCTTGTGTAGCAAAGGTCACAGGATTTCATCCAGCTGTTTCAGTGCTGAGCCTTGTAAACTCTGTTGAATAAGCATATTTACTGAGGCAGAAGTCAATGAACTGAAGGAATGAACTGAGCCTGCCCCTCTCAACCTGGCAAATCCCTTCTGCCCTGTTCCATTTTTACTCAAAATGCCAAGCTTTTTATGTAGAAAAGTATTTAAATGCACACAGATTATGTCACTTCTTTGGAAGAACAATCTAATGGGTTCTTTATAAGGAAGAAAATACAGATGATGCAGTCCTCTGAATGCAGATGGGCACGCACACATTTAACTCATGCTGCTTTCTCTACTTGTTAAAATGTCACTGAGAACTAATGGTGTTAATTCTGCAAACATTTGTAATCCCTCCATCATGATTGTCTCTACATCTGTAATGAATTTGGCTTGGACAGTATTTTCTGAAGACAGAAACTTCATGAGAGGCTTATAGATCAAATTTACAGGGTGGAGAAAATTCTAACTTATATTTTTTCTTCGTTACAAAAGTGTTACTTTGTGTGTGTGGCCTGGGGGTTTTTTTGTGTAATTTTCTGGGAAAAAATCTTTAGTAAACTCTCTAGAATTGGAGACATTTTACGTGTCTGCTAGCCTGGAACACTGCAGTGAAATGCAGATGCTGTTTTGGGAGTTTGGAGCAGATGATCACTGTGGTCCCCTCCTGCCTTGGAATGGTTTCCAGTGCAACCATGGAGTGATAGAATGGTTAAGTTTGGAACAGGTCTCCATTGAGTCCAACCATCAACCCAGCTCCTCCCTGTTCCCCACCAATCCATGTCCTCAATCCGTGCCACATTCACAGAGATTTTTTAACACTTCCAGAGTTGGTGTCACCACCCCTGCCTTTGGCAGCTGGTTCCAATTCTTGACAAGCATCTAGGTGAAGAATTTTTTCCTTATTTCTTCTAATGCCTCTCCTGGCACAACTTGAGGCCATTTCCTCTCATGCTGCAGCTTTTCACCTGGGAGAAGAGCCACAGTGGTGTGACTGCCCATGGAATGGGTGCAGTGAGGACCAGGCCATTCCATGAACTCACAGGCTGAGTTCAGATAATGCTGGAAAAGCTGACGTCAAGGCTCAGCACAACTTTAAAAAATTTCTTCTCTTGTGTTAAGCATAAAATCTTGTTAAAAATAAGATTTTCCATGTCTTAATTGTAATACAGAAAGTATCTTTTATTCTTCCTATGCTTGAGATAGCAAGGTAATTTCAGAACTGAAACTGATTGTCTCAGACATTCATGACTCAAATATTTAATCTAAAGGGTAAAATTCCCAGAGTACTTCTCTCATCATTCCTCAGTTCTGTAGAGAATAAAAGCTTCAACTTTATATGATGTGATATTATTTCCATTATTGGTATTATGCTGGAGGCAAATATCCTTCAAAAAGCAAAATCCACTTCTCCAGCTCTCAGTGAGTTGTGCACCACAAAGGCCCAATCCCTCCTTTGCACTGTGTGCTGGAGATGCCTTGTAATCTGCTGAGAATTTAATAACAATTACTTTACTTCTTGTAGTGAAGAGCCTTTAAGATGTAATATAAAATATTCATCTGAAATCCAACGTCTCCAGATTTCAGGGGTGATTTAGGACTGAAGGATGAATTTTCCAGCTAACTGAAAGTTTTGAGTAGTAGTGCCTCTGTTTATCTGCATCCATGTACATGGGTGTGCAAGGGTTTCCTTTGGCACCTCTTTCATCTACTACTCTGATACATGCAAAGGCTGGGATAAATAATACCTTACTCCTAAGTAATTCATACATTTTTGGAGCCCTGCCTCAGGAAATGAAAATCAAAGTAAGCAAAGGCAAGGAATTAATTTGTTCAAATAACTCTTCAAATTCTTTATGTCTTTATGTCCTTAATAATACCTCAAAGATTTTCACATGGTCTGAATCCAATTGCTCCCATCTGAAAGTGGTAAGAGCTGCTAAATAGGAACTTCTAAAGAGCTTGCAGTGTTATATGACAAAAAGTAAAACATTCTGGGATTGCAAACAGTGGGTAATATAATGCACCTGTTCTGTAATCCAGAATAATAATCTCTTAATATTATCTGACAAATTCTTCATGTCTCTTTTAGTTCTTACTGAGTAGAAATCCCATTGACTTTATCATCTTAGTGGGGCTGCAGGATTTTACCCACCCTGATAGCATAACAACATGAATATGGATCACTTTATTTATTTTAATACAAGGAAATATGCCTGGTAATTATGCATGATGAGGCCTGTGAGGCTGAGAGCTGTGTGTGTGTGTGTCTGCTCCTCAGCCACAGACGTGCAGGCAGGAGATGGATGCAATTTCTCTGTTATTGATCATTTCTAAACATCAAAGGAGAAGGTAGGGAAGATTGTTTCCTGCAGCTGCACAAAGCACTGCTGCTTCTACAGAGGGAACTTGTGCAAATACTTGTTTTCTTGGGGGAAAGAGTGAGGAGTAGTATAAATACATGAAAATTCAGGGACACATGGGTGGTAATTGCAGAGTAGTACACACATGGAGCAGCAAGATCAAAGATTAGACTGAAACACTGAAGCAGACAAAGTCTTTGCATCACTGAAAGTGATTACTTTCTCTATTGAAAGTATCTTTGAAAAGCATTATTTCCTGCTTGTGAATATCATAACTAATTTGTAGATGACACAGCTGGCCTTTGATCAAACAGAGAAACAAGAGAACTGAGGACCAAGAATAAGCAGTCATGACTCAGGACTGTGCAACAGACTAAGAAAAGAAAAATCACAGCCTGTGCCAAGAGTGCAAGTATTAATATGTGCTTAGTCTGAATTTCCCATGCCAGTCCAAACCAGGCAAAAAAGAAGAATTCAGGCTCGATATTTAGCAGTTGCACAAAAATATTCCTGTTATGGCAAGGAAAGGAGGATTCATGTCACAGTGGTTTGAAGGTTAACATATAAAATTTACACCTGAGCTCAAATATCCCACTGCAGTCAAAAGCTTTGCATGATCCAATGCTCAAAAATATTGACAAAGCCATGTAGATAGCATGTGACAACTAAATAAGCTGCATCAGTTTTATGTGTACTGACAAACTAAGACAAAGGCCTAAAAGATGCCAATAATTAAAAGAAACACCAAATAGAGTTAGAAAAGGGAATTGTTTTACAGGAGATGATGCATTTAGTTTATGGCAATGTTAGTTTTGGGAACCAGATTTTCAAACATTAAAGCCAGATCAAGTAGTTATGATGATCCACAATAGTTATGGTTCCATTTCAAGGTTCTAATTTTGGTATTTGCAAACAGTAGACAGCAGAAAAAAAATGCAATAATTCATTAATTCTGATAAAGGTAATTAACACAATAGATCAATTCTACTATCTGGATGTATGAGAAATCAGGATTCCTTGGGTGAACTGGGGTTATCACCAAACTGTGATATTTCATTGTAGAAAATGATCTGTATATGCATTTTTTTAACCTAACTTGCAAATAGCTAGTAAATGTCAGAATATGCCAGATGACATTAAGAAACTTATTCAGGCAAAGATGGTTTAAAACACTTACTGAGTGCCTGTGGTGCTTTTACATGGAGAGTAGAAGACATCACTCACTTTCCACTTGTCTTCTGAAAATAACAGCAGGTAAAGGCAGAGCAGTTGTGGGAATGCACCTCCAGCTATCTGCTAACTGCACGTATCTTTCAAGATAGTCAGAGACTCCTGAGGAAAATGCAACTGGATTTCAAACTCTGAGCAAGCTGAACTTTTATGGGTATATATGTTTAAGAATGAGTATGTGCTTATACACATGCAGAGAGATTTTGGAGATATTCACTCTGAGTATGTGCAAATACATCCTTAACTGACATTATAATCTGCATTTAAGTACAGCACATGCTCTGCTTCAAAGTCAATGCACAACATTTCTCTCATTCTCCTTTATTTGCCTTTTTTGATGTTGTAGGAGTGAAGCCACACTCAGTCTGATTTTATAGACGAAAATAAGTAATACTAAGTAATATAATTTAGCATTAATTGATGGCCCTTTTATTATCTATTACTTGGTCTTTTGAGCAAACATAATACTGCCTACTGTTGCATGAAAGTCATAATAATGATTGCTGTTTGGTGACTGGAAATGGGTTTCTTCAGCTTTAGAAGAGCTGGCATTTCTGTAAGTATTTAGAAAAGTTTTTATTTTTATTTATTTATTTATTTGTTTATTTATAGGTATTTGAGTTTGCGTTTTCAGCAGCCACTTATTACATTATCTGGATTTTGTAGGCACAAAGACTGTAGACAACATCAGGTTCAGGAACAACTGTAGGGTAGTGCAAAGATTGAAAAGGAATTAGAGGAACAGCAAGAAAACAGCAAATAAATTATAAGAGTCACAGTCACTCAGCAAATGGGATTGCCACCTGTGATAGGAAGAATGATAACCAAATGTGGTGTCCAGGTGAAAAAAAAAGAAAAACACCACCAAAAAAGAACCCACCACAAACAAAAGGGCTCATTCTGGTTTTATTTGGTGAATAGGCCCCACAGTGGCTGACACTCTGCAAATAATGGTGATGAATGAAAAACACCCAGTTACTGATATTACAGGATAATGTGTTGAAGTTCCTGGGAATGGGACTGTATTGGTTGTGCCAATGTTGCCATTAAGAATTTCTATATTTTGGTGAAGAGGCAACATCTCTTGTGCCCCTGGACCATTTCAGAAGGTGCTCACAGGGAGTTTTTGGGGATAGGGAAGCAGGGACTCACAGGGAGTTTTTGGGGCTCTGGAAGCAGTGAATTTGCTTGGCTGGGAAGCAGCTCACCCTAATGGGAAACACAAACAGCTAAGGAGGGTCCCACCCTGGCAGAAAAAGGTCCTGCAGAAACATTTGAAGTTTCTAAGACACCTTCCAGGTGATGCAGGGCATCCTTTAATGAGACAGAGCTCTTCATCTGAGCTGAAAATAAATGGGTGAGTCCTGCAAGAAATTCTTGTTGCTCTTAGTTACGATATAATGATCGCTTTAACAAATAGTACTTCTTGGGCATGTTCTACATGAGCTTGAAAAGTCATATTCTAGATCTGGCAAGCAGTGAAAACAACTTAAAAAATCCACTTTTTAAAGCATTTTGCATTGCTGCCCAACTCTTGTAGTAAAAAAGAAAAATCTATCATCCAAGCTAAGTGCAGGAATCCAAGAATCAAATACTTTCTGAAACTGTTTCCTTTCCAAAATAAAAAGAGCGGTCCTGCCATTCTTACTGTAGCAATAACCTTTCTCAAATAAATTGACTAACTACTGTTTATTAACTCATCTAGGCAGAAAACTGTCTTCAGCCAGCCAAAGAACCTCTCATTTAAGAAAATACTGTGAGTTTAAGTATAGAACTGGGAGTTGCTTGGCACAATGTTGTCCACAACAGATCACTAGGAAGAGGTGATACAGCTGTTCATAAAGCGGTCAGTGTTGGGTTAGTGTGGTATCCACACTGCTAAAAGAGCTTCTCCCAAGGAATCATCACCACTTGTAGCCCTTGGAGATGTGAAGGAGTTCTTTGTGTAGGGATGAGTACAATTCTACAATGTAAAATCTAGATTTTTACATAAAATTATTTCTAATGAAAATTAGATGTAAGGGATCTAAGGGGAAATGTTTCTGGTGTTCATGATGTGTTACTCCAAAAAACCTTTGGAATTATAGATGTATAATTTTGTCCAAATATATAAATAGATCATGCAGGACCAAGGGGTTTCAACATTTTATACCTGATGCCTATGAATTTTCTTAGGAAAACCACACTACACTGCCTTTATTAGAGTCAGATTTTGTCTGGGTCCCTTCCACAGTGACGTGGTGCTGATGTGTTCCTTTGAACATTTTATTTCATCTTTTGGTTCTCTTGTTTGAACAATTTTGCTAGAAAATGTAAGCAATAAACCCACCTAACCCCAGAAGTTAACACATACAGAAAGATATTTCTGTATGAAATACACACATAGATTCCTGTGTGTGTAGTGGATAAACTTCAGAGACTTTTTAATGATGTCCTGGTAATTGAACCTTTCACTGCCCAGAGCAAGGGAGAAAAGGAAGTAATCCACAAAATGTAATTTCAAATTGCATTGTCCTCTTTTGTTTAGAGGTTGGAATCCTCCACCATAGGCTGGAGACCAGCTGCAGAGATAAAATAAAGGCAACTCAGTTTCATGCATCCACATCCCATAAACAAAGCAGTTTTCAGTTTGAATAGTGACAGGAAATCCTGTCCATATTTGCCAAATTTTTCCGTGGGACCAGGATTTTGCCTTGAGATTTTATGTGGCATACAAGGATCAAATCTCCTGTCAACTTTTGCACTCTGAGCTGTCCTGATGAGATAGGTTTCTTGTCAGCTATGTTAATTCCTGAAAAGCTTCTTAGAAAGGTACTTTACTGGATTTTTTTACCTATACTTGGAATGGCTGTGGAAAGAAGCAGTGACAGAAATGTCTATTGAATTCAAATTCCTGATGCTCCAGTGTTTGTACTTCAGCTTTACTTTTTTCCTCTGTTCCACTTCTCTGTTATTACCATCTCATTAGTTAATTATTGTTATTGATTCTTCTGTATTATCAAAGAAACAAGTTTTCCCTTCTGATTTTCCTGTGAATTATGTTTAGACATGCAATAATTATTTTGATAATAAGGTTTAAGGATGAGGAGATGCCTCTTCTCTTCTGCAGCCCTTAGCCTTAGATGGAGAAGCTGAAGCTGAGTTGAGCTGCAGGTGTTTATTGGGTTGCAGGTTTATTGGGTTGCAGGTGTTTATTTATGTTGCAGGTGTTTATTGGTGTTGCTATTCAGTTAAACTGATGTGTGTGTGACCCTCTGCAATCCAAGGAAAAATCACAGCTTTTTTGTGAAAAGAACCCGAGTATAAGGTCATTAACTTGTTACCATATTTGGGAAAGGGAATCAACATCTCTTATCCACAGTCTAAAGTCAGTTTTAAAATCTGTACACACTTCATAGTGTGATACTATAGTGATAGCATTTTGCCTTTTTTCCAGTTGCTCTTTGGTGATTGGCATCAAGGATCAGGCAGTGTGGTAGAAAGACCTTGACACATCCTTCACTGACTTCCAACACCTCACAGTCATGGCTGGCATTCACAAAAATTGGCTTTCCATGAATAAAATTGTAACACTTCCACACAAAGCACCTGATATTCAGTGTCTGCCCTCCACCACCTCAGCTGTGATCCACAGCCCTCCAACAGCAGCCTCAATTCACAGCTCTGTCTGAAATATTGTCGCTCTGTAGTTAAGTTTTCAAGGTTCATGGCAGTAGTGGTAAAATACAAAGTCTGCAGTACACAGAGTTTAATGTTACTGAGAAAAACTCTTAAGAGTAGCCTTGTGGAATTACAGATATGTGGGCAAGTTTGTATGTGTATTTAATGAACTGAGCTAAAAATATGCTACGAAACATATTTTAATGATTGGGGGAAATGCAGGAAAATGTCCTGCTCATCTGTAATGAGTGATTTTCTGTAATAGGCCCTGTGACTACAACATGGAAAACTCTTTATATCTGCACACAGAGCAAGGTCTGGCAGGCTCAGCACAGACAGTTGCAGACATGGATGGCTGCTGATGTGCACAATTGCCCACCCTGTGCATGTGCATCCAGAATTCTTACAGGCTGATGTGCACAGCCACTGCTAAAAAGTGCATGTAGTTCATGGCCCCTGCTGTAATCTAAAATTCTCTCTCACTGCATGCAAACCAACATAAAAATAAAAACCTCCTTATCTTTAGGGAGCCAAGACAAAGTAAAGTTAAATAATGCTCATAGAACAATGTGTGTACACGTAGAGAATGTGTGTGCAAATAATGGAATTACCATCAGTTGTGCCTTTAGTGTGCTAACACTGTTTTAAAGCACTTACAGAGGTGTGAAGAAATGTTTGTTACAGTTGTATCTTATTTTTAATGCTAATTAATTAGTACAAAGCAAAATATTTGCCATAAATTAGATTTACCAAAGGTTTGGGCAATGATCTGGCACCTTTGGAGAAGCATGGAGTAAAAAATTTTTATGAAGCATGTGTAAAGACTTGACTCAGAAAGACTGATACAGTCTTGGGTGATAGAGAAGGTATCAAAAGCTCTCACAGGGATTAAGAAAAGTGGATGAAAACCAAGTGAATGGGTAGTGTAAGGGCAGATGGTCTGAAAAATGTTGATAAAAGCAGGAAAAACAAAACAGATGTTTACACAGAAAGAAAACCACAAAGGATGATTTTAGCCTTGGGGCACTATTCTGCCTTTGTATCCAAGGGAGGGAGATGTGCATTTGAAGGGTCATTTACAGGATCATGTCTGGGTTACAGGCCCAGTCCTTGTGGGTGTCCCTCAGTACAGGGCTCTAATTAAACCCTAACCACTGGATTCAAAGACCCAATTCTTTCTCCTGAGCAGAACATCTGGTTCACAACATCGTGAACTGAACACTGACATGGCTCACAACACCGTGCTCTGGGAATGAATAATGGATCCGTGACGGATCTCGTGAGTGAGGAACAGGGGAAGGTGATGTTGTCAAGATGAAAACGGTGGAGAGACAAGAGCACCCAGGGGAATGAGTGCTGAATTGTTCCTGGGGATGAGCAGAGACTGCAGAACAGCACTAAAGGAGCTCAGGCCCAGGAGGATCAGAGGAAAATGGGGAATGATTTGAAAGCAGAGCTGGAGCAGTCCCAGGGGTGAGCCACCTCCTGCCCTTGGAGTGGTGAGGGAAAGTCACCTATCTGGTGAAACTGCAGAGAGTGATTGATCACAGAAACATTGGTTATTGGGGAAAAAAACAGTGTCAGAGTGAAACAGGTGTGCCCAAACTGGTGACTACTGAATGCTTGCTCCAGCACAGTAGGATAAAAATGGGAAAAACTGTATTGAATACTGAGATTTTGAATGTCATTGTGAGTATTTAAGATGAGTCTACTGACAGATTCACATTGCCCATTTTATCATCAATGTTAAAGCAGTGAAATCTAAAATAGGAGCCACATGATACATTTGAGAGATGAGGAAATAGCTTTATATGAGCAAAAATTGACATGTAGGTGACCACATCCAATAGAGAAAAACTCCTGAAGCAACACAAAATGGAATACAGAATAACAGAATATAATAAGTTATATTTGCAGTTCTTGTGATGAATGAATGCAGATACCAAAGAAATTTGTAAAACTGATGCAGGGAAACAGGTTTGAAATATTTATTAATACAGTGTATAATGTATGTGAAAGGTATGACACACTAATAGTAATAGGGATAAATGATAATATGTGTATTTTTCTGGATCATTTGAACATAATGAATTTATCTAGGATTAAAAATACTCCCAAAGGGATAGAAGTTCCTATTCCCCAGAAAATGAGTGTGTAGGCAGCATACAGTGCAGTTGTCCCATTTCTGGGCTTCTTTAATGTTCCTCTGAAGCCCTTTGTATTTCATCTGTCACAGAGAGTGCAGAAGAGATGATGGACAATTGTTCTGATCTGGTTTGGCAGTATTTGTGTTCCAGGTTTGTACACATTTAAGGGCCATTTAGCAGTGAATCTGGGACTCTCAGAAATCTGAGGATTTCTCAGGCATGTGGGAGATTCATCCTTAGCTTGAAGGCCAAGAACAAAGAAGTTTTGGAGAAGGTGTGGCTGGCAGCAGAAATCAGAGAACTGGGGAATGTGCATGACAACTTTGACATTTCCTGCCTTGTTCTGTCCTGTAGCAGTGACTCTGGACAAGGCTCTGCAAGGCAGGCTGTCAGATGGTGAGGAAATAAATAAAAGTTTATGGTGTGCTTGTGATGGCATTTCATGGCACGAGTTGGAGAGGGAATGTCAAAGCTGATGTGATTTGAATATAAAAAGAATACAGGAGATGGAGATTTGCCCCGGATAGGAGCAGGAAAAAATGGAAATGCAAGACCTGCAAAGGGATATGAAAGTCCCAATATATGATTTATGTTAGGAATATGTGTCCTAAATAACTTGGTGATACTTTACAGTGTGTTGCTATTTTCAGATGACTAGAAGAATGACCTCTGGGACATTGGGACCATCTCTGGGAATTTAAAAACAACCATACTGGGTCAGGTCAGGAATCCAATCTTGTTTCCAGTAGCAGTTGCAGCACATGCTAAGGCAGAGTACAGGAGTGATAAACCAACAAGGAGAATTTCCCTCTACACCTTTCCAGTTTTCAGCAGTTTGTGATGCAGGGATTGTGTTTAATAACCCCAAAAAGAATTTGCTTTCCTAGCTGCTTTGTGAGCTCATGGAAAACTTTCAGCTGATGTGCCTTGTGTGAGATTTTTGCTTATTTTTTTGAAACTTCAACTTCATATTCTGTCTTAACTCCTGGATTTAACACTGGAAGACACAGTGAAAATTTGTATTTTCCTGACATCTCTCAGTACTTTGATTACTCATTGCTCCAACCACCTTTCTTGTTCATCACTCCCAATAATAATCTTCTTCAGAAAGTCACTCTTATGGTTGGTTAGAAACATTTAAATTTTGTTCTTAACTGACAGTAGTTCACCACCATATTAAAATGTATTTTTTACTTTTGGGCATCAATGAGCTGCAGTTGACTTTTTCTGTCATCCTTTACTCACTTTATATTGTTATTTTACTGAGTTTTGTTATCAAATATTTATTGGCTTCATTACTGGTTTTGGTTTGTTGTTTTAAATTGACAGCCAAAACTGTCGGGGTGGGGGGAGGAGTGTCTAGCTTAAACCTAAATTTAATCTAAATATTCACTTTGAATCTAAATTTCTCCAAGAAGTCACACTGCAGTTTTGCACTTATCTTTTTTTGCTTTGTTCTGATGCCCAAGTTCTTGCTCTCCCTGTGCTGAGGATCAGCAGCAAAGCCATAAACCCATGAGCAGCTGACTGGAAAGCCGTGTGTCAGAAACTGGCCAGAGGGAGCAGAGCCACCACCAGTCCATCATGCTGATGACCAGCTGATGAAACTCACAGCATGATAAAAAGGATTTCTTACTGAGCGAGGGTCAGTGGGTGAGCAACAACAGCTGAGAGCTTGTTTGTCTCGGGCATTGATCAGTGCATATTTTCAATCATTTGAAATATCATCCCATTTGAAGCAGTCACAGTCAGGAATTTGTTCAGGACACAAAACCTGCAACACAAACATGGTTAAATACTGGAAGAAAACTAGCAGAGACAAAAGCTTTGTGCCGTTTCTTTTGTTTGTATAATTAATGTTCAACATTAAGTGTTCACTGAGCTGACGCATCCATGGTACCAGCAAAGTAAATTCATTCAAATGCAAACAGTTTCTCTTGTATTGTTTTTGGAGCTACACGGTACATTTGTTCAGCTCCCTGATAATACTTTAAAAGCTAATTAGTTTGAAAAGTAAACAAATATGCAAATATACATCAAGAAGTTCCAGTTTGTTGTCTCTGACGCTTTGGGTTGAAAAAGCCCAAGAAGAGAGAACCGTGACTTCACTGAATTACTGACAGTGCTGTGGTTTCTATTTCATGTTGAAACTTCCTTTACCCAGACTAATTTTAAAAGAACTGAAACAGCGCTTAAATTTGTGCAAGTTTTCATCTGAAACAAGTCAGCAAACCAGGGATAGTGGGGAGGAGCCCACAAGTGCCCAGGGGGGATGTTTATGTACCAAGATAACAGATCCCTCAGAAGCTTGCCTCCATCAGCCAGGGGTGACAGGCCTGAGACTGCTTTAGTGAAAACAGGAATGAACAAAGCAGGAGAGGAGAATGAGAAACCTGTGGCAGCTCTGTCCTGCTGTGCCTGTTCCCAGCCCAGCTTGTGCTGTGCACTGAGCTGAGAAGTCCTGGGGTCAAGGATTCCCTCCCTGAGTCTGTCTCTGCTGCAGCTCATGACCAGGAGCTCCAATGGTGCAACTCAACCTCTCTGCTCCATCACTGACACCCTCATCCCAAGTAAATGGGCTCTTCAGCAGTTGTTAATTACCCCAAATATCTCAGCATTCAGCTGTGCCATTGAAAGGTCTGCACTCAAGTGCTCTCACCAGTTTTGCCTGGGTGCAAGAGACCACGAGCTCAGCTTTGCTCCTTGCAGGTCTTCATTAGTATTTGGGAACCAGAACCCTTTCTGGATGCCACAATGCTGGTATTCCATGAGGATATTCCCTGGGCATAACCAGTGAGCAGGAGGACAAAGCCAAGGCCTTCCAGATCTAGCCAGAAACTTAGATTTTTTCAATTATAAAACTCTACACTTGTCACTTAGATATAGACTCAACAATGTCCAGTAACTTATCAAAGGCAATAATTAGTAATGACGATGATGATGATGATGATTATGATGATGATGATGATGATGATAATAATAATAGTAATAATTAATTACCTTGATATAACAGAGCTCCTGGTTCACATTTCTAAGGGAACAGTTAGATTATCAAATCCCTTAGTCAAAATTTATGCCTGGGGACCTCAATATTCTCTGACATGATAATTATTTAGGACCTAATGCTATCTCACTGAGTTAGAAAGTCTCTCACAAGACCAGCCCTTGGTCTCAGAAAGTCTTGCCATTAGATTTCTGTTCCAGAGTCATTAATTCACTAGTCTGTCTCTCAGTATGACACTGTGCTTGCACTTCAATCTCTTGGATTGGTCTTTTACTCTAAAACTGTGGTTCCAGCATGGCTGAATACTGTTTATTGATGTGGAAAAAAATCTGATCCTGAAAGTATTAACATATATATTCAGGTATTGAAGAGGTGATTTGTCCCACAGAGAGAATTATGATTTTTGAATAAGAAAAAGGCTGTGATGCATAAGACTGTGAGAAGGTGATTGCAATATCAAAGGAGGAGAAGGGCAAAAATGAACTTTCCAATTACTTCAACAACTTTACTTGCTCGAGAGTGTGTAAATTATTATAATTTATTTAGATGAAATTTGCGTAAGCATAAGTATTTTTCTAGGTACACTAATTTGTCAGAAAAAGAATTTCTGTGAAGTTTCCTGTATGTCTGTTTTTGTGGTGATTGAAACAAAACCCACGTCCTAAAGCTATTATTGTAGCAACAAGGATTTTCTGGCTGCATTACTTGTTCACAGATGGTTAGCCTTTGACATGGCAATGAGATTGTTCACTTCTGCAAGATGTTAGCACAGATCAATAAGAAAACTGTCTTACAGAGAGAGCACCTGTTTGTCAACCAAGGCCGCCTTAAAGGTATTGCTGATATTACATTTTTGTTTGTTCAGTGGAAAGTCAGTAGTTTTTTCTGGCTGCAGGGTTAAATTCCTTCTTTGTTAGTGTGCAGTTGGATAGGAGAAGGCTCCCACTGGAACAAGAGGGAAACCCACATCTTTGCAGTGCTGGATAATTCAGTAGCTTGGGCTTGAAATCTGTTCCTTTTACTCCATTTAGGGCCATGGCTATTGCAAGTGCTGGTTTGGTTTTCTGCCAAGTAAAAAAAAAAAAAATCTTTCAGGTTTTAAGAGAAATATTTGGGGATGGCTTTATCCAGGTTGTGGCTCACAGGCAACAGGGCCTCTGCCAATTTACCAGTGATAGTAAAATATGTGTTACAGCCCATGTCACTGAAGTACAAGGCTCAGGATAAAAAGGATCAGAAAAGTCTGAAGGCCCAGGAAATAATCTGAGTGGAACTAGAAAAAAAAAAAAGTGAACTAATATACCTGGGGAAAAGAAGTATTCAAGCATTAATGCTGGGAAATTGCCAGCTACTACTGTGGGGATGGAAAAAATAGGAAAGTGATAGCATTTTCTCCAGAGCAAGAGGTAATGGTGTCTTTCCTTGTTGAGAAGACTGCTGGGAAGCACAGAGCACCATTTCAATTAGATATGGCATTCCTCTTCCATCTCAGATTGTTGGCTGGGCTTTCTATTTTAGAGCATCTGTCTCTGTCCTACACCCTGTGTTTTATTCCTTGTCCACCTCCCCAGTGCTGATGTGCCCAGGCAGTAATAAATACCAATGTATCTGGTAGTTTATACACTGGTGATCAAATATTCTTGAAACTTGATTAACTTGTGCTGGTTGTCCATGCTTTAGTTAATAGTAGTGGAGAGCTGAGTAGAGATAAATGCTGGATTGGGAAAATAGGGCAGATTTTCTCTCTTAAATGGAGTTAATAATACTCTTCCAATTTACAGCACAGAATTTCTATCACTTTTAATAATAATGCAATTGTTATATAGTGGGATTTCTAAAACATCAGTGATGTCAATGATGCTGAGAAGAGCTTTGGACATCAGTAAGGTGATGGGGACAGGCTCATGAAGAAAGATGAAGAGAAGCAGCAAATGCACAGCTTGTCTAAGTGGTGATAATGATGATGGGGGATGTGATGACCATCTGAAACATATCTGACATCTGTAAAAGTGGGGCAGGGAACAGTCGTGTTCAGTTGGTCATAACATCACAATTAGTGTTAATGAGGAGAACTGAGCAAAAGGAAACAGAACATTCTTTTTCTTCTCAGCCCAATGGTAGATCCCATTAAACGCTAGAATGGCATCTTCAAAGGATCCCCTGTTGCACCAGCAGAAGTCCAATTGCTTAAATAACGTGAAAATAAATTGAGCAAGATGCTCGTGAGTGTGTGGAGGGAAACATTTTGATTCTGGGAAAGAACTGGGCAAGACAACCTCTTCTGCTTCTAATTACCAGCACACCACTAAGGAGAGTTGGCAGAGCTGTCCTATTTCTAGTCTACAGGCTTTTCTCTGTTTTTTTAATTTCTAATGAAAGCCCAGTTTGTAGCCAACATTATCCAAAACTTTTAAGACTGGAAATTCAGGCAGCTGAACTGAGGGGTCAGAGCTTTGGGGTCGTTTCTCTGGTGGGGCTCACCTGGAGCTGGATCCACATGAACCCTGTGGGATGGCACTCAAACCTCAACTCTCTGAAGTAAAACTTTGGGGTTTGAGTGAAATAGGGTTTTTCTAATCAGCTCAAAAGTGGACTAAGCTGGATGTGAGTCAGGACAAGTCTAAGAGCCAAGGGAAGAAGGGACCCTTTGGAGGAAGTGCTGGAATCAGGACAGAATCTGCAGCACATCAGAGGGGCTGCTTCTCCTCAGGAAGCTGCAGGACATGCACAGGACACGGGCATGTGTCTTTTTTCTTTTTGCATAATTTCCTTGGAAAAGATCACTTGGATTATTTTGGAATGAAATTTGAATTTGTTTTTAACTTAATGTAAAATGGTTCCTTTGTGACCATAAGAGACATAGTTCAAACAATTCCTTACTTCCTTCTTCATCTGCTTTCAAGGCACTTTCCCCTTTTTGGTGGTGATGTGAGTATGACACAGTTTATTGGCTGTAGTACTTTACAGTAAACTAGGAATTGTTTGCTAAAAGTAGTTGAGTTATGTGAATTATAACACACCCTGAGACAGGGATTTTATCTTGAATTGAGATTTGTTGACATTGGCCAGTGAAATGTCAATGTTTTTCATCAAAAAGATTTTATTTTTTTAAAAAAAAAGGTCTGCTTAAAAAGCAACTTTTAATTGAAAAATCTGATTGCAAGTTCTCTTAGATAGTGTTTAGATGAATTCTGATCATCACAGAGGGTAAACAGGGGAGAGAAAAATAAATGTGTTTGCTGCCCTGCCTCTTAGGTTCAGCTAACAGCAGAGCTCCCTGTATATAGCTAGTGCTTAACTAATAAAAAATAAATTAATATGAATTTCAAGCCAATGTTATAATGTGTCACATGTTGCTTTCAAAGTAGGAAATTATTTGCTCACTCAACTTCCTGTATTTCCACCTGAATGTGCAGCCCTTTTTATTTACATCATAAAGGAACAGAGTGAACTGGATTGCACATGTATTCAAAGGAGCAGTACAAACCTGAACAGCAGCCAGGTGATCAATTATTAGGAGGTAGTACTGCATTGTGTTGTTCACCAGGAGCTTCCAGAGAGAAGAGAAAGAAATTGTCAGAGAGAGAAACATTCAATGCAGTTGGAAAAAAGGTAAAGAGAGAGAGAGAGGAACCAGAATAAATCAGGGTTACAATTGTATGCAGAGAACTGGAGTGGAAAGACAGAGCAAATCAAGGTGGCAGGAAATAAAATATTGCTCATCAACAGAAATAGGGAGGAGAGAGACATCAAAACATGGAGACTCATGCAAAAAACCAGCTCAGGATAGTGGCTGTGGAAAAATGTGGGAGAAGAAAGGTTTGGGAAGTGATTCAAGTAATGTGGGAAAAGAGAAAATCAGTCAGATTTACTTTGTTTGAGATGAACATCAGCAGAACAAAACCAAAAGAAGAAAATAAGTGGTGCCAGAAGTTATCATGAAATAGAATATTGCCACTGTCCTCTCCCTTAAAATTTCAGTGAGGAGGAGGGAACCACCCTCCCACTGAGGCTTCCCACAGAAGTGGCAGCACTGATGAGTTTAATTTTGAGAACAACATGGTCTGAATCCCACATCATCCTCTGCTTCCTCCTCTTCCTCAGCCCTACTTTGGTTCTAACCAGAAGTAAAACAGCTCAATCATGCTTACGCCTGGAGGGAATAGATCATTTTGAGGGGGAATTTTTTTAACTTGTTAATTCATAACTACAGTAGAGTAGCCTGAAATTTAAAATAGATTATTTTGAGAGAGAATTCCTTGACTTGTTAATTCATAACTGAGGTACAGTAGTCTGAAAGTTAAAATATTACTGCTCACATACCCAGTCCCTAACATTTACCGAAGTGCTTGACTGTGCTTGAAGCTAAATAAGGTTCAGAAATGAGTGTGCTATAAATTCCTTAGGCTGGAGACTACCAGGTTCTTCTGCTATGGATAATGAATGCAGTGTAAAATGCTTCCCATGCAAAAACAACTGATTGCTTCTGAGCTTTTGGTCCCAGCCTCTGTCCTTCTGCAGCATTGTGCAGCCAGTTCCTGGCAAAGGAATCGTTTTCTGCTCAAATGCAGGACCAGCTGCTGGCAGTCACGGTATGAATAATTCTAGAAATATATGGGGTGGGATAATGGGCACACTTGTCCACTGGAAAATGCCTGGGAAGTGATTGCTTGGCATTGCTCAGCTGCTGCAGAGGACAGGATTTACTGCTGCTGCTCACACACAGCACCTTACAGTGACTTTTCTTACACGTGCTGTAACTTGCAGTCTTTATTTTCCTTCTCATGGGTTTTCTAGGACGTGGTCAACCCCATTGATGAAAATGTTATTGCCATCTGGCAAATCAACTCAGCCCTAAGAGATCTCATCCAAAACACCTTCCCTTTGATCCCACCCTGACATCTCAGTTTTATGCACTGGCCAAATTTGTTTAGAACCATCCCCTCCTGCCATTTTATTTATTGCCATTTGCTGGAAGATTAATGCAGCCTCTGCACTGGTTATAATTCTCTCTATCCGTCTGTCTGTAGTATCTCTGCAATCCCAGCTCTTCATCACTGTGCATCCTTTATGGATCACATTATTTTCGCCACTCCTTATCTAACTGCTTCATAAAAGCACCTCACACATTTATAAAGCATGACAAGAGCATTACCATAAACTCAGTAAACACATCATAGGCTCTCCATAGGCTAATCACCTTAGTGGATAAAATTATCTGGGGATGAATTTATCTGCAACCATCATATCAAAAGATGAACTGTATAGAGCGACACTGTTTTGCTTTTCCACAAGAATTTAAGATCCCTGAATCATTTTGTGATGACTCAAAGCCTGGATTTGAAAGTTGGTTTTTGCTGAGATGCTTTGTAATCAGTGGATTATTTTATAAATACTCTTTAAAAAATTCTAAAAGTGTGACATTTTCATGTACCACATGAAAAATTCAAAGGGTGTATCATGAGCATAATAAGAAATTTTGCATCTCTTTTAAGGCTGAAGGGAAAATTAATACAATTTCCCAGTTTGGAGATGAAGGCATTAAGTGGAAGTATTAAGCAGTTTATAGAGCTGGTGCTTGGGGGAAACCTGTTGGGCAAAAGTGAGACTCTGGCAGGACCAAGCTGTGCTTGCATACTTGACATAGAATAATTTCTAATTCCCTTCTCAGTAACCACTCCTCATGCACACTCATGTATTCATTTCTCACCAGCAGCTGTGACTGAATCCCTTATTTCTTAACAACTCAATTACTCCATCCAAAAAGAGAGTAGTCCTTTCTTTCTTTCATTGTATGTTTTTTCCTGAAACCTAACATTGATTCTTTGGATGCCTTTTGCTGGCAGTATTTAGAACAACATTTTGAGGTTCCAAGAACAGTATTCTGTGGTTCACTCAAATTTTATTGTGAGGGTATTTTCAGGCCAAATTCCACTTTGGATTTTCACTGTTCTCTGGCAAGGAACTAGAAATGTCAGTATTGGAAACGTTCATTTCTGTTCAGCAGCAGCAATGTACATTTCTCCACAGCTTTGATACCTAGAAAATTTGTTCTGGGCAAGAATTGTGCAGCTGCAAAGCAATGATCAGAAAGCACAGCAGGTCTTTTTAATCTCTAGTTTATACTGCTGCCTGCAGTTTAAGTTATAGGAGGAGCACTGCTTCAATGCAGGCATATTACATCTATTTTGTCCAAACTGGTTTTTTTTATCCTCTCTGACATATCAAATATTAAATTTTCCAAACCACCCAAGTGACTAAGAGCAAGATTTTTTTTAAAGGCACTTACAAGATTTTATACTGAGCCTTACTGGCATACATCATTTAGATCAAGACATCCTATTTACAAGTGATATAGACCTCTAGGAGTGTCATATCTCACTGAAAGTCAATGATATTTAGAGTCATAATGCTCATTACTTTTTGATATGGAACTTCAGTTATTTCTCAAAAATAACATTCTTCTCTTTCTGAATTAAGTCCTGCCTCTTCACACACGTCTCTTAATGGAATTCCAGAGCTGTAAATCCCACCAAGACTTCTAATTTCTAACCTCCATTTCTCAAAGTTGCTGTAAGTTGGCCTCCCTTTGAAGTAAAAAAAATCTCATTAAAAGACTGAAGATCCTCACTAAGAGAACATTGGATTCTTGCCTGCCTCGTGAGTTACATGTCTGGGTTTTGTAGTTCATCAATACCAGAGTGCTGATAGTCCTTATTACAATTCCCTCGCCATACTCCCCGAGACAAAAAAGCAATCAGTCCCGTGGGGACTGGGTGTGGCATTGGCAGGGACAGCTCCACGCACAAGAGGAGGGATTTTCTCACAGATTCTGTCATTTTGGGGTATATTGTACACGTGCATGCAAAATCCTAATTAAAACTCCCTATAACCCTGCTTAAATGAGAGCTGGGAGCAGATTCCTCATCAGCATTCCTCTCCAGCCAGCCTTGCCCTGTCGCCCTCTCGCCTTCCTCAGCCTTGCTGGTTCTTCCTCTGCCTTTGGAGCTGCAATGTGCCAGAGGCAGGAGCTGCTAGAAGGCTGCCTTGTTGTTCTGGATACCATTTTCCCTTTGATTCATCTGTGAAAGATTTTTTTTATTTTTTTTATTTTTATTATGCATAAGAATAAGGTCCTGCGCAAATTCCTCAGGAGATCAATTTGCAAGGCTCTTTAGAAGAAAAACCTATTCTCTGGTGTGTGTATTGGTTTGATATGGAAATCCATAAGGCAGCCCAAGACCCAAGCACAGCTCACATGCTGGTGTGCTCTGGGTTTTCCTTGTGAATTCAAGAGTAGAATCCATACCACTCCTCCTCTGCAGAAAATACGCATTTTTAATTTCTGTGAATAAACCAGTTTGTGAGGATCAGAGTCTATTCTATTCTGGGTGTAAGTGTAAGAACCTGTGAATCTCTCAGATAAAAAGCCTCCTGTGTCTGATGGCAGAGAGCATTAGTAGAAAATTGTAAAAGACTACAAATCTTTGTGCTAATTAGAGCTTTGCATATCCCTGCTTCCCCTATTACACTGAATGGGAAATAAAATACAAATGGGAAAAAATGAAGTTAATATTAAATTGAAATATTGATTATCTGCTGTACAAAATATTTTAAAGATATTATTTTCCTCTAGAAGTTCTTTTGGTATGCATTTTTGCAGAAAAGTTTGATTTTATAAAAATGGCCTTTTCTGTCAAGATTACTCTTAGAAACATAAGAGTTTCTAACATAAAGAACCATAAATGCCTGTGTCAATGCACATTTCCCCTCTTAGACCAGGAATTCTCACTCCAGAATCTATGAGAGCTTTGGCTGAGTGTGAAATGGATTTTCACAAATAACTGACCTGCTTTGTCCAGCAGGTCTTCTCCAGACTCCGACCAGCACAAAGCAAGACAATCTCATTATTGGTCTTTACTAAAAACAGGGGTTTTGTGCCATGACACAGGAACTGAGGCCTCAACCCACAGGAATGTGGCACCATCCCATGGGAAAGAGTCCTGTGGGCTCTCAGAGCTGGGACCTCCAGGAGAGCTCTTCTAAGTGACCTGGACATCAGAAAAACCTCAGCAGGATTTTAAACTTTAACTCAGGGCACATTTCCAAGGGAAAACAAATTTTACTGGTCATGATCCTCTTGGTCTGATCTTTTGTGTAGAAGCAGCAAGTTCTTTAAGGGGGTACCCTGTGTCTCCAGAACCCTTTCACAGCAACAGCATTTGAGAAAATAATATCCTAACCCAAAACTTAATTACCCACTCTGGGAGTCACTTATGTCACTGCTTGCTGCATAGAGCCTTCCCAAAATGAAAATAATAATATAGATCTTGCATAATGAACAACAAAATACTGAATATTAATGAAATTATAAATAGAAATTTAGGAAACAGAGCACTGCAGTCTATTCTGATCCACTGGGCTAAAAAAAAAAAAAATCCAGTATATAACCAGGGGACTTGCAGAGCATGTGAGGAGCATTCCAAATTCTCATGGTTATGGTAACTACATACATAAAGAATAGCTCATCAATTTACTTGTGTCAGTTATCATGATGGAAAAGAATTAAGTAAGGAGTAATGCTGATGTGTCATACTTAGGTCAATTTTTTGATGGTACCTTTGTGTTACATGAGTTTTATGAGCCAAGTTCAGCTGTTTTGTGACTTCATTAACGGCACTTAATCTTGACCTTGTGAAAATGGGGGAAAACCCTAAGCCCTCTGATTGCTCTGCAAATGCATTCTGTAAGCTTGATACAGAATGTCAGGGGATTTTATTTAAAAGAAAAATTGGAGTGTAATTGTGCTGTGGCTATGAGGAGTCTTTTATTTGTTCACTTGTGAAATAGCTCGTGGTGTAGCATGGGACTTTGTTTTTCCATTTGTTACATATTCCTGTCAGAAGCAAAAATGTTACTTTGTAAGTTCCAGAGTAGTGGCTTATTATTTCTTAAACTAAAGTATAGTATTTTCCCCTGTGCACAGTGTAGTCTGTAGTTCTGGCACATTAGCTGGCATAAACATTTTGATTAAAGCTTATGAATGCATTAATTACACCTGGGAAGTTTCCAAAGCTTATTCAAACTGAAAACTCTTTAAACTGCAGGCCCCAAACCTGAATTCTTCATAGAAAATGTAAAAATTACTGTCACAGGGTAGTTTTTTCTTTCCCTTGCATGTTTGTAAGGGGTGGCGAGGGTGAAAATTTTTTTACCCAGTAGCTTCTGTGAGCACTTTTACAGCAAATCTATGAGTGTCTGAAGAATTTTTGCTGTCACATTTTTAAACATTTCCTTGGAGTCCATAGAACTTTAATTCACTTTTAAATCTTCTCTGTTCTCCTAGCTCTAGCAGCAACATCTGCATACACTTAAACATTTTTCAGAATAACATATGGGTGTATGACCTTAGCAGGATGACAGCACTGGCACTCAGGCTGGCTACTCAAAGCTGTATAAATAAACAGAGCTACCACAAACCAGCTGTAGTCCTAATGAACTGTCTGGAAATGTTGATAACATTGGTCCATATGATTTCTTTTGCTCGTATTCCCATGGTGAATTACCAATGGTGTAACAGAGGCAGAGCTTGGCCAGCAAAGCCCACGGTGTTGTTTGGGCATGCTATTTGTTTTTGCAAGCAGCATGAACAAGTTCTTACAACAACCTTCATCTGGATGAGGCTGTGAGGTGCATTTGCAATGAGCTAGAAGCAAATGCAACAGAGGATCTGAATTCTAAAATCACTGGGCTTGTGACCCCGAAAAGAAAGGCACAACTTATCTGTCAGCTGTCTGTGCCAGCACCAAACAGCCCAAGAAGCCTCACCAAAGCCCTGCTCTGCTCATGCATTCATGCACACATGCATTCATTATGATTGACCTGCCCTAGGAAGGTCCATTAAGTGGAGCTCATTTCAAGCACAGATGGTCCTGAATAGCTTAATGTCTGTCTGGTGGCCAGAATAAGTGAATTCTTGATGGCCTCAGACTTCTGATCACATACATGCAGCCAAGGAGGAAATGAAAACATGTTTATCATTTTGATAAACAGCCTCTCTCTTGCTGCAGGACGCTCCATGTAACTCAGCAGAGTCAAATACTATTAAATTGTCATCACTGTCAAAGAGAGAAGGTATAAGTTTTGCTACCTGGGTCGTAGTTAATGATTTCCACAATGTATAACACAGATCAGTAGTGCTGTTTGCCTTTTTTATGTTTGTTTACTGATAAGTTCAGGCTTGGCTGGAATGCAGAGGCGAGTTATAATTTTGAAGTGCAAAATATGCTTTTATTATTACCTCCTAGCTAGAGGTATAAAAAACAGAGATGACTAGAAGATGGTTTTTTGGCTTCTGCCAGACATGCACTCAGACCCTATAGGTGATTAGATATTTTAAATCACAGCCTCCCACGGCAGACTCATACTCATGATAAAATATTTCACTCTGCAGTGTGTAAACTCAGTGTGGCTTTATAGCAAAGACAAAAATGAGCATTATTTCAGGAGTTTAGTGTCCTCCAATTAGAGCTAAACCATTTGCAGGGGTAACAAACCGTTGTCCCTGTTTTACAGCAAGAATGATGTATTATTTCTACAGTTTTCTGTATTAAGTCTGTGCAGAACAGGGATTTCTGGAAGGCTGGGGAGTATGAGCAGAGTTGCAATGACACAGATAGTTGCCATCTTCAAGTCCAGAATCCTCCCTGGCAGCCAGTTCTGTCCCTCTTGCTTTGGTCACATTTCCTTCATGAAAAGTTGAGGGCCTGCTGTGAACTGAGTGCTCAGAAAGGATCAGCTGTTCCCACCATCAAGTCCTGCTAATGTTTGGTGTGAAGGAAATTTAAGTCATGATCAGACATTTTCATTCATCTCTGAAGGTTCTTGAAGGAAGATCAATGCTCTTCCTGATCTGCAAGTTCCAATTCCATTTCTAATCTTCTGATTTTCTTGGGGCCGAAGGGAATTATTTTTAAAAAAAGCCAGGTGGATGAAATAGCCACTTCATGAAATGTAACTGTCAACACAACGTTCAGAAAACACTTAATTTGAGGATTTTAGGGCCCTTTCCTCTTCTTTTAAGCTCAATGGTAAATTCTCTATTGACTTGAATGAGTTGGATGAGGCTGTTATTGTGGAATCAAAGCCAGAAGCTACTGTAGCTCAATAGACCATAAACTTTCAAAACCAGAGACATTTGTGGGGTTTATGACAAGGATTCAAACTTTTCTGCACTCACAGCCCATCACGTCAATAATTTACATTTTTTTTCAGGACTCCCAGCCATGTAATATCTCACCAAGTCTTCCCATAATCCAGAGGAACAACTGAGAAAAAAAAAGGCTCAGGAAAGTCATAATATATTGAAGTAGAGCATTTCTTGGTGCTCTCCAGCCCCCTTCCCCAAAAGAAGAAAGCTGGAAATAAAAAATAAAAATCACAGAATGCAAAGGTGTTTCACATATCCATCTGAACACATTGAGTGGTTTTCAGTGGAAACTGAAGATGGATTCATGTTCCTCTCCCCACTCAATTAATTTCCTCAATTATGCTGCTGAAATAGATTTAAATAGAACCTCCCACCCTCAATATATTTGTGCTATATCTGTTTCTGTGAACGATGTAGTCAGGAGCACTCTTTTTCAATGAGGTTTTCCTCCTAATCCCACTGTGTCCATTTATATCTGTCTCTATTCCCATTTCATATATGGCTTTTTAAAAGTCTCACATGTACATGCATGGTGTAAAATCCATACCAACAAAACACATTGCATGCAATGCTACCCAGTAGCATCCACAGGCTAAACATGCTTTAATGGAAATATCTGATCCCACTTGGCAGACTTTTAAGGAAAACAGGCTGTATAACATGTAGAATTTTCTCCATGTGAGGTGGATTTTTTCTTCTCTGTCAACTAAGGAAGGAATCTTTCTATAATTATTAATATTTGCATATATATATAACACTTCAAATTAATGTATTCAACTGTCTAGCAGTTAAAAATAAAAGGTTTTCAATTGATTTTATAGTTTCATTATGTTTTGCCCCTCCTAAACAACTGCTGAGCTTTGAGTTAAATTCTTTACTGTTCCAGCAACTTGAGCTTCCACATAACAATTAAAGGTGTTATAAAGCTCCTCCACCACAAGCCATTATTTTGAACAGATAACCAAATAAGCAAGACTAGCTCATGTGGTTCTTCATACAGCAAATTTATAGAGAAAATTAAGCATTTAGCTTATTCACAGATATTTACCACACAGCCTATGGAGTCTAAAATTAGAAATGCTTATTACTGCGTGCATTATCTTTATTGTTGAAGTTGCAATCAATAAAATCACAAATCTCTCTCCTCCCAGGGCCTGACCATAAGATGGATTAAACCAATGAGAATCCTTTCATTGCCTTCAATATGATTTGGATAGGGGAACAGGGAGTTTGTGTGAAGGATTGCTTCATAGAAAATGCAAGCATTTGGGGCTGAGTTGATGATCACAATTCCTCTTGCTCCTCAGAGACACTTCAAAGGCCATTTGTCAGAGGGTGGCTCTCTGAATTGTTGGGATCTCTCTTCCCTGACACCTATTGGCTTTCAGAAAGCTTGTGTCAGCAGGCCAAATGCACCTAATAACTGAGAGGTGGAGCAGCATCTCTCTCCAGATGCCTTCAATCACAGAGTTAATCTCATGCTTACAAACTCCACCATATGCCCAAAATCAGCCAAGTCAGAATCCTCCCTGCCTACCTGCCCAGTGCTTCACTAAAAATGTCACATTTGTAGAAACCCCAGGTACCAGGACTCTCTCCTGAGCAGGGAGATGCCACCGGGCTCCCAGACCTCTACCAAAATACCTTGATGTGGATCAGCATCTCCACACTTCTCATTCTCCTACCTGGCTGCACAGCACTACAGTGTCCAAAGCTCCCAATATTCCTTCGAAAAGAGTGAAAGCAAGACATGAGTAATGTGGTTTGTGCTGCAATAAAAGCACTGGGCATCTAGCAGTTCCTAATGGCATGAAGAAATAATGCTCTTCTAGAAAATCTTGCACATCCTGCTCTTTAGTGGGCAGCACACAAGGTTTTGCACTAAACTGAAACAAACCCTGCCAAATTCATGCTGCAATTTCAGAAAGTGGCCAAATATCTGTGGGGAGCAGCCTGACACTATTAAACACTGAGTGATTATGAGCTAAATGCAATCTGAACTGAGGAATGGAGAAATTACCTGGGCAGGGCATTAGCCCACTGTGGTGTTTGTCTCCTTGCCCTGCAGAGCTGAGGTGAAGGGGAATGACACACCTGACACTTCATTTCTTGCTCAGCATATGGCACAAACACCAAGCTTTTATAAGCCTAAAGCCACTGCTTATCTGTCTATCACTCCTCTGAGTTCTCCCTCTAATAAAACTATTTCAAATGTTCATAAAGAACAATTAGGGAGAAGACAAATTAAGCCTGGTGATCTCACACACAATGGGAATGTTTCCTGCCTTGAAACTGCCAATTTAGTGAGTGGGGGAGTCAGGGGAAGTGCTGTTGGACCACCCTGTAATTTGGAGAGACTCATTGTCATTCCCTAAAGGCTGACTACTAGCACAGAATCAAATATTTGGAGAAAAATCTTATTTCTAGATGGATTCCCTTGGTCTCTGTCTTTGTATGAGAAAATATTTGGGGAAGAGGTCTCCAATATTACAAGCATAAAACCAGCCAACACTTGTTGCACATTTTCTGTGGTATTTTACCTACATTTCTTCAGGCCCAGACCTTGACATCATCATTTTTAGGCCAAAAATTATGTGGATGTCATAGAAACTTCTAATATAAGAAAGGCAAGGGACTCTTATCCACATTTTCTGTTAAAAATGTAGTATAGCAGTACCTGACTTATTCGGGAGCACACAAAAAGACAGAAATAACACTGTAATCCCACCTGTACAGAAGCTAGGCAGAGGCACAGACAGGAGCATGCCTGGGTGCTTTGATTAGCCACTGCTGCTCTTCCTAACCAGAGTGTCAATATTCTCTTTTTTCTTTTTCTTTCTTTTTTTTTTCTCTTTTTTTTTTTTTTTTTTTGCCAGAAGGAGGAACGTGTGAAGTTATAGCAGCACACAGATGCTGTAATAAGAATCGAATTGAGGAAAGATCACAAACAGTAAAATGCTCCTGTCTACCTGGGAAAGTGGCTGGGACTACAAGAAACAGACCCTCCTGTGTTGATGGCAAGTAGCTCCTCCTGTGTTGTTGTTTTTGTTTGTGTACCATCCAGTAGAAAGCTGTAAGCCTATAGATTGTGCATAGGAATTTTGTTGTGTTCTTTATTTAACAAAATAGAAAAATCTGTAAGCATAAGTGCATATTTAGACCACCTTCCTGGTAGTTTAGTTAATAGCTCTGTGCTCATGGATCATGTTAAGATTTTCCTGAAAACTGTGAGAATATTTCCCAGTATGGATGCTTTGATGAGTATCAGAGACTTATTATTGATAAATAACTGGTTAAAATTATCCCTTGAGTCATTTAGTGGGGCCCCGTTGGTGCCACATCACTTTTGATTCATAAATATTTCAAAGGACAACTGCCATTCATTTTGATTTAATTAGCCACTTGGAAGTGGCAAGATAACATAAATAAATGACTCTTGTATTCTAGTCCTGAAACAAGCATTACAGAAAGCTGGAAAAAAATCTTTGTCTTTTGAAACCACTGCTGCTCTTGCTTGTCATGGGGATTGGGGTTTTTTGTTTTGCTTTTTTTTCTTCTGAAGGAAAAGCACCATGTTATTTGTGTCTGGGTTTCATATCAGGTTTAGCTCCACAGGGTGCTTTCCTCTCTGGGGCTCCTCTGCCAGCACTGCAAGGTGAAACCACGCAGCAGTCGGGGAGAGAGCCATGGCTGGGAAGTGTTTAGCAAAATATAAATCACATAAGAAGATGGGGAGTAAGTGGTACTAATCCCATTAGTTACCCTTCCCAAACAAGCTGCTCTGTGCTGCAGAATCCCTCAGTGCAGCAGCTTTGTGAAATGGAGAATCTTGTAAAAACCCCTGGCTGTTCTTTGTGGTGAATGCCGTGTGCTGCTCTTTGTGCCGACCCACAGGGCTGGTTCTGTGCAGCACTACAGGCTCTGTGCTGGGCTCTCCTTGCTCTTTCCATGTTGGAATCCCAGGGGTGGTGGTGTCTCTGCTGGTTTTGGAAGCACCCAGTGTTTCCTCTTTGGGTCTGTGTTTGGCACTCAGCTTCACCCCAAGCGAGAGTGGGGAGCTCTACAAGAAAATACTGGGAAAAATGTTCTTGTCTGGATACCTTTCCTCAATCCCAGGTTGCAAAGGGATTAGAATGGAGCAGGGAGTGGTCCAGGGTAGCTCAGACAGGAGCTGTAGTTAGACAGGAATACTGTTGGGTGTTGTGGAATGGAGGATTGTGCAGACAAAGCTCAGTCATGCAGATTTGACACCAAAAAGGTGAGAGATTAGGGGCTGCCTCAGAGGAATAAGAACCTGGTGTTTTCTCAGCAGGTATTTCTGGTGTGTGGGTATCTGGTTTATATATTAAAGATACAAAAGGAAATGTTTTATTATTTTTAAAACACATTCAAATTTTTAAATTATGAAGCAGCGTTTCATAGCTTGTTGCACTGGGAATGCGATTCAGCTTCTGAGCTCATGATTAAAACCATGCTATGAATGCACCTGTGAATGATTACACTTTAGTCCACATCCTGTCATTCTGTTATTGCTTAATTACCCTGATAAAAAGAGGCTTTTCTTTTTCTGCTAAGCACACTCATAAAACGCTAGGTGAAAGCTACAGCTGGTCGTAACCGAAGATCAGCTGTACAAGCCTTGAAGGATTTCATGTTCTTCAGCAGATCATGAAGTACAGAGGCAGCAGATAGAGCAGAGAGACACCATTAATTCAGCTCTCATAACTCTGTTCAGAGAAGAGAAGCTCAAAGAGTGCTGTGCTAAGAAAAAAGTCGGGTGCAAGTGTGGACTGGAGCCTAATTGCTCTGTCAGGATTACAATAAAGAGAAATGTTATTGTCTGGAATTTTGAAAGGAGTTAGGATAAAACAATGGCTAATATGAAAGCGTGAGGCAAGTCCCATTGAAGTCACTGGTAAGACTCAGTGTGACTTCAAAGCCAGCAAACGTGAACTACAAAGGAATGTCTTCCCCTTTCAAGTTCAGTGGTTGTAGTCAGCCCATGGCTGCTTTTGTAGATGGCTGGAGAAAGGTTCAAAAGCCCAAAATGCTGCAGGTAAAAATTAATCCAAGGGACGTTTGCTTTGGCCTTTGTTTTATCCCCGACTTTGCTTTGTGGCTTTTGACACACTGACCTGGTTGAAGTCAAAACTTTTTCCAATTTGGAGGTTCTGTGCTTGTTAAGAAAACTCCCAAAACTTCCCATGGGAGTCCCATTGACGTCAGTGCTTTAACTCACACAAAGATTTGGGATTTGCTGTTTGTTTTGTACATGAGGACATTGCAAAAGGTCACCTGCAACTTTCTACCTTCTTTATCTACCTTATTGAAAGGATTAAGACCAGTTAATCTCACACTAGGTTTTATTTGCACTGTGTAAATGGATGTGATTTCAAACCATAATGTGTCACTAAGAAATCTTGCTTGGGTCCTAATTGAATATCCACAGGTGTTCAGGTGCAGGAATATACTCACACCCAAACAGAGACATTGGGCTGGGAGCCCCCTGTGAGCAGTTTGGCTGGTGATTATCACCTTGAGCCATCTGCACCCCATTGCTATGCAGTAGTGTGTATAAAACAGGCTGAACCTCAGTACTGCCCTGCCCAACTGTGACTTATTGGTATTGGGATCAAGCTTTTTGTGTTTCCCAGTTAAATTTCATCAGCAAACAGCTCATCAAGGTTGCTGCTCTGACAGTTTGAGCCCATGTAGCAAAGGAGAGATTGCATTGCCTTCCATTCCTACCAGTTATTGCTCTGGGACACAACTGGGCTGTGTGGGTGGGACTCTGTGCAGAGCTGGCTTTGTTCTCTCTTTAAAGGAATACAAGTACACATAGGAGTCATCTTAACATTTTTAATAAGTGTCAGGGGTGATGAATGGTCCTTTTGTCCCTTTTGTAGTGAGATCTGGCCATGGGTAGCCCACCATCCCAGCACACAGGGCTTGGCATGCAATCCTGCTCCTGCATGGGCTGGAATCAGGGCTGGGGTTATTTGTGCTATCAAGGGCGTGAAGTTGAGGTGTATTCCTGAGGGTCACTTCCTGCCAAGTCCAGCAAACTTTTTCTGTGGGGTCTCATCTTAATAAGGTATGGTGAGGCCAGGCTGTGGCAGCCTCAAAAGTCCTAAATGATTCCTTGTGGCTCATTCAGTGGACACTGTCCTAAAAGCTGCCTCCATCACTACTGAATTATGCAACAGTGGGAGCAAAACAAAAGCCAAACCTTGCCATGAAACACAGACACCAGTTCCTGTTTCTTTGCCTATCCTGTTGCAGATTTACTTTCATTATTCCCTTCACTAATTCAAGGTCTTTTTTGTTTGAAGGATGGTTTGAAATGCTCCCTTCCCTCTCTACAGTTTATCTTGCCTGCCACTTGGCCATAGCACATACCACAGACACCAGGCTGCTCAGCTCTCTGCCATGCATATTATTATTTTCTTCATCTGCCCAAACACCTCTAAAGAGCAAGTCCCAGGTGGATTTACTTCATTCTGTGTTACAGGAGTTTGAGAGGATCCCTTTTTCTAGGGAAAGCAATGTCCAGCATTTCCAGTGGGCTCATGAAGGCCCTCAGGTGCCTCAGCACAAATCACTCTTCCTAGTGCAGTTTCCCCTGTGGGCTGAGGTTTTATTCCTTTGTTGTATCATTACTATAAAAAAAGATACTTATAATTTTAATACAGTCACTTCTATACTGGGAATATCGTGCCTTGTACCAAATCCTATAAAGTGGTATTGAACCATCCTGTACAGTCAGTAGGTGGTTATGACTGTGTGTTCTTCAAGGCTTGTGAATAATATATAATTTGTTCATCTACACTGGAGTTTACTATGTTACAGTCAATGCTCTCAGACACACATTTTTTAATGTTTCATTTTTCTGTTCCCTTCCCTTCAATCTTCTTCCAGGCTATTTTAAACTCTTTCACAGGCAACCTCATATTTCTTGCATAATTATGTGTGAAATTTGTTGGACCACAGAGTATGGAATAACAGAAAAGCACCTGCACTGGCTTTTGAAATCAGCCACAAAGGGACTTTCCTGCAGGCTGTGCATGTTGCCAGTGCTTTTAGGAAATGAGGTGGGTTTAACACTGGTCAAAACCAATGAGGAGAAAGGAAGGTGCTACTAAAATGCTTAGCAGTCTCTCTCCATCTAAATTGTACCTGTAAGAAAGGCCTCTGCAGACGCCTGAGGTGATCCCATTCCATGTTTTCTATAACATAGGATTTGAAGCGTTAACTCTCAGGCAGCAGGATTAGTGGTTTAATCTCCATGGTCTGCTCTTGTCCTGTTTTATACCAGTCATGCATCAGGAAAAAGAGAAATCATTCACTGATACAGAAAAATGAAATGAAATTAAACCAGTATTTCCCTTTCTCACAGATTGGCTTTGGATCACCTCAAGTTTCAGATCATCCCACAGTGTATGAAATATTAGCACACATGTAGATACACCAGATTTCTGTTAGTTTGAGGATCACTAGGGAGGACGTGGTCCTGTGAATTTACATCAGACTTCACCAGGACAGCTCAACCAAACCAAACACGAGTCTCACTGAGCAGTGGGAGCACCCTGACTTTTAATCCCTCTCTGGGCCAGCACCTCACACCTCTCCAGTCATGCTTCTGCATTATTGGAACTGCTCATCCTTATTTTCCCATGTGCAAGAGTTGGAGTAGGGAGAGGACAGCACTCACAGCACACATTCCACGTGCTGGTGTTTACCCTCCTTTCTCCCACCCAGTACCTAAAAACAAAAAGGTCCCCTCTGGTCTGTCCCTCCTTAGGCAGACAGTAAGTGCAGCCACCCTGTTGACATCAGCTCATTTATTTTAATTTTTAAATTATGGGTAATATACCTATTGTGGAGAGAGCATCCACAATTCAGGAGTGCATAATTCAGTGTTCCTTCAGGACAGAGGTGTAGCACAGCCCCTCGTGCTGGCCCTCAGCCTCAGCATCCTCCCACAGCACTGGTGCCATGCCAGCTTGCACCAGTTAAGGTGGGAATGGGGTACACAGACACTTCCTGGCTCTCCCTGGGGTGAAAACAGGATCTGAGCCTTGTAGAGTGAAATGAAAGGCTCCTATTGACTTCAGGTCAGGTCCTTAGTAAATGCTTTGTTAGAGATAATCCTGTATCTATCAGCACTTACATCAAGTGAAAACAGTTCACAGTCACAAAGCCAATAGTTTTCTATTTATCTAATGTGTACTTTAGGTGGTATCACCAGAAAGCCTTTTTTTTCTCACTCTGTGAAAATACTTTCAATCAATTCTTATTTCTTGAAGAAAGGGGGAAAAATGCTTTTTGAAATCCAAGGAGTCAGCTTCTCATCCCTCTAGCTGTGCTTCGGCCTAGATAAGAAGAGATCTCAGGGTCCCATATTATTAATTCACTGTCTATATGAATAACGAGCAGCCTGGTGAATTATTCTACACTCCTGGGAAAATCTATAGCCCTGTCCTTCTGCAGCACCACTGGAACCATGCAGTAAGCTCATATTTATTTTTATTTGGTGAATTCAGATGACTTCATTTGTAAGGAGGAAAAAAATGTCTCTCTTCCCCCCTGACATCCATTTAGGAAGCTCAGAAAAAGTCACAGAATATCACGTGTGCTATTAAAGAAAAGGAGGGGGACGGGGAGAGAAACCTAACTTTACCAAAATATTTTAGGCTTTGGTTTTGTCCAGATCATGTCTTCTTGAAATGCCCTTGAAGCCACCCTGAAATCACAGCCAGACCCTGAAAGGTGCTGACTTCAGAGGGAGCAAAAGCAAAGCTGGCAGTGGCCAGGCAGAGTAATTAATTCATTTAGCCAGGCACAGGAGCCCTCATTACCCACTACCCCATTGCAGGGCAGAGGCTGAAGGGAGCAGAGGGGAGTTGTGAGCCTGACCCTGCCCATGCTGGGTGAGAGTTTGTGCCAGAGCAGAGCCTCATCTCCTGAACCCAGCCCACCAGTGAGCAGCCTGGGGAGAGCAGAGGGGCTGTGCTTCTCCCTGAGTGAGTGGATGTGCAAATAAATCTGTGTGGACATATGGATGTATATCTATGCATATATATATATATGTATATATATATGTGTGTGTGTGTGTGTATGTGTGTGTATTTCTGTGCACACACTGCAGAGCCAGCCTGCCACGGGTGGTGCCTTCCAGCACCCAGAGCTGCTCAGACACACAGGGATGTTTTTCTGTGATTAAGGACAGACAGGACATTCAAGGAACAAACCTACAGCCCACCTGAGCCAGTCTGCAGTGAGGGTTTCCCAGGTAGGTGCTCCCCCATCTCCCAGCGAGGGTGCCCTGTTCCTGCTGCCTGCAAACTGCAGCAGGCCCTGGGGAGAGGGAAATGGATGGTCCTGTCTTTCTGGTGTGAGGATGGTGCAGCTAATGAGAGTTTCTGGCTGTGGGTTTGTGTGAGCAACTTTTCATTTCAGCTATAATTTGTCTCCCCACCTATGTCTTCTATTTCTTCCTTTTTCCAGTGGCATTGTGGTTTCCTGCCCACCAAAGCAACCACCCTTTTTAATATCAAGCTCGTAGAAGGGCTGACTAATCCACCCCTGATGAAATGCAGAGAGCTCACTTAAATCCCAATTTCCGCAGGAAAAACATTTTCTACTTAAGAGGGGTAAAAAAAGCCCTAAGTCATGGCACTATCTCCATCTGTGTGAGGGGTGGTCGCTTTTCCAGGCTCCAGCTGACAGATTTCAGCTCTGACACAGAGGGAGCAGAGCCCTCACAGCCAACCAAGGTGCACAAACAGCATCCCCATGGTGAAATTAGGGAATGGCTTGGCTCTGGAGCAGTGTGAAGACACACAGGAACATATAATTACTTCACCTCCACACAGAGGAAAGTAACCTTTCGCTCAAATACTTGCAATAAACCCGCTAGAGGCTAAATGGAAAAACAGTAGGAGTTTTCTCCTCTGATAGGTAGCACTAAGTGTTAATCACAGCACTGGAAAGAGCCTGGGAAGAGGGTTTGGAGGCAGGGAGGGCAGCTGGTCACACCAACGTGCCAGGCACCACAGGGAAAAAGAAGCACAAGCTGGAAGGAAAAAGAGAGGCTAGAGAAAATTCCATTGTGGGGATGATGCCGCGGGCAGGACCATGGGTGCAGGTTAAGGACTGGTGAGGCTGCCTGGAGAGCACAGAGAAAACCAGGACAAGGAGTTTCACTGCTTTGCAGACACAGATCTGCTTTGGTGAGCCCAGAACAGGAGACTCAGCCCCATGTGACCCATGTGCAAATATACAGATGGTAGATCTAGGGGCAAAAACAGCTACAGCAGTGCTAAGGAAGGCTTCCCACAAGCACCCTTCACCCAGCAATGCTGAGGGAGAGATTTCCAAAGGCCAGGAAGGTACAGTGTGGTGTGTACCTGCCCTGCATGGCAGCAAGAGAAAGAAGTTTGCTACCATCAACTGCATGTGTGTGGAGAGGTGTCCCAGCTGATGGAGGATGTGGGGTGCCTTGGGAGCAAAAGGGTTAAACCTTTACACCCTGCCTTTAGACAACACTGGGCTCATCTTTTCCTTGTGTGGCAAAGCATCCCAAATACACTCAGAAGCAGTTTGACACCCAGAGGCAGATTTTCAGCTGGTGTAAACTGGCTCTTGAAACCCTGGGAGATTCGCTGGTTTGTGCCAAATGTGGGCACGCTTTGTTGAGTTTAGGAAAATGAACAGGATGGTGACAGGCTATTAATCCTTTCTCACAGTCCTCAGGGAATGTGTGGGACCAGTGTCCAGCTAATCTGTGGCCAAGGGGAGCTGAGGGAAACATTAGGGTCGGGAGAGCATCTGTGCTGTGTCCTCTCACACCAAACCCTGGCAGGAATTCTGATGATAGTTTATCTCTGCCAGGGAAGATCATATCACTGAGTGGCTAATTCTGCATAAGCTCATGCCACACATCTTTTCTGCATCAGATACTGTGGTTCTGGTGCCTCGTGAAATGCTGTGTGCCTACAGGTGTCTTTAACACACTACAGAAAATATGTGATTGGAGAATTGCAGAGCAGGAAGTCTTTTTTTTCTTTTCTTTCAAAGCCACCTTCCATCTGTAAACATGGAGCTAGTTCACAAGGCTTGAATGTGGTTTGTAGGATTAGGTTTTGAACACAAAAGAAGTGGATGATTAAGTAAGAATGAAAAATGCTCCTGCACTGTGTACTCTCTTTAAATTAATAAACAAGAACCCGAAGCTATTACACGCTGAAATTTTAAAGAGGCAGTGACCAAATCTTTGAATGAAGCCAACACATCATTTATCCTTCTACTGATGCAGAGAGTTCATATAGGAGTCACTAATTTAGCACTGAGAGTGTCTGTTGTGTTGAACTCTGTGAATTAATCTGGCAACTGCAACTGGGGGTGGGCGAGTCAACAAGTGTTTAATTGATTTCAGAGGATCAATTATCCATACAATTGATCACTGACACATTTATGGTTCCTCCTCTCAGAATACAATCAGGTCACTGTAGGACCCAAGCCCCTCAGCAGTTTGTCAGTCTGGAGTCTGCTGTGGGAGATTTTTATGCATTAATATTGCAGAATTGTCTTAAATTTAGGAATCAAGTAAGGACGTTGCAAGCAAGGGATTTCTATCAAACCTCAGACTTTGTGCTGAGGAATGTGGTACTCAGCATGTAAATAACCTTCAGATTTTGGAGCAAGTCTCTATATGTAGGTGTCAAAAAGCAGTTTACTAATCCTGTATATCAAAGAAAACATTTTTCCTCTTTGGGAGCTGTTTTCATAGACCATTCAGTTTGTTACAATAACTGCTCAAGGTTAAGCAAGATGAAGGATGGCAAATTTTATGGTATTTAAAAAGTGCTGCCTCTCCCTTTTGAAACCATCATGCAAAAGACAGTGGTGGGGAAAGGAGCTCTGCTCCACAATTCAAGCATTCTGTCCTATGCCACTAGTACATAAAAACTCTTCTGGAAGGCAGATGGATTACTTTTAATATGTGGGTTTGTGTAATCATTTCCTTTTGATTACAATTCCTAGGCAGCAAGCATACAGCAGAGTTTTCAAGATGCATGTGCATGGTCAGTTCATTTTTTTTTGTCTTCCAAATGTGCCCAGAACTCAGGAACAGCAAGGTGAAACATCAGCACAAACCATCACTCAGGAATGAAATGGAGAAGCAAATGACACTGTCTTAACTGAGGACAAAGGCAAATCTCCCATTAAGTCAAATGAGAGTAGAAAACATCTCTCTCTATTGGTTTTCTTATTACAAAATGCCCTCTCCTTTTTCTCCAGACCCCTCCACGAAATACCATCAAATACAGTTGTGTGTAATATAGTTATGCAAATAACAAATGAACTCTATTTCCTTTAGAAGTTTCCTTTCCTCCTCTTGAAAATTGCCAAATGGATGAACACTTTTTAAAAGAAGAGCACCTGTAATCCCTGTTATATACAAAACCCCAAGTCCATGAGTGCAGTGAACACCTGTATCACTTTGGTTATCCAAGGACACAGGTACCTGAGCAGGATGGGGACAGGACTGTGACCACTGCTTTACACACAGAGCACAGAGCAGCAGCAGAGGAGAAAATCTCTGTAGTTTTGTGTTTCCTCTGGGGTTCAGCTCAGTAGCAGAGGCCCAGCCCCACTGTTGCTCTGGTGCCATTCATTTCTCTCGTTTGTCTGTGCATTGTGATGAATTTGGGTGATCTGAATGTCAGCCAGGGAAGCAGGTGAGGTGTTTGTGGCAGAGCTGGAGAAGTGAAGTGCTTCCCTCTGGGACTGCTCCTTTCCTGGGGTAGATGTGCAGTTCCAGCCACTCTGCCCCAAAAAAAGGGGCGAATAAACTTGTGGGGCCAGGTGTGGGGAGAGGTTTTGGCTGCTCAGGAGAGCAGGCAGCCTCTGCTGAGAGAGAAGGGTTGTAGGGCAGCAGAGCAAATGATGGAGGAGCAGGAATCTGCTGTCAGATCAGGAATCTGCTGTCAGACCAGGGATGGAGAAAGGCTGAGAAAACAGTGGGGGTTTTAATAGATATAAACTCCCCATCATTAAATGTAGCTTGGAAATTAGAAGAGTACTACCAGCTCTGAGAGGGGGTTGGCAAGAGCTTCCCACCAGGGATGACAGCTGGTTTGAAGACTTCCAGTGTCTTTTGTCACACCCACAAAATGCAAAGTAATTGGTATTATTTGATCAAATAACACTGCAGCATTCTGGTGAGCAATGGGGGGATCACAGACATAAAAGCCAAGACAAAATGCTGTAGAGAAGACTCATAAAATTCATTTTTATTTTAGAGACCAAAAAAAAAAACCCTCTGGAAGTCTTTAGTTACAGTTTGGCTTTATTTGATACAATCATTTTTTATTGTTTGGTTGACCAACATTGGTATCTTTTTTTAATCATTTATTTGCAATAACCTGCTGATAAATCAGCTTTAGCAGTGGAACCAATTAATTCTCCATTGTAAATATTGACTTAGATATTTTTAATCTATTAAGTTTGTCAGATATGGCAGTCCTGGACTTCCTTGTATGAGCAGTAATGAGGCAGCTTTGCAGAATCCTTTTCCACTACTTTTCTGAAACAGCCCTTGTAAATTCTGTGTGATCACTGCAGGAAAAAACCCCACAGCATTTGCAAACACAAATTAAGTAAATTATAGTTTTGCTACCTGGCTTGCATTCTACCAATGACCACTGGTGCCCACAAGTGGGGATTCCAGCAAAATGTATCCATTTGAGTTTGCAGATTTCCCAGCTGAGCTGCTCATTAACACATGGCTGGATGGAAACTGTGATCAGAAATGATCTGTGATTACAATAGACATGGTCTGAATGTGTTTTGTGTGGCCAGGTTGGATGAATAGAATGAATGGGGGAAGCTTTGAAATTTCTAAAATTCAAATATAATTGCAAATCACCCAGGTCTGTTTTCCTGGTTTCATGGAACCTTTTGAAAGCTGATACAGCTTCCTAATAGAAAAAATAAATTGACAAACCAGGTTAGAACCTTAAGCTCCGAATATAACAACCCTTATTCACAGATCTTCAGTGAAACCTCCTGCAAGCGTGTGCTGGATCCTATCAGTGTATTTCTGAAATCATCAGGAACAATCATTTGTAGCTATCTTTGGCTTAGACCCTTTCCATCTGAACCACTTTCATTTTAAACTCATTATTTATGGTAAGCATAGCCACACTCTTCATGCATTTTGCATATTCAATTTTCAGGCCAAAATATAGGAGCTGCATTAGCTCCAGTGCTCCCAGCAGGTAATCAGGCTCCTGCAATATCAAACCTTATGTCACCACCAGCAATAGGCTGCAATAGTCCTCCCCTCACAAGGACTGTGCCTGCCCAGCTCCTATTAAAATTAATGGGCATTGGGCATCCATTCCCTCTAGGCAGCTTTGGAAATATCAGCCAAAATGCAGTTGTAAGTATTAACCTTTAGGAAGTTAGTGTTGGCAGCTTCCCACTGCTCTGTGCTGGCTCCCAAATCGAGGGGCTGAGCTGAGGGCTGAGCCCAGCCCTGCTTTGATGGGTCTGGCTCCTCCGGGCTGCTGTGGGAGCACCTGCAGGATGCTCTGGCACCCTCGGGCTGTTCTGGCATCCTCGGGCTGTTCTGGCTGAGCAGATCCTGCCAGTCCTGAGGGAAATTACCCTGCTGCCCTTCCCCTCCTCCCAGGAGCAACCTGCACTGAGCTTTTCCCTGGTCATCACAGGCAGGGAAGCCCAGCCCAGCCCCATAAAGGTCAGGAGAGGCGGTGTGAAAATGCTGCTCTGACTCAATGTTGGAGTCTGGGGCAGAAATGCCAAAAATATTGCAGGCTAACTGTTAAAATAAGCATATTTGGTATGGAAAAAAAAAAACCTGTCTGTGAATGCTTTTATATATTAAACCTTGTAAGGAACTTTGCCCTCCTGATTTAATGTTCTCTAATTAGTTGGGCTTTTTCGGTGGTTTTTTTTCCCTTTCTTGTCTGTGTTTGCAAAGAAAAATAGTCTGGCATCTTAAAAGAAAAAATAGGATTAGAATAATTTATTATTGGATTACTATTAAACTAACAGAAGCAACAATACAAATTCATGTCTATAAACAACCTGCAGGTCTCAGGTTTAATCCATACAGATGGTGACCTGTGAGGAAGCAGTGTTCCAGGAATAAATTTGCTGGTTTAGACTGGAGGGTTTCAACCCAGCTAATAAACTCTCAGTGGTGCATGACTGAAATGCTACTGCAGTAGCTGGAGAGCAAACTGTCCCCTCTTTCATTTTTTTTTTTCACCAAATAGTTCTAAAATAACCAAAGTATAATCACCACACTCAACTAGCAGATTGTTCATGGACACAAAATACAGTCCTAAATCAAATAAATTGCTAACTGTGAAGCATTTGCTGGGCTCTGCTTTGCATAGTATGAGATAAGAAGCAAATATAAAGCACTGGTCTCTATTACTAAATGCTGCTAAAAATGCAAAGTGATAAATGTGCTCTTTCGATTTCAATATAGCATCATTAGCAGAGAAACCCTGTAAGGATCACCTGCATCTTAATGTCCTGCATCTTCACCACCACTGTGAGTGCAGCTCTGTGCTTTTGCTGGGTACCTATGCCATTTTAGGAAGAATTAATGTTATTTTGCCAAATTCTGTTGCATTTTTGTGCTGGTGTTCTCACTTTTTTACTTTCCCTTCCTAAACATGAGCGTCTAGTAGTGAGATACCTGGAGGAAATGTGCAGCCAGGGACATGGCAGACCAGAAGCAGCAGAAGGGCCAGCCAGAGCCCTTCCTGGCTCTGCTGAGTCCATGGGTTTTGGGCAGAATTATGGGCAAGGCTTACTGCAGTATCCTTGTGCTCAGGGTATGGATCCTGCACTTATTCTGCTGGCTTTTCCTGAAATATTAGGTCTTACTCCACGTAGCTTCCTGCAGAATACAAATCAGCCACGTTCTTGTGGTGTCCTGCTTGTACAACATATTTTGGTTATGTTTACCCTTGTATTTGCTCTCTTCATGGCATGCTACAATATGTCAAAGAATGTAGATGCTGCTGCTTCCTATATAATTTTTCAGCCAAAAATGACAGGTGCCTGGAATTATTACCGTATTATTTTGGTTTGGGTTTTTTTTTCCACTAAGAAAACAACACCATAGATGTTGAGAGGTTCTTCCCAGGAGTTTTGCAGAGACCAAGGGGGTTATACTTGCAGTCTGAAATCTAACAAAAAAATACAATCTGCTATTTTATGCTGCAAAACAAGGCAGGCATCCAGCAAGGGCAGGAGCACAGGCTTCACGTAGTGAGAAGAAAAATTGGGCTGTGGGCAAGACAGGAGTGAAGAGAAGCCACACTGTAGAGTGCCAGCAAACTTGCTGTGTAGGTGATACGGATGCAGTAAATAACTTCAAATATTTGGGGTTTTTTTCCTATTTTTGAAACCTTAAAGAATGCACAGTAAATGGATGAAAGACGTGCAAAGTTCAGATCAGTGTTACTGCACCTGTGAAGGATGAGATAAAAACAGAGCACAGGGGGCAGTTCCACAGGGTCGTGGTTGATAGTCAGTCTGGGGAAACCATAAGGTAAAAGGAGATATTCCTACAGCCTGCTTTTCTTTCCCATCCAAAAATACCCTTCCTTCCAATTTCTCTCTGGTGTCAAAATAAATGAAAATATTTCATGGTGATTAATGGTGTGCTGGCTACACAGTGAATGCCAGTAGGGATGCAGCTGATCAGCAAAGAGGATATTTTCAGAAAACCTCATCATATTTTGTTTTGACTTTATGCTGACACGTTGAATTTTGGCAAAAATAGTGATGTAATTCAGCCAGTTACATAGTCAGGAGTGTGAGCACTCAGACACACACGGGGAGAAGCAGTCCCACGGGGATTCTCTGGTAGGAGATTCCTCCCCAGAGAAATGCTCCATCACTGGACACGTGCTGGGCTGCTGGTCACCATGTGCACCTGGATTGTCCTGCCCAAGAGTTCTGTGCAGCACGGACAGCAGGAGCATCTCTGTGGCCTCCAAGGCCCCCCAGAGCTGCCCAGCACGTGCCACCTCTGAGAACAGAAGGAGGTGACAAATGTCACCATGTCCTCATTTCCTTTAGGAAACAGTTTAGTTATTTTAAAAGTGCTTACAAGGTTTTTGTTTTTTTACAAAATATACCTGCAACCTAATGCAAATTAACTCCGTGCTTGTAGGTTTTGATGGAGCTGGTTATACATAAAGTCTGTGCTGTGTGTATTCACCTGGAGACCTAAACTATTATGTAGTAAAAAGAACAACAGCAACACAATATTGTTGCTTTCACTACCATTGATCTTTAATTTCCCACTTCAATTTTGCCATCTAGATTAAGGGGGTGTTTTTTGTACTGCTGTGTATGTGAGATGTTTAAAACTTGCTTGAGATTTCAATTTCCAGAGGGTTCTGTTGGCTGAGGTTGTAGCCTATCTAATATTTTGATGAAGTCCAAGCTCTGTGCTGAAAAGTCAATTTAGTTTTAAGCTGTTGTTTTCACCACTACAGTGAATAATCCAATTTTTAATTATTTTTTATGTTATTTTTTTATTTTTTGAGCATTATTTGCTGAAATTTAGTAGTTTGTCATTACTGCAATGTTAGTGGAAGGGACACTGGAGAAACCAAGCCTCGCTGGGATAGATTGTTATCCAGTGTTATGTATTGATCAGGTCAGGCAGTAAATTAACAGGAGCAGAACACCATTAAATTTTGAACTTAATTGCCTTCTACTCTTAATTTCTATTGGATATAATCAATAGGTGCCAGAGGAAAGCTAAAAGAGTTATTTAGCAAGCAGCTATTTCCTGCAGCATAATGGAAAACTAATGTTTCATCTTCTAGTTGATGCAAATAATTTGTAGTTCGAGTGTGGCCACTTAAACATTTTATCAAAGACTCACTTTTATTTTTGTCTTGATTAATCTTCATCCCTCCAAGAAAGAAACATGATTTAGTGACACAGTCTGTTCTGGCTGAGCTGCCCCTTTGGTCTTGGTTTCCCTGCAGGATCTCTCCAGTCTCTGTTCCCATCTCCAGCCATGTCCATCCTGAGTGGTTCCAGGGGAAAGTTCTCAGGCCAGTTCCTCTCAGTATCATTTCCTTTTCCAGGGAAATGCCATACTACAGCCAGTGGAAATGGAGACCACAGCCTTGGTCCTGGCTTTTCTTCTTGGTTCTTTTCCCAGTTTGTTTGGGCAAGTTGCTCATTTCTCTTTTTTCCTGCCTGAAAAACACCAATGTAAACAATTGCCTTCGCCAAAGGCTGGTGTCAAGCTGAAGTGTTGCATTTTCTTGATGGACTCCCTGTGCTGATGACACATTTTGTTCTCCACTCCACCCTCACTTTGTTACTCCCTCTGTCTCACATTTCCCTCTGCAGTAATATTTTAGATACCTTTTTTAACTTGCCATTGAATTTCAGTACTGCTTATCCCTCTGTAATCTGAACTCAGTCCCTTATAAATCAATATCTCAGTGCTATTATTATTTTTACACCTCTTTGAGCACTCCTTCCATTACCTGGTCTTTTGCTAATAAAATGCTGCAGAGGAAACACCCCGTTTCAGGTGGCCCCATGCCAAAGCCATGTGCCCAGTGTCACTGCCCTGTGGAGTTACAGGGACATTAAAAAGCCATAGAATGGAGGATAGACATCTGATGCAAATTAGGGAATTACTGCAGATTCTGGTGGGCCTTGGAAAGTGTATTACTGAAGCAGCACGCAGAATGAAACAGGCCAAGGTAATCATACCTCATATTTTACAACTGTGTCAGTTCTGTGCCAGTGGTGCTACTCCATATTTATAACTTTATAGTGGCATGAGGCAATTCACGTTCAAGCTAATGGGAGTTTTCCAGGGGTGTGTATTCAGGCTCCTGATGAGAAATGAGGATAGCCCCTTTTGCTCATCTTCACGGCAGAAATAGCAGTTAGAGTTGAGAAGAGTCTACTTGAGGTTTTATGAAGTGGAGCATAATGATGCATCAAATGAACAGAGCTTCATAGAAGTCTCATTTTCTAAGAGAGTTGACCTATACTTGCTCTGAAAATCAAGTATCTTCAGGGAGTGGCAAGTTACCCACCTCAAAATAGAGTGACAGTGAGTGATCCTTGCTCTGAAATCTTGACCTACATCTGTCCACAACTCTCTCTGTTATGAAATTTGTATAAAGGGTATTTTACTAGGAGCACATTTGTTTTTATTCAAGTCCTACATAATAAAAAAGACATTTCTTGCTGCCCGTGCAAGTTCAAAAACCGCCAAATCATCAAAAGAGCTGAGTGTGAATTTACCTCTTTGACAATTATTCCTTGTCACATTATTCTGGTTAACAGGGAATTCATCACAGTGGAGAAGAAAAAAATAAAGCCTCTTGACAGTTACAAGAAATTACCTGTGCTTACAATAATATATTTTCCAAGGGAAGGCTGGAGGGCAGAGTTTGACAGTGCTGGAGCTGTACCACCTGCAGTGATGTCCTGTGACCATTGTTGACCTAGACTTAACCTTTTCAGAGGGTAGAGTTGTTTGTCTGTGTTACAGACCAGCAGGAATTGTGGAAGGTTCACTGTCCCAGCTCCCCAGAGAGGTTGAAATTTTGTTTTGGCTGTTCCTTTGGTGTCCATCACATCACTGGACTTCATACTGGGAGGAGACAGAAGAGGTGGTGGTGTGGCTATTGAATATTTAGGGGACTGAACCACAAAGCCCAGATGCAGCCTCTGGCCAAACAGGAAATTGGCCATGGGGCTAATTGAGTGCCCCTGGCCAGGAGGGTGTCAGCACTATATAATGGCATTCCCATTTCCCATGAAGAGCTTCTCCTCGTGTCTCACTCTCCTGCCAAGAAAAAGATAAAAGGAGATTTTTCTCTGTCTCACTGAGGAGAATCCCCTTTTCATCCAAATGAATTATGCTGTCTTTGAGGCGCCAGATTAATCTGTCTGTGATATCCCTCGTGCATTGCTTCCAGACTAACACATTATCTGTGTTCCTTCTTCCATGATCTACTGGTACAAATGAAAACACACATGGAAGGCTAGAAAAACTGCTGCCCACTACCACAGAAATCTCTACAGGAACAAGTCTGCCCTGCTGGAGAAGAGAGGTGCATAATAGAACAACATTTATGTTAAGGTTGATTACAAGGGTAGTTTGGTGCAGTTGAAGCTCCTTCTCTGGCCTGCTGTCATCATAAAAACTTTGTGAACCATAGATTATTGCATTTTAGGTACACACAGCAGGACAGGCAGACAAGGTAGGAAGTCTCAGAGACACACATGAATTAGGATTAAATGGAGCAAACTAATTCTCAATCAGATCTACTCACCACTAAAACAAAGAAGATGGGAAAAGACAGGATCAAAATTAGGGAGGTAACAGATTGCATTTCTGGTTGGGAAGAAGTCCTGGGTTATGAAATGCTGGTGGATTTGAAGTTCAATTCTACCCCTATTTGTCATGCACATTTGTAAAGCATATTTGCAGTCATCACCTTCTAGATGAATCAGGGCAGTGATTTTTTTGTTTTTCTAAGAGTGCTGGAGGTTTTACAGCTTAGCCTTGGCAGAAGTCTGCCTGTGGTAATGTACAATTCACATCATGGTTAGGCTGGGCTCTGCAATTGTTGCTGCTCTGTCTATTCTCTGCTGTGTTTGTAAAAGGATCAGGATTGGAGCTGTGAGGTTTTCTCGTGATCCCTAAATCCAGAAGTGTATTTGCACCATTTTTATCCCCAGAAAGTTATCCACTGCTCACAACTTGCTCTCCTGAGAAATAGTTAAACAAGATATTTTGGAAAGCAGGATTTTTTGTGCATGCTATGTGCAGTATTAAGAAATTATACCAGACAGTAACTCTAGTTATGAAAAAAATCTCCACACAACAACTACAACAAAGCCCCAGAATCTAAAAGTAAGAAAAGAAAGTAATCTGTCAAAAAGATACAATTCTTCAGAGGTTTTGCAAGGTAGTTCTGGGAGTTCCAGGCAATAATACATTCTTTGCATAACTGTACAAAATGAGTGTATTGACTATGCATAAACTGTTTTCAACTCTGTCTTGTCATCCAAGTGTTTTGGTGGCACTTTGGAGTTTCTCAAGACATTGGTACTGGCAGGTGTAAGACCTCTGGACTCTGCTGAAGGGGAGCTGAAGGGAAGCTTCTGTTTCTGCAAGAAGTTTTGCCATTAGTCTCATGGCCAGCAGAACTAACAAATGATGGCTGCAGGAAAGCTCTGTAAGAGGCTGACAGTGGAAAGGTCTTTATACTGCATCACTGGAAATACGAGTGTGAAACCTTGCCATGTATTTGCACAAATTTTCCAAGAGTTTCAGCCAAACAAGGAGATTTCCACATCTTTGTCCTGAGTGACAAGCAGGTGCATTTTATAAAGATATGTTCAGCACTGCCATAAATAACAATTTCTCTTTTTGCCTTTGCGAGCCATCATCAGGAGGTGATGGCATCACCTCCTCATTCCTACCCACAGAGCCATGAGAGCATGCATGTAAAAATGCATAAAAATGTCAGCCTTGCAATTTAAATGTCAGCTCTTCAATCTTATTCCAGTACATTTAGACCCTCTTTTGCATACAGTGTGGCTGACTTCTTACAATTCTAGTTTTCTTCAAAATGACAGAGGAGACATCCGTGGCCCTTTCTGATAGTTCCATTTGTTACTGTCTCCTTGCAGAACACAAATGTAATGCAGTGTGCTCTGCTGAGAGACCAGTCCCAGTCAACCCCTAGGGACATTAAATAGACATTTCTATTGCCTTTGTGCTGATCTGACTCCTTTTTGCTTCAGCAGAGTTTAGCAGGCTCTTGCTGAAATGCTGCTGGGATTTGGCTTTGCTGTGCTGTCTCCCAGCATCTCTATATGGGGGAAGATGCTGCAAAGCTGTGTCCCTGTTGTCCATCTCTTTCTGTGCCCTGGGAAAAAAAGAAAACACAGAATTAGATATTTTGATATGGATATATATTAGTGTGAAATCCACTTCACAACTTTGCCCAGATGTTTTTCTTTGCCATCCTGTGTAGTTTTTTCAGGTCCACATCAAGGGGAGCCATTTGGCACCACACTGAGTGATGCTTTGGTCAGTGCTGCAGGCTGCTGAAGAACACAAACACAGCTCTGCTGCACTGCTGAAGCTGCAGACACAGCCTGCTCCTCCCTCTCTCCACTTAGAGCTAACTGGTATTCTGGAATTCACTTTCAAAGACTGAGGGCTTCCAGAGAGTTACCTAAATTCCATGTTTGGGCGACTAAACAACTTGCCCTTGGTGGTTTTCTAAATTAAAAATTACAATTTAAAACAAAAAGCAGTATCTATACAATTCATTTTCTCGAATTTATTCCATTGGAAATTAAGACCAAATACAATTAGTGTAAAAAATAAATTTACATAACTTGTTAGCTTTTGAATAATTTCCTCCCAAATAATAATAAGAAATGTACATGTCTACATTAAGAGATTTCTCTGGGGTCAGATTTTTTTAGTATTATTTTTATTTAGCTAAATAAAATCTTCTGGTCATTCTTAAGGAACTGAAAAGTGTCTTTCTATTCCACGACCCACAGAAAGTAGAAAGGATTACCTCTGCTTCTCTCTCTGGCAGAGAACACAAATACAAACCAATATTTTCACTGAAGGATCAGGGATACTTTTACCATTTTCCCTCATGTCTTGCAGAGCAGCTTGTACAATCCACAGCGATCCAGGGACAAGAATATGCTTTCCCTTCTACCTTGGCAGGATTTTACAGTGTCAAGGTAGGGCCTGAAAAGTGCTTTGAGATCCTTGCAGTAGAAGTGTTGCAAAGACACAGGAAACTGCTGATGAGACATCAACTTGGCTGCAGCATGAGCCTCCCCAACACTACAAACGCCTTTGGAGGTCAAAAGCTGTCCTAATTTGACTACTTCCACCTGCATTTTGATAGAAAGAAATGCTGATAGTGTTTAAATTATTCATTTATATTAAAATACAAACTGTTGAAGCACATCAGCCATCAAAGACCCTTCCTTGCAGAAGCCCTTCTGCATTTCCCTGCCCAGGGCTGCTGCTGCCTGCAAGGCAGAGATGGAAGGAGCTCCCCATGAGCTCCCAACACAGGATTGAAACCTTGAATGCTCCCTGGCCACGAATTGAGGCCCTGAATGCACAGTAACTGAATATTCATTTCGTCCATTCTTTGGAAAAATAGTTACAATTTGAAGCACAAGAATAGCTCCATTCATGAGCCACGATGTGAGCGGAGCCTCTGCCACCAGTGCTGTATCTGCATCTCTTAATAAGAAGCCAACAAAGCTGATATATTACCATGTACAAAAATAATGAAAAGGACATATCCAGGGAGAGAAATTATGTTTTTGTCGTGAAGTGATGTGGGGTGATTATAAGCACAGGTATTGTTTCTCTCTGTTGCTCACTCCTCTGTGCAGGGTAGGACAATCAGGATGCCGAGTGCTCCTGCTGCAGGGCTGGGTGATATCAGGGTTTCAACATTTGGAGCAGCAGATTCTTAGGGTAAAACTTTCCCCTGATTTGAGCTGATCTATTCATCACACACGTAGCTGTCATTAATCTTACATGCAGAGCCAGGCTTCTCATATTTCAAAACCTTTGGAGAGGCAGCTTTTTAATCTATATTTGGTTCTTCTTTATTCCCCCTCTGAGATTGATTTCTCTTTGCATATAATGCTGCAGTAGTTTCAATTTAAACAGAACCCTGAAATAAAATACTCGAATTTAAAACCCAGCAGAGAGAAAGGAAACAATTATCTTGACGTTCTTTTTTATTTTTTTGGAGGTAAAAAACTTCAATGACAGCGCTGCTGACTGCCAAAATTGACATGTATTTCAACTTCTGGTTCAAGAAATGCATTATCTTAATCACAACAAGAGGGCACATACTCTGGGATGGAGCCATAAATTCAATTAATCTCAGTAGTAATTCTCAAAGCAATTCATTATAATATAATGCAGCACCTTGAAGTATCTAAATTACAGCAGCTGAAGATGCTTAATGGTCAGAGGCAGATGCAGAAGCTGCCCAGCAGCTCCTGGTGGCAAGTTCTAACTTCTTCTGCCTCCTCTCTGACACACCATTCCAGACAGAAGGCAGATCTGCTCCTATGAGCCAGGAGAATGGAGAAAAGGGACCAGGAAACAAAAATGTCAGGAAAAACAGGAGAAAAGACAGAATTGTTGTGAGGACAGCAAGTGGCAGGAGGGTGAGGTCTAATCTTATACTCAAAAGTGCATGAACTATGGCAGCTGCAGATAATGAAGTATTCCTATCCAAAATTCTGGTGACCAAGAGCAAAATTTTTAAGTGGGTTGCATATCTCTCTGAGTTCTTGAGATAATAATATAGCTGTCTGCTCCTTATTTTGTAGATTATTAATACAGCCCCATACTCCAAACCCTTCTGTCTGTTAATATTCCAAGAGGATGTTCTTGGAATGCCAAAATCTTTGCCATTTTGCAGAGCAGAGTTTGGACACGAAGCACTGTAAATTCAGCACTGTGTGTCACTATGGGAACTGTTTCTGCTGCCAGACAGTGCTGGGGATGAGCTGGGAGCTGGCTGTTTGGGCACGTGTGTGTGTCTGTGTCTGTGTGTGTGTCTGCCAGGCAGGCACATGCATAAACATTCCAATGCAGATATGTAAATTTTACCATTAAGTGTTTGCACCTCTTTGCTTCCCCATTTCTTCTTATTTTGCTTCATTTTAGCATAGATTATCTCAGGAAGTCTGGCAACTAGTCAATTACTGACTTCCTTTCAAGGGAAGGGAAAAGGAAGATTACAAAATTCATCAAGCTAGCGTAAATCACCATATCTTCCCCACCTGAGGATCTGACCTGCTAACAGTAGTTTCTTTCTTCTTTATAAAGGTAATTATTCCATTAAAATTAATAGTAAAATGAATACTGCTGTGACTGAATTACATGGGATAAGCGTGAAATACTGTGATCTGCTCTGCTATGAATTAGTAATTACAGAGTGCCCAGTGAAATTTGCATACTTTGCTCTCCTTCCCTGCTATCTGCCTTGGTTTAGGTGCCAGAGCTCTCTCCAGGGTTGGAGCTGGAGGTTGCTGGTGCTTTATGCAAAGAGGAGGTGTTTGCAGAACATAGCACCCCTGAGTTTTAAGATAGCAGAAGAAGCTACAAGATAAGCTTGGGTTTGTTTGGTGTTTGAAATAGCTGTGATTGCCTTTCTAAATGTGGTGGTGTGGAGGGTTTTTTGTGCTTACATAGACGAGGTGAGGGGAAAAAGAAGAGAGGGGGGGAAAAGTCTGCCTCCTTTCCTCCTCCTATTTCTGTGTGAAAAGTTTGTGCTCATATGACTTTGGGTTGATGCTGCCTGGAGCAGTGGAAGTGTTGGGATCTCAAAGGGATGGCAGCTGGAACAAGGGGGAGCCAGGACAGGAGGAGCTGGTGGAACTGCAGCAGCCTCTGCTTCAGAAAGAGCTGTGTCCAGCTGCTTGCACTCACCTGCTTCATGGAGCGTTTAAATGTGACCTTGAGGAGGATAAATGATACCAGGATGAAAGGCAGCCTCTCCCACACAAATATTGAGACACCTGCCTTGGGCCAGCAATAACAATTACTTATCAGCCAAAGGATGGAATGTAAAAATCTCTTTCTTTTTTGTGGTTCTATAAGGTTGTAGGGCAGAGGTCAAGCATCAGGTCCAGGTTTCTCAGGAAGAGGAGGCAGGGAAGTTTTTCCCTGCAGCTTTACAGCCTTGCCAGGATACTTGCTCAGCTCAGGGACTACTCAACTGAGCACGAGCCAAACTCCCACATCTCCATGGAACAGGATCTAGGGAGAAAACAGATGGAGAGAGAGCTGCTCCCCTTCCACCCACAGTGGCTGGAATCTGACATCCCACAAGAGCTCTGTGCTCCACTCAGCTCCAGAGGTGGAGAGAGGAAATCATTGATGCTCAGACAGGCTGGGAAAGCTCTAACTGGCTGCATTCCTGTGAAGTAATTGCTTTTGTTAATAGGATTTTATTGTTATTATCCATATTAGGATGATGGCAGGCTGGTTAAGATAGCTTATGCTTGATTAAATAATGGCCTGCTGTAGTGATAAATGCAAATTTGTTCCAATGGATAAAAAACTTTTTTCTCTTTCCTGAAAATAGGGTGTAGCAACAATTTCTAAAAAAAAAGGGATAAAAAAGGAGACTTATGCTGACACACTTAACATAATATATTTTGTTTCTTTGGATAAACTTTGATCTTGACAATCCCCAAGTTAATAGAAAGTTGTTCTTTTCCCCTCCCTAAATGAGCCTGTGCAGTGCACAGCTTATCCAGATCAATAGAAGCATTTTTTCACCCCAGGAAAGCAACCTTAGACAACTTGTAAAAAGGTCATATAAACTTTTGATGCAAGCCATTATTTTTAATTCATGTGGTCTACCCATGTTTCCTAGCACCTGAACTGTCCTTTCTGCAAATTACATTCCTTTTGTGAATATAAACAGTTTATTAAAACTCTTGCATTAATTATTTAAATGAGTTTATAAATATTTGAGGAAGCCCATGCAAAAGGCGCTCATAATAAATTATTATATTCTACCTTCATTGGAAGTTAAATTAAAGAACTCTGAAGATTGCCTTTTGTGAGAAAGCCTCTTAAGCTGCTTGTCATCACAAGGTCTGGGATAGGAGCAATTTGTCTGAGTAGCAGCAAAAAACATAAAAATCAGCACCTAAAGGTCAAAGGGAGATAAAGTGAGTGTCTTGAAGTGTTTGTATTAAATGTGACACAATCGAGTATGGGACCATTCCTTTAGCTGTGCCCAGTGTCTTATGGGGGAGCCATCAGTTTCCAGCCTCAGCTTTGGGATCACAGGTGTGGAGAGTGAATTACTGCCAAAAGGGGAAGGATTGGTGCTAAGGAGAGGCCTGAAGCAAGTGGAAGGAGAAATCAGTCACACAGATCGATTGATTGAGTGGGAAGTCAAATACTCTAAGTGGTGCTGGAAAGAATATCAGCCATGAGAGTCTATGGCAGAGCAGTCTGGGCAGTGCAAGGGGATTTCTTATATGAAAGGAAATGGAAAAAATAAAATTATATTAAAAATGGCAGCATCAGAATAGCAAAAACTTCTCTGGGTAAATTTTTCTGGAAATTCTTGTCTGGATGGAAGAAAGCTTCCTGTTGGAGCCCTCAGTTTTGCAGAGTTGGTGGGTGGAGTGAAGAGTCACTTTGTGGACCTTCCCATCTTTTGGGCCCCATTCTCTGAGCCCATGGTCCTGTCTGGCTGTCAGGGACATTGCACATTGTAAATGGCAGGTGCCAGTCAGGACAGAAGTGCTTCTGCAGAATTTGGGTAACGTTTGGATAATTAAACTGATTAAATAGAAAGAGGGGTCCAGTGATTAATACCTTCACCTTGTGCTTCTGTCTTCATTGCCCTGTGTTCAAGGAGTCTCCTGAGGTGGACACATGGATTCCATGGCAATTTGGTAAAGTCATTTTGTGGTCAGGCAGGATGGAGCAGGAGGTGCTCAGGGTGTGACCTGAGGTGATGAGTGATAAAACCAAAGCACTTGGAGAGATGGACTCAGCTCTCTGAGCAATGACAGCTCAGATCAGCTGCACACAGCCAGTCTTCACAGCTTCCCCAGCACTTTTCCACTGGCTTGCTTCTCTTGTTCATCCACCTTCTCCTCTATTGGTGATCACTGTTAAAGCAGAAAATCAGAAATATGAAATCTGAGGATTGCAATATAATGCCTGGAATTAGGGGGTTCACTAGGCAATTATCTTTCCTATTTGGTCAGGTATTTTTGAAGATTTATCTTTAGAAAGAAAACCCAGTTATTTCAACCTTGTTCTGTTTGAAAGTGCTTTAAAATGACAGAGGAAGGGACTATTGTAAAACTAGAGAATTATAAAATCACAAAATTTCATCTAAAGATTCCTGTTCGGTTTTCTGGTAACTGCAGCAATTCCCAGTGTCTTTGTTTAGCTATTTGTCTTTGGAAGGCTCCTGCTTGCATACATTTTACAACTGGCAGAGCTGAAAACGTTCTGCAAAACCTTTTCCACTAATTCACGCTCCTGATTGTAAAGAGCTTGCGCTGGGCACGCTCAGGCTCCACCTACACTCATTTTGTACAAGCATTAATGAGATCAAGTAGAACAAGGACAGATGTTTGTGAAAAACAAAGCTCCTTTTGTAGTGATGAGAACAGAGTTTACAGCTCCATAGCTGAGAATCACTTGAGCAGAGTGGGCACGAGAATCCTGGAGTATCTGGAGTCTGAGGTTCACAGCTGCTTCCACCTTCTTATTTTTTCGAGAGCACATCTTGTACATTACAATGGAAATTATGATCTTTGTATAAATTCAGGATTATTCACTCTGAGGACAACAGGGTAAGGTCATTGTATAAATTATTAGGAGGAAAGAGTAACAGAGAAGAAGTGAAATCCAGGGCCTCTTCCGACATAAAAAAAAGAGGAAAAATATCACTGTGAATGGTAGTGAATTTTGATCTTTTAAAATAATACAACTCAGAGTTAAATTGAATGGAGGCAAAAAGGCATGAGCTGTGCCAATAGCAGCGTGGCCATGAAATTTCAAGTGCCCATTAAAAGACTTCTCAGCTCTGTAAAAGGTTTCAGAGTAAATAAGCATTATGAGCACTGAAGGAAAACATAATTTCAAAGGAAAGTTTGTCAGTTAAGGTCAGTTTAATATCCACACACAAATTTCACTGTTTGTAAGTCTTGCTGATAAGCTTTTATAATTGAGTTACTTCCCTTATTCCATGCATATTGAAGCAGTAATTAAGCTATGATATGAAACACAAAATATTGTGTGCTCAATTCATCAATTTTTGTTCAGTCTCGCAGTTCCTGTTCCAGTTGTACTGGCATTGCTGCACTGAAATATCTCCCAATCTATCATGTCAAGATTATGCATGATGTAATTTGTAACAGCAGCTAGGGATTTGTTTACAAAAAACAAATGTTCCTTTAATCTTTGAAACAAAATTAGTGTTGTCTTACATCACAGAAACAAAGATAGCTGGATGAACACAACACTTTTAATAAATCAGTAACTAACTTGTGTAGTGCCAGTTGGCTCATTTAACTTAACATTTGAAAACAACTTCCTCCACACAGATTTTAAAACATGCTCTTCTGGACCATGGAGATTGAAGTGCTCTATAGGAGTGTTATTTATACCACAACAATTCCCAGTTCATGGAAGAGAATTTGGACCTTATTGTCTTTTCCCAGCAGAGATAATTGCTAAATTGCTAATAACTAAACTACACCCTCAAGAAATTTTCAGGCTCTGCCTTTGGGTACCACTGTGCATGAAGCAGCAAACACCACGTGCAAGTTCAGAGTGCCATCATTAGGACAATAAAATCTCCCTTAGTTTTCCTTGCACATGGAATCAACCCTGCAGTGAGAGCACAGGGCACCCGACCTTGTGCAGGGTAGGTTTTAGTTGGTGGAGGTTTGAATAAACAAATTTCTGTAGCTGGGCTGAAATTATCTCATGGGTACAGACAGCAGCAAAGGGCTGCTCCCACCCTTCCCCAGGATTTGGCTTCAGGAATCTCCCAGCTCTGATCATTATCCTTTTTCCATCCTTTTTAAGGGAAGAAGAGCAGATGCTTCATGCACCTCACATCCCTTAGCAGTCTCTTTTCCCAAAAGCTCCTTGATATCCAGATTTTAGGAGAAGTATAGAATCACAGAATCCCAAAATGGTTTGGGTTGGAAGGGACCTTAAAGACTATCCCATTCCACCCCTTGCCATGGGCAGGGACACCTTCTGCTGTCCCAGGTCACTCCAAGACCCAGTGTCCAGCCTGGCCTTGGACACTCCCAGGGATCCAGGAGCAGCCACAGCTTCTCTGTGCCAGGGCCTCCCCACCTTCACAGGGAAGAATTTCTTCTCAATATCCAGTCTAAAGCTGCTCTCTTTCACCCTTTTACTGCTCAGGTTCTTTCATGTTTTCAGGCCTTTTGCCACTTTTCCTGCCCTGCCTTGCTTTCTCCTGCAGCAAGCACACATCTGACAGCTCCCACTATTGCAGAGACACTCGGAATCTCAGCCACGCATTTCAGTATTTTCTGAGTTTGGAGTTCCAGCCACAAGTCTTTAAAGCACAGAGAACTTAGTATTTTTCACAGAGAAAGAGAGGGACAATATGATAGCTTGCATTTCCAAAAGAAAACAAAGGAAAAACTATTTTTCACTGGAAAAACATACACAGAAAACTCAAATAAAGGTGTTTTTCATTGACTAATGACACATAATCACATTATATCCCATTAATTTCTGTAGATTAAGCGGAAGATTTTTCTATGTGTATTTATTTACAGGAATCTTCTCTGTTAACAAGAGTTCCTCTGGTAATGAGGGAAACACTACACAATTTATTCCCAAGTGGTACACCAGAATTTAATTTCATAACTGATAACCCTCCAATATATTATGCATGCTTTGTTATGCCTTATAAATGCATTGCAGTTATATAATTTATTCACTTCCAGTGTTCTTTCATGGAGTGCTTTGCTGCTAGGCTGTGATTCTGGCACCTCATTCAGTCAAAATTTCACAATAGACTTTCACCCTCCCGAGCCCATCTCGCAGCTTTTCCCTTCCACATCCCCAAACCCAACACCCACAGCACAGGGAATTCATGTCTGAGCAAATGGCAGCTTTTACAGACACCACATTTGGTCTGAAGTCTGCAAAAACCGAGGGTTTTTTTTCCCTGTTTCTCCAGTAACTGTTGGATCACACACTAAACACAGTTGGTTTATATATAGATATATATATGATTTAGGGTCCCAGCAGCCCCTGGAGGAATGGCACTGCAAGGCCACCCACAAACCTCTGTGTACCCCCCCAATCTTCATCTCACAGCCTGGCTCTTCTCCCTCTGTATTTCAACTCATTCATTTACTTTATTAATGAATTATTATTCCTGAAAAATTATCATTGCCTGGAGATGCAATTCTTAGATGGCACACCAGTTCTCAATCCTGGTCTGAAACATGTCTGTGAATATTTATAAGTAGCTTCCTATTTTCTTTCCAAATATGTACAAATATGTTGCATTTCATTGGCACTTCATTAAATATATAACAATAAGATTAGGCTTTCACTGGGTTATCTGAAGCCATTCAAAGAGGGTGTAAATAACATTGCTTCATTGCACAAATATTTTAGCAGCCTGTTCTGCAGGGAAGGGTGGATTCAGTTCCAAACTTCAGTAATCAACATCAGCAATGGATCTCCCTGACCTACAAAAGATCCCCAGACAAATTGGGAGGGGGGTCCTCGGTCACCTGCATTCACACCAGCTCCCTGAATGTTGGATTTAATGTTCTGATCAGTCTCATTAGCACTCATTAGTGTCAGCAGGTTGCTCTCAAATGCCCCCACTGCCTGTGCAGAGAGGTTGTGTCAACCACCAATAAACTCACACACAGAAAACTATAAATAAAGTTGGCAGCTTGCTGCTTGCCTTGGATATATGTTGCTGTGCAAGAATTCAGGAAATTCCAAGAAAAAATATAAGGCTGTGTTCTAGCACTCTGGAAGGTCACAGAATACACTCTGCATTTTTGGGGAGACAAGTTTATCATACATGATTTATTTTATCATTTCACGTCCTTTCTCTCTGCCACAGATATCTGCAAAAATCTGTTTTGTCGAGGCTTGCTCTGCCTTTCCTCTGCAGAAATCAAGTTTCCTGATAGATAATGTGCTGAGGGTTCAGTTAGAATATCAGCTATGATCCATGACTTTCAAAAAGTGTCAGGCTTTAGTCATGTCAGAGTTCAGTGGAATGTGGAATAATTACAGCTTAAAAAAGCCTTCCACAGTTTTTGAGCACAGGATTATCAAATGAGAATGGGGTTGGGAGCCAGCTGCCAGCACAACTGGCCTGGGACCTGCTGGCATCTCCTGAAGAAGTGCCACAAGAGACCTCCCAGCCTGACAGCTTCTTCATTTTTGCATTTCCTAAAATCCCAGACTTTGAAAAGATCTCACAAGTTAAACCGTGAATCACTAAGAAACATTCTGATTCCTTTACCTTGTCATTGCTGCTGAGATCTGCCTGACTCAGAAAATGTTTATGCAAATTCTACAATTCCCCTTAAACTCTGGTTGCTTTATCTGTGTGCCAGGCTAACAAATCAGAGTGTTTTTATTTATTACCTCTGAACAGCTGAGCACACCTTACAGTGCTCAGAGGACCAGGGTACTGTCACTGTCAATGGACTAAGGGAAGTGAAGATGCACATTCACTCACCATGAAGGTGCTGCCCATGAGGAATCCTGGTCCTCCTTCAGCTGTGGAAGCCACTCAGCCATATGTCTGAGCAGCAGCTGTTTCCAGAGGTGCAAAGAAAGGGACATGGAAAAATGACAAAGCTGCAGCATTTGACACTCCCAAGCTGAACAGCATTGAGGGCTAGAAAATCCTTGGCAAAATCTGAGCTATTTTGTGTCAAATCTGCTCTTTACCAGACCATCTCCATTCAGCTCAAAGGCAGGAATTTGCTTAAGGACCTCCTGGCAGCACTTCACATCATTTTAATTATTAATTTATTTTCATAGTACCTGAGAAACCCACTCTTCAAGCTGTACAAATGGAGAAAAAAATGTCAGTCCCAAACTCCTGTAATTCAGTTCAGCAGGGCAGGAGAGACAGAGGGGAACACACAAGGAAACCCAGCAAGAATAACTCATCCTCTTCAGTAAATAAAATTGCAAATGGCAAACTGGTATGGGAGGAGATGATTTACCTGTACTAATGGAGAAAGTGAGAAGCAGAGCTGGGATTAAACAAGCCTGGGGAGTTTCTGCTGCTCAGGCCATTAGAAAACACCTCCTCTATTGCTCTCATTGTTACGAGGGAAGCACACAAGGAGTTTATGTCATTTTTCCTAATTTACCTAACAGTGTGTCAGCTGCTAGGAAATGGCAGTGTAAGTGGTTTTTCACCTGTGAGTCTTCCCATGCTGTCGAATTAGCACCCTTTTTTGCTGGTTTATGCAGATCTTAAAAGGAAATTGTTCATGGGTTCTTTGTGTCTAATCTGCCCTTTCATATTTAATGGTGCAGCCCACAGCGTTGTTCAGACATGTAATACACTCTTAAAAACACCTTACTCTAGCTGCTGAATAATTTACAATGGAGAATCAGGAATTCTGAATGGAAAAAAAAATTAAAATCTTCAATTCTTTCAACTCTGCCAGTGAATCAATAAAACATGAAAAAGAAACCTGGAGAATATTGCAAAGATCAGAGTGTTCAAAAAAAAAAAGAAGTTTAGTATGCTGATGTCTTTTTAATGTTTACTACAATTAAAAAATATTAAATTAACTCAGCAAGACTGAATTTGAGGCAATTAGGGATATGAGACACCACTTGCCAGACTGATTGCACTGTGTTTGTATTTTAAACAGGAAAAATGTCCATTTTCCCAGAGCTATGAGAGGTCTGCTATCAAAGTCTGTGAAGCATTGCACTGCAGGAGCATTAGATTGATAGTTCAAAAATTGAGTAAGATTGAATTAAAGCAGAGAGTTGGATAGTTTGGAGTCTCTGTAGGAAACATCCTGCCTTTCTCCCAGATAGCAATATTCAACCTGAAATCTTTTGTTTCAGATTTGTATTCTTTAACTTATCACATTACTTCCCTACAGCTCCCAGAGTGGCTGCTGTCTCAGTCTGTTCATGAAATACATAACCCTTCAGATGACACTTTCTTTCAGTCCAGTTTTCTCATCCTCCCAGAAAGTGTGTTCCCATCCCTGTAATTCACTCTGCTCCCCATGACATCCCAATAAACTAAGAGAAACTTCATGTCTCATTCAATTCTCTGAGATTTTGTTGTATAAGGAACAGGTGAGCACAGGGTTACAGCTTTTTCCCATTCTATTTTATATCCCTTTTTTTCAAGAAACAAAAACCAAGCTACTTGAAAGATTTTACCCACCTGTGTGCTGTTGCTATTGCCAAAATCTCCATCAGTGCAAGAATCTCTCACAGGGAGTTTGAACTTTCCTTTAATCTAATCCATTTAGAAAATGACTCACAATATATTGAATAAAGTGGAGAAAATTGATATCTTTTCATTAAGCTGACAAAGTCTTTTTCACTTCTGACATCTGTGAAATGTGTTCTCTATTTAAATTTTATTTATATCAATCTTCACTGGTGGAAACGAGATTAAAACAGAATGCTCTGTACTTACAGGGAAAACTTTCCCTTCCTGCAATGAGTGTCATACTGGTTTTGAAAATGAGCTCTGCTTCTTATTCCTTGCAGCAACATGATACCCATGATCAGGAGGAACCACAATCTAATATCTCCATTCCTTTGTATTCTATTTCTATATAAACAAAATGTGTGCACTTTATCACAGGCAAACAGAGAGCTGCTGTGGCTTCATAATGGCAACTGCAGAAGCAATCTTGGAACATTTTAATACATAGCATGTTCCCTCTAAACTGTTGAAAAATGCATGATGATACTTTGCTCTGTTTTCATATTTCAGGGTATTCCATAAACATGAATTAAAGTTATCTATTACTCTGTGAGGATGGTCTTATAGTCACATTGTTAAATGTAATGTCTTTATACTTATTGCCATATAGAGTCTGTCATATTGTTAAAGCAATTTCCTAAATATGAATGCAGAAAAATTAAGGAGAATTTTATCTGAAAAAAAAAAAAAATCTTTACATTTCCTTTACAGTCAGGAGTAGTAAAAATGACAAGGAATTGCCTGTGAGTGTCTGGGCTGTGTGGGGATATTTTCTCTGTCCATGTCCTGTTAATCACCTGTAAAATGGCTTTGAGGAACTGAGTAGCTTCAGTTTAATGCAAGAACTTGAAGACTGAGAAATGTGAAATATCATAAATTCAGGAGTTCCAACGGGCAGCTTTAATCAAATGGATTGTGTATTTTTTCCAAACTTTGTTCAACTCAAAAGGAAAATGATTGAACAATTAGTGTTTCCATGTTGATTTGATCTTTCAGGTGTATGAAGGTGTTCAGTGCATTTCTACTGCCCCTTAATAGAATGCTTTGATACTGAAATTCAAAGGGAAGACTTCCCCAGCCAGCTGCCTTCATCCTTCAAAACTCTGTGCTCCAGATGATGCACAAGAGCAAATCACAGCACGGTCACTACCCTTGTGCAGCCTCCAAAGGTTCTCATGAACTTTGAAGGCTGAATCCCACTGAATCCAACTAAACTGGCAGCTCCCTGCAGCCACCTAAGGATTTGGGCATTATGTTTGGGATCAAATGTATTTTGAAATGCAGTAGAATTGTGTAAACATGAGAAAATATAAGCTATTCTATTGTTTTTTCTCTGTATTCTATCTGATCTCCAGATTTCTTATCTGTAATTTATTTCTCTGGAGCCCATGATTTGCAAATGCCTTTTCAACAAAATGCTTTTTTGTGTGTGTTAATCCATGCAGACTAAATACATCAAAAGTTACATATTTTGATCAAAATTATTCTATGGTTTTGCAAACAAAGAATTTTTAAAACAGTGTGAATTGACCTGAAAAGAAAACCTCAATAATTTCCTGAAGAAAGTTGCTTTTTTCCCATCTCCATTGGTGATATATCAGGGGTTTAACATTCTTATAGAAGAGGCATTTTCTTGGAGATAGTTCAAATATAGACAATCCCTTATTTAACCTAGAAGGAGATGGGGAAAAGGAAAAAAAAAGCACTGAAGCAAAACACAAGCAAAGCAGGAATAGTCAAAGCTCTTCTATCCCACATCCTTTTCCTTTCCCCATGGCAGAGGGATCTGTCTCAGTCAATTCAGCCTTGCACGAAGAAACTCTTGTGCTCTGTGTATTCCCCAGACAGTGAGAAGAACACAACAAGCAGCACTCCAGAATGCTACAGGTGTCCAATTCAGCATGATGTGAGCACTCACAGCCTGTGCTGCCTGGTGATTAACAGGAATCTCTAATTCTCACCCAGGATGAGTGGCTCAGGTCACTGAGAAGCTCAGGTTCCTCGGGATCTGGGAGTTCTTCAATAAAAACCATCCTGAGATGAAGCATTTTAAACTGAGCAATTCCCTCTCTCACAGACTGCTCCAGCTCATCTCAGAGTGACATTACCTAAACACAGAGAAGCTGCATCACTTCCCTGGGGGAGGTTTCTCCCCTCCTAGTCCAGGTGGGCCCAACTTCAAATGCTGCAAACTGTGATTCATGTTAAAGCTTTTTTCTCCCTCTGTGAACAGGGCTGGAGGTGTAAAACTTTGAAATCAAGCAGAACTCAAAGGATCAGCAGTGCCCAAGAAAGACACCTGGTCCTAAAGATTAAAAGGCTCTTAATAGAAGAGAAAACCTATAAACACAAGATTCAAAGAAAGGAATTTTCTTTGGGTTTTGGATGCCCCTGCCATGGTGTGGGGTTGAGGACACACAGTGAGCTTTGTAGTGCCTCAGACTTAGATATTAGAGACGAAGAGGATATTAGATATTAGAGACAAAGAGGAGCTTTGCAAATTTCCCCCATTAGTTTCCCCCATTATAAAGGAGCCTGGTCTTCAGCCCAGGTGAGGGTGCTCATTGATGGACATTTGGCTGTAATTGCACTGTGATCACAAATTAATTTTAAAAATATATATGTATATACTAAAACCTATAAACCACTACATGAATCAGCTGCCATTAAGGTTCAGCACTGACTTTGCATTTGATTATTTTTCAAGGTCAAGATCTGAACACTTGGGCTGTGTTCAACAGCATTAATGAGTAGCAAGATCATTTTAATTGCTATGAACAGCGCTGCTTCTCCACGCTGCCTCTCAGTCTGCATTCACCTCATATCTCTGTTTTACACTGTAAACTCCCCAGGCCAGGGTGTTCAGGTTTGTGGGGTTTAGTACCTGGCACTGTAGGATCCTTCTCCGTGGTTACTGAATGCTACAGCTCCTGGTAAATAATTATGAACATCACTTTTGATTCCATGTCACAGGATTCTTGTCACGCATCCTGAGGATGCTCTGCCCTGTTGATTCCTGTGAAGGCCAGTATTTAGTAGGGTATGGTATTTCAGTTTGCCCACTGCACAATCTATTATTAGAGCACAGATTCAGCCCTCATGCCTTTTCATGCATAGCAAAGAGAGATATCTTTTTTTTTCTCTGTTAGCAGCATTAATGATATCCTTCTGAAAAAGGTGTGTGAATGGCATCATTAAGCTGCCTTGCCAGCACAGGTGTAAAGGGCTTTTTTGTGTCTTGTATATATGGAGAAACGATATTTTATACGATAAAAATCAGATACAAGCTGTGGGAAGAATCAGGAAAGACAACACTGAGAGCTATATGATCATTGTAGAGCCCCTCAAACTGAACTATTCTATTCAATTCTATATTCAAGAATTTAATTATAAGCTCTGTTATGTCCTTAAATCAATGCATGCACAACAGGGCATTTACCAGAGCTGAATGGCAGACAGCTGGTGTGCATATATATTAATATATGTATAAGATAGGCAGCTGCTTCAAAGGTATTTTGTGGGATGGAAGCAGCCTGAGGGATGATATGAATGGGTTAAGCATCTCTCTTTGAGTGACTGTGCAGAAAGCTTTGACAGGCTTCCTGAGTGCAACCATGAAATTAATTCTTGCCAGAGAAAGCAAACCACAGAAAGAGCCACTCATGAACCAGCTTGTCACAGTTGCAAGGTTAGCTAAAGTTTACCAAGTTCCCCAGATAAAAAATGTCATTAAGATACAGCTAAGGATATAGTCAGATACCAATTCCCAGGCAAGAAACTTCATTAAGGTACATTCAAGGTTGTAAACATGTGTGCCAATTAAATTCAAACAACAGGGTCCAAACACTGCCATTATTTACAATGTTAAATATTTGTGAATTAAAAGTTACACCTAGAGATAATATGGTTTCTATAAAATTCATAACTGTGTCTCAACAAACACCTTCTGTTGCTGTTTAGTGTTACCTTACCCTCTGTTTCTAGTTGTGGTGCACCCTGGGAAATGTGATGGCATACTGGGAAAGCTAAAAGTCTCCCTGGGTTCAAATAATTGTGGACAGATTTGTAGTAAAAAAAAAAAAAAAATCCAGCTGCAGGTCCTGAAAGCAAAGCAGAGAGAGTTTTATCTGGAGTACAGCGAGCCAGAAGTCCTGAAGAGCTGGAGAATATTCTGAAGAAAATAATGCCAGACTTGCCTTGTTCTTGTACACGTCCATGAAGATCAGATTGGCACTCAGGGAGAGGGGCTGTGAGGCTGGAGGGTCCTTTGGTCCATCACAGCTTTCCCTGCAGCCACAGCATGGGAGCAGACAGGATCTCCTGTGTGAGGAGGCTGTGGCAAGCAGTGCACTGTCTCAGGCAATACAGGATGCCAAACAAGTAATTAAATATGAAATCCTCACAACTAAACTCCTGTTGGAGGGACACTCTGCCTTTTAACCGCAGCGTTAGACCCTTGAGATATTGTTTAATTAGATTTGTTCATTGTAACATGGTTGTGAACGTTGTCTTTTCTCTTTTAGCTTCTATAGTGATTGGGAAATGGTGGTGTGAGATGGAGCCCTGCCTAGAAGGAGAGGAATGTAAGACATTGCCTGACAATTCTGGATGGATGTGTGCAACTGGCAATAAAATCAAGACCACCAGAGTAAGTCTCCTTTCTGTCCACACCCAGGAGGTCCTAATAGGAAAGGGAATCACTAAGGACTCCTCACCCATGTCTTTTCCATTGTCATGTCTGCTGGAAAAGTCTTAAAAACCGCTGTCATGATCACCCAGTGCTTCTGGCCATAATTTGGTGAAAATTCAGCTGGATCTCTCAGGTCAGCTGGGTGCAGGCTTGGTAACCAGCAGGCTGGAGCTGCTGAATTGCCAGGTCACTCTCTTACAGACATTGTCACCTCAAAAAAGCCCTAATGCTCATCACTGAGTCCCTTTCTGGTGGCCAAAGGGAAGAATATCAGCTCAGAGGGATCTGCTGGATCCTATATCCATTCCTTGGCTGTTCCAGAGCACATCTGGATTAACAGCTGTGCAAGTTCTTTGCAGCAGAGGACTCCACTCCCCGTTTGCACTGCGGGTCTCTCTTCAGAGCAGCTCCAAGCCCACAAACTCAAAGTGAGAAGCTCTTGAGCTGCTGCAGGTTCAGGTAACACAGGCCAACAGGTGACAACAGCTTTCACCACACCAGCCAGAAAAAGGCAGAGACAGGGCTGCAAAGAGAGGCTGTGAATGAGCTGCCTAAACTCCCTCTATGAGATTACCTTGGGAATAAAAGTGTTTTTCAGAAATAGACTGAAGTTTTCCTTTTGCATTGTGTGACTGTTTCACAACCATTGTCTCAAAACTGCCACCTCTACCTGAATTCAACAATTTTAATTAACTCATTTGCATACCACAATTGAAATTTTTTTCCAAGAAAATTACATGGTTGTCAACTCAAAATGTTTTTATAAATACATAAATTTTCATTTTCTTGAAACGAAGTGAATTGAAAAATAGCTTTTGACACCTGCTAAATGAAAAAGGAGTGAATTTTCAATAAATTTTTCCCTGTTTGATAGGAAATTTTATATAGTCATGCCCAGCTGCTAATTCACAGGAATGTGCAACTTAGTGTTGTGATTTCCTGGCTTCTTCCTTTCTCTCCCATCCTAACTCCAGTCATTTTTCACATCTTCTAGGCCTTCTGTTGAAGGAGGAGATTTTACCTTAATTGATCCCCACACCACCTGAATACTTTTCTTTCCCTCCATAGGACCTACCCCAGGCTGAATGATTTGTGTTGCAGCCCTCATTTCTGGAGCAGGGACTTCTGCCACACCCACACAATAAAATATTGGGAGATCTCCTTACTAACTTAGGAGGTTTTCTTTGTAGGAAGCAGTAAGGGACCCCCAAAATCAATATCCATACGATCTGTCACCTCCCAGAGAAGAGGAGGAAGGATGGAGGAAACTGGGATTCCCTGACTCCGTTTCTTCCTGCAGAGTTGTTCCTGCAAATCTCTCTCTGTCCACTGCAGCACCACTGGAAGGTTGTTTCCTAATGAATGTGTCTTGCAGCGAAATTTAAAAATCCCAAACCACAAATTTGCTGCATGTCCTTTCCAGTGAGGCAACTGGGGAGTTAAAATGGAAGAAAGTGATGTAGAAGAAGCAACATGAAGTATCTTGCACAATAATTCAGCCCTTCTGCGGTCTGCCTACAAGTTATATAATTGAGGAATTGCATTTTCTTTCTTCAGAGCTGTCCTTCTCTTAACTCCCCCAGTCCTCATCACATAAACTAGTTTTAGGCGATAGAAGTGATTGCTAGAAATTTAGCAGCTACATTAATATGCAGATGTATGGTCCAATCTATTCAGCATGCATTATTGTATTTCATTTAAATTAAATACTTGCAGAGTGAGCGCTCATAACTGAAAAAATATTTCTTCATTTACCCACAGGAGTTATTTTAATTAGCTTGTGAGGGGAGTACCTTATGGTGCTGCTTCCAGTAGAATTTTGCTTTGTTGCTTTAAAATATCATTACAGAGCCCAGCTGACAAAGGCAACATGACATGATGCACTCAGCAACTGCCTCTTGCATTTTCTGAGGAAAAATTCTACTTCTTAGTCCCTGAAACTTTGCTCCAATCCGTGCCACTGTGTCAAGTCTAGCAACAGAAATATAAAATAATAGAAGCAATCAGATCCTGAAACAGGCTTTATTTTTTTTTTTTTTGCCTTTGTTTTGCCATTTCAGATGGCAGCAGAGAACGAGATTACAATGTGATCTGCCCTGACCACAACCCAGGTTCCAAGACTGGGCCATGTGTGTCTAATTTGAGTAGTTAAGGGAGTTAAAAAGCAGAAGAAACAAGACAAATCAGTCAACATCCCAGTTCTCTCTGTGGTGATTAGGCAGAAAGCTCCAGCAAGTCTCCATAGGCTGTAAACTGTAAACTGCTTTAATGAAGGCTTTTCCTTACACTAAGTACATTTACGTTAGGCAGCTGCTGTCCTGACAAGGAGAACATTCACATTTATGACTCTTGGGATTAAGACACCCATCAGGACGTTTTTCCAGGCCCACAGTAAATCACACATAAGCATGTGTATATGTATATATATATATATGAATACGTGGATATACACCATATATATAATTTTCTAGGGTAGTGCATAACTTCATGGTTGGGTCTCAGGTGTGATCAATACTGATAAGTGTCTGAAGGAGGTGGACAACAGACTCAGTGAAGTCTTTACCAGCATATTCTTGATTCCATCCTTTACATGCATTTATTTCTGTGTTTAGCCCTTTAGCACAGCTCACTAATTACATTTTTAAAGCCAGAGTTATAAAGCTCACAGCTTCCTTAAATCGATTTGTTATCTATTGATGGTCAGGCAGGCGACAAACACTGGAAAGAAATCATTTTGTCATTCAGTTTTTGTAGCAGTTTCAATGTTTTTTTAATCCCTTGACACTCCCTTTTCTTTTTCTCTTTTTTTTTTTTTTTTAATTTATATAAGAACATAACTTTCAATGCTTTCCTTAAAAATATGGGGCCCTTGGAGCTGTACTAGGACCTGCTGGAGGTCACATCACCACTTTCAGCACAGCAATGGCACCAGTGGAAATAGAAGAGCAGCATCTTGGGCTGGATGCTGCTGATATCCTGGAGCATGGAAATTAATGTGTTAAATTGGGAATGGGCAGAGAAGTTCAGGTCAAATCCCCTCTCCAGTTTCTCAGCCTGTGCCTTGTGCTACAGCCTGGTTTGACCAGGTTTAACCAGTTTGTACCAGTTTTGCCCCATCTGAACTGTTTCTGACCAGTTTGAGCTAGTTTGAATTGGTTTTGACAGGTTTGATTTGGTTTGAACTGGTTTAAACTGATTTTTACCATTTTTATCCTGTTTTGACCAGTTTAACCTGGTTTAAACCATTTATTTCAGTTTCAACTGGTGGGATTCAGTTTCATTCAGTTTGAACCAGCTGGATCTCATGTAAATCTCTCTTGCTCCAATATTTACTGCTGCATTTAATCACCTCGTGCTAAGATCATAATCTGTAGCCCTGATTTAATGGCCAAGCCTGATCCTATTCCAGTCAATGTGAGTTTCACTGCTGACCCAGGTGCCTGGCAAAGGGCTGAACCCCTTGTGGGCGTATCAGTACAGGAAAGAAACAAAAGCATAACAAAAGCATCTCCCTGAGAGCACTGTTTTTGCTGTCACCCAGTTAGTTTCATCAGAAAAAAAAAAACTCATGGGTGTTGGTGTTTCCTCTTGCAACCTTTGTGCAGCACTCGGATCAATTTTGGTGGCAGCCACAAAGAGGGATGGGTTTTGGTCTGTGCAGGGTGTGTTATCTCACCCAAGGTGAGGAGATGGAGTAGCTGCTATGGCCAGTCACTCCTACCCTGCCCTCTGAGTACGTGGGGTCGGTGTGGTTCCAAACCAACCTGAAAGGTGGATGCTGCTGCTTGTCTTGTCCAGCAGAAGTCACTGGAATCACCTCGGGAAGGGGAGGGTGGAAGGCTGGGGTGAGCACAGCTCCAGGCCCAAAGCTCTCCTGGCATGTCCTTCTTTACTTGAAGGGCTCCTACAAGATGGGGAGAGACTCTTTATGAGGGCATTAGGTGACAGCGCAAGGGGGAATGGCTTCAGACTGACAGGCAGTAGGTTTAGATTGGATATTAAGAAGGAATTCTTCCCTGTAAGGGTGGGCAGGCCCTGGCACAGGTTACCCAGAGAAGCTGTGGCTGCCCCATCCCTGGAAGTGTCCAAGGCCAGGCTGGATGGGGCTTGGAGCACCCTGGGACGGTGGAAGGTGTCTCTGCCAAACCAAGATATTCTGTGATTCTGAGATCTCCAGCACCACCAGCCCAGTGGTTAAAGCACAGCCAGCATCTCCCAAGGCAGAGGCAGCAGCTGGCTCAGGATCTGTCTCTTGCATATTTTTACACCCTTACAGTGCTAAAAGACACACATCCCTCCAGTATTGCATTTAAACTCAGCTATATCAATCAGCTACATAACACAGAGCCTGGGTCTTTCTTTCCCAAAAGAATATATTTAAAAAATACCATATTATGCATAACTGGCTTTTTCCCATTTTCTCACTGCAGATCCACCCAAGGACTTAACAGAGTGCCCACGTCTGCAAGGAGACAGTGAAAGCCCTGCTGATTTATGAGGACAAAGTATTGAAAGTTTAAAACCATCTCAGCATTTACAAGCCAAATGGATTTCTTATTTGCACTTTGACTGTTTACCAGAAAACAACAGTGGCTTTACTGTGTGAAAGAAAGGATTCGGTGGAAATAATGGCCCTGATTTTTGACAGCTGAAAATAAAAAATGAAGAAAGTGGTTCCTTTGGTAAAGTTTCCGAGATTGTGAAGTACAAACAACAGTATAAGTTTGGATCTACAATTTACTTTATACCAGTTAAAGTATATATATATAGAAATATATATATATTAATATATGATATTTTGAAATAAAAGCCTCACTCTTCAAGAAATTGAATAGTACCACACTTTGCTGCAGCTGCTGTAATTTTTTTTTTCCTTTTTTGCAATGGTCTGGAAGTTCCCTACCTGTTTGAGAGAGAAATGTGGCAGTGAAGAGGCAAAGCAAACCTGCTGTGGTACAAGGACGCCTAAGAGCTACACGAATCCTACCGATGCAGCATCCAGAGCTTCCTGATCCCTTCGGCAGAATTTTGAGGGCATTTGTTGTTCCACTTTGTGTTCTGGAGGCTTTTCCCCTTGTGCAATACTAGCATGCTGGCTTTGCTTCATTAACCATACTTGATTGACATATAACAATGATAATTCTATCCTCCTCCAAGAAAATATTTTTAGAGCTGTTAGATATTCCATGAAGAAGAGATGGACAACTACTGAGAGGAGTACAGTATGTATTAAAAGTTTATTTGGCAGAGTTTGGTAGACTGTGAGCTCCCTTCTTATTAAAGATGTACTGTACGTACAATGTCTTCAGACTTTGTATAGCTCGTAGAGACTCCAGTAAAAACCCAGTAACCACCTCCAAAGCTTTGCATTGTTGGCTCACTAATTCTCTGGAACAACAACAAAGCTATTTCTTTCCAGACCAACACATGAGGGGAATTTTTCACACGGTTTGGTTTCTCAGGAGCCCATTTGCAATCAGTGAACAGGCACCTCAGCTCAAGCATGCCTCTGTGGACACCTGGCTGTGTGCTCTTATCCCACAGCACACATGGGAGAACCTAAATTTAAGTTTCCCTCCTTGCAGGCCAGGGGAGTTCTCATTGAGAGCATTTGCCACCAGCTAAAAGCATACACATAAACAATTCCGTGGCATAGCAAATGCACAGCAGTTTGTGGCAAGCACAAACTTGTGGTTGATCTCTGCTTTCGCTTCAGAATAGTTTCCTTGATTTATTTTCAATCTGTTTCTTGCTATGGTGAATTCAGCTGAGCTGAGATGCTCCTCAGCAAGGATGTGTCCACAGAGACCTTGACCTGGTCACAGATCTGAGCTCCCATTTCTGGCTGAGCTGTGGCTGTTCACCAGGCAGCCTGGCCCTGGCATTGCTGAGCAAAGATCAGATCTGAGGGCTGACATGTGCCAGCCTAGTTCACATTCCCAGGCACTTTTGTGAGCGGTCCAATTAATTTCAGGGGGTTTATTGGTGTGGAAAAGTGTCTTGCTCTCACGCATAAATCTGCTCAATCTCCCCTTCAGTCCACCTAATGCTACCAAATCAAAGATGAATAGGGAATTGTAAAACTAGTTCTGTCCAGTCCAGCTTTGTTCCTTTAATATTTCCAATTTCCTTTCAGCCTGCTTACCTGTCTCTCACAGGACCCCTTTGGCCATGCTGATCACTTTTAATCCAATGCAGAGGAAGTGCTGCACTTCCCAGCCTAGGTTTGGTTGAAATTCTCCCACTAACTCTCTTTCTCCTTCAGGGTAACCACTTCAATCCTGATGCTTCAAGAGGCAGAAATTGTCACTGTAATTACAGTGCAGATTAAAGCAGCTACATGACGTGTCACGCCATATTCCATGCTGGCTCTCCATGCTGGTCTTTTCCCAGTGCTCAAAATGGACATGGATAAGCTGTTTCCAAGTACTTCTATTATCCCCCTTCAAAAATATGAGTGAAGAGTATGCAGGGAAGAAACAGACTACCCAGAAAATAGTAGAATCACCATTCCTGGAAGTGTTCAAGGAAAGGCCTCAATGTGGCACCTGGGGACGTGGTTTAGTGGTGAAGATGGCAGTGTGGGGTTAACAGTTGGATTTGATGATCATGATAGAGGCCATTTCCAGCATGAAGAATTCTGGTTCTGTGCACAGAAAGGAGCGTGAGCCTCACCATCAGTTGTAGATCCTTGCACATGGAGACCACCCTCCCTGGTGGCCCAGCTGCACAGGCCAGATGTTTTCTGGGGACAGCCACCTGCCCAAACCACAGATGATAGCTGGACTCTACCCTATATATTAGATGTAGTCTGCCATGGCCATGTGTCCCCAGTATCATCATCTCAGTTCAGAGGGGAACACTGCCTGCCTGGTTACCCCCAAATGCTTTATCAGATCAGCTCCAGGCTCACCTGCCCCTAGTAAGGAGAAACTCCTCCAAAATAAACTCTTAGCACTTCTGAATTTTACTCAAACAGCACTTTACAAACCCCAAGACTCTCTCAAGCACCCCTTGGTGCAGTAGGAGATAGAGCAGCAGGTAAGTCCATTCAAAGCCAGGATTTGTTATCAGCCCTTTACCAGCTGGAAATGAGGCACACAAAGCTAAATGGCCACCAATAAAAATAAAACTGGGGAGCTGTGAAAATCCAGCAGAGATTAAACTTTGGTTTCCTTATTCCCTAGTCTATGGTATTCTGTAAGAGGAGCCCCACAAACTGATGTGTGGCCTCTTGTACCCTTTGCCAAAACCCAAGGTATCACCCCTGGGAGGTTTTACCCCACAGCAGAGCCTCTGCCAGGGCTCATTCTGCGAGCAGATAACACTGCTTGTGCTGTGCCTATGAAATATGCCTGTTGAGATTGGGAAATATTAGACTTGCTAAAACATCAGGAGGAAATGTTGTCATTACCACAGGAAAGTTTCTCAGAGATGTTTATGACTTTTTCTTTGCCAGTAGGCAGCCTCAAACACCACCCCAACCAAATTCAGTAAACATCTGCGTCCCTTTGAAGTTGCTGCAAAAATCTGCTCGTGACGTGCGGCTCCGAGAAATTGCTGTTTTAATTAAAATGTTTTAGAGGGGAATTAAGGCCTTTGCAAAAATAATGACTAATAGAACGTGAAGTCCAATTAAGAGTCGGATCTCAACTAACCTTCATTGTTTCAGGGAACCAAATTGAAAACAATAATGAAAAGGAATTCAAGAAGCCTAGAGTCACAAATATTCTGCATTTCAGGGATATTCAGAGTAACACAGAGTGTAGCAGGAAGATGTCAGAGCTACTTATCCTGGCCGATGGAAAGCAGATGTGTTTCAGTGGTGGAGTGAACGGTCCCCACATCCTCACGGGAAAGTGACAGTCATGCCATTCTCTGCATAATGTTAAAAGGTGTTTTTGTTTACAGAGGAGAAAATGAAAGTTCCTGCTTTTTGGCAGAAGTGTAGACAGAGGAAAAAAAGGGGGGGAAAAAAGGAATATTTGTAAAAGCATCAAAGATAAATTTAGGTTTATGTCAGTGTTTCTTCAGATGTGTGAAATGAAGTTCTGTAAATCTAAAATGTACAAGTTGGAAAAAATGCCGAAAAAAAAGTAGGTACCATCTGCCTATTAATTCAGAAAATTTAGATTATGTGCTTCTGTCCAAAAATCTCTGGTAATAAAAAGCTCAGTGTGGTATGACTTGATATTGTTTTGAATATACTATACGCTATATTAAAAAAACCAAAAATAAAACCTTGAAGGAAGTCCACCCCTATGGCCAACATGAGGAACAGCACGATGTGCACCCAGACTTGGCACTACACAGAGAAAGGACCATGAAAAATTTCTGAAGGTGAAGCAGTTTGTGATGAGTGATGTTCTTATCAGACCTATTGATTGACTATTAGCAGAGTTTGCAGTGGTGCGCTGCTATGTTTTCCTATTATAAAATGATTAGTTGCATTCCTAACTCTCTCATTTGCCACTTACCTGTTTCACTGGATGGTCCAAATATAATTACAGATCACAGAGAAGTTGTGGAGGAGAAAAATGTACTTTGGCTTGGAAAGCCCATCCATTTCATCTGAAGGTGTCAGGCTTTGTTTCTTCTTCAAGGGCAGGATGAATATCGTGGCCTAAAATGAGCTCCTCTTTTATCAATACCTCAGTCACATCCCAGTAAGCAGGGTTTAGAGCTTGCCTGACAAAGAAATGGGTCATGCTTCTTTGCTTGGTATTCTATTTTTTGTCAGAGAAAAATAGAAACACATTCCGCAAATAATCTTTCAGGTAGACAGAAGGAGATGTGTGTACAGGGCAGTTGGTTTCAGGCTGTCAACACTTTTTCTAGTTCACCGGTTTGAATTCAGATCATAGGCCTGACACATATTTATGGTTTCTTCTCTCAGAGGCTCACACAGTCAAAGCACTTAACTTCACAAATATTTGTACTTTATAAAACCGTGCTGCTCTGAGGAAAGAAACTGAATCCTCTGCTTTCCAGGCAGGAAAACGAAACTCACAAGACCTGAGACCTGCCCAAGGTGATGCTAAAAACCTGCAGTGGACTTGGCAGTAGGACTGAGAGCTCCTGGATTTTAGGTCATCGTTGAGGTGGTTTATCTGTGATTCACATCAGTGAAATGTCACTGAGAGCAGACCCTGGCTTGGAGCTTGAGTCACAGAGAGCAGAATTAGGGGCCCTGCAGTCAAGTGTGGACAATTGTGTGCAAGCACCAACTGACCAGAGTTTGTGCATTTCCCTTTAGCTGGGATTTTCAAACCACTGATGCTTTGAAGATCACCAGTAGGTCTGCTCCAACATCTTTTGCTCCCAGAGGGACACAGTCCTGCCTTAGTTTGGTTTCATGGCTCCATAGTAGGAGCTGCTCTGAGCCTTTCAGATGAGAGCAGAGACAGGAAATGGCTGTGCTTAACCATGACAGGCTGAAAAAAAATGACCAACAGTTCTTGCTTTGGAGGTCCTGATTTTTTAGGGACATCCATCTGAGGGAATGATTTTCATGAGCAGAGAAAGTCCACATTGCCTCCCATCAGAAAAATGGTGACCTAGCCAACAAGGAGCACAAAACTTGGTCTCACCTGAAAGTGTGAGCACACTCTCAAGGGAGAGGATACAGTGTAGGGTAACTAAATAATGAAGAAAAAAAGTTATTTTTGACAAATATTTATCTGTGGGTGCATTTGGCAGACCTTTGTTAAACCTTTCACTGCTGTTTGACATGTACCTCTAATTCCTATGTGCAGCTCAGAAATGTGCAGAGGCCTTTCCCACATAACAGACCCAGATATGGCATCTTCCCATCCAACACTCATGGTTGGATTATTTTTGTTTTCCCACCATGAAACAGTATGAACAAATTTGTCTGACCAGAAAAAGAATGCGTGTTAGAGCATCAAGTTACTAACCTGTTACCCTTTATTTCTCATCTGTTTTATTTCTCAGATTACTGTCCTTGATTCAGCTAGAAATGGGCTAGAGGCCCACCTAGATATGAAGCAAACTACCCATAACCTAAAATATTGCTCAGGGGAATATGTAATTTCTTCCTCCCACCTGCCATTCCTCTTCATTTCCTGTTTCATTTCACTTTTGATTTCATCTCTTTCACACCACTCTATTACATTCATCTGTCTTTATAAGCCTTTTATCATCACCACTGCCCCACAGACTAAAGAAAAGACCCCTTTCAGGGAGCTGTTCCCCACAACAACCCCTTTCAGGGAGCTGTTCCCCACAACAACAGTGATCTTCTCTCTTTTCCTTTTTCCTGTGTACTTTGGAAAGTGAGATGCCAACCTGTGCCAGCAGCTCCCTCTATTTCACTGCCCAGACCAGCAATCCCCAGCTCAGGGCCACAGGGTCCCTCTCAGGTGTGCCCTGGGTACAAAGCAGGTGCTGCTGGTGCTTGATTTGCAGCAGAGGAGTTAAGTGCCAGCTCCTCACCTTCCCTGAACCTGTTCTGTTTGTTGCTTTTCCGAAGGTCTCCTCTGCATTGACCAGACCTGAGAACTCGGCACTCTGGCTGTTGGGGGCTTGCCATCAGTTTAAGCCTCTGCAGGAGGAACATTTATCACTATTGACTTGATCAGGCTTTTTTTGGACTTGAAATAAAAAGTACAGAACAGGCTAAGCTGCTGTGAAACACACAGTGTGGGATCCAAGCACCAACATAGAATCATTTAGACTGGAAAAGACCTCAGAGTTCATCAAGTCCGGTCATTAACCCAGCACTGGCAAGTCCAGCACTAAACCACATCTCTGAGCACCACATCTGCATGGTTTTTGAACACTTCCAAGGACAGTGATTCCACCACTTCCCTGGGAAGCCTGTTCCAATGGTTTTTTCTGAGCTTTTTTTTTACCCAGTGCTCTCTCAATAACATTTTCTCTCTGAAAGGCTCTGCTATCTAGACTGGTAGGGCCTTCTTGATGTCCCATGTAAAATGGTCCAGAGTTTTTACAGATCTGACCCCAGGTCCCTAAAGCCCTCCTGATGTCTCACAGACACTGATATGGAGCAGAGGAACAGGAAATGTTACAGGCTCAAGGCAATGGCCTCTGTGTCCTTCCCTGCTTGAAGAGAATACTCCCTGAAAGTATTTTTGAAATGCAACAGTCTTTAAAGCATTCTGCAACCTGAAGAACCTAAGTATTGAATTAATGCTGAAGATCAGCTAAAAAAGTCTTAAAATAAAAAATACACCTGGCTCTTGAATTCAAGCCCCTAGGCAAATCTTTCACCAGCTTTACTTCTCAAATAGGAACTGATAGGTCACATTGAGACCCACTTAAACCTTAGTAATGAACGTAAGCAGGGAAGGAGACCTGTCACAAAGACGTCACTGCCTTGCAGTGCTACCTCCGGGCACTCCACAGCTTTTTTTTTTAATTCTGCCAGAGGCAAGTTTATCAGTAAGCAGATTTGTATTCCACCAACTTCCCCTGCTCTTAGTCTAGTCTGGGTTTGACTGATGAGCATGTGTGATAACAGCACTGATGTCTTCACAACACAGCACAACAGTCCAAACAAAGCTTTCTTACTGAGGAAGGCATTTCCATCTCAGTATAATTACCTGCTTTTTGAGCAGAGTTTGGTGGCATACATGTTCAAAGCTGCTCAAGAGAAGCAACCAGGCTATGGGGTTTTTCCTCAGCATCTTGGCTATTTCCCCCCTTTCTGTTTGGCCACCAGTCCCTCAAAGACACATCAGATAGGGAGCAAGAGGCAGTGCAACACAGAAGTATCACAAGTCTGGATGTGCACCTGCAAGGGGCATCTTCCATGAGTGCTTCACTCATTTGGCTTCATTTTCTTCTGACCCTGACTCCTAAAAACTTGTGGTCTCAAAAGAAAACAGTGACTGGATGGGGAAAAAAAGGTGAAAAATCATCATAGCTATCATTGGTATATCCTAGCATTGCTTAATCCTCATCTGGAAGAGGAAAGAGGGAAGACTCACAAAGGCAAGGACAGGGAAATTCTGGCTCCCAAAGCTGTAAGATTCTTACAAGCCTGAAGTGATTTTCTGCTCATCTGTGCTGAGATGTGATTATTATAAGAATATCACGTTCTCAGTTAGCTTTTCTACTCTCTCAGCACCTGATTTCTAAATGTTATTATAGCCTATCTCCCCTTCAGCTCATCTCTACTCTGTCTTTGTCCAGGGCAGAAAAAATTTTACTCTGCTGACACAAAAGCCTATTGTTTTACTTGGCACACAAAACAAGACAGGCGATAAGAGCCTGTTGGTTTTATTCACAAAACTCATCTCTTCATTTGCTTCACTGTTGGATCATAAACAATACTCCAATCTACTCCTGTAACTGAAGCACCTTTTTTATATCAATTTTTCTTTTTACTATCATCAGACCACTTTGATTTGTTTACAGCTCTAGCTCATGTAACCTGTGTCTATTTCTCTGATTTGAGCAGAATTGAATGTAGTTATCAAAATAATGGGCCCAATCCTACCATTTTTCCCCAGAGAGGTTGTACCCACCTAATCTGCAACTTCCACCTTGCAGTGCTCATTCCAACAGTGCCTGGTTACACTCAGCACCAGCCCTGGGCAACAAAAACTGAAACAGCCAACTCTGAAATGATAGGCCAGGTATTCATATATTAGACAAATTAAAATGCATGTTAGGTTGTTTCATATTTTTGCTAGCCTTTAGGCACTGACCTCAAGGAGAGCATGGTAAAAATTTCACCAATGCCCAGCAAGGTGAGGAGAACAATTGGGACAGGATCAAAACAGGACAGAGTTACCCACCCACATTGTACCTGCTGCCTAGGAAGGTTCTCTAGGCTGAAATTTCTGAATTCACCCCAGAGGACTGGGTAGGAAGGGTCAATACCTGCTTTCTGCAGGTACCTCAGTTTCTCTCATCGCTGGGTTTGAACCACAGTATTTTCTGCTTCATAATCTTGCTTTGCAAGTCCACTGCTGAGTTAAAAATGGGATTTTTTCCCCAATACTAATCTCATTTTTACTTTTGTGACTGTACGTTGCACATGTTCTGCGAGACCCTGGAGTCAAAGATGTCCCTCAAAAGCTCTCCAAAGTGTCACAATGGCTTTTCCCAACAATATCATCTCCACTGTGCATCCAGCAGCAATCTACAAAAAGTACTTACAGTGGGACCACAACGCATCCCCTTTTCCACCACGGAAAAAGTTGCAAAGGAAAATAAGAGTGACAAAACTTCTTACAGTCAGTGTTGTTGAAGACCTAGTGGCAAAATTAGGAAGAGCAGCCTAAAGCTGCTGAAATGGTTAACCCAAATATTAAAACTGGTTTAACACAGAGTTGTCATTGATTTCTGGTTGTCATTATCTTCCTTTAACATCTTCTTGGAGACTACAGCAGCTCCACCTTTAAGCACCTCCTGTAGCTCTATCATTTGAAGCCTTGACAGTTGAAAAGGAGCCCCAAAAACCAACCTCGCAGAAATGAGTGTAGGCCTGGTCAGGGTGTCTCTGTCTCCAGTTTTCCTTTCACCTGCTGCCCTTCACACCCAACAGAATTTTACCAGAATAGCCATGAGAAAGTTCTTCTTCCCAAATTGCTGTCAGACATGAAAGTCATCTTGTGCCTGAATAATTGAGGCACTCATCCCTACCAACAGCCATACATTGCTTCCTTAACCCCCAGCAGCCCTGTTTAAACTGATCTAAATAGTCCCTTGCAATCAAAGGCGGTGGTTTGGGCAGAAGACTTGGAAAGTGGGAGTTCACAACTGGTAAAGTTCTTGATCAGGATTATTATAATTTTTTCAAATCAAACACAAAGTTTGCATGATGAGGATTTCTGGGAAGATAGGGTCTGTTACACAGGAAAACCAGCTGTTCACCATTAATTGACTCCATCCTTCTCAGACACTTTTTCACAGACACCTGAAATTAGGATTTCTGAGCACATACGAGCCTAGCATTAAGTTAAATGAAAATTGAGGAACTGACCTGAAAGCAAAGATTACCAACCTTAACTTTCAATTTATTAGGACCTTGCCATGATTGAAGCACAGGCTGCTCTGCTGAAATACAGAGAGATTCTACTTGCAGCTCTTGATTTTGTTCACTGCTCTACAATGAAGACGTTAAATGTTACCTGTGGAAAACACCCTGCACACCTCTGGGATAACTTTCCCCAGCAATAAGCACTGAAACACCCTCAGACACAGGAGAGCCCATCAAACATAACCTGTAGAGAATCACAGGATCATTAGTGTTGGAAAAGGCCTCTAAAATCATCCAGTCCAACCATTAACCCACCACTGCCAGATCCACTACTAAACCATGTCTCTGAGTGTCACATCCACACGTTTTCTGAGCACTTCCAGGGTTGGTGATTCCACTACTCCCCTGGCAGGCTGTCTCAATGCTTGACCAGTGTGAATGATATCAGCTATTCAGTTTCAAATTTATGCACTAGAGAGGCAAACCAGACTCATAACAGGAGCAAATTGACATTAAAACCCTGTCTGGACAGCAGAAGATCCACATCTCGCTCAGAACTTACATATAAAGCGAGTCTATACAATGGCTGTGCTCATCATTTCCTTAGGTTTTAGAGAAATGAACAACTTTAACTTTACAGACTTCATGGTTGCTTGATCTCTCTACAGTAAACAGCTCCATATTTTTCCTTTTCATGTTTTATCCTGAAGCAACAGAGCATTACATTAATTGACTTGTCTTATTAATTCAATAAGCTGCTTCCAAGATGAAATGCTTAGCTATGCTTGCTTGTTTTTGGCACTTTTTTGGTTGTTGGAAGAAAAGCTTTAAGGCTAGAATTGCTCTGATGTTTTCCACAGTTCACTGAATAATTTTATGCACTACTGAAGATTTGCCACATTTGGAATTACTGCAAACTGCTACTTTTTCATCGTATTATAATTTAATTCACACTTTTAGTATGATAAGAAAACATTTAACAGTTTGCATATTTGAGAAGTATATTTGTTCTGCCATAAAGTTGTGGTTAAGAATTCATTATGGGTCACTCATTTCTAGGATTTGTAATTTGGACTTAAGATACATTTAGAAGATTAAAGATGACATAGAAGCCACCCCATTCAAATGAATTATATGCAAGAAATCCAGGGAGAAAAAATTGACCTTGCTGTAAATATAGGGCAAAAATAATTTATTGCGAGCTGGAGTGAGATTGAGAATATTTTCCCATTTCAGCAAGATATTGGATGGGAGGTGAAACTATTTTAAGCTTTAAAAAACAAAACCCTGACATTCCTTAAGGGGAAAATATTCATGTAACTGTGTGGATTCTTAGATTTCAACTTCTTTAGGAAACATGAACTCTTGGTTTGCCTTTCAGCTGGTGAAAATGCTGATTTTTTTTTGTCTTTGCTGAGTGAAAATGGAATTTCTTTTTTCCATTGAGTTTTTTCTTTTTTAAGAAGTCTGGCCAGGGACTGGGAATGCACTTTCCATCCATCACCCAAGGTCGTGCCTGCTCAGGGATGACACACACCCGGCAGTGACACAAGGGCCATTGCTCTTGTTAGGATCACCCTCAGCAGCCATGGTTGGTGTCCCTTAACCTCTCTGTGTCCCTTGGAGGGCCCTGTCCCACCATGGGCTGTTGTCCTGGACAGAAATATCTCTCTCTATTTTTATTTCTTGGACTTGGAGTGGAACCCCACAGTGAAGCCTCTAAGGTGAGGTCTCTGCAGGGTAACTGTGAATATTCTCCTTCTACCTTGTCACTGCCAGGGCCTGTGGGACCTCCACTCTCTCTGGTGGGGAAAGGGACTGAGTGGGAGAGCCCCTTACAGAGCTCCTGGAGGCAGTGCTGCAAAAGGAATCAGACCCTGGAAAAACAGCTCACATGTTCCTGCTCCTGGGGGTAGGAAGGCATGGCTGAAAAAAATGTCCTTTACATCCCTTCTCACCCCAGAGCCAGGTACAATCCCTGCTGCAGCAAACCCAGTCTGGTAATCACAAGGTTTTGAGTTAAAGACCTTGCTTGCAGTGAGGTCCTGTTTTTAAATGAAGGTTATTGATCAAGTTTCTGGCCTTAAGAAAAGAAATCAAGACATAATTTATGCTTGGAGTGACCTGTAGGTGTTTGCACAACAATTAATGCCCACAGTTATGGTAATGCAGCTGGACACGAGGCAATTGATCTTTTCCTTGAAATTTTTTACCCTTACAGCCGCTACCTCTAACTCCCTGTTATGTGTCCCCATCCTCGTTGCATTTCAAAATTATCACACTAAGCAAAGCTCATTGCACTGTTTAAATGAGTAAGGAACATCTGGTGAGCTGAGACTACTGGGACTCCATGGACAGATAAAGTTGTAGCACTTTTCCTCTGTATATGGAAATGCATTGTAAATTAAATCTGCAAATCGCCTGAAAAAGGCACAGGTCAGAAAGGAGGTGGAGAAGCACCATCATTTGTGCCAAGGTCAAATTTCATGCAGCTTAGCTTAAAGCCAGTGTTTTTCCATGCATTCAGTCACAAAGCTTTGTACTGTTCACTCATTATTTTGTACCTCAACAGTTTTCTAAAGGTGCTTGGGACATCCTACTTTGGCCATCACAAAATAAGTGCCAAATATACTTCAAAACTGAAAAAATCTTGTGACTATGAAAATATTTCTCTCCCAACCTTTTCTTTCTTCTTTCAGTTGCTTTAAAGAAATGTGTGATAATAGTGATATCTCAACCCAGAGCTGTCTGAGACTGAACCGCTGCCTGCTGATCTACCTTGGTTAAAAAAAAAAAAAAAAAAAAAGCAAAACAACAAGTTGTGCAGCAGACCATCTGCCACGAAACATAAATGTCTTGTAACAGCAATAAGCCAAGAGCCATGAACCACTTAGCCTGAGGGAGAAGATGTTTCAGCAGGGTGAGCAGCAAGGAAACCCTCAAAGAGACGGGTGACGCTCCCGTTCAGCTCCAGCTGCCGCGGTGGTGGAGGCCAGCTCTGCCCAGCCTGCAGAACCCCTGCCCAGCCCAGCAGCTCCTGCTGTGCCACCTCTTCACCTCTGCATTCATGCAGAGAGGCTGAGCCCTTGGGAGGATTAGAGTCACTTTTGTTAGTGCTGCTCTGTGATCAGAGATCCCACGCGCACCCCCCTGTGCCAGGAGAGGACGTGGCTGTACCTGGGGGGTTTCACCACCTCCGTGCCAGGACATCCCTGAGCTGCTGCCACCACTGGAGTGACACAGAGCAGGAGTGTTCATATGCTGGTAGATTTAAATTCCCTGCAGGGAACAAGGAGAGGGCACTGCAGGCTGGTGGGGCTATGGTTTTGTTGGTCAGAGCTTCTCCTGGAACTGATGCCACAGGTGTGCCAGTCTATTTTTCTTGTTTTTTTCCCATCTCACACGAGTGTTAGCAGGACCTTCAGGCACATTTTGGCTTTTGGCTTTGCATCACAAAGGGGTAAAAGACAACTGGGAGAGCACAGCCTGCATCTCTGAGAGAAATTTTACCATTCTTTTCTCCCAAAAGCATCAAAACACCCTTTATTCCATGTGCACCTGTCAGGACTGCCAACCACAGCCCCAAATGTGAAACCTGACATTAATATGAACCAGTAGGACACTTCCAACTGTTTACTTTAGAACAGAGCTAATAACAAAAGACAAGCAGTTTTCAACAAAAGATAGGGTTAGCTCATGTCACAGCAGCTAAGGAGTATCATTTGAAAACCCCAAAGGGAGTATTTAAGAAAATGTCTTCCAGAAAAATCCCTGCTCTTGTTACCATTTCAGGAAGAAGCAGCAGGAACATGACACCTTTGCCTTGTTGGTGTAATCATGGTACTGAGAGTATGGCAAGGTTGAGTGCTAATTGTTCATTGGGTGATCAGTGATATTCCCAGGTGGCTGAAAGGGGGAAAACAATTCTTTGGATTTTTCCTTTCAAGAAATCGTTTAAACAGAGGCATGAATGAAAGGAGTGTCAGGACTGAATCTGCAGATGGCTCCAGTGTCAGGGAACATTCATCTGAAAGCCAATAAAAATGTGACTGTCTCCTGTTTTCCCAGGCTGTGTAACGTCACCTTGATGAGTGTTTTCAGCTCAGACAAGGGGATGCAGGAGGGCACATCTGCTGTTCAGCACAACGTGGGCCCTGGCAGAGCAGCTCAGGGCTGCTTCCCGCTGCTCCTCCAGCCCCAAACAGCTCCCACAGGGATGACACCAAGGCTTTGCTTGCATCATCCCTCTGACAGCCCCAGCCTCTTCCTCCCACTCCCCCATTATCCCCATGTGGCTCATCAGTTTGGCTGATCCCTTTGTGGACCTGTCCATCCATTCCCAGGGCTCCCACACTGGGATGTGCCAGCACCTCATTGTCCTGTGTGCAAATTAACTCCCTTTAAAATTCAGCCTCATTCTCAAGGTGAATTTGGAGGACATGAACAGCCCCACATCAGCTGCATCTCCCACTCTCATATTTGGTAACCCATTCCCAGGTCCCCCTCAAAACCATGAGATCCCAGCCCAACCCTCCTATTTGTTATTGTATCTAGGGATGTATTCTTTCTAAGTTAGTAGCCCAAAATCCATCTGAGGATTTGGCTTTTATTTCCCTCCAAAAAGCACTTTAACATCTATTCTTTACTCACCCAGCATGCAGGTCTGTGATATGGATGAGCAAACCTTCCACTCCTTTGGGCAGGACTCAGTGGGGCTGAGGAGAAAGGAGAGCAAAGATGCCCCACATCTGGACAAAACACATCTGCTACCTCTGGGAGGTCTGACACTCACTTGCAATCAGCTGAAGGCCACAAAGGATGGTGGAGAATCACTCTTTGAGTTCCCTTGCATGAGATTATCTGGCATAGCTGATAATAATCGATGCCCAAGGGCAAAGTGACTGGTATTAACCCAGCTGCCCTCTCAATGCCATGAAAAATAATTCCATCCTTTGTATATTCCTAGAAGAAGGAAAAAAAGCTAGAAACAAAGTGCTTAAAAACCTGCATTTGCCAGACTGATCCTGTTTAATTAAACAGGAAATTGCAGGGCAACTAAATCAATCTTTACAAAGGAAAGCTGTTTCTCTGTTTACAGAGGAGAAACTTGTGGTGATTTATCTTAAAGAATGTAATTGCCTAATGATTAATAGTGACCAGAGACAGGAGGAAATGAGAAACAGGAGTGACTTCTCTCAGTGTGTGAAGCATGGCAGAGCTATATGCCCCTGCCACAGGGAGCATTAAACAAGAAAAATTTTCTGGTTTATACCAGGAAGCTGCTATTCTTCTCCTAGTTTCTTCTTTTGGTACAGAAGTCCAGAAGAGAGAGAAATCCAGATATGCTACTGGGTATTAGGAGATTTGGGTCCAGGTATGCATTTGGTTTTTGTCTTTCTGCTCATGGTAATTCAAAGTCAGATTTCCTTCTTCCTTCCCATCCCTTTCCAGCACCCTGCCATGGAAACCAGTGGTCTTCACAACTACACTGTATCTCAGTGAACACCACGATGAAGTGTCCCAAATAACTCTGCAGTCCCATCTTTGGAGGTTTCATCCTGGTTCTGGATCCTGCCCTGGCTGCAGGACACCTGTGGCAGAGGCAGGACCTGAACCCAGATTAGCTGCATCTTAGTGCAAGGTTCCAAATGCTAAACACCACTTTTCAATCCAAAACGTGTCTGCTCACAGCTTTTCAAGAGATAAATTAAATTTACTGGTCACTAATGATGGCTTAGAAATGGGGCTTAGGAATGTGGATTTCCACACAGAATAACAGAGTGCTGGTAGGACAGTAAGACATCCCCCACCTACAGGTTTGCATTCAACCATTGATCAAAATAACACCTTTGAATTTAAATAGGAAACAGATGATGCCAGTACCTCTGCAGGGAAGGCAAAAGGAATCACGAGTGACTTGTCAGAGGAGCAGCACACCCTGGGCTGCTGAGCGTGGAGCAGGGCATCCCAAACAGCGCAGGCAAGAGGGCTCTGCCCAGCCAAAATTCTGATTGAAAGCACACAGTCCATTCTTGTGTGGGACTTGAGAGTCTGACAGGGCACAATTCAATTCTAGAGCACTCAACAACATCATTGACATCCTCTGCAGCTACAGAAATCCCACTGCAGCCCAACACAGAAAGGCCACCCATGCCATCCTTTTCACCTCACCAAGCAGATTTAACAAATGGAAACAATTTCTGTTCACTTGGAACTGGTGAAGGTGAGGATGAGACTGTAATGTTTTACTGAGCAGTAGCTTTTGGATTGTTTATGAGGAAAGGCAGGCAGAGGTCTCACAAACCAATTCAAAAGCCCTCAGTAGTCAAACCTCACGGTTTAAGAAAATGAGGATTGTTTATTATTACTCTAAGGTGGCTTGCACTGAGATGAGGGTTTGAAAGATCTGTAACACCTCTGAAAGAGGTGTCTTCAACCAGGCCAGAGTGTAAGAGAACCAAGGTTACAAGTGTTTCACTATTTTTCTGTTGTAGCTGAACCCAGCAACATGCTGCTTGTTTTCTCAGCTCAGTCAAGATTCATCTGCACCTCCAGTGGGACCATTCTGACCCTGACAGTTCATGCTCTCTTCCAACAGAAGTGTTTTGCCAGCATTTCAGTGCCTTACACTAAAGCACCATGTTATTCTCTCAGCTACACAATTTTTCCCCATTTCCTTTAAATGACTCAAGGAAAATCTGCTCTCAGTCTCCTGCAGAAAGGAATCTGTCAGACTTTAACCCATAACCTTTTCCTGCTTTACTGACCTAAAATTCTCTTGCCTGTAAGGCAGACTCACATTTTAGAGCATCAATCTCCATAATTTAGGGAAGGTCATAAAACATTGTCCAAGCATTTCCACTTTCTTTCCCCATAGATCATATACTGATTATTTATAGGCAGCATCCCAGCTACCTGTTTGACAAGTGCTTTCACTACTGTGCCTCCATATGAAGAAACCCATCTAGACCAATATCCACAGATTGCAGGATAAATTCCCTGTTAAATCCTAACCATTGTAATTACTCAATCCTAAATACTCTCATTTCTTTCTCTGTAGGGTCCAAAAATATCTAGCACATGAGGATCTCACAGCCATCCTCAATGATCCCCTGCCACCACTTAATTGAATTATAACACCATAAATAATCTGGAGGCTATCTCAGAGGCACCCCATACAATTTTCAGGGATGTTGCCTGGTGGGTGACCTATTTGGAGAGGTGCAGACAGATTCCTCAGGATTTTCTTCAAGCTGATTATCTCCATATTCCCTGATGGGCCTTTGTTGCAAAAAAAAAAAAAAAAAAAAAAAAAAAAAAAAAAAAAGAAAAGTGCTATTTAATTTATTAACAGTTGGTCCCAAACGAAATTCCCACGGTGGAGAAACACTGAGCAGATAAACCTAAACTTCTGGAACTGAGAATGTCAGGACAGCAAAGTGTTTTAAGATGGGGATCTGAATTTTGCAGCTAAAGACCATCTCCAGGCAATGTGTGGATTATGCAGGCTGTGCACTGTGCAGGGATACAAATGCATGAGGCACTTAGTGCCAAGCACCTCCTGGCATTCACAAACATAATCTCCACAAAAAGAAGATTTCCACCACAAAGAGATGTTTCGGGTATTCAGCCAGAAACAAGGTTGCTTATTTGAATTAAACCTTCCAAGGGCACTAAGGCTAATCTACTGGCAGCAGTAGGGCTGCACTTCAGGTAGATGGAGTGCTTGTGCTGTATTGTAGCCCTGCATCCTCTCAGCACAAGATATTCAGAGAATTGCTCTTCTCTTTGCTTGCCCAGCTGCTCTGGGGACACTGCCACACTTGTCAGACAATAGATGTGGTATGGGAGCAGTTCACATCCCAACCACACACCCACGAGTGCTGTTGTATTAAACAGAGCTCTGCAGAGCAGCTCTGCACAAAAAACATCTCCTTTTGTTATCAGCCTCTGCCAGTCTGCACGTGGCACCGAGCTGAGTGCTGGGGGTGACACACCTGAGGGATGGGGAGCCATCCACAGGGACCTGGATGAGCTCAAGGAGAGGCCACACATGAACCTCACGAGGTTCAACAAGGCCAAGAGCAAAGTACTGCATCTGTGTCAGAGCAAGGTCCTGCGTCTGTGTCACTGCAGGCTGGGGGATGAAGGGGTTGGGAGCAGCCCTGCAATAATTTGTGTCTCTTCCAATGTGACCAACTCAAACCAAAATGTGACACCCTGCAACCAGAGTGCACTCACACTAACTCAGTGTAACACATCTACTGAGACCTTACACCTCTGATCTGGTTACAGAGCAGCTTAGAACCCTTCCAGGCATGGAGCTGCCTCTCAGGGACACTGCCCAGCACCAGCAGTGCTTTGTCTGCTTAACCACACACACTGGTGAGGCAGCTCTGCCATGGACCCTCTGTGTTCTCCAGATGCTTCCTCTTGCATTGCTCCTACCTGTCCTCTAATTTGGATCCAGCAGGAAGAGATGCTCCTTGGATTGCAGTAGTGTGGTGGTTCTGGTTGCCATGACACAGTTGAGGGTTTGGTTTCCTCTCTCTCCCTGTCCCTGTGTCTGCCTCTGCCCCACATATGGAAGCAGGGATGTGTGCCTGTGCTGCAAGAGGATCACAGAGCTGTTGAGACTTGATGTTGTTCCCAGCCCCTGTGCTGCTCTCTGTGTGTTTTTGTGTTAGCAGAAGCCACTGAAGCCTGATATATTAATATATAATCCCTGCATTGGGAAGCAGCAAGGTCTCCCCTCCTGCTGCTCAGAGAGTACCTTTACATCTTCCCTGCTTCCCAAGGAGGGGCTGGGGGAAAAAAGCCAAGGCCCAGGAAGGAGTCTGCTGTTTTTGCCTTCCCATCAAGCACAGCTCTCTGCATGTGTGAGGTATCACAAGGGGTGTGAGCCAAGCCTTGTCCTCATCCCAGCCTTCAATTAAGGAGAGAGTGAGCAGCGAGCCTCGGTGAGCACCAGGACCACACCAAAGCCCAGAGCTGTCACTGTGGCTGTCTGCAGCAAGGTCCCGGGAGCTCTCTATTAATATTTAGAAAACAAGGGCAAACAAACCCAAAACAAACCCCTGAGCCTGAATTTCTGATTAAATAATAAAGTGCACGTAATGCAAAGTGCTGCATGCCAAGGAACCTGGAAGGTTGGACAGTGTCTGGGAAGCCCCAGGTGCAAGAGTGTCCCCTGCTCTTGGCCAGGGGACAGGAGGAGGAGCTGGAACAGGTGTTTGGGGCCAGAGAAGGCATCCAAGCAGAGAACACTCAGGAGACAGAGCCTGGAGCAGCAGCAGCCAGTGCTCATCCTCACTAGCACCTAATGGGCTCCATTTCACCATTTGAGGGACTTTCTGCTAATTTCCTCAGAGGTTTTACCCAGCCCAGAGGTAAATGCCACACCAAATCAGGGTTTGCAACAGGCCAAAATCTTCTTTCCAAAGTTTCAGGAATTCTTGGGGTGCAGCTGAGACTCAGTATAGAGCTGACCTTCACAGGGAGGAGAGGACATTTTCAAGTGCAAATTCCACATATTCAATTATCATCCACGCAGAGCTGAGCCACGTGATGGAAGGGAGGGGCAGGGGGATGCATAGTGCTCTGGGTACCTGTCTGGCTTTGCCTCTTTGGGGTAGGGAAATCCCAACTCTGCCTCCCTGTTCTGCATCACTGAATTCCCACAGCAGCAGGGTCAGACATAGCTGTCTCATAAAGGAGAATTAAACTGGGTTACCAATTTAAAAATACACTCAGCCTGTTAAAGAAAGTAAGTAAACACCCTCCACTGAGTGATTGATGTGTTGGGAAGTTACACAGCCTAATGAAGAGCACTATGAGCTGTTGGCATTATTACATTTGCTGTGACCTTAAAAAGGAATATCTCCAGTTGTCTTTGGAGTACAGCTTTGTGTGTTCTTGGATTTCTAATGCTAACAGGAGCAGAAAATCCAGCACTGATTAAAATCGTAGAAGCTTTTCCTTCTACACCGAGGCAAGAGTGAGAATGGATTGTATTACAGACATTTTGACAGAAGAAATATTTGCTTTCACAGAGGGAGATATAATGTGTCAGTCCTCTAGTCAGAGAGCAGGCGGGCAGGCTTCCACTCCAGCACCATTTCAGCAAAGTCTGGTTTCACATTGCACATTTCACAGCACATGAGCCCAGGCCCCGGGCAAACACCTCCAAGAGCCCCTTTGCAGGAACTCCTGGTGCAGATGGAAAGGGTCAGACAGGGCAGAGAGGGCAGGATTGCAAATTTAAAAATGGTCTGAGCTAGCAGCATGGCCCAGGAGGAGCTCATCCACCACGGGCAGCTCATGAACCTCGTGGGGCTTGTGGGGCTGTGCAGCAGCAAGGACTGCATGGGATGCCCTCAATGGGTCTGTCCCTCCCCTGATGCCATCTCCATGTTGTCCCACAGGAAAAAAAGGGGATTGCTAAGAGTTTCCCACACCACCAGCCCATTGAGCAACCCTAGCCCAGTTCCTGGACACATTTCTCATTCCATAACCAGCAAAAATTGTTGGGTTTGTGACTCAAATTACCAGCAATTTCTCTGTCCAGCCATGTCTGCTGAACATGGGTTATGCTCACATCAGGTCACTTAACCCTCCTGGTCTAAGAACATTTAGCATTTGCTGTGAAAACAAAATAGATTCAACAAAACCAGTTTCAGAGACAGCAGCAAATCCCAATTACATTTCCATTTCTGTAGAGAGGCTGAGGGTGGGTATTGCACATCTAATGTCAGTATTCAACTATAGGTGAATAATTATACCAGAAATGAAACAAAGTCAATACATTTCCAACTTCATTGGCTTCCAGTTGAGGCTTTACCAAACAAAAAAGAAGAAAAATAAAGATGAGGCTTGTCTGTTTGAGATTGAACTAGAAGATTTAAATGCACATTTTCAGACTTTATACCATTCTTTCATATTTAATCTTTCTTTTGCCAGTGTTGTTATAAGCTTTCAAGTGATCACAATACCTGAGTCTTAAGATACTCATTTGTTTGGGAAAGTATATGGAAAGATTTCAGGAATGAGAAAGTTGGGTTTCACCTGCTTTCTCCTAGATAAAAAGAATACAATGCTATAATTAAATGTATTTATAGAAGAGTGTCTGGCAAAACATATTTCTGCTGTTGTTGAGAACATGATGGTGCTTTTCCCTCCTTTGTTATATTATCTAGAAAATGAATTATTTCCCTTATCCATTGTTTTTAGCAAAATGTTTTTGTTTCTATCAATATGAAATGTCAGACTGGAACACACAGCTATTTGCTTTGGAGTAAGCCCAGTATTACCCACAGCTCCATTCAAAGCGCCAAAGAACATAATAGTGTTAACTATAATTAGATTATTTTCCAGAGAGTTAGAAAGATTCATTGTAGAGCAGGGGTTTTCACAAGGAAACAGAAAGACTTACTTTATCAAATAACTCTGCACAAAATAATTTTGGAGCATTAACTCCCTTTTGTGCCTCGGCTTTAATTATTGTCTTTTTGGCTTGGTAATGCCTGGATTCCAATTATCACATTTTAACACCATAATAGATGACTCAACAGACAAATGGGGTTTCAGACTACAGAATTATCTTATCCCACTGCTACTCCAAACCTCCTGGGCCCACAGCACATATTGCAACTACTCTTGAAGACCACACATTACCTTCTCCATGGCCCAGTAGCATCAGATGCAGATTTCCTCCACAGAAATATTTCCTTTCCATGCCATGGCATCCTGGCCAGCACCTCTCAGAGGTCAGCATTTCACTCCTACCCTGGGCAAGGATGGCACAACACTCCTGCTAAACCAGTTCTCTCTCAGCACAGTGCTGCAGGTTTAAAAACATCTGAAGTCACATCACAAAGGTGCGTCTTCCTGACACAAAGCAGGCAGGCCATCACAAGAAATCATATCACCAATTTCATCAGTTATTTCTGAGCAAGCAGGTGATCATGGCTTAAATTCTTTTATTCCAGAAAGTCTCTGTGATTGTTTGTTGTGTTTCTCTACACCTGAGGCCTGTGTTCTAATGATGTTTTGTGGACAACTCATCTGGCATCTGGATCAGAGACTGAAGCCTCTATTGACCTGTTTGGTAGGAAGTCAGGGCTGATCATCATTGTATCTGACAAGGTTTAAGAAAACCCAGATAAACAGAAGCTGATAAACTGCTTGCTGTTATACACCTGGCACTTTTGGACTTACAGGATTTATAGTGGTTGTTTCATCTCCAGTTCTCTTGGAAATTAGAAGAAACTCAGGAAATCTTGAAATGTAAGATTGAACACAACTTCAGCATGAAGTTCAAGGACTCTGCACAGCTCAATGGCCATTTTGCTGTGGAAGCAAATCCCTTTTTTGTGAGTTATAATTATTTCCAGTCATAAGACCTTTTAATTTTCAAAAATTCCTAAGGTATGGTGTTAGCTATGGGAAACCCCATTACTGTGGTTCTGCACAGCTGGTCTGGAAAGCAAGAAATAAGCACTGATATGCTGCATCTCACACCCAGCTGGACATTGTAGCTGAATCAAATTCCTCAATATTGGCCTGGGTCCTCAAATAAATATCTGTTCAGTTCTGCTCTATCCCCATGTGTTTTAACTCTCCATGAACACTGAAAGGATCAAGCTCACACCTTAATGGCTTGCAGGGAGAGAATTTTAAGTGAGCAAACACTAGTTATTGAGCCTAAGAGTTGTGCATCCAACTAGGTGGCTCCTGAGGGTAATCACAGTGAAAAAAGGGAGAGGAAATTTCAAAATCTTTGTCAGACCAGAAGACAAAACTAAATCTAAATCAGGAATTAATTTGAGAAACTCATCAACCCTCTTGACCTCCAGCACAGATGAGTGTAGTCTTCCAGGGTCTCTGGGGAAAGGTTTCATGTGCCCACGTGGATTTGTGCATTCCTACTTGGCTGTCACTACCCCATCAACTACTAAAACACCTTTCAGTCCTCTCTGTTGAAATAGCTGAGGAAATTGGTGGCAAAACAAGTTAGCAACAGCCCCTGATTTGGAAAAGCTGTTCAATTGTCTCCATTGAGATATTTCACACCCCTCCCTAGAGCTGACATTGCTCAAAGCAGAGGAACCTGCCCGAGCCATGGGACCAGCACTGAGTGCTGCCTCATTGAATTACATGGGCAGCTTTACCTGTACCCCTGGCTGTTCCTGGAGGTCTTGCATTCACTATGGACAAAGCCCAAATCAGCTTGCCTTGCAGGACTTGTGTCCAAGCTTCTGTGGCTGCAGATATGTGAACAAATCTGCATCAGAGAGAGCTGAGAGCAGCAGGAACCGCAGTGATGCTACTGCTGGCAGTGAGCTGAATTTCATGCGTCAGCACTGGGAATTCACAGTAGCACTGGCGTGGAAATTGGATTAGTAACTTCAACTAAACAGAGCTTAAGCCATTATAAAGTCAGTGGGAGGTTCTGACTGACCTCAGTGGGCTTTGGATCAACTCCCAGGAAGAGTATGACCAAGCTAGAGAGTGTTGCTGCAACACGTTGTTCCTAGAAGGCTTCCTTGCCCACAACAGAAGTGTTTCTCGTGAACAGCTCTGTAATGGAGAGCCTGGGCTTCTGGGAGGATTGTCTGGCTGGTTTTTGAAGGCAGCTTCTTGAGCTGCTGCTCTTAAAAACAAGTGCCAGACAGGGAGCAGACAGTCTGGTCTAGTCCAATCTTCCTTTGACTGTGACCTGATCAACCCTAGGTGTTATTAATCACATTTTCTCACAGTTGTTTTCCCCCTCTTGAAGTCTCTAGATGGGGCCTCAAGAGAGTGGAGAGCTGGAGGGTTTTGGTGAGCACAAAGCAAATTCTCCTCTCTGCTTCTTCTACCCTTGCTGTCAAAGCAGACCATGATGCCACTTGAGATGAACAAATGAAAACTTGCCACCTAAACCTTTGGGCAACTTCTTTTTGGAAAAATAAATAAATACAGTGAATACATCAACTTGAACCCTGACTTTCATTTTCCAAACCTGTTAATTAACGAGGAGTAAAAATGTGTTTTACAGGCGCCAGAAACCCTCACTACTCACACTGTACAGAAAAGAAAGACATGGTCCAAAGCCTGCCATTAAATGTTTCTCATGATTGCTTGTTGTTAGAAGGGAGCTGCAGCTATGTTAATACAGTGTGCTCACTACAAAAAACCCTGTAATTGGGACAAGGCAGCCACAAAGCTCCCCGCAGCTGGCAGGAATTTTGACTGTTCTCTTCAGCTTTAATCATGGCTTTTAAAGCAGATCAGTAACAGCAACAATTAGCCTTTTAGATTGGTCTCAGAAATTACCATTTTTAAAATATGGTGACTCTGCAGGCACAAACCCAAAAGCTCTGAGCTCTGCATAAAACAAGCAGCCACAGACTCTGACTTGTTTGTCACTTGTTTGGTTGCTCCTTTGTTTCTGCAGAATTGTGGCTCTAAAAAGTAGATGGGAACTTGTACAGATTCTCAAGAGGAAATAACTTTAGCCACCTCCTTCTCCTCAATAAACCCACTCTTCGAGACAGCTTCTGCTCTGAAGGAGGGTCTGGTACTGCAGCTGTAAATGAGGAAAGAGAGGCATGGCCATGTGGTGACTGATGCCTGATAAAGTTGCTGGCTCTTACTCAGCAGAAAAACTTTGAATCTGACTTAGTAGGAAAGGACTGAAACGAAGCCATTCGGAATGGAGACATGAGAGAATAAAGAGGTGAAAGAAACAGGAAAATTTTCATTCCAGCAAAGGTCCCCGAAGATCCCCGTGGGGAGGATGTGGAAAGCAGAGTAGGAATAAGAGCAAGCACCTCATTAGAGCAGATGGTGGGGTGTGTTTTGCTGTTGAGAGGGAGTTACAGTGCACCTCCACTAACAGCAGCAGTCTCAGCCTGCCAAGGCTGGCAGGAGCTCGTATCTGCCTCTGCTAAGCCACTCAGAAGTCTCTGTCTGCACAGCAAGGTTACTTGGTGACCCTCACATCTTTAGTGAACCCTCTGTGTCAGCCACACAAGTCCTGGCATACAAAACTGGCTATCCCTATCTGAGATCTCTCACCCTACTCTGTGTGGGATTACAAACGCCTCATCCCTTCTTGGAGGGTTTGCCAGCACAGCAACACAAAGGAGCCTTTTCAAGTACAGATCTGGCCTTTGTGCCTCAGGGCTTAATTCTCTGATGCTGGGACTGCTTTGTACCACTCTGGCTTACAGAGCCTTTAAAGTACAAGTGTAAGTGCTCTTGGATGTATCTCGTGTCAGGTGGTAACAGGATGTTTCTTGCCTACCTCAAAGAGCGAGGGAGCGGTGTTATCAACCAACACTTCCAGCGGGCTTTGATTTCCCTCAGAAAAGCACTTTAACATTGACACTCCTGGCTCAGTCTTACAGAAGCGTGCTGCAAACCCCACACGTGATCTCCACAGCATTGCATCCCTGGCAGATTGGTGTGCCAGCTACTGGCCAACTTCTTTATTCCCAAAACTTCCTCACATGTCTCGCAAGCTGCGTGTGCCCCAGGCAGCAGAGGGCTTGGAAATGAAACATGAATCTCTGTGGCAGACAGGAGCAGCCCACAGTCTGCTCTGTGTTGCTCTACTTCTATGAAAACAATGAAAAGATGATGTTCCCTGAACCAGGTTTTCCAAGCAATGCAATTATAAAATGGCCAAATGATAAAATCCATACATGCAAGAAATACAGACAAAACCCACAGCCCACGCAGCATATCCATAAAGAATTCTGATATTTCTTTGCTTTGTTTCTGTCACAAAATCGGGAAATTTAGAAAATCTTCATTTTTCAACACCATAATTTGTCTTTCTCTATACTCACTATAGACCTAGGAAGAAAAGAGTCAAAGCCTGAGTTACAGGAGGCTTTTAAAGCAAAGGAAAATCAGCTTTATGGAGCAATCCTGCATGCTGAATAACATGTGGAGCTTAAGGCTGAGCCTTTCATCTCCATGGGCTGCAGGACATGTGGACAGCAGTGCAAAGTACCCACTATGTGCTTCAAGCCTGTCATTCACCACATCTGCTCAATCAAATGGCATTGAAAGGTGGAAATGCTGTTTTTGTCCATGATGGCTGATAATGGGTTTAACACCTCCCTGTTAAAGTGCAGCAGGAATTGGCAGGAATATAAACCTTATATTTCCTGAGGTCACACTTTGCTTTTAAAATGGGATTTTTTGCTGCTGTAAATAGGGTAAATGCTGAGCCAGGGCCATCATTAAGGTTTGCATGTTCTACACTGCCCATTACTACACTTGTCTACATCAAAATCTGCACATAGCAGACACAGCAGGAGTCTGATAAACCAAATGTTTTTTTCTGAATGCAGTTTAACATTGGGCTTTCAATTATTCCCCCTTTATGAAGTTAACCATTGAGGCAATGTGCATTAACAGTAAACCAAAAAGTACCTTCACCAAGGAGGATGTGGCAAGGACAAATGCTACTGGAATAACTGCAAATGATTCAAATTATAAATAGCAAAGCAAAGGGTAATGTGTTTATTTCAAAGGCTAGAATCAGCTGCATTTCCACCCCATAACTCTAAGGTGCCAGAAAGCATCTTTTTTTATGTATTTGTAATAATTTATACTAGGATGGAGCTCAAGCAAACGACTGAATGCTCATATTAGCCTTGCCCAGCTGACCCACCCCCTCCCTACTCACCAATTCCCAAACATCACATTTGAGGCACACATCCTCTTCACTGCTTTGTCTTCTCTCTACATCTTTCTCCACACCCCATGGTATATCCTAGTAATGCCAGCAAAAAGCACTAATGGGAGCATTTTTACAGCAAATTCAGGAACACTTGCCTGCAACAAGAGCAGAGCCTTATTCAGAGCTGTATGGCTCTCGTGGATGTGCTGCTGCTGAAAATGTATCAAGTGGGTGCTGTTGCCTTGATGTTCTCTTTTTATGCCATTCAGCAAAATGTGCTTATTTAGATTCAGAATTCCTGTCCTTGGGTAAATGAAAAGCTTTTTTCCCCATCCTTCCCATCCCAAAATGAAATGGAAAACATCTTAAAAAGTCGAATTTTTGAGCACATATTTTCAACCTGTTTTCAGGAATGAAATAATGTAGGTTGGTGCAACAACTGTCCTTGCTGGCTCACACAAGGTGAAGTTTTGTGTCTTGTTTAGGTAGGTTCTGTTTCTCTGTGTTGCACAGAGGATATGTGGCTCTCAGAGCACAGAGGTTGTGGTGTTTGGAGGGAAATTATGTCCTTTAGATCATCAAGACCTCCTAAGTCTGTTTCTTTATCATGATTCAGATTTTGTACACAATCCTTGCCTAAACTTTGCGAAGTTCTCTTTCCAGAAAACCCTTTTTTCCCTAGAAATAACTGATTAAAAATTTAACATCTTGTGAAAAATTCAAGAAAAACTGTTCCTTGTAATTAAAATTTTAATTGATATCTGCTTGAATAAGTTATCCGATTCATTACTGAAATTCTATTCTTACTAAGCTTTTTTATTAAAAAAAAATGCAGAGTTTCATTAAAAGAAATGTGACAGGTCTGAATGTCTTCAAATGAAAATTATTTTGCATAATGAATTGTGTGGCATTCAAGCCAACCTCATTGTCTGCTCTTGTATCTGATAATGCCACGTGGTACAGACAGCCTCTCACATCTATAGAAATGTAATATTTGACACCACTATTCTTAAAAATTGCTCTATTAGCATGTAATTTCACTGAGTTTCACGAGGTTTTGGGATGGGGCTTATGGAATTGCCCAAGGGGATGTTATGCATGATACCAACAAATCAGCCAACCTGCCCACAGCTTTAACTTCTTGCAGAGAGGAATACTTGGTGATAATGTCAACTCTGAAGGAAAATCTAGCAAAATTTTCCTCATCTGAATGTGGAAGCCACTTTGTTAACAGAGAGAATTTAACTTGCTGCTTGAATGGAGGAAAATGTTTCATAAATATAGTTTGGAAAAAAGACAATTGCCTGTTTCTGCCTAAGATGGTCTATAACTTCCAGACAGTGTCCTGCTAATTGCAAAAAACCTGACACATTCAAGTCATAAATCAGCATTTCTCAAGGCAGCCAAAATAGCCTTTAAAATTCATTGGGGTAAGACTCCTTTACTGCAATGCTGAAACCACAGTTTCTCAACAGCAGCTCCCTACTCAATCCAAGTATCTCTGCCAAGAGCTGGGGCAGAAAAGAGGGAAATTATGAAAGAAAACTTTGCTGAAAATTATATGCAAAATGATTTTAAGTTCTCTCATTTCAAGTGTCTTTTGCCTCCACCACATCTCACAGTAACTCTTTCAGGAGGGTGGGTGGTGCTGATCAACCCTGACTCACTCCTTGTTCAGGCAATCTCCCAAGGGCAGCTTTCCCCACCAGGAGATGGGGGAGACCTTTAGGATTTCACACAATTTGCTTGAAGCCACAAGCAGGACTTGACCACAAAGCAATTTGCAGTAGATAGTTCTCTTTTTGGGGATCTTCCTCTCTACCAGGTTTTCCCAGATTCTGTCTGTCCCATCTCTGATTTGATTTATATCCCTTTTTCTTTCCTTAGTCAGCCTCTCCCTCCTGCACATCATCTCCCTGCAACATCACCCTGGTCAGGAGGAAAAAGTGATTATCCCGTGGCTCCTGCTGATCCTCACACCCCATCTCTTGAAAGGTTTTTTAGAGTAATGATTTCCAGCCTTCCTGAAACTGAGTAAAAATTAACATTTAAAAACCCCAGGATCTGTGTTCTGTTGATCTGACCCCAGGCAAAACACAGCTCTGGCTGGGGCTGTTTTACATCTAATCACAGCAGAAGAACAGCTCCCACCCGCCCTTATTTGTAGTTTTTTATCTCACTGTCCAGCTAAGTCAATCAATTACTGCAAACTGTGCTGTGCTGCAGGGTAAAGGAGAATAGAGAAATATTCAGCCAAACTGTACAAATGTTCCTCCTACTGGTTTGTGTCTGTGTTGGAGCAGCAGCCCAGCCCCTGCTTGCCAGGTAATGCCACTGGTCTTTGACAAGACTCTTGCAGCTCTTCCAATTTCAGGGGGGAAAAACGTAACAAGAGCCATCATTCACCTCAGGAAGCATCCATGGAATAATTACCCCCTCCAAAACAATTATATCTGCAAAATGCTCCTTTTCCTCAGAGGGAAAATCCTCGTGGAGACTGTTCCCAATTAAGGTTAATATATGCTTCCATTTCTTCAGAAAAAGGGTTGTTCTGGTCCCCACTGGAACCACTGGGAAACTTTAATGGTCTTTGAACCAAGCCCAGTGACAATGTGTCTTCATTAGTGCAGGGAGTGCTCCCTTGCTTCAGGTTTGTCTGAGGTTTGGATGCTTATCCATCACACTGTGGCATGCTGGGGACAAGAAATTGGACATAAACTTACAGGAAGAACTGAGATTTCCTACAACTTGGCTGCCCCTCATGCCTGATTCAAGGGCTGCACAGAGGATGGATGGTATTTTCAGTAACATTTGTTGTGGTGACACTCTTGGGACCAGTCCCTGCCTCCAGCTTCAGCACAGCTGGGAAATCACAAAATCATGGAGTGGTTTGTGTTGGAAGAGACATTAAAGCTCATCTCAGTCCAACCCCCTGCCATGGGCAGGAACACCTTCCCAGGCTGCTCCAGTGGGGCTGGGCAGCTCAGCACTGGTTCTGGACATACTCCAGTGTCCCCAGCTGTAACTGGTGACCTCAGGGCCATCACTGGAGGAGCACATTCTCCTGAGTCATTTGCACACTGAAGAGTCCTCAGTTTTGGGGGCTGGAAGCTGCCAAGGGAAGGTTAGAAAATGAATAATTATGCAGCAATCTTTCTTGCTTTATACCTCTGCAAAAGAGCTTTGGAGTAATTTCTGTGTCAATTGCCCCACAACAATTACATCTAAGGTTCCTGGGAGGAGCAGGGATATTTTTTAATGGAATTATTGTTTAATTTCAGTGCCATACTAAGCAAACAAACTGCCAGACTGCTACCCTGGAGCCCTCTGCAGAGTCACTCTTACCAAATGCCTGGAAAAGTTGAAGACAAATTCCCTCTGACTTTCATGGGCTCTTTTATCACCTCGTTCATGCCTTCATCAGTCTGCTTATGTTTTCCTGTATATGCCATTACTTTTTACAACAAAGAGGGTGCAGTTGTTAATATTGATCACCATTCTTCTTTCCCTCACACACAAACTGACTTCTCTCCCTCTCCCTTTCATCATACACTTGTCAATCTTTACTCTTACCCTGGTTTAGGTATTGTATAAGCTTTTCTTTCTCTTATCCCACTGCTATTCAGTAAATGACTCCTCTAGATTGAATCTGTGCTACAAAATCTCTGCAATGTGCTGCTTACCTGAAGTTCCCTCTGACTCTCCCAGTGTTGTGGTTTCCAAAGCTTTACTTTCTTGCCATGGCTGTCTGTGCAGCATTTCACACTGTTCCCTTACAGGATTGCTTTTCTCAGCTCCTCCAGCAGTGCAGGGTTTCCTTCCAAAATATCTGTGATTCTTCTTGGCATCCAGGTGCCTGTAGCACCCCGGAATGAATGGGGGAAAATAAGTCAGTCGTGAGCCACAGACAGATGAAGGGACTGTGCCAACCTTTAAATCACCAGAGCATCTAAATGTTTGTTAAAAGCAATAATAAACACCCTCTCATCAAATGCAGTACTCAAAAAACTATTGGATTTTAATCAAATGAGAACAAAGGCAGCACACAATGGCTCCCATTCATCTCGAGGCATCTTAATTCTGGCTCCAAATATTGCTGAAAGTGAGATGAATGGGAACTACTGGCACCACTGGCAGAGTCAGCTCTTGGCTCCTGATCACTCTTAAAGCAGCTCAGACTCTAAAGCCCACCCATCACGGGGTTTTAAGGGAAAGCCTGTGCCTTGCAGTAATAGAGACTTTAACTTCTTGTATAAATATGTAGAATTGAGCCCCCATCTTCCTCCAACAGTCTTAAAAACTGTTTTGACATGTGCCTCTGTCCAATATTCTATAATACCTACCTGGCATGGGAGCCAGAATGATCAGCCAGGTGGTGTTCCCAGGGCAAGGCTCATCCCCTGCTCTCCACTTGTGCTGGGTTTTACACTGGGTCTCTTTGCAGTCAGACTAGAGGAACATGGTAGGACCCTTCCAAGTGTATTGCTTCCATTCCATTCCATTCCATTCCATTCCATTCCATTCCATTCCATGCTGATAAATAAGGAGCTGCAACAATTTCTACACAAAACATTGCAGCTGACCCTGAACGCTCATCCCAGACACATCTCACGCTTCAAGAACACTCTTACCTCCAGATCCAGCTCTGCTGACTTTAACAGGTCTGGGCTCTGGGTCTGCAGCCTGCTCTGAAATACACTTGGGAAGTGGAGGGACATTTGCAGTTTAGGATCCAGGTGAAATAAGCTGAAGAGCAACCAGGCAAAAGTAAGGCTGAAGCTGCTTGGACCAAACTGTGGATCAGCACAAGAAGGATCCCCCTGAGCATCCCATCCCTACCAGGATAGGATCCCACCAGCACCATCAGCTGTCTGAGGAGTCATTTCCAAAACCACTGAGTTTCTCTGTGCTCAAATGAAAGCAATACTTGTAGTCTATAAACCAGCAGCTGGATTTTATGGTATCTATATTGCTCATCAAGCTCCTGAACTCTGTGAGGAGTATGAGAAACACATGTGAGAGTTGCTTGTGAATATAGAATGGAATTGTTCCTTGCTGGGCAGCAGAGCTGCTTATCAAATAAATGAATAAAACAAAGTATTCCTTCTTAACATGGGACTTATATCTTTAATAAATATCAGCCTCATGTTCTCATGAGAATCTTATTATACAACTCCCTTCACTGGTTCATGTAGTAATACCATTTTGTATTAAGCTGGTACATAATTGATGATATGGAAGTGTTTTCATATAACAACTCCTTCACTGCATAATATAACCCACTTATCATATTTTCAGCTCAAAATTCAGAAAGTTCATGGATGCATTATACACTAAAATGAACACATTAACTGTATAAAAGTACACTATATCATTTGCAAATTGCATGCAAACCAAAGTAAATATACAGTGCTAAATGCTGACTTTGATATAGTTCATGTTGAAAGGCATAAATCAGCTAATAGAAAAAAAAAAAATTTGAGCTCAGTGGAATGGAAAAATCCCCTGCAGGAAGCAAGACCCCACCTAGTGATTTGGGTGCAACCTGTGTCCTATATGGCTGTGATTAACACATATGTTACCCATTCAGAGACAGGACTTTCCCCCAGAAAAACAGTCCTGTCTCTCAGTACCACTCAGCAGAAGCAGGTGAAATCCCTGAAGAGATTTGACTTCCAGGTTGAGGGCATTTTTGTTTTGTTTTGTATTCTTTGGTCTGCCTTTTCTTAACAGGATTCAGCAATACTTCAGTATCTAATATGGTAAAATTACCTAAGGCTCAGGAGGTTGCTCTGTTTCATAAAAGCTATTTAAAACTAAGCCCAGGAAGACAGAGAAGGAAACTTTCCTGCCAAACAGCACACCAGGGCAGTGACAGCACAGACCAACAGTCCCTGTATTGACTTACAAGGTTTTCATCCTGTGGAGCTCATTTTACAGATGCTCTGGCAAAACCATTAATACTGGAGAGCTCTCTGGAATAAGTTCACTGATAAAAAGGATGATGGTTTGCAGGAGGAACACGTGTCCACTTCAGCCACATGCAAACAGAGGGAGAGTTCATTTCTGTGCTGCTGCTGCTGTGTCCCAGCCAAGCAAAGGGACCCTGTGAGATGCCAGTACCTGTCATGGACTTGTGCCAGCACAGGATTGGCTCTGAGCTTTCAGGTGCTGTTCAATCCCCTGTTATCTCCACAGGGGGGAATGGCTTTAAACTGAAAGAGAACACGTTTAGATTGGATCTTGGGAATAAATTCTTCACGGTGGGGGTGAGGAGGCCCTGGCACAGGGTGCCCAGAGAAGCTGTGGCCACCCCATTCCTGGAAGTGTCCAAGGCCAGGTTGGATGGAGTTTGGAGCAACCTGGGATAGTGGAAACTGTCCCTGCCCATGGCAGGGGGTGGAACAGGATTGTCTTTAAGATCTCTTCCAACTTAAACCTTTCTATGAATCTGTGTTGCACCATTAAAAATGAGACAGCACTGAACCTCCTGGCTCTTCCCCCTCCACCACAGCACTGACTCATCACTTCTCTGCTGTCAGAAATGGTGCTCAAGACTCTGGCTTCCCTTCCCTGCTCCCTTGGGCAGGTGGCAAGCGACACTCCCTGACCTTTTAACTCCCTCCCCTCAAAATGACCTCTCAGTTCCCCACCCCGTGGCTCCTCTGGGCAGTAAAACAAACCTTGCTCCAGTGACAGCGTGATCCATTATTAATCCAGCATCACCATGTCTGGGACTTTGAGTCCAAGGCAGAAATAAAAAGACAGCAGCACAGGCAGACTGGGAGTGCAATCAGAACAGCAGCTGTAATTTAATAGAGCTACCTGGAGTAATGCCATAATCTCAAACAGCCTTCAGAAGTTGTTCAGAGAGAGATTCCCTAAATCCTCAAATCAGCTACAAATATATAGTTGCATTACTACCATGGATTTAAATTACTTTGAAGTCAATAGAGAGATTCTATGGATTTTTTTTTACAGGCTTATGTGGTATTTACATATATATATACACGTAGAAATACATACATACATGCATACATACATATATATATATATAAATCTCCCTAGTGGTTTAATCTGGAACAAGAGTCCCAGAGGAACTTGTAGCTGAGACCCTAAGGAAAGGCACAGTCAAAAAGCTCTCTGTCTGTAGGGTTTTATTATAATATCTTTTGAACATAGTTTTTATTCCATTAACCACCATCTTTCTTTCCTTTTGTCAAGGCAAGAGTCGTCTCTATTCTGTAATGTAGACATCACTATCTCAGAGTATGTTCCCAAGGAGGCCAATTTAAAGACTGACAAGAAAATAACCCATTCCATTTGGACAGAGAGAAAATTATATTTTTTTCCAGCTGGAAAGTAAAAAAAAAATTCTGCCGTGTAATCTTAATCAAGTTTGCTGGACAAGTTGGGGAAAGATTGAGGTTTTGCCAAAATGAGGATCAAAATGATGGGGAAAGGTAACTGAGTTTTATTTGCTTGTGTCATTGCAGTAATTTCCCCAAACCCCTGGTGTTCCCTTGGTGCAGAAGCAAGGCCAGTTGGGTGCTTACATGACCTGCACAGATTCACCCACATCCCCACTGCCACCGAAGCTGGGCTGAGTCACCCATTCATTTTTCATCCCTGCTTTTCTCATGCCCACCTCGCTCCCTTTCTGCCCCCATTCCCATGGTCTCCCATTCCGCAATCCCCTCCTCTTCCACCTTATATTGAGCATTGCCCCTCCTCCTGCCTTTTCTCAGCTCCTGCTGCAGGGGCTGAAGGGTGGCAGCAGGTCAGGGCAGCTCCAGCATCACCCACAGGTCTGGTCCTGACAGCCAAAAACTCCATCGAGCAGGAGCACTGGAGATGCCAAAAGACAGAGGGCTGGAGGAAGCTTCTGCTGGAGGGCTCCACAGACAAAGGGAAGCGAGGCAAGAGATAAGGTAAAAATAAACACAGATGTGCTTTGGAGGGCACAGATCAGAGCAGAAATCGCTGACATTTTAACTGATGTCTGTGAAAGCATTTCCAAACCAGACAGCAACTTGCTGTGGAAGGGGGAAATGCTCCAATGAGGAAAAATCCTTTTCTTAATTCAGGAAAAAGGAAGGTGCTATTAAACACTTTTGTTTCATGCTGATTTGGGGATGGGGGATTAAAAGTCAATTAAAAGCCTGGTTTGCAGGCTGAGGGCTGTTTCTCACCTCAGTGGTCCTGCCAGTTGGGAAGCAAATCTTTTCATACAGGTCCAGGATGGGCTTAGCACACCAAGTGAGTGCTGCTCACTCTCAGCAGTAGCCAAAAATCCCATGGGAAGCCACAGCACCAGCATGGACTGGGTCTGCCATCACTGCAGCATCTCAAAAAGCTCTGCCTGGAAATCACACAAGGTTTAACACCCAGAACCAGGCACCACTGCCATACAAACACAGGGAAAGGTTAATACAAAAATTAGCTGAAAACCCAAGTGTATTTCTTTAACCAATTAATTTAAAGTTTTGCTCTATATTTCTTTGTTTCAAACCAGAAGAGGAAAAAAAGCCCAACAAAAAAATCAAACAACAGAAAGTGCAAATGCAGACCAAGAACAAAAGGCTGTGAGGTGTGTGTCTAGTGGATGGATAAAGCGTGAGTAAGGAGCAAGGAACCTCAAGCTTCTTTAAATGTCTTTCTATTGCTAATTAAAACACTGTGCAGAATTTCCCATGGGAAGACTCATGGAAATTGAGCCTCGTGGCACAATTCTGATAGAGGGGTAGGATATAACTGCCTCCCTCTCAGACAAAATCCTCTCCCACTCTTCTTTCCACCATCCTGTCTCAGCACATCTTCCCACACCCCTCACCACACTGTCCACACATTCAGTGAAGAAATGTTTCCTAATATCCAATCCTAATCTCCTCTGCCATAACTTGAGGCCATTTCTTCTTATCCTATCACTTGCTCCTAGGAGAAGAAACTGCCCCCACCCTGCTACAATCTTCTTTTGGAGAGGGAGAAGGTCTTCCCTGAGTCTCCTTTTCTCCAAGATTAACTCCCCCAGCTCACTCAGCTGATTCCCATAAGACTTTGCAGAGCAGTTTGTCCCAGGAGGTCAGGAGCGTGGGGCACCTTTGCAATCCTCTCTCTGCTCCCAAAACCCTGACCCAGTGCAGCCCCCCTGACACAGATCCTCTCCCAATCTTCTCCCCCCACAGCTCTGCTCCCCACCAGTTTCAATGCACAAATCCCAACCTCTGCACTTGCTGGAATAATCTTGTGTCGTGTTCACAGAGATCAGACAGGATTTATTTCTAGATGAAACCCGGCTGATAAAATAAAGCAAGTTATTAATCCACTCAGACCAGCCATCTAACACCCAAAGCCTGTTACTCTTGCTGGCTTGAAGGAGATATTTGATTGAATCAAGAGGGTTTTTTAGCTCTGTCTTCTTGTTTGAGTTAGAAGCTGCTTAAAAATGTGCAGCAGGGTTTTGTGCCCCTGCATGCACCACCCCACTGTTGGCTCTTTGTTTCTGGTGACTGAACCTGTGAACTGAGTCTTTGCTGTAAGAACAGGAACAAAAGTCAGGATTCAAGTTCCCTCTGCTACACTTTCATTGAGTACCAAGATCCCAGGACTAGAAATAAAGCCAGTCCTGATTAACCATGTAATTTTTTTTTTGTCTTGAATATTCATTAAACATCTCTTCCTTTCTTGCTATGAGCTCAGTTTCCCTTCCTCTCCCTGGTTATGGCTCACCAGCTCTCACTCTTCCCCTCTCCCAAGCTGATATCCCCCCCTATCTCTCTCCATTTCCCCATCATTCAGCTTTCCTCTCATGGGACAGCCTTCCCCTGTTCCTGGGATCTTGGCACATCCCCACACCCTTGCCACAGTCCCTACAGGCTGGGTAGGATGCAACACAACACCCTTCAACATTTTCTGGTCATGAAAAAGCTGCACCTGAAGAATTTGGGGGGGGGTACAGGATGCTTTGAATATTGGTGTAGCTTCTAGCACTCGTGGTTTTGTACCTCTGTGCTGAAAAACTCTGATTTCTCCATAGGAGTGGTTTAGATCTGTCAAAACTCTGTGTTCAGCTGCTGGTTTAACCAGCAGGGATTGGATTTTCTCTCGTTTTCTGTCAGAGGGTTTGATGAGAGAACTGGTATCAAGAGGATCAGCCAGAGAGTGATGATAATGCTTTTAGCATCTGAGCCAAAGCCCACTGCCTTCAGTGAAAGCCTTTTCATTGACTTCAGTGGGGTTTGATCAGCCCTGTGGCTCACACAGGACTGGGCAGGCTTTGCTTTGAACACAGCTTCAGTATCAGACACCAAAGTTTCCAAAGGCCACCATGTGGCCCGGTCACAGAAGTTTGAGAACAGGCAGGGCAGCAAGGGAGAAAATAATTATTCTTTTACCCTCTGCTTTCTGTTCCTTAAACTCCTTTCTCACGCCTCTCCCCATATATTTCTTTTTCAAGTATTCCCCAACATCTCCTAAAGCATCCAAAAAGAAAAAAAGACATCGACTCATTTTTAACACAGAGAGATGTAAAACCCAAAAGATTTCGTGTAAATAAACAAATAAACATGAGGGGAGTGAAGAAAGTAAACACCAAAAAAAGATGATTAAATGCTTTGAGAGGCTGACAGGAAGGCATTAGTTTAACTCCTCTCCTGCACAGCCTGAAATCTGCTAAACGCAGGGAACGCAATTCTCCCCGTCTCTGCTCATTGCATTATGCATAAACTCTGCTGCCCGGGGAGACGAGCAGATCTTGACACGCTGTGACAAGCTGCCAAAGTTGCTGCAAACAGGAGGTTCCTGAGCAGCCTCACTAAACGAGGACAGCCCACACGTGCTCCTAATGAAGCTTTGTGATCTGCCTCCCTGGCACCCGCACCAGGCACTCCAGGAACCAGGGAACAAATGGAGCTGGAAACGCCTGGCAATGGGAGCAGCACTGGAGCAATGGATGTGAACTTCCACACCTCCCAACTGCCATTGTTGCTGCTTTAAATCACAAATCAAATGAGCAGGTTTGAGCCTGCGCCCGTGACCATCCAAGGATTTAAACTCATTAAGATGCTGTTTGACTCCACCTATTTTTGGGGGTTGAGACCACAGTCTCATTTCTCTCTTAGGTTTTCTGCCTCGTTACACACTCAAAACTGAAGGCTCATTAGCAGCTTGCATAAAATGCAGGAGGGATGAGGGAAGGTGTGACAGAGACAGGTGGCTGTCACAAGGGAATGTCTCTTCCCATAAATGCTGTGTCCATTCACAGGCTCCAGGAAACCTTGTCCCTAAGAAAGAAAATAAATGCCAACTGCAAAGCACGTGGTGTGTGCTCTGCTCCCCTGCAGCAGCTTCCCCTTTGCACCCCCAGTTAATTACAGCTTTGAGGAACAGCAGCCTGCAATCAAGGACGTGCAAACTCATTTCTCTTTAAATGAAACCTGGCTAACGGTTGAGCTTTACTGGAACAATTTTCAAACAAACAAGCTCTGAAACTTCAAAAGGAATCTTAAACTCCATTAAATAATACAGTTCCTTCACAGGAATTTCTCCTGGGAGGGGATGTCTTCGATTCAAGTGCCATGTTATGACAAGCATGACAGACTTGATAGCGATCTGTTCCAACTCATGACATTGCTTAAATTAGGTTAGATAGAATCTGCACAGGCTTTCAAAGGAAAGCTCCTCTGGGTGAAAGCACTATTATTTTTGTTAATGGCAGTGAATTATGATTTTCTTCTCCTAGGAGTCATAAACTATGTTGCTACACAGTACTACATCATGTAATGTATGTAATACATGATTCCTTAGTAGGGGTGGAAACTGTTATATTTGCATACATTAGGCTCAGAGTTGTAATCAGAATGTGCTTTCCCTCTTCCTTCATTGAATATTTATGGATTTCTTTCCCACTTCCCCCTCTGCTGCACGTGTCTCTCCTTGACCTGGTGTCTTGCTCCATCTCATTCAAACTGTGGAAGGGCACAGGCTCGTGGCACGCTCCTGTTGCTCAGCAAACACCGAGTGCCTGGCTGGCTTTCAGGCTGCTCTGAGCCTTACTCACTGCCAGGCACATGAGCCACAGCCTCAGCCATGTGGAAAGGCAGATGGAGGGAGAAAGCAGCCCCACTCCATCGCTGTGGGCTCAGGAGCACATCAGGCCAGACAGCTGCTGATGGCACCAAGGATGCCTCCAGGTAGACAAGGGGATTTTAAGGTTGTGGCAACACCTGAGCGAACCTGAAAACACCACAGGCAGCAGATGACAGGGTAGAAAGGCACAGGGTGATACCTTCAGTGCTGTGCCTCTGTTTCCAGTACATTCCATGCAGTTGTTTCCAAGGGCTCACATATCTAAAGGTGCTCTTGTGCTCCTGAGTCACTGAGGCTTTACTCAGAAATCCTATTTAGCAACCCACCAAGCAAACCCATGCTTGTATCCTTCCACACCTTTGATAGTTCACATCTCAAATTTTAAAAAGAGTCATTCAAGTGCAAACACAAATGATAGACTTACAGGATTTGTTCTGAGCTCACATGAACATGCCTGTTTTCCCATCAATACAAAGCAAGGCAGGGGTCTGACACCCATTTGTAATTTGCAGAGGGGCTGGAGGCCACCTGAGCAACCTGCACAAAGGGAAGCAGCAGGTGCACTGGTTTTGATGCCACACATAAGCACAGAAACAAAGCAGCAAAGCTGGAAGGCTGTGAGAAAGATCAAGAAGCAGAAGAAATTCAAATTGCTTTTGGATGCTATAAAACAAGAAGTATATAAAGTTCTAAGAAAAACTCTTGGATCTCAAGTATGCAAACCCACCCTTGGTCCGTTTTGCTAAACACAGCGTGTGCAACTTGTGTAACAGCACATCTCCAGTCTCCCCTCCAGATAAGGTTTGTGCAGGTGCCCTGAGGTTAGGGACAAAATGAGAAGTGGGTGAGACATCCCCCTCTGGCTCCTGGAGTCCTGCTGGAGCACTCAGACACTGACAAAGGTGGTCGATTAGGGACGTGCTCCTGAGCACATTGGTGCTGATCAAAACAGAGCAGAGCTCCTTGATGTCCATCATGCTGGCAGGGCTCAGCCAGGTTAAGAGGAGGTTTCACATCCATGTGTCAAAAGCCCACAGTAATAACAGGCTGCACACTCAGAACTGAGTTATTGCCCCTGCAGGGAGGTTAGAGAGAAACCAAGAGCATTCCTTACCGACTCAAACCAATTTAAGCTCAGGTTGCCAGAGTGACACGCTGTTATTTCTTAGCTGAGAGATCATTCAAGGCAAAGTTGGAGCCTGCAGGCAGCCTGTGGGCAGCCCAGCTCACAGCCAGGGGCAGGGGCTCCTGCGTGAGGCTGCAGAGCTGGGAGCACTGTGGGTTACAGGCCACTGCCACCGAAAGGACACACAAAGATCTCTGTGCTGCCACAGAGAAATATTCTCTGCCTCAGAACAGATTTATGGCTGGGCTGCCAGGGAAGAGATGCCTTTAATGAAAAGAGAGGGTTGTTGCAGAGTGAGATTCCTGAGTGTGTGCAGAGGAGGTGGCAGTACAGGGTACTCCAAGGGTTTTAATACAGGACCAAAGATGTACTTACAGCTAAAAGATGTCTAGGTGCCTAAAAATGCAGAGAAACATATGGGACCAGATCCCTGGGGAAGAAAGCTTTTCCTGGGAAAGCCTTCCTAGAATTTCCAAGTCCTCCCAGTCAAGGGAAATGCAATGACAGGAGCATGGCACCTCTCTGCTTCTTAAAAATGCAGAAATAGCTCCACAGAACTGATTTTTGTGCCGAAGCACAGTTGCAAAACTAAAAGGAGAAAACAAATTTTAAGTGGGACATTGCAATTCCTGTGTCATTGGGACAGGCACAAAGCAAAGAGTGTCAGGTGGTTTTACTTCCTACATTTGAATTTGTGAAAAGTTGATAGTAAAAAAAAAATAAGAAAAGCATCTTGAAATGACTTTGGGCTCTTTCTTCCCACAAGATACACTAGTCACAATTATCTAATAATTATGTTACAGTCGTTTGGCATCCTGGGAAGGACAGACACTGACACTCTGCTGCTGCACTCATCCTGGGAAATCATTCAAACAAGGAAGGAACATGCTCTAAAACACTGTCCAAACTCACAGTCCCTAAAGCTGGAGGAATCAAACACCACTGAACAGACACAAGTCCTGAGTTCCCATCCAGCTCAGGACAAATGCCCCTACAGTCCCATTGTATGGAGGAATTGCTATTGTATTGGATCATGGTTTTTCAGCCATTAGCCAGCAGACTGCAGCGCTGTTAATCTAAGATCTTTATGAAACCAACATTATTTTCAAAGAGAACTCTGTATTTATGACTGATAAGTGTTATTTGATCATTTTTGTGAAATTAAATTTAAGTTCATACTGCATGTTCTCCAAACTACTCTATAAAATTACACTTAAAGCAAAAGTTATATAAATCATAGACAAACTGATACAGTCCTTATCTCTTAAAAGTACTGCATGGGTATTCTTTAACCATGATATATGCAAACAAAATGCAAATTAAATAGCAGTGGGTGTGGTATACATGCAAATTTCAAACCCTCCCCAGTCCCAATTTCCCCTTCATGAACTGCCTACAGCTATAACTCAGAATTTATGAGCCTCTCAACTTCTAATGCAATCTCTGTCATGGGAATGAGGCAAAAAGAATGGAAAATGATACAAAGTCAACCTGCTGCCTTAGGCCCTGTCCCTACCCAGGGGTTTGGCCACTCAAGGCTTGAAGATGGCCAAGCAAGGGAAGGTGTGGGATTCCTGAAAAACCTCGTGTCCAGTGGGCTCCTGAAGCTTCCTGTGTAACCCAGCAGGGAGCGAGACCTTGAGGGCTGCAATTCACACATGGGAAACACCATGGACAAAGAGCTGCCCGGCTGCTCCTTGCAGCAGCTCATGGGGACAAGTGACCAAGAGAAAGCCCTGCAGCTGCTGTGCCCCTCATCCCTCTCATTTCCATCACATATATCTCACTTTCCCACAGCACAAATTGCTTTCATCAGCATCTCCCCACGGTTTCAGTGCAATCTGTCTCCTTGTTTTCCAGCAATAATGTGAAATGACAAATTCCATGAAGAACTCTATCACACCTCTACCTAGAGGGGATATTTTTTTATGTTTCTAAGGCCTAAGTGCCTGAATTTAATTTTTATAAAAACAGAGGCCAGGTGTTTGGACAGAAAATATTCCCTGTTTCAAACCAAATTAATATTTTGGAGAGTCTTCACTCCTGAGGTGAGAACTGGCAGTAGAAATGACCTGTGCTTGGGGCACATAGGTCACTATTTTTCCGGAGGAAACGTGAAAATCATCATTTTGGCTGACCTACCTGCCACTGACACAGGACATCATCAACTCATCCAGCACTGAAGGAGAAATGCCAACAGCTTGAGTTGAGCCCTGTGCTTCAAATCCAGCCTCCCCCACACCGGTCCCAGAGGGAAATTTTCCATATGCTGGACTGTCAAAGCATTACAAGCATTCTCCTCCATCTCTCCTCATACTTGAAGGCCCCCCTGCCTCTGATTCCCTTTAAAATTCTCTTTTCAAGCATTTATTTGAGCCTTCTCTCAAAGGCTGTGGGGACTCTCACCCTGTGACAGCCTCACTGTGCTTTTCTCAAGAGCCTTCCAGTGGCTTCGTTTCCCTCCAGGGCCCTCACCAGGGAACCAAAGCATCACATTTAGTTTCAAGAGACTCAGTAACAGAGGATCTGTCTGCCAAACCTGGCAGACTCAGACTTAACAGAGTTTTCCTTCACAGTTTCAAAAGCAATAGGATAAAGCAGCCCCAGAGTCTCTCCTTCACTTTTCTCCTTTCTAACTCACACACTACAGAAGGAAGTTGGTTATTTTTCACTTCTTTATTGGACTCACAGCATTTGTCACCAAGACCTTCCCCTCAGGATAAACCTAAATGCACACCTAAAGGATAGAAATGAAGGTTTTTCCTCATCCCACTGATAGAGGATTTGGAGAGGGAACAGAGCAAAACACACAAGACAGGTCTGTAAGTCTGTCCAGTTCAGTTCCAGGACTCCCAGCTATATCTCACCATTCACAGCCCTGGCCTCTGAGTGAATTTGCTGAATGTTACTACATTTTCTGCTTTTATTACATCTTCACAAGACACACAGCTTTCACAGCCACGTAGAAAGGAAACTTAATACATAGAGCAGACGCAGGCTCAAAGAACAGAGGATTAAATAATTAATTTTGGTTCTGAGACAGCAGCTCAAAGAGGCACAAATGAGAGACTACTTTTTAGTTCAAACTCAGTGAAGGCAAACTCTATGTTCCTGGAGACTGGGAAGGTTGCCTTTTCCCCTGTGAACACCTTTTGGAGATAGCACAGTTTCTCTGAGTCCACAGCAGCCTGAAAATTTCTGCATGAGAACAAGGTATTTGAAGAGGGAATCAAGGAAAAATGCAGCTTTGAGCGCAACGTGCTTGAAGCCCCATCCACTGCAAATAGAACACCCTAATTTGTGACTGCAAACCTGGGAGTAACACGATGATCAAAGGCAGTGTCTGATAGTGTAGTGCTTGTGACTTGTTCTTGTCTGTTCTGTTCCCACCTAATTATCCCTTCCTGAAGTGAATGGAAAATAGTTTAATCTGTTTTTACAAAGCTCGTTCCATCAAATTAGTGAGTGAGTTACATGGTACAGCTACTGCTGGTAAAACCTACACCTAGGAACAACTGAAGACAGAAAAAACATCTCTCAGTGCCTTGTTTTTTTATTTGACAAATTTAACTGGCTCTTACAAGGGAAGGCAGGAAAAAAAGTCTGCAGGAAAAAGCTCAGCAAACACCACCTTCCTCTGACACAGAGGTACCAGGATGGTGGTGCACATTTAACACACTGACTCCGTTATCCCTACTGATAGAAACAAACAAACCAAAAACCCACAGATCCTTTTTCTCTCCCCAGTCCTCTCTCTGCCCACAGGAACACAGGTTTTCCAGCACTGATGGTTAAATCCACCCAGGCTGCTGTCCTAGGGGATGCTGTCCTCAGCCCTTCCAGCACTTCATAAGGAATGCTCACTCATACCAGGGATTGCACAGCTCTGGTGAGAATCACACAGCTTCCCAAGGATGGAGAAAGCAAGCAGCATTTGGATTAGCAGAGTTATCCAGCATTCAGGAGTGTCTTAGCCTATCCTTACCCTTGGAAGGAACAGCTCCTACCCAAGGCATGGTCTCAGAGCATGAGCAGCTCCACTCTTTGGGGGCTCTCATTAGCAGTCAGCACTTACTTTATCAGCTGCTGTTAGGCTGCACCTGTGCTTTGGTCTCCTGAGTCTGTCAAAGCAATAATCCACTTGACATCTCCTCAGTCTGCTGTACATTTTATGGTTTTATAGCTTATTCCTCTGTAACATCACTGTGTATGTGCACTTCGGGTGGGCTGACCTTGAGAGGCAAAAGCTACTGTTAGATAACTACAGCCATAAATCCAGCTCAGCCTCGTGTCCTGCTGATCCCTCTCCATGCTGAGCCCAGCCCAGGTCTGACTGAAACTCCTGGGAAACCCCTGGCACCAGACATATTCCTCTTTATCCTGTCTTCATGCTCCTCTGACCGAGTAAGCTGTGGTGTTACTAAGCTTCCCATATAAAAACAATCCTTCCTTATTTGGATATAAATTTAAAGCAGTGAATTAGGTAATTATGGAAGACAGAGCCACAAGGGGACAGAAAAGGTTACCAGCCTGTTCCCCCAATCCCAACAGAGAACCATATCTACTTAAACTATTCATGAAAGGTCTTCTTTAAGCTCTTCTGAGAGTTTCCAGGGGTGAACCCTGCTGCGTTTGTATTTAGACACAATTTTTTAATTATTCAGATGGTTTAGTCCTTGCAAAGGTTTTCACATCAATTCCAGGTCTACAGAGTGAATCAAATCAAAGATCATTATTTTTTGGGGGGGTGTCAAGGGGTGGTGTTTGCTTTAAACTGGTGCAGAAAATACACAAGACACTGTGAAAACAAGCTGAGAGTCTTTGTCTGCACTTTTCAGTCTGAAAAGATTCCAAACCATACAGTGCAAAACACATGAAGTTGGAAAGTAACCTATGGGGAGAAATAATGAATAAAACAATTTGATGCCTTTCCAATCTGACAAAACAAAGAAACATTCTGAGCAGCAGTTCTGAGGGATAAAAAAAATCATCCAGCTTTTCATTATAGGTGTTAATTTATGCTTTACATATTTTAAAAAACATTGAATTTTTAACTTGGAAAGCTGCTATTGCATCTCACTCTGAGTGACACTTGGGCAATACACAGAGAAGCCCTGGTAAATCCAAGCACTGAGGATGGTGCATTTGCAGTTGGTAATTCAGCAAGGGATGGGGCTTTGCTGAATAATTGTTTTTCCTAACCACAGATGGCCATCTCCTTCCACCCACAGCTCTGGCCTTGGTGACATCCATGGGAGGAAGGCCTTTGTACCCAGTGGAGGAACAAATACAAATCTCCTTGCACAAGGTCCAGTGGAACAGAGAGAAACCAATCCCATCAAGGCTCAGGAAATAAAAACCACCAGGATGAAGTTGCTGTGATAGCAGTGCCCTAAACCTTCTCAAACTGCATAAAATATTTCTTCCAACTTCACCATTTGTTGAATCAGTTCTGAAGACAGTTGCTCATTCTGCAACACCATTAAACAGAAAAGGGGAAATCCTGACACTGTCAGGAGAGTGCAAGATCGGATGCCAATAAAACAAGTCAGACTAGGCAGGATTTCAATTTGGCTGCTGTATTTAGTCATGGCTGCCTCAACTGAGCCATGACTCGATGCTTTAGACTCTTGAAAAGACACCTCTCTCACCTTTGCTCCTTCTCATCAAAAAGTCTAGGATACATTCCACACTCTAGGATATATTTTAGTACACATCAGACAAATGAAGAGGAGGGGTTAACTGTTCCTCAATCTCAGATGCAGAAAGCATCCCTGCATTGAATAATCAGAATTAAAAATAAAAGCATGAAAAAAACCCCCATACAGCAAGAAAAGAAGAAGATCAGCAGCATGTTCTCCTCCAAAATGAAAGACTTCTGACTCTCCCAAAGAAATTATAGATCAGCTGCCTACCACCACATGGAAACTTTATATAAAGACATTCAACTATCAGGTTACTATCTGGATTTTCTTACGAGGTTAACGTATTTTGCATCATATTTTCAATAAAAAATCTGAAATCTTGTATTCTGGAAGCACTAGGAGTCTCACAGTGTTGGAATTATTACCAACTAATGAGAGCAGAGATCAGAGGTTAAACTACACACCACCACAGCTGAGAACAACTGAAACTGCTTTGCCTTTCAAAGAAGCTTCACCTTGTCCTAAGTGAGCAAACCAGTCAGAAAAATAATCATTGTGTGTTATCTTCTACTGTTTAGATGCCCTCACTCTGCCCATTCCCTTCATCCCTACCAAGAAGGTCACTCCATGAATCTGTAAGCCAGCAAAACAAAAAGTCTTGAAGAAGTGTCTACTTATTAATCAAGTACATATGGCTCTCTCTGGAAAAGAAACTTTCCCCTACAACCAAACTGATGTCGGTGTTTCTCTGTTCCAGCTAAATTAATGGGGTTTTTTTCAAAAAAAAAAAAAAAAAAGCCAGGATTCAAAATAAATATTCAATAAATTAAGTCTTCAGAGCCCTTTTTTTCCATGATAAATAAGTTCTTCAACCTTTTCAAAAGCTGATCCTTGACCTTGAAGATCCTGACACATGTTCTCCTCTTGACACCTCCCTGCTCCCCGCCAGCTGTCTCACTGTGGCCAGCATCCTGCACAGAACAGGGGTGCAGCCCCTGGAAGAGCACAGAGAGCTCTGCTGACACCCAGTTCTTGTGGTCACCACCTCCCTCCCACTCCTAGATCAGTCTGCAACCCTTGATACAAAAATTGAAGAAACCATTAATAACAGTAAGTACCAGAAGAGAACAATTCAACCCCACCATAGCTGCTGTCACTGGTGTCCAGCAAACCAAAGGCAGGCTCTCTTCTGCCATCCTTGAACAGCCCATAGACATCCACGTAACCCTTCTTGCTCTCTTTAATTAGGAAGGATGGTTGGGAGAGGTGGAGAAGGTGCTGCAGGCTTGGTTACCAGCAGCCTGCAGATGACAGTGCCCTCATGCTCCATGGATGCCACCAGAGACACTCACAGCATGCCACAACACCTCCAGGAGCACAGCTCTTGGAGAGGAGCAGATGGCTTGAACTGCATCCAAGAAGGCTGAAGTGAATGAATCCAAGCACAGCCAAAATGCAGGATGAGGGGAAGGATTTCTTTGAACATCATCTCCCCCTCTGTGGAAAAGCACGCTGCTCACATTTGTCAGGGCTGTGCCTTGGGTCTGACACCTTGCAAAGTCTGGCTGCTTAGGTGGCATCAGCAATCCACGAATTTGTCACCTCTGGGCTGGATTATAACAACCCAATGTGCTTTGAAACTCAGTGTGGAAACTGTACACCAGCTCCAGCTGGTTGGGAATGGGGAGCAACTGCTTATTCCATGGCTCATGTTGCCAAGGGCATATCTGGTTTGTGCTCAAGTCTTTCCCATGGCTCCCAGCCAGTATCTGATGCCAGCTTAAGGCCTCACTCCTATTTTTCAAAGCAATTAGTATCTCCACTTCCAACCACATCAAAGCCTGAATTCTCAGCCATGAACCCCCATGGCATCTGTGAGCCTTTGAGAGGTCTTAAAGCTCAGAACAAAGCTTCTAGGGGAGCTGTGAAGTAAATAAGGTGGGTTTTATCAATAGCTGTGGAATATTTTTCTAGTGGATATCAGGCAAACCCAGACTCTGGTACACTTCAGGCATATTTCTTTGAGGTGGATTTGCTTCCTGACCTAAATGCAAAACTCAGATAACAGTTTCAGGCCAAAACTCTTCCCAAAGCCCTCATCATATCAAATGTCACAAGTTTCTACTCCCATTTGAAAGAACTGGAAGAGGCCCTACAAAATCCATCTGTCCCCACTGCCACTGACCTTGCCCACGTTGTAGAGATGATCCAGCAGGTTAATCCCCTTAGAGAAAGTACAGAAAAGCAAAAGCAGAAAGAATGTGCTGAATGCTTCAATCCATCCTCGACTTTTTTTTTGGATACAGATCATACCAGAGAGGAAGTTAGAAATTTTTTTCATTTGGTATACACCTACCTTCTCACATCTGGCAGTTTTGCATCTTCACCTGATGAATTCTTTTGTTCATTCCTCTTACAAGTTACAAGTAGATTTGGAAGGTTTGTTATTTACTCCTCCAGGTTAAGCACCTTGACAAGGATCCAGGGTGATGTTATCCTACCTAGCACACCAGCCTGCAGGAAGAGTGATTTGTGTCCAATATCACCTAGTGGCATTACCAGGTTTATTTCCTTTGAAAGCTTGGTTTTCCAGTTCTTCATAATTTTACGAATTACAAAGGGACATTCTTTTGCAGATGGATGGGATTTTATACACAATATGTGTGTGAAGCAGAATTTAAAATGCAGTTTCTTCAGGAACTGTAATTTTTCCACATGGCTGTTTTCACTCAATAATTCTCCTGCTGTTTTTCCCCCCTTCCTAGTGCACCCCTCTCCTCTTGAACTTTCTCAGCATCAAGTGCTGTTAGTGGTAGATGTGATTATCTTGCTGTTCCCACCAACATCCGTGACATCTCTTGTTAAAATCAAACCTAGAGTAGCACAGGCAACCCTTCACATTCATCATATTCTGCCCTTCCTCAGACAAGATTAAAGACCTTTCAGTAATTAAAGATGGAAGGGTGTCATTGAAAGGTGCAGGGCAGCAGGGGAAGGTGGATTATCCAAGCGACACATCCGTGAGTCTCTTGTCTCTTCTGACCCCTTGTTCCGAAGGCCACTGTTTGTAAATCAAGATTAATGAGGAGAACAGCACTTAAGTGCACCTGATCATAAATCTGGGAGAGTTAGTACACTCTCTGACAAGATTAATATATTTTATATCTGACACTGTCTGTGAAATTCTCTGTGTTCAATTTATTACCGTCTCAGACCTGAAAGTGGAGCACGGATTTCCTTGAAGAGCAAATTTCACTTTTTGCAGAGCGCTTCATTTGCAACTCTATATCCATTTTCATTCCTCTGGAGGTTATTTTCATTGTGAAATAAACTTTTAATAAAATTCCAGTATAATTATGCATAAACCAACATATTGGCAAAAAGCCACAGTAGAGTGTTGTTGGTTAGATCATTAAAACAATTTGGGAAATTTTTGAGGAAACATCAGAAAGTGCCATTTCACCTAATTCAAAACATTGCAAATGAAGGATTGTTGAAAAATTTGTTAGTTGGGGAGAAAAACCTGTAACTAAGCTACTTTTTAATACACTTTTTTACTTGAAACAGACTGAATTTCACATAGATCTGCCTTCTTCCTTTGAAATTTATAACGATCAGCAAATAGTTCATTTACATTTTTAGAAGTCTGAATTCAAACTGCAGTAATTGCAATTCACTGAAACAGGTTCTTTCAACTAAGCCAGTTCCTTCCTTTAAATTCCCTCAGCTGATGAATAAGAATGGTTGAGATTTTGGGTTTCTGTCTTAATTTGAGACAAAAGCATTTTTCAAATCTTGAAACTCTCAGCAGTTAGGAAAACAATTCCCACAGTGCCATAACAGCCACAAGAACTCTATGAAAAATTGTGGCAGGTATTTGGATGTCAACAAGTTCTTGAGCACAGTCAGTGAACATGGTGATGAACAGTTCTTCAAGTTCTCTTTGGTGGGCTGGACACACCTGGGATCAGCATCAGGCATTGCAGAGAGAATTATTTAGTGCAAGGCTACACCAGCCACAATGACAGCACGATATAACAAGTAACAAGCAAAGGTAATGCTACCCAACTCATCCCATGTGGCTGAAATACAATGGAGCAAGGAGAAATGGGATTCAGTCCAAGTGAAGGAACTCCTCACTGAGTGCTTCCTCCCAGAGCTGCCCTGTGGTCCTAGTGAGTGACCCCCAGGCACGATGGGCTGGTGGCCATCTCTTCCCATGGCCATCCCTCCTCCCAGAGCTGTACTCACATAACCATGTGTGCCAGAAAAACACCTCCTGTCCCCTTCTGAATCAAAACCAGAGCTAGAAAGTAACCAGAGCCCCCAGTTTTATTCCTCTGGAGGGCAACCTATGGACACAGACCATCCATCTTTAAGATGCTCCTCCAATTCATGCACAGCTCCCGTGGCCTCCAGGCTGACACAGGCCATGGGAAGCACACACATGACAAAAGGCAATTCCCTCCCAAGGCTCATCCCTGTTCACAGCTCCTGTTTTTACCCAATTTGATTCTCCTTTGCACAGAGCCCCTGCTCTCACCAGTTCTGCCCTCTGACACCACATTCCTAAAGCTGGCACCCCACAAAAACTTTGTTCCTTATTATGTTTCTTGCTCTTCAGTGCCACTGTCACCTCCTCCCACCACACCATATGTTCCTCATCTCTTCCCTGCTGAGCAGTCTCTGATCTCTGAAATGTGACAGTTGAAGTGACCTCCCCCTCCTGGTCCCCAGCTCTGTCTCAACAGAAGTCAGGGACTGCAGTTGGCAAACTCTGCTCTCCTCAGGAACACACCTGCCAACAAGGGTAAAAGCACATCCTCATTCCACCCTTAATCAGCTCTCTCCTGATGCTGTGGGGGTTTTGGGGACACAGAGGTCTCCTGTTATTTGGCTATAGAGTGCTCAAGCAGGTCTTCTAACCTGGTTGAGGTCACTGGGTGCTTCACAACACAGAATCTGCTCCCCATATTACTACAGACTATCCATTTCTAGAGCCTTTTTGTCACATTTTTCTCACCAGCACCACAGAAGAGATTCTGCTGTAATGAGAACTCTCAAAGAGATTCTCAGGACACAAGGTCAGAAGCTCACCCATAAACAAACCAGTTACTCCTGTTCGTGCTCCAGCTCTGCAGCCAGGACTAAAACAAAGCAAAGTTCTCTAATCTTCCACAGTGTAAAACACCCAGTAATCAGAGGCTTATTAGCAGATAATGATTTACTTTCTACCCACCAGTTATTTGCAAAGATCACCCACTCTCCCCGTCTGAAGCATCATCAGGGTTTCTCCAAAAGTCTACTCCATTTATCATTAGGGGGATTTACACTGTAAACAGGACAGCTGCATTACTAAGTCTAATTATACCCTGAGAAGACAAAGCACCGTGTGCCCACACATTGCACTGGAATTAGAAGTCCAGGTAGAACAGCAGAGAGGCTTTTAATTAAACAAAGTCAGTTACCTTTCACAGAAAGCCTGGGATTTAATTTAAGCACACACACAGGAAGAACAGCAGGTCAAGCACCTTCCCCATCTTGTGAACCTCAGGCCTGGTGATTGCCACACATGACACAATCACTTCTTCCCACCTGCCTCACATTTCTCTTTAGGAGTATTTCATTCTTTTATTGGCTTTCTTTCCTTTAATTAGGAGTAAGGAAAAGGTTGCAATGACTTCATAGCATGTCAGATTTAATCTGCATAAGACCCCGCCACACGTTGGGGGGATGTGTGGCAGGAGTTTTTAATAAAGGATTACAGAATGCACCTGCTGTGGCTGAAATATTGTGAGCTTTTTCGAAGCTCTGGGAGGCCTGCATTAGGTCAGCCTTGGCTTGAACATTTATTACTTATCAACCTTTGGCATTGGGATGGAGTCTGGAACGTGGTGATGATGTCAGCTGATTTAAATTGCCAAAAAAAGTGATCAGGTAGTTTGCACAAAACCAGAGAAGTGTTTGTCTTAATGGCTGTTGCAAAGATGGGCAGGATTCCTCTGCCCCAGACAATGTTGGGTTTTTTTGCTCCCAAATGTCATCAGATAATGACTTTTATGCCAACAAGTTAATTGCAAAAGCAAAGCAATGAAAATATATACTGAACCATAGCCACGTATTTTCTACGTTTGCTACCAATTTAATGTAATGAACAGAGAGTTTTGTGAAGGGAGATTGCAGATGCCATGGAAAATAAATGCTGTTTCTGAGTGAAACCATCACCCAGCCAAATGAGCTGCCAGCTCTCCCCTTTGCCTGCACCTCTTGCACTGTTCATTGCTTCCATCTTTCACTGGGTTTGGGACACGGGGTCAGCCACTTTCTCCATGTGAAGGAGCTCAGCCCAGAGCTCCCCAGGACACACCTTTGGCCATTTGGGGTGGATTTGGGAAAAACATCCTCGCTCCAAGCAGCTGAAGCAGCTCCACATTGCTCAGGCAGGTCCAGGATTACTGGGGCAGACAGAGGCAGCACCTGTCCACTCTTTTATGTGTTTGAGAAGCCTCCTGCTCACACTTCCTTTCCATTTTCTGGTGTGGAGGTGATTTGTACTTAGAAAAGCTCACTGCAGACCAGCTGCTCACTGCTGGCATGTGCAGCTGCACTGCCTGGTTCAGCAGCTCTGACAGAGCCAGGAACGAGCAATTGCACATCCCACTCCACCAGGGCTCCAGAACTGGACCAAGCACACTGGGAAACAACCCCCTTTGGAGTGTTAGGTGTCTCCTTTGGAATAAATCACTTGTCAGCTCATTGCTCACAGCTGCCAGCGTGCACCAGACTATTTAGTGACTATTTACTGCACCCAAGCCCTGTGCTTCTAATGGCTCACAATAGAAGTGAGAGACGTCTGAAAATACACGAAGCACTGACAAGTGCTAATGGGGGCTGCTCTCCTGCTTTAAAGCAATTCTGTTAACACATTATGCTGCAGCTGAGGGTAATTATTTCCAAGGGAAATGGCTCACCATGACCCATGATAAGCTCTCATAATGGCGATTAAACCCACATGTGGCTGATATACATAAGACATTAACTGAAGTTTGAGGATTTATTAAGATCTGCAGAGACATCTCCAGGGCCACAGAAGACAGTCTCCTTGGGCTGCAGGAACGAAATAGAAAGTAAGAAAAGTTCTTGTTGGCTTATAAAGCTGAATAAATTAATTTTAGTTTTTTAGTGATACTCTCAATTATAAAGGAACACCTCTGCAAATGTAACATTTTATTTAGTAAGCACATGAAAATGCAAGGGCTGTTACTCATAATATGTAATAAAATATTACATTTTACCTTCAGCTAACGCTACTTTAACCTACATGATTGAAGGGTATTCAAGAAGTGTTTGGATAACACTCTCAGGCACATGGTGTCATTTCTGGGGCTGTCCTGTACAGGACCAGCAGCTGGACTTTGATGATCCTTGTGGGCCTCCTCCAACTCAGGTTATTCTATGATTCTACCACCAAATATCAAGGTAGTATAGAAAAAAGAGAGAGGGGATTTAAAAAGTGTTTACATTCCACTGTTTCTCATCTAGCCTTGTCTTTCTCTCCCTTCCTGCAACCTGATGGCAGCACAGCATTGTGCATTCAATCCTCCCCTGCCACACAAATAAGCAGAATACTGATAAATGGGATTGTCCTTGTTCCTCTGCAGCACCTGACTGGCTAAGTCAGTGCTGGAGAGGGATAAAAGCCAGCAGCTGATTCCTCTGCCACTGGAAAATCTCCACCTGTCTCCCTCCTGACACTGGCTCTCCATTACCTGCCAGTCATGCTTTCATTTACCACTGATGCAAATCCATCCCAGCAGGGGCTGAAAACAGGGCCAACAGCAAAGGTGATAGTGCAAGTTCTGCCTCAGAGTGTAACAGCCTTCCCTGTTGCACAAAGGAAACCCTTCCTGGGGGTTCCACAGTGGCCTTTCATGAGCTCCACCACCACAGAGAGCTGAGAGGGTGTCAGTGAGCTCCCAGCCTCCCCCACCTCTCAGGATGGCTCTCCTAGCTGCAGCTACAGAGCAGTTGGCAAACCTTTAGCCCTTTATGGGAAACCATTCTGCAGCACCTGTCTCTAAAAACCAAATGCTCCTATGAAGAGTCAGCACCTGTCTGTAAGAACCAAATGCTCTTCTGAAGAGTTTCCCCGGCTGCACAATGCTGTGAACGTTCCTGAAGAACAAATTGTGCTGTTTTGAAAGGATAAACGACTCTCATCTCATTCTGTCCATGCAAGAGCAGTGCAGGAGGCTTTAATGACTGTCTCTCCATTGCCTTTTGAATATGTGTTTATGCACAGTTTGGATGGAAGGAAAAGGAGAACAGAAATGAGGAAAATTTAGATCTACATCTAGGGTTGAATGAGCATAGCAGCAGCTTTTACCATGCAGCCAAATTTTCCACTGCCTGCAAAGCCTCACAGTAGCTGCACACAGTCAATATTTGACAGACAAGTTGGCAAAGCTCTTACATCTCACATTACCTGCTTGCCACACAGCAGACTGGGTTGTAGGCAGCCAGGCTGGAGGAATCCACGTGGGGAAAACACCAGAGTCTGGCTTCTCCCTTGGAGCTGTGCCCTGGGGACAGGATGGGAACAGCCCTGGCTGCTTTGCTCTCACTGTCACAAGCAATAAATCAGAGAGGGATAGAATTGCATGCAGACATTGATGGAAAACCTTTGGGCTCCATCACTCATGCAGGATTTCAATGGATAAAGGTGCACACCAGGATTTCCACTGCATTTACCAGCCCATCTGCATTTATCCAACCAGCTTGGCACTGCCGGTGTGTCACAGCCTGCAGCTGGATCTCAAACACAATCTCCATGGCAGGAGAACAGCAGCACCAAATCCAGCACTCCTCTCAAGCTGTGACACTCTCTCCCAGCCTCGTGCTTGGCCACTCCCTGAAATCAGCTGAGAGCTGAACCCCATAGGTGCGGAACAGGACATTTATGAACTTGACAGGGAAAAAAAATTTAAAGGACTGACTTTGTCATTCATCAGATATTGATTTGTCCTAGATCTGAGGATACAAGGAATGACACTCCAGAACATAATGTGCAATGGGAAAAAGGATTAAAAAAGGAAATAGTTTATAATTTCACAGGCTATTTATTCATATATATATATATTTGAATAGCAGCTATATATAGAGAGGTATTTATCAAGCAGGGAGAACACACTTGCTAGGCTCAATAATGCCATTCCTTCATTAAAAACACCTCTAGAATCTTCAAAGCAATCCTTGAATTGAGACTCCCATAAGGAAAAAGAAAATATTGTTGGAGAATACAGAAAACATTCCTGCCTCTTTCAGCTTGTCTGGCAGAACATAATTCTGCACATCTATGGATCAGCAGATCAATGATCCAGGAACATAACTCTGTTGAAATATTCTTGATGTGGTGAGCATTAATGGCTCAGAATAGGCCTATAGGGTCTCACCCATCAGTGCACCTGCAGCAATTCAGAAAACTGTAGCATCTCTGAAACTGCCATCAGCCCATTAAACCCCAGGTCTACAGAAGTGCCTCCCTCTAAAGGAGGAGAAAATTCTGATTTGATTTGGCAGACTCAAATAGCCTCATCAGAGCTATTAACTAAAATACCTTCAAAGGTGCTTATGGGGGCTTTAGATCATGGTGAAAACCCCACACCTTTTGCATGCCATGTATCCAGAGCTCCAATGCATAAACCAAGATTCCATTTATGAATTTATGTCAACACACCACAGAAAAACCTCCCCACACAGCCCAGCCAGCCTTCCCCACCCATCAGGAACCTTCCCCAAAGAGAGGATGTCCAAAAGGGACTGGATTTGTGCCATCACTGCTCAAGGATACAAGGAGGAGAAGGCACAACATTTAGAGCTATACCCAATCCATATTTTAAAGGTTTCTCTGCAAAAATACTTACGGATATTTGAATAAAGCCTAAAATAAAGCCTCTAAAATAGAAACTAAAATATTGATACTTTAATCATAAATAAACATGTACCACAAATGCAGCTCTGTCAGAAGAGTCCTGAAAGGTATTATAAACAGCTCAAAAAATTTCTTCTTGCATTGAACTCCAACACTCCAGATCTGTTCGTTGTTAGGCTTAATTTTCAATCATGTGAAAAAAAAAGGTTTTGCTAAAAGAATGCAAATATCCCTGTGCTTCATAAAAGAAAGTTCCTTTTTTGACGTGATTACCCTAATCCAATTAAAAACTGTGCTTGTCACATCTTGGAAAATTAACTGTCTTCACACAGGGCAAATGCTATCATTTGGAGAGGTCACAATAAATTACTTATAAACAAGAAAACAAAATTAATTCCTGATCTAAGCACCAAATTCTTTACAGACCTAATTAATAAGCAAAAATCAGCATCCTGAAGTGACTCTGAGGTGCCTCCCCACTTGCAGAACAGAAATCTGTGTGTTTAAGGGAACAACTCAACACATTTGGGAAAGAGATGGAAAGCACCGAATGAATAATATAAAAGATGAGAGACAGGATTTTATGCAAATGCAATATGAATATCAATACACCCCAACACCAGAACAGTGAGTCAATCATTATTGTGGAAACTGGGGGATTGGCTTTGTTGTCATTCAATGCCAAAAATCAATGCTCAGCATCCTTTTCTCATGACACTGTTACAATTCATAAATTATTAACTGCAGTCTTTTGCAAAAAGTTTCTGTTTACAAGGTTACTCTGTAAGTTAAAATGTTTGTTTGCCCTCAGATCTCCACTGTAAAGCATCTGTGGCTAGATTTACATGATGAAGTTGATAGATTTGTATTTTGACAGTACATCTGTCATCCTCGCCTCACGTGTCAAGAGGTCAGGTGTGCACTTGGTGTTATCAGGTGGCTCATTAGTGTCCTGTGGGATGTGCTACCTTGTCTGCTCTGCTTTAAGTGACAAAAAACATTCTTTCCAGCCCTTGCTGCAGGAATTCACGTCCCCTCTGCAATTGTTTGTGTTTCCCTGCTGTCAGGAGATCGGGAAGGATTTTAGCACACAAACAGAGAGAATGTCTCTGGACACAGCAGTATGTGGGGGAAAAGCTCAGCCCTTCCTCACACACCCTGATCCATCTGAGGGTGCAGAGCACCCCCATGGCCTCTTCTTTACAAGGCCTGGAATACATATTTAGACACCCAGCACAGCCACATCACATCTTGCACCATCCCTGTGTAAAAAATGCACATTAACCAGAGCCAACAAGCCCCGAGCCCACTGCTAACCACGGGCAGGCACTTGTGCTCTCTGTAGGGGTAGGACCTAATCCTCAGGCTGTGAAAGCTGTGGGCTACTGCAGAATAGAGCAGTTTCCCTGTTCCTTTCCAAAGGCCCTGAAAAAGTTGTTGAAAGCAGCAGTACCTTCCTCTGCTCTTCCTGCAATATTCCTCATGGGTTTGCTAATGCCTCCTGCTGACTGCAGGCACATCTTCAAAAGGCAGCTCGAGAACATCACTGCATTCACCTGGAGCCGTGTGAACTCCTCAGCTCCAGGAGTTCCACAGGAATCCGAGTGACAGCAGAGTTTAGTCCTGTGAGTAGCAGAGCTGTTTTACCAAGCACCGATTTGATTTTGCTGGGAGTTAGAGTAATGCATTTCACATTGATTTTACCACTGTAGTAGATTACTTTGTGTGCTGCTTAATTTAAAGGGTAAGCAAACAGCTGACAATTTTGCCTGCAAATCACTTGTTCTAGTGAATTTTAAGCAATGGGCATATTTGTCAAAAAAATGGGAAGGAAAAAATTATCACGAGTCTGTAAAATGGAAAATCACCCAGTGCATGAGCTTGGATCTGCATAGTGCTGTACAGCAGTCAGACAGATTCTGTACCTAATTTTGTGTTGTCTTTTAGGCTATTTTTTCACTGCTGTAATATTCATCTCTTTATCACGGTAGCTCATGGACGGCATCGTAGATGATCCTTAAAGGTGCATGAAAATTATTTTGCAATTTATCATGGCTCTCTAAGGTCTCAGCCATGCAAAGGCCACAGGTTAACAGTCTTTGAAATATCCTGAATAATGCTTAGTATCAACAACATGAAGTATCTTGAGGTAAAGTTATCTTACCCATGTCACATTGTCGCTCTTCTTGCTTGCTGCAGGGAGAATTTTTGGGGTTGGGTGAACTTTGTCCCTCACAGATTTCTTTTCATGTCTGAGCCAATCCTTCCCTCTACTCAGAAGACCCAGCAAGAAGTTTCCTGACTGGAAGTCATTTCTGTGAAAAACCTCTCTGATGATTCGATTTAAAAAAAAAAAAATTATAAAAAAATAACATCCACCTACAACCTTGAATTGCAAAGAGCACAAATCAGGATTCCATAGCCTAGAGCCATGAATGGGATCCCCAAACCTTCACCCAGTGAGGACAATAAAGAGCAGAGATGTTGAATTACTCCAATTTATACAGTTTTATGTAAATTCCTGTACCAGCCCATGCAGCCTCATGGCAGCATATATTGTTATTAAATGAAACACAACTCCAGTGTGCAAACAAAATTTTTGTGTTCCTATTTCTCTGCTAGAGGACTTCAATGCATAAATACCAAGCACATAAATAGGGTCAGTTCTGCAAAATTTCACTTACAAAGACAAAAAATTTTATACCCCAAAATGAAGAAGTCACTGCTAGTGCTGGATTATCCAGTGTCCCCAAATAACCCCTGTTTGGCAGATACAGTGCAGGTTATGGCTGAGACAGAAAACTGAGAGAGTTAAGAGGGCTTTAAAAGCTACAACCTTCACAGCAATTTTAGGTACCTCACTTTCCTTTATATCCACAAGGAAATACAGTACCTGCATTTCACTAAAGCCCAGGGTCTTGATAAGATCACTGCTTGACCACTTGTGATCTGATCATGTTGTCAGATACCTTCCAAAATGAAAAACTTACATTGACTAAAAAAGATTTATAAATCTCAGAACTTCAGTCCCAGAGAGGTGTACAAAGACTGAAGGTACAATTGTTTTTTCTCTGTATGGAATGGGACTGAGGAGTGAAAACAGAGCTGATTTTCCACTTAAGTCTCCCTCACATCTGCATCTTTTACAAGCCATTACATCTCAAAGGACTTGAAAGATATATTAATTTCCAGGACCCATCCTGGGCTGGTAAAATGCAACAGTGGCTTTTCACAGGCTCGAGCCTCCACATTCAGTGCAGCCTGGAGTGATTTTTCTGGCAACATTTCACTGACTGTCATTTTGCATAAATGATTGTAATAACAATATGCTACCAATAAAACATGCTACCAAAAGTGCTCTTCTTTTGAGTGCATGTGATTTCTGTGTATTAATAGGAATGTCACACTCACACATAGAGCAGGGCAGAATGGCCCCTGAAGTGTTCTTACTCACTATTAATTTCTCCTGGTGGGTGACTTTGTCCTCATAACAATAATGAAGCTGTGGTACTTTATAAAATGCAAAAGGTCTCTTGAAGGTTGGTACAGGCTGTTGTTCTAATCCATTATATTTGTGAAATTTCATCCAAATTAGAAAAATCCGGTAACTGAGACACATTCATACAATGGAGTTCTAGACTCTAAAGCACAAGCTGGTAACTCTGCACAGGCACCTTTTTGTTTGTCTTTTTAAGGAACTTTAACAGCAAAACACACAAAGGAATTTGTTTGGAGATGTGCTGCTTATTCATTAAGCAAAATCATCATTTGGAAAATAAGCTCCAAGTTTTATCATTGTTTAGTTAATCCTGCCCTTGCAAATGGGATTCTGGCTTCTCAACTAAGCTCTAAGGTAACTGAATTGAAAGACAGTACATACTTCATATTTTCAGGTGAAAGATTCTCATTTCCAGGCAGTAAGAATCCCTGCAGCCTTAACCTTCAAAAAACCACCCTCCTGAACATAACCAATATATTCCAAATTCCAAGGTGAGCAGATCCATTCTGAGTTTGTCCAGAGTTATTACCCCAGTGCATTGCTGAGAGACACTGTGCTGCAAAAAGCAGTCCTTTAAATGACATTACTACAGTTTAGAGGTACTAATTTATCCCAAATGTTTGTTTCAGGATCATCTCTATCTCAATAGATAGAGAAGCATCTATTGTTATAACAGAAGTCTTAACTGTTCTCTTACCTCAGGGTTTTTTCAGTCTGCAAGCAAACTGTGAGTCTTCAAAGCCATTTTCTATTGTTGTAGGTTTGTTATAAACTAACCCTTGAGAAAATTTACAGCAAGTGTAAAAAATTTATTCACTCTCTTTAGATCCAGAATTGAACAAAAATCCTTGAAGATAACTGACTTAGAGGTAAATTGAAAACAGAAAAAATCTGTTGTGAATTTAACAGAGTTGCAGGATGCAAGGAAAACCTTGAAGGGAGTTATATTATGATAGTTTAATTTCTAGGTAAATAAAATGCCATATATCTAGTTTGATCTATATATCCAAGCATTTCTTTTGATAACACTGATATTTCCTTATCTAACTGGAAAAGACAAGGATGGTGGTAGGGAAATGGCTGAGGAGTGAACAGTGGCATTTCCTGCTCAAAGTGAGACAGGATGGAGCTCCTCACCCATCAGTCCTGGCAGTGTTCAACACTCCAGAAAACCAGCAATGGCAGATGCCAAATAAAACACATAACTCTGGCAATCTGTGTTCAAAAAATACTCACCAAAACTGCAAGGTTTGCAAAGAGGGCTACAAAGACAGGCAGAGGGGAGAAAAAAAAGGACATGAAGAAGTCACAGTTATTTTATGCCTACTGAAATGTCAGCTGGATGAAAGGAAAGGCATCAGGGTCGTCCTGATGAGGGACAAAAAGAACGGAGTCAAGAAAAAAGGTATGGGTATAATCAGGACATGAATCAGTTCAGCTTGGATATTAATATATCATCAGAGAAGTGAGTGTCTGCAATAATCTTTGTTTGAAATTGCATGGAGAGACATTGCCGCTTTTAGAGCAAGGGGATTATTCCCTGAACCAGGACAGGACAGTGTCTGTCCAAACAAAACCCTGGGCATGATGACCCACAGGATTTAACCCCTGGGATGCAGGCTGAGGTTGCTGAGAGCTGGTGAGGATTGCTGCTTACAAAAACTGCTCTTCTGGAACCAGTAGTTAAACTGTTCCAGAGAGAACACACCAAGGACCTGAGGCACTGATCTCTGCCACTAACAGGGCTGCTGGCAAAGCCTTGAATTCTGCTGGCTCTCAGCAGAAGGGCAGTGCTGGTGTCAGGTCCAGACAACAGCACAGGAAGCAGCAGCAATCCTCCAAAGAAGGAGGCAGCCACACATCACAGCATTTGTGCAATGAGTCAGAAAAGGCTGGAAATCGACCCAAGATCCTCTGGATCAAAGCTTCTTTGGGAATATAAAATCTCTGTCATGGGCTGGGCTTCTAGGAAGGGAAGTCATTCATTTGGGCTGTATTTCACAACCTCATACTATCAAATTTACGTCGTAGTTTCCCCCCTTCCTCAGTGACAGCAAAGGCACCTTCCAGGGGCTATTTCAGGGCATGTGACATACTGCACCTCTTTGAGGTAGTAGATATTGGTTTTGTTCCCAATTCCACCACAAATCCAGTGTATGACCACTGGAAAGTAACTTATTTTCTTTGTATTTAGCTTTAAAAAACCCAACTTTTCTCTAAAACTCTTTTTTCCCCCACCAAGAACATCTCAGCTATGGCTTTAACTAAGCATTGCCATAGAGCATTAACCAAAATAAATAAATAAGTTCTAGTTGCAGGTCAACACTGTACAAATGGCAAATGAAAAGGATCTTCCCTGGTGACACCATGAATAGATATGCAGAGAAACAGTAGAAATAGTAAAGGTAATTTTAAAATTTAATCAGAAAATCAAAACAATGGAAAAATATTGGGAATGTAGAGCTCATTAGGGCAAGCAGAGTCTGTTCAGCTGTCCAAGCACAGAGCAGAAAATCTCGTTTGCTTATCACTGAGTACAATGACCACTATGATCCCAGCTGTAATCAAATACATCATTGAAAGTGACCTAAACCAAGGAAATCAGAACCAAAAAACACAGGGCCAGATTTTTCCACTACTGACTGGTGGAATTAACTGGTGAATGCTCCCACTGACTCCAGCAAACCAGAAGTTTGTGACCCTGAACAGCTTCCCACCCCTGATGGGATCTATCCCATACACCAGAAAGCTTATGTACAATGACCTACATTAGTACAAGACACCTTTTTTATTTTCCACCTTTCTGTCTATATAAAAACTGGATGTGCATTGTTACCCCAATATTTACGTAAAGCATAACAATGACTTCAGTCTCTGGGTCAGCAGCAGTTCATCTGCACCACTGAATTTCAGTCTGATGCCATGTCAGGGGGAACAGACTGGCTACAGCTTCACCTCTAGCCTCTATTCTATATATGAAGACTGATGACAAAAAACTCTAACAGGCAAATAAGAGAAAGAGCATGAAATGCATCTACAATAATAGGGAACAATTATGTGTCTCAAAATGTAACCACTTGGAAATTCAGTCTGTCAAGGAACTGGACATTTAATTATTATAATCATTCTAAACAAGAACTAATTGAAACTGAAGATTCACTTTTATCTAGAATTTTGCTTATGAATTTTAAATATGTTACCTATTAGGATATAAGCAAAGCTATGAAAATCCAAACAAATTACTCCCTTTCCAGTAAGCCTTCCTTATGCAGTACAAGCCTGCTCTCCTTTTTTTTTTTTTTTGAGGCATCTCAATGAATATTTCTAGCTAATGGCTAAATTCTTTTCCATATCTAGATTCAAAGAGGCAAGGAATATGTATACTTTGCTATTCCCCTAGAGAATGGATTTATTTTAGGGCAAGAAAAACTATGCCTGCTTTCAAATTTTATCTCTTCCTCATGCTTTCCTGCCATCACTTATGAATGTAAAAGTTAAACTACCTAGAACTATCTAAGGAAATAAATCTAATTGCACAGCTATAACCAAAGTTTGCCCTACAATAATTGCTACTAATTCTATAAGTTCCATCTTTTCACCTTCATACTACCTTGATAGGTACTAAATTACAGTTGAAAATACACAAAGACATAATTTACTAACACGGTCCCGTCAATTCACTGGGATGAGCTTTGAATTTTATGTTGTACTGTATGCAAGAAACACCTCAGACAAATCCATAGATTCATATAGGTTGAAAAGACCTTAGAGATCATCTCTACCAGTTCTAAAGTCAGCATTTTCTTTCTATGATCCCCTAATTACATTCATGACCTCAACTCATTTAAAACAACTTTACATATCTTTGTGTCGTTAAGAAAGTCTTATCCATGGTGCACCACAAGAAGCTCAGGTGTGTTCTTCCACAAATTTCAGCCAGGTCTAAGATCCTTAGGAATCCAAGGTGCATTTCAGGCAGAATCAATCTCCTTGCTTTTCTTGTGAAATTATAACGTACCACTGAATAGCAAAATCCAGGTTCAGGAGCTGCAGCCACAATTGAAAGGAGAAGTGCTGTCCTTTTCCCCCAGCTCATTTTGCAAGTTCTCAGGATTAAGTCAATCACATCATGACAAAAAAGGGTCTCTGTGTAACAGCCAAGGGACAGTTCCACATGCCATAGTTCTGGGAGTGACCCTCAGGTTTAGCCTTTGCTACCGTGTTACCTGTAAAAGAGGAGGAAAGAGTTACCTGCACAGAATTGACCAAACAAAGATTATATCAGGTGCCTTGTGATTGCAAAGGAGCTGTGCACATGAATAGACAATGAATGAACTGGCCCCAGCCAACCTTTATACCACACAGAGAAGCAGAATCTCTATATAAATGTTAGTTACACTGTTATTTGATAGCATTGTGGGGGGATTTGCATATAAAGAAACGACAGTTCACCATTAAATTTGCCACTAACATGTCCTGGAAATCTCCTATTTTACTTTGCTTCCTGTCATTTCCAACACCAACCCTCCAGCACAAGTGTAGGATTTACATCCCAAAGGGCCACTCATGCAAACTGCTGCCCATTCCCAGTGGTCCATCCTATGGGAGGGAACCAGGGACCAGGCAGCACATGGGGGGAATAAATTGTTCTTGCAGCAGAAATCTCTCCCAGACAGCACAGCTCCCACAGGAGCCTGGAGGGGCTGCAGGGATGTGTTCAAGCCTTAATGCACACACAGAGCACAAACCCAGCAGCTCTGGCTGCACAGTGAGGAGGGTCCTGTTGGATTTCCTGTCCTGGAAATGGATGAGAACAGGCAGCCTGCGAGGAGGAGAGCTTTGTCAGCTCTGCTCTGCAGTGTCTACATGTGTCACAAAACTAAACAGACACTCAGCATAGAGAAGTTTTTATTTCCTTCCCTGAGGGAACTGATGGAAGATGCAAATTCCTCAGCTTTGCACATTTTAGCTGTCCCACTCAGCCACTAACTATTCATCTAAATACTGAGTAGTGTCAGCAGTCTCCTGTGCTTCAGATATTTTAGTTACACTATTTTTACTTATTTTCATGGAATGAAAAGATAGAGGACTTGAAGTTGATTAAATGGTATTTCTCTTTCAGTGCATTATTAACCTGTGAAAGCCACTGTCCCACGTAGCACTGATCCCAGGGTCTTAAAAAGCTTTAAGAATTGATTACAAATTTAAATGGTAATGAGATCATCTCTGGTGCATAACACAGGTAAAAAACTCATATGGAATGGATCTCAACTATTGTGTTTTAGACATAAGGCAACTATTAAATTGGAAAAAATTCACAGAAGTGTACACTTGCTGTAATTGTCCCCAAGGGTTTTGCTGTGTCTGATTTGGGCATCCCACTGCTGAACAGTTTGGGCTACTGGTCTGACAGTTCAAATAGTCCTCTTTGTGTAAAATTTAAATAATTCACTTAAGAAATATTTTGTTTATTGATGTGAGACAAATCTTTGGTTCATTTCCAAAATAAAAATAGAAGTTATGTCATACTTCCCTTTTCCCTGTGACAAAGGAAATTGTCTTCCCAATCTATTTTCCTTACAACTGATAATAGGAAGGAAGGGGCACCTGCATGAATCAGGATTTCACACCTCAGGCCATCATAAAAGTCTTTGTTCTGCCCCCCATCCCTCAAAGGTCTGCCAAGACATCAAGGACAATTAACCCTCACTCAAGGATAATTAACCTGAGTCACTCTTTTCCAATAAGATCCTTTTGGTATAAGTTGTCAGTTCTCTTCTGGTATGTCCAGACATGAAGTTGTCTTATACAATATCTAGAACTCCTAATTCACCAGCCTCACCCCTCAGTGTGATGCTACAATGCCACTCCTTAGCCACCAATGAGTAGCTAAAAATCAGTGCTGGGAAAAAACGGAAAGGCTGAGGGTAATCTTTATCTTGCAATGACTGAGTCCCAGTTATCCACATTGATTCCAGAGCTTGCAGGCCAAATTCCAGGTGTAGTGTCCACCAGGGGAGAACAGCAGGGCCCAGGCATGCTATAGACTATACCTTTGGCACTTGATAAATAACATTGGCCATAGAATCACAGAAAGGTTTGGATTGAAAAGGTTCTTGAAGGTCTTCTACTTCCAGCCCCTCTGCCATGGACAGGGATGCCACTTCCTCTGTGCCACTGTGCAATGTCTATAGACCATGAGGATCACACCACAGCCGCCCAAAACATCCAATTTCCTCTCATCCATCCAGAAATTAGTGCAGTTTTCACTCCTCAGAACAGCCATTACTAAGAACCATTTGGTGACAGTATTGCTGATTAACTCAGACTGTAACCTAATGAACACCATTCTCTCCCAGCTAGAAGAGGCTGTAAAGGGAAAAGCTGAGCATTTGTCTCTCCTTGCTGTTGCCTGCTAAAGACTCCTGGTTGATGATGTATTCAGACATGCAGTTTGCTGTGACTTGTTGAACTTCAAAGCACTGAGCTCATTTTAAATTGCCAAGCAGACAGAGGACATGATATTTTCTCTCCATTAGTTAAGAAATAAGATGGGATTGCAGAGGTTTGGTTTTTACAAGAAAATGAGACCAGTTCCAGGGTGGTCTGTAATTAGAAATATTCTGGACCAATCTGCTTTCCAGTGGTGCTCAGTGTGGCACAGTGGCATCAGTGCAGCTTCCCAGGCTGGTTCTTTCAAATGGTAAAAGGCTGCCCAGCACAGGAATCTGACTTTATGTGACACTGGTAAAGATCTTGGATCCCTGTACTCAGTCTGCAAATTGAAGAATTGTTCCTGGAACATGATTATCCCTCTAGCACTGTACACAACAGTTTCTTTGGCTCACTGAAGATTGAATCAGGACCATTTTCAGTCTGACTGCAGGAGTGAACAGGCAGTTCTGACCCAATATTTCCTCTCTGAGAGCAACTCCATCAATCACAGCTTTCCAAAACCTTGAGAAGGCCAAGGCTGGTACTCACACCCACAGACACAATGCAACAAGAGCAATCAGCAGACTGGCACCTTTAAATATAGGTGATCTCTGTACTTGCCTTTGTGGTTTTGACTTTATTTCCACTGCTGCAAGACCAACCTGAGTAGTCTGGTAGTACTTTACAGTCCTCTCCATCCAAACAGGGGTTCATATGACACCACCACTTCTGCAGGACAATGGAAGCTAGGAAAAGGAAAAACAGGAGAGAAGAACAATAAAACATCTGTTTTTATCACTGTTGGTTTTTTGCAGGGAAGTTGTCTGTGCCAAGTTCAATTGTTTGATTTCAAAAGGTAGAAACAATTACTGGTTCAAAAGTGAATTACATGGAGTAATTACATGTCTGAGGTAAAAAACTTCACCAGCCCTTGGAAGGGAAAATGCCATATTCAAATGGTGAAGACAGGCAGGCACCACCAGAGACTGACTCCAACATTTGAATTGACCTCTGGAAGGGCCTTTCCATCTCCACTGACTACAAAAATGACTTGTGTCCTTCATTTGCATGCTTCAGTCAAGTACCTGCTGTAAGGTGGAATGAAGCTGAGGCTTCTTGTTTAACCCACATGTGCAAATGGGAGACTGGACAGAGAAATTCCAGTTTCTTCCTTCACTGGGTGAGAAAATAGAATTGCACAGAGATGGAAACTCATGAGGTTGCCAGCAAATAGTGCAGGTAAGAATGGGGAAACCTCTGGCAAGCACTACAATATCAACTAAAAATCTCAGCTACCCTGCCACTTTTGCAATATGTTTGGAAGACTATAGTTGTACACCTTAACTGGGTAAATTTATTAATTTTCTACCCTCAAGCCAATTTCTATTAAGACCATGTCTATTACTTTTAGAAATGTAGTCCTGGTCTTATGAACCTGCTGTTAACAACAGCACAAACATCTGCATGCATTTCTCAGTTTTGCATTGTTCGTGGCACTCATCAAATCCCAGAAAATGATTATGAAATACATCACTACACAATCCTACATAATCTATATTGAATTTCAAAATAAAATATGGCTTAAAATGTTGATTCAGCTTGTCTGCATTATGCTACTATGTGCACAAACTATTGAATCACATGTCTTAAAAGATAAGGCATTCAGAAGAGATGAACAAAAATAATGGAGTCTACTTCTTGTAAAGCACTTTTTTTTCCTTTTAATTTCAAGACATATTTGTTCTTCTGCAACCTTTAAATTAGGGTGTCAAGCAGGCAAGCTGACATCAGGATATTGCTGAGATGTTCATTCAATTACTTTTGTTTTGCACTTTAACTGAAAAGCGTTATGAAAAAATACACTTCTGGAACACTGCTTTGGCTTTTGTAAACTAATCTTTCTGTCTCATAACATTACAGAATAAATGTATGAACTTTCACCAGCTATTTGGGTCTCAGATCATTTGCATTGATGTTGATTGACTGTGGACATCAGGTTGTGAACAGCAAATGGGTGAATCCTGACTGTGCTTCAGGGGAGGTGAGAGAGCATTTCTGGCAAGGTCACAAAGGATGGAGTGAAAAACACCCAGAGGAGATGGCAGCACCCAACAGAGCTCCTGGCACAGAGCAAAACAGACAAAACAAGGGAGTGTGGGAGGGAAGGAGGCACCATGACCCTTCCTGGAGGAGTAGGGCTGGGTGATTTGAGGTGGGAATACCAGGTACCAACCACAGCAGCAATCAACAGCAGAGAGAATTGCTGCCCTAATGCAAATGATGGATAAGGTCTGAAGTTCAACAAAAATTTCTGCAAGGAAATTACTTAATTAATTTTTTTTGTTGTTGGAAAAGAAACTCTGTGCTCTGGGTGTATGCTTCCCTTTAAACTCAGGGTAAATTATAGGCAAATCAAATAACCCTGCATTCAGGACAAAGGTGCTGGGAAAAGACCCTAAATGTCTGTATCAGTCTGTAATATGCAAACTCAAGACTCAAACAGTTTCTTTCTTTCACAGTGTAGGAATCTACTGAAGGGTATGTATAGAGTGGGAGAAAACACGTCTAATCCTGAGGCTAAGGAAAGAGAGTTACAGATTCTGTGTTACAGCAGCCCACTGTAGTCCCAGCTGCTTGCAAAAATCAGCAAAGCCTGCTAAAGCATTACCCTGAGGAGTGAGGGGGAATCAAATGCTCCCACTTTGAAAGCCAAAATCTTACATTCACAGTATTTTTGTTGCACTTAATTGCAACTATACTTGAAGAAAAAACAGCTGTTAAATTCCTTCACCAACTATTGACTGAATCAAGGTTCTACAGTATTTATATATTTCTGCCATAGAGTGACAGTGACACCTTTGCAGTCTTTAAGTGAGTTTAAAATAATGCCTGACTTCTATTATCTGTTATGTGTAAAATATTTCTATTCTTTGATGTGTCACCTAAAAATACAGAAAATACTTCTGATGTAACAAGAAAACTCCCTAAGAAATTGCACAGTTAAATTTAACTGTATTGCTGAACTACAAAGCATAAAAACACTAGGCATCTAAACATTTTTTTAAAAAATCTACTGTTTTAAATATCTGTTTTGACAGCTTCATAATAGGTAAAAAAAACCTCAAAAAACAGATTCACGTGTATTTAGAGTTTTATGTCTGACACTCAATATTTCTGAGTATTGGATTAGAGTTGGACTTTGTTTTATATTTAAGTGAACTGCTTGCAATTTTATATGCAAAAGAATGAAAACAGGATCTTGCTTAAGAATTAATGAAATGAGGGATTTTGGTAACTTGAAGATTAAAAAGGTCTGTCTTGGAGTAGATTAACTTAACGAGAGCAGCAACCTCTGCAACAAATAGGCGCATTAAAAGGTGAAATATTGATCTAGAGAAAAGCTCTCCATATCAGATGTCCTAGCACTTTCTTCATGCCCAGTCTTAGGGCTGCATTTGTTATGCAGTGAATTTTTAGCCAAGCTACTAAGAGTTAATATCATAAGCTTGAATTTCTTGGCTTACACTGTTTTCAAACTAGTTTTAGAGGAGAATTCTTGTGTGAAAAAAAATTAAGTTTTATTGGCACAGACATGAAATGGACGAGTACATATATTAAGAGGATTAATTACACCAAGATTTATGCACAGGCTCATTATCATCAACGCGCAGAGAAGTTCCCAAAATTAACAAAAGGGAGGATTACGCTTTTTGAGGCAGCGGGAAGTCAAACATCAAGGAGACCAAACTTCTCAAACAATCTGAACGAGCCAGGAGTGAGCAGAGCCTCTCACCTTCCACACACGAGGGCTGAGCCCGAGTGGTCCCAGCCACCTGTCCCGGGAAGCAGGAGCATTTCACCGTCTGGGATCGCTCCTCGATCCGGTTCTTGTTGCAGCACCGGTGCACGGCCACCACCTCACATGTCCCCTGCTTCACTTGGTGCTGGCCTGAGAATTCCAGGGAGAAAAAACACATCAGTGTGATGCCTTGGAGTGGCTGCTTAGAACAGAGGCTAGGCAGTTAGAGAATAAAGTGGGTATTTATTAAAGGCCGTCAACAGATGCACCTTGGGCAGTGCAGGAGCCTCCCAGGGACTACACCCAAGATGGACAATGGTCATGAGTTTTTCAGTCAGATACAAGTTTGGTCTATTTGCATATCAGGGGTAAATTCTCCAATTACAGCTTCAGGTAATTAAGTCACATTCCCCCAGTTCCCTCCCCCCAGGTTTATACTTCTTAGGGCCTGAGGCTGTGAGGTGTCCTTGGATCACAGGCCCAGAGGGATTGTTTTGTCTCACCGAAATGTGAAGACATTTAACTACACTTTATATGGAGTTTAGAGCTATGCACTAATGCAGCACGGGATTGGAAAAATATAAAAGCTAAATTTTAAGTCGTCAAGTGCCTTAGGGAGGCAGTTTGTGCAGTCCTACAAGATACTGAATCTCCCCAGTGCCAGCTTAAATCCCAGGCATGGGAAGAAGCAGAGCATCTTGTAGGATCTGGCCCATTCCCTGAGTTTATATATTATTCTTTCTAATAAAATTAGTTTTTGTAAGTCAATTTTCCAATCTACCTTCCCTCATCCTTACAAAGCCATAGGAAGAAGAGTAGGTTGGAGTATTCAGTGAGATTATGAAAGCAAAAAGACAGGCAGACAGAGCACGCCCCTCTTCCTTTGCCTTCCTGACATCCATTAGAGGTTTTATATTTAATTTTCTCCATAAATGGAAACAATGGACAGGATAATATTTAATACAAGAGAGGCATCTTAAATAGTAGGGAAACTTTCTAACACATCAACATGTAAGCACTGTTTGCTATGCTTGTCATCACAGGCAGGCTGAGAACAAGGTAGGCTGAAAAGCTGTCATGGATAGTCAAGTTTTGTCCGAAAGAAAAAAAAACCACACCCAAACTGTATGGATTTCTTCAGTTCCCTCCCAGACCATTCTGAACAAACCTCTGACAAACATTCTGTCCTCTTGCTTTTCTCGTGATTCCCCGTTCTCTATTTCTCCAAGTTTATTTTCCTCTTCCCTTTCTTTTCCTTGCTCTTGCCTTCACATCTCACCTCACTGCTCCTTGCAGCTGATTATTCTCCTCCACTGCCCTACTCCCTCTCCAACTTGCCAAAACCTTTTCTCAGAAACTCCTCTTCACAAGCCCCTCAAGTCTTTGCATAAGTCATTTCCATGTCCTCACTTTCCTGAACAGCCTTCAAGTGTTTCATCTTGCATTTGTCTTGTCTTTATTTAGAGTGGAGCCTTGGATGGCTCTTATCTGTGTTTGTAAAGCACCTTGTAAATTAACAGCACTACACAGCAGGGTGAGTTATTTCATAAGTGAGTGAGACAGAGAGACAACACTGAGAATAATAAAAATAGTCACCATCAAAGCAGCACAAACTATGAGAAGAGAGACAGCACAGATATTGGTGTAGGTGTGGCTGATATCAAAGGCACAGAGAATAAAGAAATGCAGGGAGAAGGGAGAGAACTCTGCAAACAGACAGTGCTGAGAATTATCCTCACTCCATGTTTGCCCCTTTTGGAGGTTTTTGTTCAGATATTTTGGGTTGGGTTGGTTTTTTAGGTTTTTTACAGTATCTGCTGCTAACTAGCATCAGACACACCTTTACAAATGAAATCTTACTGAGGGATTAAGATCCCTGTATTTTTGTCCAGAAAATGCTATGACTTGATTAAATATGAAATATTAACCTTCAAAATGAGTTAGCAATGTAATTTAGGCTTCTATGGGGGTTCTGAGAAAAAAAAAAATTGTATTAAATACATACATATAACTTTTTTTAAAAGTTGGCTTGGCAGTGTTCCTTGCTGTGTGTGTTTTGGCTCCACAAGTATTTTGAGCACAGCTGAAATACTTGTGAAAACACTTGGCTGCCTGAATTTTGTTGCCAAATTTGTATTCATAACAACCTCAATGGACAAGAAACTATGCATATTCAATCTTGGAGTGGAAGTGTGGTGTTCTACTTGAGCACTCAACTTTTAAAAAATTATATATACAGAGATTTTTGGGTTTTTTTCTTTTCTTTTTTTCCCTGAGGACAAAGCTACACTACTTTTAAGCAAAATGTGCTGCAGCAGAAAAATGCATAAGGTATTTTACAGCAAGTTGGCAAAATGCTGAAGATAACATAAAAGTACCTTACAGAGCCACTGTAATAAGTTTATTGGCAGACTGGGCTTTTCATTCACCTAATACCCATATAACAAAAAACATGGAAAAAAATGAAAACAGCTATTGGTCAGGGGGACAGCAGCTTCTCTGTAAGTCAATATGGAAAACAAACACACAAAAGAGAAAGTAAATTTGCCACTTAACCCCAAAGTATTGTTCCTCAAAATACCTGACATGACAATGCCTGGAGAAAAGGTGGCACAAATTCTGACAGAAAAGATTCTGTAAAATGAGATTGTTAATTTAAGAGAGGTTGTTAATTTATGTATTAAATAAATTCAATATTTATTTAATTATCTGTTTATTAGTGCTTCAGCCTGAATCAAAACTCTTTGGAGTAAACAGGAGAAAATTTCCCTTGGTTTCCTACAGTGCCCACTGTGGTGGTTCTGCAGTCAGTGGAATCAACAACAAAGTTTCTATTCACTTCAGGAGAGCAAGGTCAGAGTCTGGTCTGTCTCTTGAGAATGAGATTTTATAAGAGAAGCAATAAAAAGCAAAAATTTTGAGTTTCTCAGGCCACATATTTGTGTTTGCCATGTATCTCATCTGAAAGACCAAGCGGCCAGGCCTTGTCCTTAATCAAAGTCACTGTTCACCAGACATCAGATAAGAGAAGAAGCCTTTTCTCCAGGAGGTACATCACAAGGATGGACAAGATGCAGCTCCAAGGATCAATATGTAGCTGCAAGGGTGCCTATTTTCCTGCTCAAATCCTGCTTCCCTTTGGATGAACAATCCTGTTAAGCCAACACCAAAGGAAATCAAACACGCTGGCCCTGAGCATACAGCCCCAAAAACCTGGGGCTCTCTTTCAATTATCTTGTTTGACTTTTAAAGCAGTGACAGTGCTGCCCTGGAGTGCCAGGAGTCAACAGACACACTGCTGTTTGCAGAAGGTGAGATTAAGTTACCTCGTGAAAGCAGTCCTTGCTTTAGGAGCTGTTTTACTGCCACATTCCTGTTTTGCAGCTCCACGAGCAGGAAGGGAAGGTGTCCCCTCTTCACCTCCTGGCAGGAGTGGGATGCTCAGGTTCAAAAGCACCACTGCCACACAAGGGAAGGCAGCACTCCCCTCCCTTGTCCCTAACACTCAGCTCTTCTGGAGTGCAGCAGTGGAGCTACTAAAGAGCCACAGACATCTGCATGCATCATTTGCATTAATTGGATTGCCCTTGTAATAGTCTTTCCCCTCCTACACGTTCATGTCGATATTTCCTCCTGCTTGTTCACATACATCCTGACACTTTTTAGGCTGTTGGACACCATATGAATTTCTCCTTAATATTCAGGCACATCTGTGAGCAGGTGCTGAACAAATGCTGAGGGTTAACATGGTGCCTAACATAGGTTTTTGCCAGTGCTCAGAAGTCTAGAGGAGAAACACTCATTTGCAGAGTGGCTTTCAGATTCAAGAAAATTCACAGGAAATCTTAACCAACCCTAACTCAGTCTATTCCTCCTTACATCTACTGAAACTCTGCATTCAGATACCCAACAGCAGCAAAAAGAAAGAATATAAGAATTCTCTCTTGCAGGTTTTAACATTCATCTTGCACTAAATAAACCCTTCATCTCAGGTTTAAAGTGCACTCAACGTGCAGCTGAGATTATACTGACAGAAACACCCAGGAAACACCTTAAAATATTTTATAATCAATGGATTCTCTGGAAGCCAAGTCATTAGAGGAGAAGGGACAGAAGAGTTTTTAAAATGTGAAGATCACAGTAAGTGAATTCTATGCTGGACACATCAAGAAAGCCATTTCAGGGAGTAATGCAATGAGAGAAAGCGAGAAAGGCTGTGGAGAGCAAAGCCTATAAATTCATAGCTCATCACCTGTAAACTTATTCAGATCTACAACTTAAGGGCTGTTGGTATTTGCAGCTGAAGTTCAGTTACATCTTCCCTTTTAAATAGAAAACTCTCTAAAGGGAGAAACATTTTATCAGCACCACCACCACAGAAAGGTCTCTGTCACAGAACACCTTCTGCATGTTGAAGGGAGAACATGAGGTTCATGGTGGAGGACAGAGGGTGAGTGTTGAAAACCATGTGGCTCTGAGTTTCCTCTGATCAGGAGTTTGGCACACGTGTTTCTATCCATATCCTAATTTCTTTACAGCTCTGCTTCCCCAGAAACACCAGGGCTGTTCTAGCTCACTGAGGACACTTTCTCTGCCTCAGCACAGGGCACAGACACAATGGACAGGGTTCCCTAAGGGAAACAACCTCCAGGATACTCCCTGCTATGAATTTTGCTGCCTTCCATAGTGAGATACCTACAGATAACAACAGCCCTCAGGTGCCCACGTCCAGAATGCTTCCTAATGACCTCAAGAATTGGCCACGTGAAGGTTCTGTGACCATTTATTTGTTTTCTGTAGGATTTTCATCCCAGAAGAAGGTAAGGTGCTGTGTTGAGCTGCAAGACAGCCCCCGGGGATTTCAGAGAACACAGACATCATCTCTGAAGAACATGAAAGTACTAACCAGGAAGTTGTTAGGCTTGGACATTACAAGCCAGCACAAGTGTTGTGAGTAGAGCTGACTCAATAATCCCTACTGAGCTGTTTATTCTCAGTGGTATTTTTAGCATTCTCAGTATTATTCTTAATGCTTTTTTTCAACAAACATATTTGACAAGACCTTATTTTCACTTTCTTCCTAGAAGTCAGAGGGCAGATACTCAATTAATACTTCTAAAACTCCTTGAAATGCTCAAAAGAAAAGAGGGAAATACAATGATTGTTAATAAAATATCAAACATCATAGTGATGCACTTCAAAACCACAAGGAACATATCAAAGAAGGAAGGAGGCTTTCAGAAGGTTGCTAACCAATTCTGTCCACATCCACTTCATCTCTGTGACTAATTCTGATCGCTCCCAGGGAGAGCTGTCTCAATGCAAAATACGTGCAGGCAGCACGCCTCTATCAGAAATCCTGAACAGCCTCCTCTTCTTTCTAATTTCTTGGCTAAGAAACATAGGGAAAAGACAAATTTGAAGGGAGTTTTTATCTCTGTTTCATAAGTTGCCACCTCTGATGAAGAGAGCTGCTGTGTTGTGGAGAGCAGCAAATCTGGAGTAGAATGAGCCCAGCTCAGCACATCCCTCAGAAAGCCTCAAAACCAGCGAGCTTGGTCTGCACAAAATCAACTGCACCATTTATTGAAAGGGTAAGAGGATGGATGTCAATAGGAGGATGAGCAGCTATGGGACTAAATATTGCAGACAACACTAAGAGAAACAAATGAGTTTAGAAGTCAGCACTGATGCTGTTTGGAAGAGGAAAGCACTTTAAGAAGCTCGGTGCCAGTTCATCATCCACCTTCATCTCATGCTGGCTTTTGCTTACAAATGCATGAGCACAGGAAGCACACACCAAAAGGCAAATGTTGCTGGGAAAACACAAATATTAGAGGGAATAACACTTGCTGGTTTTCATATTCTTTGCCAAACATATTTATGAGAACCAATCTGGCTCACAGGGCAGGGTTTTTTGAGGGGTAAAAATGGAAAAGGGGCATTTCTAAAGATGACAACTCTTCTCAAGGAAAGAAGCTAAAAGTCATTTGGAAAGTAGAACTTAAACACCATGTTAGAGGCTGAGAATATCAGCAGAGCTTTTTCTCTATTACCATTCTATCAGCTACTGGATATATATATATATATATATATATATATATGTATGTATACACACATCCACTTTCTCAGAAATCGTCTCTGAATATACAAATCAGTCCAGTTCCACTTTTAAAGTTCAACCTTTTCACTTATGGGCAGTAAGGGAGTGCTCAGGGATAGTCCAGAACTGCCACAAAAGCCCAGTTCAGCTGTTCTAGGAATAAATAGAAAAGAAATATCTTCCCATAATCAGCTGCCCTTGATGGTAGGCAAAGTAAGATGTAACATAGACCAAAAAAACAAACAGAAACAAGAGAGAAAGGGGGGAAAAGGAATCCTGTTTGCTAACCATTACCCTTACAAACCTCAAATACACTGCAGGATTGTGATTGCTAATATCTGTAAGAAAAAAGCAAGCAAAGATACAACCATTTTACAGATGTAGGAATAGAGGTTGGAGCCTCCACAGTGTGGAGGTTTCAAACCAGAGTTTTTCTCCCAACCTGTGAAGTTACAGATTTTGTTCTCACCAAGATATTTGTGCTTTTTTTCTTGTGGAAACCAGCAGTGTGGTACATGCAAAATCACAACCAAGATTTTAACTAGGGAATCAGGGAACCAGCCCTGAACCACTTTAACTTGTTTCAGGTGAGTAGTGACACATGGGGTAGAAAAACCAACTCTCACAACAAGCAACTAAGTAGAGAGGAGCACCAGGGGTACAGTAGGGGTATCTCTGTATTTGAGAATAGGTGAGTGACCTCAAATGCTGATAATGAGACCCAAAGAGTTAATGAAATCTAAAGCAAAACCCTTCAGAGCAGGTGGAGGAACCTGCTGACACAGCTGGAGAGAATCCTGTAACACAGTGAATTCTGCAGTGAGTGTCAGAGGTCACATCCATATGGAGATTAAAGTCCCCTGGAATGAGTAGCACAGGTGACCTTAGATCAGACACAAGCACAGAGCCTTCTCCAAGGCACCAAGCACTAAATCTGAGGGGTCGATAAATCAAAACAGCTGAGAAGGTGCTGGAAATGCAGGGTGGAGGGGGGGAAAGCTGCTGCAAATGGAAAGGTGGATGAAGGGTGACCTGGAAGCAAAAACAAATTAAAACATGAGTGTCTCTATCTGCCAGGGCACTCGCTGAAGTCAATCAATAAGGACTGCTGCCTTTCAGCTGGGCACCAAAATTCATCCTGGCTCAAGCACACACTGCACTTGTACAGAATCCAAGAGCATAAAACCTCATAAGGCACCTCAGAGTAAAGCAGTGCTAATCATTTCCTGTGGGGAGCTTCCTGCTGTGGGGCTATTTTAGGTGAGGCAGAGGAGAAAATGCAAAGGAAAGATTTGGTTTTCAATCATAACCTGCAGCAAATGAGCAACACTGTGCTCTCTAATACAGAAGTATTTCCCGTGTGTCCCATTAACATTCACTCTCGCTGTTACATGCAGACCACTATTTTTCTCTCATTTGTTCCTTCCTTCACAAATTCATCATGAGAGAAAGGGAAAGAGAATGAAACCAGTTCCCTGGAGAGATTTCTGCTTGCCTGAAGAAAGCAGGTACACACACACCCATACAGGCCAGGCTTATGGTTACTCAACACTTTGTAAGCAAAAATTAAATTTTCTGCCTCAATTGTGAGAGCTGATTTCCTCTTAAAACAGGGTTGCTCTTGCCACAGGAAAGCAAAAATAGCATATCTGGGACCACAAATGGGGAAAGGCTGCCCCATCCACATCGATAATGAAGCCAGCCTGACCAAGGTGTCACTAACACAGCCCTTGCAGGCACCAGGAGCTCTCTGCCATTTGCAGCTTTATCCACACCCAGTCTCAGGGCTGTGCTTGTACAGCTTATTTCTGCTCATCTAGGGCATGACAGAAGTTCATTTTATAGTATCATAATCTTTAAAAAATTAAAAAAAAAAAAAAAAAAAACAAAACCCTTTTAAGTCTGGCTTGTGCATGCAACAAAATACATTTTGATGATTAAGCCTTGTGCCCTTCTGAACATTCCTCCATCACCTGAAATATCTAATGATCATTTCGGGCTTACTTGTGTAAAACAAACATTTGCAATCTACTAAATACCAGAGGTATTTTTAACCCAGTTCAAGGTCATTCATCAGACAAGGATTATATTTGTTTAGAGAATATGAAACACTAATTGTCATCTAAGTCATTAGGCTCTGCAGATTAAGTAAGCGGAAGCTGCCAGAAAACAAAGTAGATGAAGAGAATGCTTCTTTCCCAAACATTTCAAGTGAAAATGGAATCTTTATTCTCATGTCCAAATAGAATCAGTAAAACTGGGGAGAGCAACCAAGGAAACATGTACTGTACTCCATTTCAGTGCTCAAAACAGCTCACACAAGGCAAAAAGAACTTCTGCTATTCTAGGGTTTATTTGTATAATGCAAAGGTGTATTTCCCTCCTTAAATTACTTTTATGGGACTATAGAATAATAGGACTGTGCCTGAATTTGACAGTTAGAGGTAGGTAAATAAATAATTATTCATTAATTAATCCTCATTTGAGAGTCTGCTCCAGAAGATCCAGACATAACTGTTACCATTAAATGAAGTGGTTTCTGAAAGCTTCTCTGGTTGTCTTGTTTGACACTCTTAATTTAAAAGACTGGCAGTGAATCTCCCTTTCCACTAATTGCTCTGTGTTTATTAAAATCATACAGCAGCATTTGTTGCCACTGGAAGAGCTGTCTTTTGTAAAAAGCAGAACCAGCAGATAAGACTGAATTTGGATGATGGATTTCACTGCTGAAGTGGGAGGAAGTTTTCATGTGATAGGCAAATCAGGCAAATGGAATTCTGAGGAATGTTACAAGCAATCAGATCAGTTCATGCACTGGGCACCAGGCCATCAGCTCCTCAGCTGGTCTTTAATCCCTGGGAAAAGCCCTATGTCTTGATCACCACTGATTAATTATTTTCAAAGTTTGTCTCATTTTATATCAGGTTTTATACAGCTGTAATGATTACCTGGGGCTTATCCAATGCAATAGACAAGGAAAGCATCACAGCAGTCCAAGTATAAGATGCAGCTGCCAGTTAAGCAATAACAGGTCATAAAACTAAATTGAGCAAATGCATTTTTAACTCTGAGTGGCACAAGGACTTTTAAGTGGGTTCAGCACGTACAGACTCTATCCAACCTGCCTGAACAACTAATTCAACCTAAGTTATTTTAACTGCTATATCCATAAGTGCAAAGCATAAGTGAGGTTTCCAGAATGTCAACAGACATTTTTTTAGTCAGCATTGTTGAAATATGGGGGAGTTTTCTTATACAGAAAAAAACCCTACCACAGACTGCCCACCACTTCATGCTGCACTGTAACAGACACACAGTAAAATATAATCACAATGAAATAAAGTGAGAATCAACCTGGTAACTGTTTCCCATAGGCCCACATTTAAACTCCTGACCCCCAACTTACACTGCTAATGGCAGATATAATAATTTAAAGGACAGAATTCAGAAGTTGTGGGGGTCTGTACATTTCTTATTTCATACTGATGGCTCTCTGTCAAAGCTTGGCCATTAATACTTCTTTTTTTTTTTCAAGATTCTGCAGCTCTCTTGAGCCTCTCAACTTTCCCTTTTTAATCTTCTTCACCCAAGAATAAAGGTGCAAGACTAAAATTTTAACATTCCAGCCGCAGGCTGTAACCCAAGAAAATCCCAGAAAGGTGCAGTTCAAAGAGAGATCTCTGCTCAGTAAGTGGGCATGCACAAGTGAGTGCTGCCACAGCACACAAACTGTGCTGATCTCTCACCTTATTTCCCCCATGACATTTATGTTATTAACCCTATTATTTTAAGCAGTAAAAAGCTGGTTTTGAAGTCAGTATACAGCTTGTTCTACACAAATTTAGCTTTTTCCAATTTTTTTCAACTAGCAACAATGAAGATATTTCACCCAGGCTTAAAATAGGAATTACTACAAAAAAGCTGCTTGAATCAGTAAAGACAGAGTGTTTAGAGGCCCTGTTCAGAAATGAAAGAACTGTAGGTTAAAACATTATTTTTTGTTCCACATATCCCCTTCCAAGCACCCAAGAATCCAGCTCTTCTTCCATTCTTATTAAAATTGACAGTCCTTGACAACAATTAGGTAGATTTTCCATTTTAATTAAGCCATTCAACTTGAAAAGTTAAAATGTAACTTTAGAATGGCACGGAAGCCACTGTATCCTGTAATATGTGAACAGGAACAAACTGGAGAGCAACATCAAAATCCTCCCTCCACACCATGTCACAGCTTTGACAGAAGGAGAACACAACTCTGGGAGAAAACCTCAGAGTTTGATCCTTGAATCGAATTCAATCCTCACTGCCACCACTCAAAGGACGAAGAGAGCTCTTGACTCTTGCAGATTATTGTATTTGGAAGAGGGGTTTCGACCATGAGATGGAAATTTGCCCCCCAGTAACTGAGCACATTTATTTTGTGACGCAGCAGATGCAATAATGGCATTTCCCTGCACCTGTAGGAAACCAGACAGACACTGGCTTAGCTCCAGGGCACTTGACAAAGCATATTTGGATTGGAAGCTCAAAGGAGTTAGAATTGAAGAGGAAGTCTCAGATTCCCAAGGGCTTTTAAATGCCCTGTTCTTATGTTGGCAATGAAATTTATTTGAAATCAACTGCAATTAGATGTCTAAATAGCAGGAAGACACTTGGATATTTTTCTAGATGTTGGCCAGAAAAAAATAAATCATCCATGTCAGTCAGAAAAGGAGACTTTACTTCATTCACCACAGGAGAGAGGGATTGCTCTTTTTAGCAGGAACACTTTTCACAACTGGGCAAGTTGCAAAAACAATGGAGTGAAATTGTCCCTCGAAAGTATCTGAGCCAGCTTGTCAGATTTGACAAAGTTTCACTCTTACCAGAAAACAACAGGCTTCCTCACCTGGTGAATTTTCCCTTGGCCCTAATAAGACTCCCAGCAAATGCAGAGATGAATTAGAATAGTCATTAAGGAGACAGAGCATAAAGAATGAGCCACAGGAAAGGTCAGAGCAACGAGGGTGAATGAAGAAGAGCACGTGCCCTGCCACCACCACTGCAGATGTGAAGGAAACAACCAAGGGAGAGAAACAGATGTTCCTGTTAAAGCTGTGCAAATTTCATGGCTGCTTTCAAGGATAATAGAGCAGCCATAGGTGGCAGGAGAGGACATGTCATTACCTTCTGCAGTGCTGGGTAGGCTCCCCCAAGAGCCATTGACTGTAACAGCAGTGCTCCACCATCTCCCGTCTGAGGAAGTTAAAGGTGACCTGGCACAGGTGTCCTTAGTTCCACTTTTTCCACAAGGATGGTGCTCTAAATAAAGCATTTGGGTTTTCCTCTTGAAGGCAGCGTATTAAAAAGGAGAAACTTTTAACGGGTTTCTTCTGGTCGTATTCTCAAAAAAAAAAATAATTTCAACCCACAGTTTATGCAGAGGTTTTTTATCCTTTAAAATTGTGTTGGTTTGAACTCACTAGAAAGCAGTTTCTGCTAGCATGGTTGGCTTTTCTTGATCTCAAAACACACATTGCCTTGCAATATAAATTGTCAGGATAGTAGATAGCTATGAAAATCCATGGATATTGTGAGATTACACAGTGTCCTTTGGATACCTCCTTCAACTCTGTCTCAGCAGGGACAGGGTGGGAAGCAGCTATTGTTTGCAATAACTGTTCCTACAGAGCAGCAGCAGCTCCATAAAGGCACATTCCTCTGCAAGACCCCTTGCTTGAAGGTCCTGAGAACCCAATGCAAAGTCAGTTTAATCAGTAGGAGACAGTGACAGCTGCATTAATGCCGCTGTCTGTAAGGAGCTGCCAGCTCCTCCACAACCCTGCACAACGCACTCACTGGATAGCCCATGGAAAAAAACTTCCCTCCCATTCACACCTGCTCAACTCCTGTTATTTTCAGAGCTTCTTAGGACACTGTGTGGGGTTGGGCTGCCTCCCTCACGCTGTTCTTAGAGCCTTTAAACGTGAACTTCTGGCAGTCTCTCCTTTAAACATGAGCTCCTGTCCTGCCTCCTGCTGCTGGGCTCCCTCCAGTGCCCATGCCAGAGGACTCGTGTCCAGCAGCATCATCCCTGCCCAGCAGGCAGCTCCCAGCAGCAGGAACCTGGCCAGAATCACATTAATCACCATCAGTCAGCACAATCCAGGAAAACAGCAGAAATTCTGTCTCCTCTCTAGATAAGAGGAAAGGAGACAGCCAGAGAGAAAACCACAGCCGTGGCAACTTTTCTTCAGTGAATTTGTACTTATCAACAGCCCTGAGAGCTCCAGCTCACTGCAAACCAAGCACCTGTCTGAGGGCACTTCCCAACAGCACCAGACTGAACAGGTCTGGACTGGGAGCAATGACCTTGAGGTAAAAGGCTCTGTATCTCATCACTAATCCATCCAGGCTTCCTGATCTTATGTGATTACATCTCAGAACTATTTGCAAGCACCTCTCTTGAGCACAAGACATTACAACACTTTCTTCATGGTCACTATCCACCCTCAGAGCATGCAAAGCTTTAATCTCAGTTGAGATTAAACAATATAATTAACAGATTGGTTTCTGCAGTACCACTGCCCTGAAGAGAACTCAATTGTCAGCACACTGACAGTCCTGGCTAGTCCAGTTTAATTCTACCCTGGCAAACAAGGAAAATAACTCAACCATTCGAACTGCCATGACTTTTCTTTAATGAAACAGTCTGAGTCCTGTAATGTAAAAATACCTACATTTCTGCATTAATAAAAGTATGGGTTTTGCTTAACAAATATAAAATTTTATTCTCAGGAAACAGGCATGGTGGTATTCAATATGACAATGCAGAAATATAAATGGCTTTTCAAAAGTCTTTTTTTTTTTGTATGTGATTAAGTGCCTGCAAGCTTTCTGTTTAAATACTTCTAACAAAATCATTTACTTTTTACTCCTGAATTACGGGTGAAATATGTAATAATTTTAATTGCAGTCTCCAACAAGCTGCTTCTGAGAATGCAAAAATGGCAGTACAGAATCTAAGGTAAAATTCCCCTTAATTTTTGGGCAAAGGTTAAGGGAGAGACAGAAAATGTGGAAGACTTAAAAGGTTCTAAAATGAGTATTGGGTTTAAAACAAAAAAAAATGCAGCAAAAGATACATTCCACTGTGAATCACTGGCTGTGATAAGGCAGGATACATCTAGAATGAGTATTTCAATTCATTCTGAAATCAGTGGCAGATGGCCTGAGGTTATCATAAATATGTACACTTTGGAAGTAGCCTTAGCTGAGCAGGGATCCAGCTTCAGCAGCATAACCCCAGAAGAGTTCACTTACAAACAAGAAAACAGGTTTCTCACTATCCTATTCCAAGCACTCTGTGTTCTGTGAGGCTGCAAAATAATGATTTATCTTTAATCACAATTCAAAACTACACAGCAAACCAGACTGATGAGCTGACAGTAGAAATGCTCGTAATTTGACCTGGCCATGTGCAGATCATTTCTAACTCCAAGTTATACAAAGGAATGGTTTATAAGGCTCAGCACAAGAGAGAATTAGACCTTCAGATATTAGAAACATCTGACACTTTGATGCCTTTTTCTGGTCTTAGGAAATAAAGGCTCAGACACGGTGAGAGGGTTGGGGGTCGTTTCCCTCGGTATTTTAATAGGATCCCATTCCATGGTTCCTGCCGTCCAGGTAGAACACGCCGCCAAAGCCCCGTCCCCCCAGTCGAGTGTACAATTAAAGACTCTACACATTAGCAGATCTACCAGGAGGGCCCAATAAGGGGCCTGGGTGGGCTAACTTCTAGTTTACAAAATCTGTCCTACTAGGAGACCTTGAGGGTCCACGAAAACAGAGTGTTTGGTCTTCTAACTCTACACGGTTTCAGGGGTGTTTAGAATACCTGCCTCCTAAACACCATGAAACCAGGCTAAACTATCACCTAAAGCATCACAAGTGTGCATGCTGATACTTGTGAATATAGGGAACAGTGTAAGAAGTATTTAGAAGAAAAGCAGAAAAATCCTTCAGGCATCAACTTCACTTGAAGTATCCTACTTTTACCTGAAGGAAATCTGCCATGCAAGTTTCCTGAAAAAGCAGGGAAGCTGCAGAAACCACATCCATTGCCAGCACCTGCAGTTCCACACGGGGTGAGTAATTGGCACATTTCAGCATCAGCTTCTCCTCAGGGGCTCTTGACTCCCAACACATCCCAGAGACAAGAGCAGGACAACTAAACCTTCACAAAGATGTGATTCCCCTGGGCACCAGGGCAGCTCCAAGGAAGGAAACATCCACATCAGAGGCCCTGAGCCACATGTTCTGTACTGGTGGTGGATGGGACAGTTGAAGAGAAATGCAATAATCAAAATCATCAAATCATAGATAGGCTTGGATTAGAAGGGACCTGAAAAATCACCCAGTTCCAGCCTGCCTGCCATGGGCAGGGACTCCTGTCTCTAGACCAGGATGCTCCAAGCCCCATCCAATCTGTCCTTGGACACTTCCAGGGATGGGACAGCCACAGCTTCTTTGGGCAACCACCCCCACAGTCAAGAATTTCTTCCCAATATCCCATCTAAATCTGCTTTATTTCAGTTTGAAGCCAACCCCCCCTTGTCCTGTCACTACAGGCCCTTGTGAATAGTTTCTCTCCATCTCTCTCACAGCCACCTTCAGTCCTCACAAGGATTTCTCTGCTGTCTCTCCACAGAGCCCACAGCAAACTGTGTTCTGATGGACACAGCTGGCAGATGATTCCCAGAAAAAAACTTGGAGAAGGTTTCAAGTGTGTCTTCCAAACTGACTGCAGCAGTGGGGCACCTGAAGGCCTGAACCACTGAATTTAGTAAAAATTTCACTCCCTGCCTAAGTTTTAGGTATAATTACCTTAAATATCAAGTACTTTAAATATAAATAGTAAAATCTCAGACCACCAACACCCTCCTTTAGCTACAAAGGCTTCCCTTTTTCACTCCTCCTGAAACCAGCTGAGCCTGTGAGCCAGGGTGGGTTTGTTCCCAGTGTGTCCTGGCTTCACATTTATTCTTTCACACAGGCAAGGCACTGAGAGCACTGAATTGCCACCTGTGGGTATCTTTTACAATCCAGTGAACAGCAGGGTGTGTCAAAAGAAGAACTCAGCTCCCTTCCTACTGAGAACTATTCCACTTTTCAGTTTGTACTCATTAAATTCCACTAACTATTAGACATGAAATCAGACATGTTATTTGGCAACAAACCTGACATCTATTTGCAATGGTCCAGGAAAAAACCCAACATTATTTCTCCTTCAGGAATGCATTTTGCACTCTAAGATTAAAAGGTGCAGTCTTTTAAAAATCATAACTCATTTCTCCTTTTATTTGTTTGAAATCATTGACATTTTATCAGGAACTTCAGTAATATATTGTTATTCTAAAAACACTGAAGTTGGGTAAGAGAGAATAGATTTCTATTTCTTCTAACATTCCTGTCAGTTCTAACCAGAGGGGTATTTTTTTAAGTTAACTTTTTACATGTCCATCAAATTTCAGAAAAAAAAAATCCAATAGAGAAGGGAAATCTGTTAATCTAGACCCCATAAAACCTGAAAATACTGCAAGTGAAGAAACAGACATATTGGTGCATGAAACACCTTGTCAAAATTGGGACTACCCTCTTTAGTAGAGTTTCTCACCTCATATTTCTCCTTCCCAGCATTATGAGAGCAGAGCTGTGACTGATCACAATTCACTGCTTAAAGCACAGGTGAGTTTCAGATGAGAGGTGGATGGCAATTCCCAGGATGAATAGATTCTGTATTAGAGATCCAACATGCTGCCAGTTCAACACATTATCCTTTGTCAGCTCCTGAGTAATCTTTAGCATCTGCATAGAGGTGGATTATTAGGTAGTTTATGTTTTATGGCATGCAGACCATTTATGGGGAGTCTGTTAGAAGTGGAGAACAGCTTTGTTTGCAGGATTCTGTAAATGGTTTGCTCAGATACCTTCACACTGGAAGGTGCTGCTTTCATGGGGGCTGAGCAGGGATGCTTTTCTCTCAGACCACACGAAAACATGGAAAGTGATGAATTAAAACACTGAAAGATTCCCTCCTGGAGCAGAGAGTGACCAGTTTCTGGCCACTGGCAAAGAAAAAACACAGGAACCGCGTTGCTTTCAGTCAGCAATCAGATGTAAAGGTAAATGCAATGTGGTTTGTGTCTTGTCCTCAGAAGAACTGAACCAAGGCAGCTAATTAGGCAAAATGAGAATGGACTCAGTGAAACAATTTGTTTTTTGTTTATGATTCACTAACATCTGATAGAGACTCCACAGAAACAAAATCCCTTCCTGGAGGTCTTTGCCTTGCTTAGAACTCATTACCCCAGAGACTGGAGATATCACTGCTGCTATTTTAATCCACTAAGCTGCTGTTGCTTAGCTATGTGGCAAGTCTTACAAAACTCTGCTCTGCACAAAGCAAAATCTTCTCTCTCCTAGCAAGAAGTCCTTGAACTTGAAGGTTTGAATCTCTAGCAAGTCAGACTGTGGCAAAATGACTACTCATAGTAGCAGTGCAGGGTAATGCCTGATATTTTCAAATCTTAGGTTTTGCTGTACTGTGTTAGTGCACATCCAGCAGCTCTTGTCACCAATAATTACTATCCCACAGCAACTACACTAAAGTACCCACCAATTAACTAATTTCATTTTGACAGTTTTAGAAGCAGAAGAGGAGAAATATTGATGTCTCCGAAGCACAGTCAGCAGCTGACACACATCTTCCTTCTATCCAAAGGAGCTGCTGTCAGATGAATTGCTTAAAAAGGTAATTGAGGTGGTTCTGTAAAATACAGCAAGGATGCACTGCAGAGCCTTCTGCAAGAATTAATTCTTGGGGTGCTGTTAAGATTGGTACAAATGAAAAATACTCCTTGGTGGCAAGAAATGACAACTTGAAGAAACGAAGTATTTCTAGATGGCCAGTATTTAAAAGGCTGAGTGAGTTTTGAGAATAGACATTTCCTCTAAAAAATAAAGCAAATCTTGACTTTTTCAGCAATGTGCACTAAATATTTAATAAGGAATCCTGGAGCTCAGGAAGGTTTAAGACACTCTGTTAGAATATTGAACTAATAAGCTCCTCCAGTAAGCCTCTAAATACGTATAGTTAAACATTACCTAGTTTATTTTAATTATTTAACACAGAGACTGAAGGAGGTTAATGTGACCCAGCGGACTTGTTTATGTTGAAAACTATTGCTTCTCCTTACTCAAAAATCTGCATGCTGAGCTGCATCAGAGCACAGGGCTACAAGGGAGCCATAAGGAATAGAGGTTTACAGCTGCCTGTTACCACCAGGGTGGGAGTGTTTGCACCAGGGCTCTGCCTGCATGAAGGCAGCCCATAACCAAAGTCAGGCTCATTAATTTTATTTACATCACTTGGAAAATTAATATACTTAAGTTAGAGGTATAGCTGAGAACACCCTTGATGATGGGGGAATATTGCTCGTTTCCAAAATTCAGTTTTAGAAATATAAAAATCCTCATTATGTACTCTTCAGTTCACAAATCCTAATTGCTAGTGGTCCTTCTCTTTCTTCAGACTGTGGATGATATGTCACTTGGATCTTCAGCCTGGTCCTCCAGCTATGATAGGAGAGAAAGCTGCCTTCACTAAACCACTGAAAACAAAGAAATAACTCAAACCACCCCGGAAAACTCAAGGGATAGAGGATAGGTACTGAATAATAGGGAGAAAAAAACAGCTTTGCAATCTTCCACATCCATTCACAAAGGAGATGAGAGAAAGGCAAACATTCATGGCCCCCACCAGGAAAAGGGGGGAACAATCCAGTTTTAAGCAATGCCAGCTAAGACCCAGTGCATTCACCTGGACATCTCATCTTTAGAAAGACTAAAAGTTAGTCTTGCATAAGTAAAAGTCTTGAGTTTCATTTCAACTGGGTATCTTGTTCAACATTTGTTTTCATTTGTCCTTAGGAATGCCAGCACAAGCTGAGGCTTGTGCTGCTTCTCGTACGTGGAATGCAAAATCATCCATCTCCTGCACAGCACAAGGTGCCAATCAATGTACAATGTGGTTTAGCTCTGCAATGCCTCTGCTTCAGAGCAATGTCCAGAGCCATCATTTTGATTCTATAAACCGGTATTTATAAAATAAAGGTTGTTACAGACTGAGGAGAAAAGCCACTGAGAGCAGAAGTCAGGGGACCCTTAGAGGATCAGGTGGCAGAAGGAAGGCATTGGATTTCCCTGTGCTGATGGAGTCACAGGCACTCAAAAGGGAGGATATAATGAAAATTTTACAAATGTGTTTCCTAGAAACAAAGAATCCTCTGTGCTAGAGAGATCCTATTAGCAGTTCCATGCACAAAGCTCTGTGCTGCTCTACCATTGGAGATCTCCTGGCTTAAAACTGCAGAATCCTACCCAAAATGATGATAAACACCTCTTTCAGCTTCACAAGAGACCTGCTCTGCCACCTCAACCCTTTCTCACCATCACCTTCTTGAAGGTTATAAATTTGGGTGACTATGATTGTGTTTTGTCTCTAACTCATTGCTCTGCTTGAGTGAAAGGTGTGGTATTTCTAAACCTCCACGAGATCCAGGTGCCTAAATTCCACAGATATTCAATTTCCAGGATTTAAATAAGCTGGGGTTTGTGCTTTGGAGCTTTGCCCTCTAGAAAAACAAAACTTCATGAAAATGACTGATCTCACAGTAAAAACAACCTGATTTGCAAACAAAGTTGAGGTAAAACAGTTGCAAAACCTCCAAGTAACATCAACATCATCTTCAATCACCTAAAATCTCAGTACTGGGGAAATCAGTGGGGCAGAAACTCATCCACACATAAAGAACATGATAATTAGTGATTCAAATGTTTTATCTGAGAACGAACCCAGGGGGTACCAGAGTCTTTTTTAACCCCAGCCCTGAATAAAAAGTCTTAATTTTGCTTAAGTCTTAATTTTGTTGGCTTATTTTTCCTTTTCTGCAGAAATTTCATTAGTGCTTTCCTTTAAAGCTCTCCCAGGACTCAGTTATGTGCCTGGAGAGCTTTTAAAGGAAAAGAGCTTACTTGCTTGGCATCTCCTTACAGCCCCTCCTAGCTCTAATTAAAAGGTACAGATTAAAAATACAAATTAGTTTTATCATTGCCTCCTTGGCCTTTTGGAAAAGAAAAGGAGAAAATAAAAGAAGAAAACCACACACAACAAAAACATAAACAAAACCCCAAAGAAAACAAAAATCAGTGGAGTTTCCAACCTGAGGTAAAATGTTGAAGTCAGCAGCTTGTACTGGGAGAGGGGAGGAAGAAAAGATGAAGTCCAATTTAAAAAAGAATTCCAGTACAAAGCTCACATGCCCGTGGCAGTCTTGCTTGAGAACAAAGTTGTGCAGCATGCAGGTGACATAATTAGGTCACTGGGGGCAAGGCTTCTTAGAGCTATTATATAAAGAGATCCATGAAAGTTCTCAAATTACACATCTTCCAGGTTTCAACAAGGTTCAGAACAGCAACTCTGCAAGCAACCTGGAGTAAGTCCCTCCTGGCAGCACAAAGCACTGCAGTTATATGATCTGGCTAACCAGTTGCTTTCCATCATTATTCTGTTCTCAGCTTGCAATTATTTATGGGATCCTGCTAAATATATTTTATAACTTTGTCACTGAACGCAAAACAGCATTAAAGAAATTAAAGGTGAGTTACTATTGGTGTTTCCCTGTCATTTGAGGATGAGGAATGACATTGCTCATATAACAGAAGTGACTAATAAGAGAATTTCCAGGTGGGATTTTCATAAGTGTCTAAAGGGAGCACTGAAAACAAGGACCTTTCCTGTTCAGCATTTGCTGGTGGTATCTAATGGATGGTATTTAACCCAATGGATGATATCTAATGCATTATATCCCAAAGGGATGATATCTAATAATCAAAATCTAATGAACTGAAACCAAGTGTGAGCTGGACACTCACAAATGAGAACAGCACAGGTTGTGTTGGGAGGGATGGACCCCAGTGTTTGGGTCACAGTCTGCACTGACAGCAGCCAGCAGAGGCCCAGCACTCCCAAAAATTACTGGGGAGTCAGTGACACATGGAGACACTGTAAAATAATATCTGTCCTGCTCCTTTAGAGCTTTCAGTCCTTCAGGGTTAAGAGGTGTTTGAAATTCAAGATGCTCACATGGTTCCCCTTTAGGAAAGCACTGTGAAATACAGAGTCTCACTAAGCTCTGCAAACCACAGCAATCTCCTGTTCTCTGCAGCAGCCTCAGTTCCATTTACTCTGAAGCATTTCATAATTAATTCAGAACATGCTGGACTGTTGGATTGACAAGTATCATAACAAACAAGAGCAAACTGAAATGGAACCAACTAAAGAGAAGAAATAACTTGCTTAGAACAGAAAACAAAGTATTGTTCTTATGACCTGTAGCTGATCCCAACACTTGGAACAAGACACCAACATCAGGAAATTCTTAACAGCAGCCTGTCTACACCACAGTTACAAGTGCATAAATCATCTCCTGATTATACTGTATCATTTCATAATGAGTGTGCAGGAGCAAATCCCAGTACACTTCTAAGCTGTGCCCTTAAAACTTCCAAACTCCCCTAAAACTCCTCAGTTTCATATGGAGTATTTTAGATGTCTGCCAGCTAGAGCTCTTCTGTCCTCTCCATGGATATTCCATCTTCTGTCACCTGGAGCATACACAGCTCTCTCCCACAGGGCCAGGCACAGACCTAGATTAATAATGCTAATGAAATATCTTCCCTGGATGGCAAAATTAACCCTAACTAAGGGACCTCTTTATTTTTAAAAAATTCTCCTTCAAAGCAGTTTTTCCTTTAGGCTTTTAAGCCAACCAGATAAATCCAACAGCTGGGAGAGTCATGTAAATCAAACAGCCCCAATTTCCATAGTGCAGCATCAGATAACACATTCAGCCAGTGCTGGTGTTGATAAGTTTGAAACAGTTTTGTGTCTCTGTATCTGCAAGCAAGTTCAGAAGGAGGTGAACAAGTTGCCAAAATCTTGTTTCATTCCAAGATTAAGGGCTATAACAGAGGTCAAGTCTGCACCAGCTCCAAGCTTGCATTTTTTTCCATACAGCAATTTTCCTCACTTCATTATCTCCATATTCTTGCCTAGAACCATCACAAAGACCTGTGGCTGGGATTAAGTCTCTTCTGCATATCCAAAAGGAAATACTGAGGATTTACTGTTAATAATCCAGCATTTATAGCCCTGCTGTTCTAGGGAAATAGTCTGCTCTGATCTCATATTTCCTGCTTGCAACACACAGCACTGTCCTTATTCAACTACTTAATGCCATATTTACACCCTAGTAAACACAAGTATTTTCTCTTAAACTTAGAACCACCTCCAAAGAAAGCAGATGTGATATTTCCTAGAATATATCTTGCTGCCAGTTACAGTATTTACTAATTAGCCAAGAACAATTTAAAAAAAATGCATTGACTCTCAATGTTTATTTGCAAGAGACCAGATGTTAAAAATTAAAAAGCTCTGTTCTGTTGATTGAAGTTGAGGCTCTACCTGGATACTCAAAATGTTACTATCATTTGAATTTTAATTTCTGTGGGACTTTATCATGTTGAAGAGAGAGCCTTGACTGTACAAATCTCTTTTCTCTCACAGTACAGAGTCCACACACAAATAGCTAAAAATACAGCAGTGACACTGAGGTGAACTGCCCACACTTTCATCCTAATAGATTGTTAGCCTTGAAGTTGAGCTGGATCTCATTTTAATACTGGCACACATATAAAGTATTGCAGGTCCAAGCACTCAGCATAAAACGATGACATCTGGTTATGAAACATTTAGTTATTACATACCTTTTTAACACAAATGCTAAGCATCTCAGTGCTACACGAGATGTTGTTGCAAATTTTAAGAAACATAATTTACATTTTAAATAGACTCCAAAATTCAGATACTGCTAACATGATGATACTAACATGAGGAACTGCTCAAGGTCAAACCTAATTACAAAGCCTGCTAAGACAAGGATCATTTTTTAAGCAGTGGGAAATTAAATTATTTGTCAGCGCTATCAGGCAGTAAATACCTGCCTGTTTTAATTGCTGTTGATACAGCCTAATAAAACTTGGAGAGGAAACGCTCAGGCTCAGTTTTATTTCTCTTCCCAGGTCAAGTTGTGCGTGCCAAGGAGCGGGCTGGGCTGGTGGTGGCTGCAGTGTCACCCACACCAGGGACGTGTCCCCTTCTCACCTGACCTGACCCCCTGCTCCTGGAAAATCTGCAACAGCAGCACGTGCTCGGTGCTGAGCAAAGTAAAGACCGAGCTGTGCTTCCCCTGGATGCACAGAGGCAAATAAAAGATGAAGGAGGGAGAAAACCCCGTGGGAATCCGGGAGGATCTGTTCCGAGTGGCGCTGCTCGGACAGGAGCCGCGGCTGTCGCGCTGCTGCCATCCAGCGGGGCTGCTCAGTGCCGGGACCGAGCACAGCGATGGACCCGGGCACAGGCACAGGGATGCTCCTCCTGCACCTCGCTGACAGCACCGGACAAGACTAAAGCTTCCAGAGAAAGTAAAATAAAGCCGGCGCTGAATAAGAAGAGTTTGCTCCTTCTGCGCGAGTTAAAAAGAGGCGCCGCCTGCCCGGACTCGCTCCTGGCGCTGCCTGAGAAATCGCTCCATGTGTTGGAAACAATATAACTTTTAAATTTCTGTTTTCTCTCTCTAGTTAGGCTTGACTAAACTTTGCCTGGGGGAAAGGAATTTTCTTTAGTTTTTTTTAAAGTTTTTTAAGAGATGTAGCATCACTCTAAGGAGATGGATTTAACATACCTACAGACTGGGAGTAGCCCACTGATACCCAAAAAGATGAAGGCCATCAAGGGAACATCAGCGGCCAACTACGAACATCTATCCCAGACTCTGCCTCTGGCAGGGCTGGAGACATCTCCTCCGGAAAAGACCGATAAGAAAATCAAGGAATTAAGATCTAATTAACATCGGAGGCGAAGAAATCCAGATCCAAGCGGAAACAGAATACTAAAAACTACAAAACTTAGAACCGATGAACGCTGACCCAAATCATTTCTATGAGTTTTGACTGGGTGAGATATCTGAAAAATCTTGTAAAAGCTGTGTGTCATGGAACGATTTTCTCTGCACGCCCGGGTTATGTGTGCATGAGATGATTTCTGTGGTACATCCCGGCCAGAATAAAGTAATGCCTTGACTCTCTGACATTAAAAATGTTGTTGGAGGGTTTTTGTTTTTCCCACACTTTCAGTGACACATGGACTTGATCCACTTTGATCCTGCAGCTGTTTAGCTGGTTTTAGATGCTGGAGCTGACAGGAATGGTTACAGAGAGCTTTGTAACATGCAGGATCTCATATACCTTACACCAGCACAAATTTAAAGTCTTCGAATCTAGAATTTCATTGCACTTAAAATGGAAGTTCAGCACCTACTTTGCAAAAACCCATTTGAAAAATCCTACTGGCTGCTAATCTGCCGTGATAGGTATCTAAATATCTTGTTAAATCTGACTTTAAGAGCCTGTATCTGCCTTGTTTCAGTACTTGGGAGCTCAGAATATGTGTGGAGCAAAATGAGGCTTTGATATTCTGCTATCTACTTATCTCCTCATAGATAACAGAGGGGCTCGGAATTTGTAAATGATAGCATAACATTTTCATTATCAACATCATTACTTGTGGATGATGAAGCAGAGACAGTGACAACAATTTAAAGCCAACTCAAATTGTCAGGGTACCGTCTGCAGGGCAATTTATGAAGAAGATAAATTCCTGATGCTAATAGGAATGTACAGCAAGACATCAATGGCACAAACTCCTCCAAAATAAGGAGAATGGGAGGGAAATGGGGAAAGTGGGCTGACTTGGGACCAGGAGAGAGGAAAAGATAAAACTTTCCTCAGCAGTTTAGCTGCACAATGAGTACTCAGCTCTTTGAAACCGTAAGATGCTGATAAGAAACAAGTGTCAGTCTCTGTATTTTTCATACCTTCGTATTTCCTGCAAAATTTCTACAAGAAACATTAAGTGATCATTTATCCACTTTTAATTTTACCCATTATTAAATCCCACTACACAGGGTTCTCCCAAAAAGCAGCAGTGGTGTAGCAGTGAACAAAGAAGGGGATGATGCTTCATTTTTGGTGTATGGGAGGAAACAGGTGAACTGTGACTGATAAACACCTCCCAGTACCTGATCCTCAACCACACCACTGACAGAATGAGAGAATCATAATGCACATTTCATCTTGTTTATCTTGGTGTTTGTCTGATTATCCTGGAGTTTGTGTAGCAGTTGGAAAGCCTGACACGTTGTCCTCCCAGAAAAGCAGGGGCACCACCAGAACTCCACTCCCCAGAAAGTCCTGGATGCTGTAAATAACTCTACTGGAGCCACAGGCAAAAGCCAGGGCTGCCCTGTGATCACAGGCTGTACATTGCACCAGGCACCAAGTCAGCTTTTACAGACAATCTGCAAGTGTGTCTGCCTTTATTTGCTGCCATGCATTCAGTTCAGCTCTGTCTGAGCAAGACAGCCAGCCCAGGACACTCCCAGTGCTTCATTTCAGGAGGATTCATTCAGGACAGTTGTGTTCTGTCACTAAAAAGATGTCCTTGATTTGCCTTTACACCAAAACACAATAAGCCCATTTACCTCTTAGAAAAGTTAACTGGAGCATTAAAGTCCTGATAATTCCCACACCCATACAAACATTTCAGAGACAAGACTTGCACAGCACCCAATATGAAGAATAATCTCAGGCTTTGCACATTTCTACCATGTTACTTCTCAACTGCATTTTGAACTTCAGCACTTTTTTGGATACAGGACAGCAGACTTAACTGAAAATGTACAATATATGATTTGATTCTAGTCAAGAGGTTATGAAATCGTTAGTGCAGACCTATTTATCTCCCTCTCATTTCATCATTCTGAAATTTAGATGTGATTTTTGAATTTCAATTGATTTATCAAGTGCTCAATGACATCATGAGATCCTGTCTCCACTGAAAGGAATTTTTGCCTTTTTTCTTCGAGTCTCATGTCCTCTTCACTCTATCATTCAGTCCTTTCACAAAGCAGATAGCTTAAGTCATCAGGTCTATGCAAAAAAGAGTAAGTAGCTCTCATTGCCCCAGAGAGTACTTTGCATTTGGATTCTGTTTTTACACACGCTCTTACCAAAGCATGGTGTTTATCCTTGTGATTTTCACACTGATTTATTTTTATATTCAGAATTTCTTTGTTTAATGCTTTGTTTACAGTGTGTTATAACGTCAATAACCCCTTTTCTGCTGGAAAGCAGTACCTGCAGTACCTTGGTGCTACCTGTGCTTCACCCTGCATGAAACAAGGGTCAGCCAAAGGGTACCCAATGCCTGTGCTCCCACCTCACTCACCTGAGACCCCATTTCTTCTCTCCCCATCCCCACAGCCAAGCAGCAAACCAATTCCTACTCACCATGCCAATATAAAAGCAGTGGCAATCAGCAATATCCACTCAGTGCAGCCATCTGCTGAGGCAGCCACAAACCAGACATCTTTCCAAAGCTTGTCCCCCGGCTGAATTCATCATTTCACAACAGGCAGTTTTCCCTTGGTCAAGGCATGACCCTGCTAATAATATTTATTATCTAACAGATCTCAGACTGAAAGGTCATGTCGTATTTCACCAAAAGATATAGTGAGCAAAACCTAATAAATAAGAATAAATGTCCTTTCTTTACCGTGTCTTTTGACCAACTCAGCTAACAGACTCTGGACCAAGAAATGCTGGAGATAAGTTTGGGAAGGAGCTCAGCAGCCATTTGCCACCTCTGACAGGTGTGTACCTGTGCTGGCCAGCACAGTGCAATGATGGTATTTAAAGTGTGTTGTTTGCATAAATCACAGCCCAGCCACCAAGTCCCAGGCAAGACAACCTAAACCTGGCCCCTGGCTCTGTTCTGCAGCTGAGACCTGTTGGCTCCCAGGACATGGAAGTGCTCACCATGCACACAAGGGTTTCCTCCCCCATCTCTTAAATGAGAATAATCCCACTTCCTTTGTAAAGCAGTTCATGTTGCTGACACCTTCTATTGCTTTGATTTTGCTGCCAGAGAAGTTACCCCAGCAGCTCACTGTTCATTTAGGCTGAAGAATTTGGGGCAAAGACCCTTCTCTATTTTGGAGAGATGATACAGAGAAAATGCTGAATCACCTTTATCCCCCTGATAAACTGGTCCTTCTGCAACCATAGCTCTTTTTAATGCTGCTTTGATGCTGGTTTTGCTACAGCCAAAAGAAAAATGGAAATGAGTTTGCAAAAAACCCTACTCAGGTTTTGGGTTTGATCCAAAATTCAGTCAATCCAAATCCCTTGATATTGGGGAGGGGTCAGGAAAATTCTTTCACAGTCACTGCTGGATTAGATTTGCTGCCCCAGAAGAGGACATGTTTTCAGAGTAAACTCTCTTTTCCCTCTAGCTTGGCACAAACTACCATGTGATACAGTCTGATAAAAGGATGTTTCATTACATTAGCATAGCAGACTTATTTGTCAGTTGCAGACTAATTATCTTGGCTCCTTGTTTGGGGACTGTGGCATCCCTTGCAGTAAATTGCATTTTTGCTGAGGGCAGCAATTTTACTCCATTTCTAAAGAATGTCAACACAAAGTTGTGGGGTCTTTTGTATTTCCAAATGAAATATTAAAAATAATGTGGAGGGGGGAGAAAAATAGCCCATCTGTCACAGTATTTCTGAATGAAATGTCAAACTATTGCTTTTTTCAATATAGTTCAAACAACATTGATAATAAAATCCGCTGTGTTGTCTCCATATTTCTGAAACCTTGGAAGAAGAACAAAAGCTGAAAAATTAACTCTATGCAAGTAAATTATTAAACTCTATTATCAGCAGCCATTCCTAAAAGCAGACAACAGAGTTGGACACTGAGCCAAGCAAGTGACAATCCTAAAGAGCACCATGCAGAGCAATCAGGCTTCTTTTTAAACAACATGCATTTAGAAACACTGAAATTAAAATTACCACCTACATTTTTTCCTCGGTGACACAAGAGGCTGCATGTAGAGACCAGCAAGGACCTCTTTCTACATTCAAACTCTTTTAGGTGAGGAATTTCGGTTAATTTAGTTTTGGTTGGGTTTTTTTTTGTTTGTTTTGCTTTATTTTTTCCAGTTGGAGGAATACCAGCATCTGCTGAAAGGACTCAGCAGACAGAAATCATCAGCAAAGCCACAGTTCATGCCAGACACTCGTGCTGCTGGGGTGAGTTAAGCCAACTGACATCATTTGCTTTTTTCTCAAATTGTATTCTCACTCAATTTTCATGTTTTCAGTAAATTATGTTTGCTAAAGACAAATCAGAGAAAACTTAGGAGTAACAAGTGTCAGTGATGACACACAGTCTTAAAATCTTTGTGTTTGATCTCTGAAAAGGGCATCTCCTCAATATGACAAGTCAGGAGAGACTTCATGTCCCTTTCAGAGACAGTCCAGGGATACCACAAAGCAGGAAGGTCAGTGTCTGCTCTCTATAAGCCTTATTTCCTAGAAGGAAATCTCCTGAGAAAAGAAAGGAAGTTGTAGAAGAAGGGGTATTACAGGGCACAAAATATGCTTTAAGGTATTATACCCAATCTGAAAATAAAATGAACCCAAAAGTCTACCTTAGCACGTTTAGATTTTTGCTTTACAATCACTTAAAATTTTATTTTTACTGTCAGGCAAGACCAGCCAACGTGATGCAACATCCTACAAACAGCTGTTAACACACCCCTGATCTGCTAAACAGAGATCCTGCCATTCCACCCAAGCTAATTTGCAACTGTGTGTGCAAAAAAAAAAAAAAAACACAGCAAAAGGAATCTCTTTATTCCAAAATATTCACTGCATCTTAAGATGCTACTTGAAGGAAACACGAGTATAAAACAGAACTGGCATGAGGAAGATGCTAGCAGGAAATCAGGCTAAGAGAAATCTTCCCTCATGTTTACCTGGTCATTATTTCTCAAAATAACAACATAAACAGAAGACTGGTGACCATCCATGGACTGCAAGGCACATGGATGATGTCCATAAGGGGGAAAAAGGTGGAAATAAAGAAAGGAAATAAATAAAGGCAGGCAGGCCTAACACTAAGCAGCAGAACTGTTGATCCTAGAATTTTCCACTCATAACTTCTGGCATTTCTGGAGGTATTGTTAAAGATTGCCACCCTGGAAGACAATGAATGTCAGGTGTAGCTTCCATCTCCAGTGTAATGAGGAGAGATTACCCTGCTGAAGCCTATAAGACATCTTTAATCTCCTGATTTAGAATCCATTGTCCTCTCTCAGTTGTCACTCTCCTGGAGGAATGCAAGGATGCTGCCAAACACTGAAAAACAGACAGCTGCAGCAAAGGGCTACAGCAGCAATCCCCAGGTGCTCTGCCAGCAAAACACTTACATGTTAGGGAGTAAAGGAAAAAAAAAAAAAAAGAAAAATTCCATCTCCAGGTTCTTCCATTATTAATTAAATGTTTTCTGGTTTCCAAGAAGAAATGCTTACTCAAAGATGTCCTTGAACCAGGCACATCAACACTACAGACTTTCAAAGTTAAAGTCGAGGGCAGCTCTCTGGAGGGGAGAACACCAGGCTTGGGCCAGAGCAGGGCTGGGCACTTCTTGGAGTCTGAGTGGACCAGGCCCTGGTGGGGTGTGTTTGATGCTAAAGCCAAGGATGGCAACAGATTTCCTGCTCTCAAATAGAAGGTGAATATTTTGTACCCCCCCCACGGGCAAGCGGGCAAATGAAAACCTACATGGAGGGTCAGCCCATCCTTCACCAGGAGGCACAGACAAAAACAGTCTAAATAACCACATCAGCAGAAACTGCTGCCCATTTCCATGGACATTTATTCAAGCCTGTGCAGCCACTCATTTGGGATGAAAGGCCTTATAATTATGTTGAAAGGGGACTTTAAGTTTGGGACAGGCTCTGCACTGCTGCCACAATCAATGTAACTGAGAGGCTGTGGCAATGCAGCCCCGTGAGCACAGACCTGGGGATCAATACAAGAACAAGCCCTAAAACGTTTTCCATCCTTCAAAGGGGCAGTGATTGCCAAGCACTGAATGGTGAATTCTGTGAGAATAACTGGCTTAAGCTTTAATAAAATCATAACTATGAAGTTTAACTTTTCTGCTGAGACATATCCGGAGTAGGCTGGAAACTAAATCACAGAAGAATCACAAGCTCCCACTTCAGTGGGGTCAGGACTTCATCTTAGGCAGGTCTTTTAATCATTTCAGAGCAAGGAACTCGATGCAAGTCCTTTACATCTCAGTCTCTTGCCTTCATCTCTCTGGCATCCATCCTCCCAAGGACTCAGTGTGTTGACCTCCAGGTATACCCAGAACAGAGCACGTGCTGCTTTTTGTTGCATCACTTCACTCAAGTGAACACCAAGGACCAGATCTTTCCTATTCTATTTGTGGATTTACACTTATCCAACCATTTCTTTCTCACACTAGCACAAGAGTATCCATTTGCAATGTCATATTTTTTTTCTGTTGTCAGATCTAAGTTCGGGAGAAGTAGATTTAAAAGAAAAGGCACAGAGTAAAGAAAGCTTTCCTGGTTAGAATTTTGGTCAGTGGAATATAAAGATTATCATTTACTGCAGGTGGCAGCTATGTAAAAAAAAAATGATGGTGTAGATGTAAAATGAGTAAAATAAAGACAGTATTTTCACAAGCTTTCCCCAAAGACTTTAAAATAAGTTTGGTACTGCAGGAAAGAGCTTGGTATCAGCCTCCTGCTCTACGGTTTGGCACTGGGCTTGACCATTTGTATCAAACAAGACTCTGCCTCCTTTTTATTACAGAATTTCCCCCCCACTTTTGGAACAATGACATTTGATGCATAAACCTACACATTTACCAGTTTGTCTGTAACTCTTCCCCTCTCAACCCTCAACTCCCAGGAACACACGTATCTTTTCATAAGCAATCACATTCCACGCAGTTCAAGTGTACATTCTTGGAAAATGACACCAGAAGCTACATTTTATCCTATGAAAGAGTAAATCAACACTGAATTGTTACTTACTGGTAGCATAGCTATGCATCTAATTTGAAGTCATTGTCAAAATCTGTCATATATATTCAAAGATTCTCATTGTTATTTAAGGAAAAAAAAATTTAAAAAGGAAAACAAGAAATATTTCTTAGAGTTTTTTTCCTCAAAAGTAAATATACCAGCAAACTTCACATGGAGAATTCTGCTCCCTTTTGTCTTAAAGGGAACCTATTTCTCAAGTGAATTGCTTTCCCTACCTTATTACTTGAAGAGATTACAGTCAGGGTCGTATATTGCAGCTACCCCTAGATTTAGAAGCTGGGTAATAAACCACATAAATAGCACACTGAATAAAACATTAAGACATAAAAGGAGTTAAATAGAGCAAAGGGCTAAAGCTTATTGTGCAGTAACCATGTCTGACCCGCTGAAATACAAAGGACTCGTAATTCTGGTTAGCAAAATGTAGAGGTGGGATTTAAATCAGGAGGAAGCCGGCACTGCTCAGTGCTGGAGCCCTTTCCACAGCCTTGCAGAGCCCTCTGGTGGAAATGGGAACCCACCTCAAGGCTGCCCGACAGCACTGCCAGGAAAAATGATGCTCCAACCCCAAAATAAGGGAAGAACAAGAAGCCTGGGTTTTCCCTGTTTTCTTGTAAGCAGCAATATTTCTAATACAAAGCTGTATTTTTCAGCTCTCCTTTAAGATTAAATCCTGAAGCCTGTGTAAGTAAAGAATTCGTCCTCTGACTCCACTGGGGACAGAGTCTGTCCATAAAGCCCTGAAAGTAGAGAAAAAAGTCCTTAAAGTTGCCAAAAACTGCAATTGATGTGGAACATGCTGCCCAAAAATTTAGACCCTTCAGCAAAGCTGAAAGCATTTCAGGTGGGCATCATCACATAAAAGAGCCTCAGAAAATCCAAGCTGCACCAGTAATTCATGGCAGAAACTGCTCAGGGTCTGCAGGGCCAGCCCTCACATGAGCTGACCTGACAAAGTGTCTTTTTAATGCTTCTTCATTTGTCACTTAGAGCAGTGAGGTGGAAACAAACGTTTTCTGGTACTAAATGTATGTTGCTTCATCCAGCACAGCATGGAATTGATCATTGTATTGGTATTAGGTACTCAAGAGCCTGAAATACTGCTCGGTTTTATTAAAAGAAAAGTAAAATTGGTGCTTATGCTTCCCTTAGCTTTTGTGAGGGTAGAAGAGAAACTCTTCAGAAGGGAATTCACAGCAAAAAATTCAGATGGATATTCTAATGTTTCTTCTTCACACAGATATACAAGGAGGCTGCTGAAATAATCTGCACAAGCAGCTTCTTTAGTGATCTAATGGTGATGAGAAGGAACATTTCTCCTCTACCTTTTGCCTCTGTCAGTCAAAGCAATTATAAGGCTTTGTGATTGAAAAAATTGAAAAACAGGCTGTGGCCTCCAAGTCGGATTCAAGATCCAAACTGCTCCATAGAAACAGCAGGATTGGTTTGCAGGATTGAACAGTCTCTCCCCTGGCAGTTTGATGGTGGTGAATATTTCACAGAGCAAAAGAAAGAACCTGGTCTGTCTTACACTTCCTTACAGTGAAGAGGCCTCCATTGTCAAAGGGATTGCTCAATGCCATTCTCTCCCTTTTTCAGGAGCAGGATGGGTATTGGGGCCATAAGATCCAGTCTCTGTTCCTGTCTGAATAGGGCAGACAGTTGTCAAATGTCATTTTTCCAGGCACCATCCAGCATAGGTCAATAATTGTCTTTTCCCAGATTAGGCTCCTTAAAAATGGCAGCAATTTGAAAAGAAAAAGTCAATGCCCACTTTTAATCTTAAATTCTCTTGTCTGCTCTTAGCTAATAAAGTTCCTTAGCTGTAGTGGGTACACATTTATTTAAAGGTGCTGATGATGTCAAGTAAATCACTGGAAACACACTGTTAGAAGCAGACACAGCCTGTTCTTAAAAACCAGCTCCTCTCAAAGCATCCCAGGTACCTGTCAGGTGAGAGCTGCTGCACTTAAGGGACACAGGACAAAGCCTTTGCTGAACCCAAAGCTTGGATTCATCCCTCTAATGTGCTTCAGGACCTTTTACTTTGAAAAATGGGAATGCTGCCTATTGACTGCAAAAATTTTATCTCAATTGCTATCCAAGAACATGCTCATTTGTATGAAATAAATGAGGCTAATTATTTGCTTCCCACAAAACAGGCTCTGCTAAAAGCTCTGAATTATTTGCTTTCCTGATGAACAAGGCAGCACCTTGCTCACATAATAGATTCCATCAGAGATTTGATTATCCATTAGAAGGTCAATCTATGTGTTGTGTCAAGCAGCAGAGATAAGGTGAGGCTGGGAAATGCCTTGAGGAGAGCCCCCCCAAACCCTCTGCATCCTCTTAGGTGCCAAGAGTCAGGTGTAGGGAGTTGGAGAATCAAAAATGGGATCACTGCTTCATCTACCACATGGAATCAAAGTGGGACAGGGGCCACTTCAGTGTGCAAAGGAGGGAAACTCACATTTGGGGAAGAACAGGACACCACAGTCTAAAAAGGTGCATGGAGGCTCCAGCTTCAAGGGTGCTCATTGGAAAAACAGCTCCACAATTGGACCAAGATATTGAGGAGGAGCAGAACTTTCTTTTAGCTCATCAGAGAAATCACAGTGCACAAATATGCTTAACAGTTGAGCAGCTTGATTGTGTTTTATGGTACCTCTTTGAGAGAGTGGAGAGAATTCCTGGTGTCAATTTAAGGTATGCACTCAAGCATTCTGAAATTTTATGCAAAAAATATTGTCATAAATTGAATAATACACTGTGTTCATCATACAGGCCCACAACACAAGATCACTGCTGCCTTGTTACAGGTATTTCCCATAGGTACACAGACAAGGTGCATCTTGAAAGGACAAAAATAACATTTCTTCTGACAAGACCCAAATGACAAAAGCTGCAGAAGACTCTTCCCCAGGTTTTTCTGCAGGCTCAGCTCTGAACTGCTCTGCTAGTAACTTGTAATTGTGCACAGACCCCTTTCCTCATGGAAGTGATACAACTGATTCCCAGAACAAAGCAGCAATTTGGGTCATGCTCCAGCACTGCACTGGAATCACTCCTTGGGCTTTTGCTTCACAATGCAGTTACTCTGCATAATCTGTGACTGAGTTTTACAGCAAACACGAGTGTTGCACAGCCAGGGAAAGCAGAGCTGGTGATGGGGGAAGGCAAGAAGGAGGTTTTGCAGCTCTCAGAGACACAGCAGCTACCTGCAGGTCAGTAAGTCCTGCTTGCCAGTCCTGAAGATATTTTGGTGAGCACAGGAGGAGCCTTCAGCTCCCACCCAGACAACCACTGGAAGCAGCCAGGGAAGAGATCAATAGTTTGTCTCTTCTGGAGGATGGAGCCTCTACCAAATGCATCCCCACCTCCCAGACCTGAAGGGAGTGGATGCTAACATTAGACCTGGACCCACAAGAGTCTGGCTCAGAGCTGAGCACATGGCATATGGATTTGAGGACTAACACCTGATTTAAGAATAGGGTCACATCACAAAGAGCACCACTTGCAGAAATCCCCAGGCCAGCACAAAGCTGGCCACGGTGCTGAGAGCACAGACCCATCATGGAGTTTGCAGACTTCTGGCCTCTCCTGAAAAGCAGCCCTGACAGGAGGTATTTTGTTACCTTACCTCTCTCTCTAGTGGGATCGAAGGTCTTAGCACAGCTGTCCCATTTTATTTAGGACTTACACAGACACCTTTGCATTAGCACTGGTACATCTTTACCTCCCTTGCTTTCAAGCTGATGTCGACATGACCCTACCAGAGTTGTTGCTACAAAGATCCCGTCTGTAAGCCAACCCAGCTTGTTCTGGGCTTTTTCTGACGTTTATAATATGATAACACATTGTGCCTGGTAGCAGTTTCCCTACTGCAATAGCACATCCTCTTAAATGCAAGATCTTTGTTTGCCTCACTATGCCAGTTAGGAAAAAAGGAGAGTATCACAGGCTGATCTAAAGCACAGGTCAGAATTTGTGTTAGTCAGTGAAAGAAGTGGCTAACGTGAGTCTGAGGGCTTCGATTTATTGCCCACCAGAGCAAATGATACCGCTGTAAAGTCAGCTGATAACGACAGGATTAAGAGGGTGAAGATAAAGATACATCTCAGAATGTCTTTGGATAAGGATAAAGCAAAATGACACAAACAAATCCCAAAGTCCTAGCAGTCATGAAGTCACTCCAGAAACCTCCTGGCGAGCTTCAGTACATAAAATAACTAGAGAAAAGCCATGAAAATTTACAATAACTCTTTTTTTTTTTTTTTTTCTTGTTGCTGGTGTATTTTTAACCTATTGCACTGATTATAACATGCTGTCAACAGCCTCATCAATTATCCATTGCTGGAAAGTGGGCTCTAACATGCTGCAAGTGGTATTAATTGGTCTCAGTAGCACATAATGAGTTTAAAAGCTCCTACCTGTGTGCCCCCGGGGATGGTGACTAGAGGCGGACAACAATTTACAGCAGACCATTAACACATAGACCAGAAAGAGCCAGTCAGACAGAAGCATTGATTTGGCACAGAATCTCATCCTGGAGGCAGAAAAGGAAGCAGTTGAGTGAAAGAACAATGCGAGCAGGGAATAACATAAAAACGGCGTGGGGAAGGAAAAGCTGAAAGGACGCTGAAGAATAACTAATGTGGATTATTGCAAGGCAACACTCACAAAATCGTATTCGTGATTTGGTTGGGATCAATCCTTTGTGAAGGACATTTTATAATTAGAAGCAACGTCTGCCACACATCACATTACCCATAAACACGTATTTATAATAACACATCATGAGTGCAATACAATTCTATGAATATGAGATAAGGGATGGGTTGCTTTGTCTTTTATTAAGACCCAGCCAGGCTGAAATTTAAATATATATATATTTATGACATGTGCTACAATTTTTAAACTGCAACTCCCCCAATAATAGGGGAAAAGAATCATTTTTACTTAACACTTTTCAGGACATATTTACTATAGCCACCAACTCCCCTGTAGCCACACACAGGAGTTGGCTGAGTCTCTCAAATACACAATATTTGGGAGATTTCCTGGAGATCAGCAGGTTTGCTGAGGGCAAAACACTCATGGAGTATCCCCTCAGCCAAATAAGCAAGGACTCACTTCTCTGCCAGGGTGTTGGAAACTTCATTTCAGAAAACATCAGCTCTAAAGAAGGTGTTGTTGCTCTTATTCATGTTATTCTTAGAACTAAGATAGCAAATCCTCAGTAATTTTTCTGCAAATATCTACAATTAAATCCCTCAATAGCTTATGTTATGCCATTCATCATATAGAAAGGGAATCTAATCATCTTTTTAAACTCAGTTATGATGATTTATTGCTTGTATGATACATAAATGGGTGTTATGTAGTTCAACCCTTAGATACTGTGTTCCACACTTTCAGCAAATTCTGCAAGCAGGAATACATCAAATTAATTAAAGGCAATTTATAGATTTGCATAAATTGAAGCAAATACTGTTTTGATGGCAGTGACGTTAGTCTGCAGTTAATCAGCACGCTGGGATTTGGGCAAGCCTAGCACGAGTTTATTTGCACCAAAAAGTCCTTTGGGAACTTCTTCCCCCTGCAAATTCCACTTCTGAGTCTTCCAAGTATTTTCTTTAAAAAATTATCTGTATGGCTTGAAAATATCTAAGACTATTCAGCCAATCCCATGTTCAAGTGCTGAAGAGACAAGTTTAAAAACAAAATCCTGAGAAACACATTCCTTAGACAGGTCTGCTGTCACAACCAGGTGACACACTTGGATGTTGTTTAAATTTGATAAACACCTACAAATTAAACTAAAACAGAGGCCATGTTTTCCCATTTAAAATTGCTTGCACAATTTCCCCTTTCACACTCTGCAAAATGATATTTTTTTCTCTAATTGTAAATGTTGATAAAGCCCAAATGAATCAAAAACACACTTATTAATATAATAAAAGTTAAGAGACCAGAAGCCTGCTGCACATAAATATGTTTCAGCAACTCATACTGGTTTACACTTGAGAAAGAAACACATTGGTGCAAACGTCAGCACCTTCAGCCTACACATTTTTTTTTAATTACACAAATAATGTGCAAGAAAATAGCTCACCATGTGTACAGATTTCAGAGAATGAAAATTGTATGTAAAGAAGCCACACTTTAAGGACTGATCTGGTGAAATTATACCTTTTCTGGCTTTGAGAAGCTGCTCTGTTTTGAGCCCAGTATGTCGCCACCCTGAATGCAGGAACAAACACCCTGATGGCCTTTTCCAGCTGTTCACAGGGGACTTCTGTGGGCATGAATCAAGCCCAGAAGATAAAATCATCACTTCTCCTCACCTACCCTATGAGTACCCTCTCCTGGAGCACTCCAGGCTGATTCAGAGCAGCTGAATCTATTTCACCTCTTGCATCCAGCTGAACCACAAAATGTCACTGTAGTTAATGGGACTGAGTCACTGTGGAACCAGCATAAATGTCATTATTGCTGTTGATCCAGTATTAGCCTAAGAAAACTGCGTGGTAAGGTCAAAAATCAGTGCACCATCTCAGATTTTGGTCATCCAGATCTTGCCCAGGTAACTGAACCTCTATTTTCTTTAGGAGAGAGCTGAATTTAACCTTAGTTTTCTTGGTTTCTCTGTGAGAAACACACAGTTCATGCACCAGTTATCGCTGAACAGGATGTCATCATCTGCTCCTCTTCCACTCCCATCCTTCTGTTGCTCTAAATGCAAACCCTCAGATCTAATCCGAGTATCAGTGGAGACCCCAGCTCTGGTGTCACTCAGGTACATCACCAGGAAGACAGAAACCTTCCTCCAGGTTTCCTGGGTTTAACCCATGGAATTAAATACCCCAGATCAGGTATTTTGAACATGCTACTTCTGGTGGGAGTTGGTGGAAGGGACAGGTGTGATGATGGACAGGTCCCAGACCATCCATCAACAGCTGCTGTTTCAGTACTCAAGTGGACCCAGGTGCTCCCACCATTCCCAGTGAAGCAGCAAAACTGGTCTCAGTGGAAATGCTCATGAGCTGACCTATTTTCAGAAGTTTTCCCCACCTGACTTTGTCTCTTTTGAGACATTAAAGAAGTAATGTGAACCCAGGGCTCACCAGGTTAACAGGGTAACCTCACCCCTGTGTAAGAATTTCAAGTCAGGAATAAATGGATCACTACAGAGCATCCACTTGGCCATATCCAAACAGAAAGGCTGCTAAAAGCATCCAGTACCATCCAAATGACACATTTGCAGGCTTCAGTCTGCCTTGCAGGTAGACAGGACACAAGTTTTCAGCCTGCTAATGTGAAGAAATACAAAAGGGTCTTTGAAAAGGCAGAGAAAAAATGGAATTTGGCAGACAGCTGCAGCAAGGGGTGCTGAGCCCTTCAGCATCAGTGGGCTGCTGCTTTCAGAAATGTCAAGCCTTCATTCTCTATTGGATACAAGTGGATATTGTTGCTAACCAGAACAGCGAATCTTCAGTGTCATTTGAAAGATAAAAAGTGCTCTTACCTTGGGGACTTTGCAAGAATTTTGTTCCAGTCAAACACAATTATTTCAGTGTGTTTTTCATAGCTATTCCAGATTCCCATTTGCAGCAGCAAATAAGCCTTTCTGCATCTCAGAGTTTTTCCTTCACTTCGGGGACCTGGAAAGAAAGCCACATCACGCTGCAATTAACGTCTGGAAAGGTGCTGTAAAACACATCTTTGTTACCAAAATCTCAGTTTCACAGTGCCATCTACAGTGCAATCCGGGGCAAAAGGCAGAAGTTGTATTTTTCTCTTTCCTTTCTGAGAGAAGCTGTGGTGAGGCAGCTCTGAGGTGTCACTGCATCAACCAAAGGCAGAGTTTGCTGCACTAGGAGCTGCTCCATGGAGCCTCCACCAGTTTGAAGCAGAGATTATTAAAGATAGTGGGGGAAATCTGTCATTGTCTTTATAAAGACGTGGCCCAGGTCCTGGAGGCTGCCTCAGCAGCAGAGGGTCACAGCCACAGGAGCGTGTCTGTGGGATTTTCTGCATCATTGCACCCTCTGACCATCACCTCCCACACCCAGGAGTTACACTTTGAAATCTCCACGTGGAAGCATCTTGCAGCAGCACTGACACACGTTCTGCAGAACAACGAGCTCAGACACTCCATTTTACAGACATTCAGGCCTCTTTGCTTTTGCTGGTTATATTTGTTCTCTCACTTCCATCCCTGGGCACAACTTGACCTTCTGCTACTGGAAACATGACACAGAGCAATTTGTGAGAGTAATAATAATGTGATCTTCACCTGCACAGCGATCACAATGACCTTTCCTCATCTTATCCACCATTCTTTCCATTTCACTCTTCCTTTGATCAATCAGAAATTTGCTTTTAAGAAACACAAAATGACACCACGACGTTGGAGGGCAGAGCATGTCTGGGTCATAAAAGCACATAGGCAGACACCTTTCAGCAGCTCAGGACAGGAAAATCGCTGGCTCAACACGCTCACAGAATCACAGAACCTTCCAATCACAGCCTGGAAGGGACCTTAAAGCTCATCTTGTTCAAAACCATGGGCAAGGACACCTTCCACTAGACCAGGTTGCTTGAAGTCCCATCCAACCTGGCCTTAACAGCTCCTTTTAGTTCAGAATTCCATGAGAAAATAAAGTAATTGCTGGAATTAAAGAGGTGCCAGGCCAGAAATCTATAATTAATCACATTTTACTCTCTTTGCTTTCCAAAGTGGAGTTCCAGGGTGAGCCAAAACCAGAGGTTCTATCAAATCAGCAGTGGAAATCAAAACAAAATGCAGGCAAAGAGTTGTCTTAAGAAAAAGCTCTACCATCCTGTATTAATCCTTTCTTCCACAAATACACAAAGAATAAAAAATAAAAATAAAAAACCAGCGTGCCTCAAAAGGCCTATTAAAAAGAAGCAAACAAACAGGATTTTCAATGTTGCATTGACTGACTGAAATGGTTATGTGGTACATTTTTACCCATTTCATAATAGGACAGGTAGATAAATACATTCTTACAGTGCTCTTGTAGAAATCAATACTGCAATACACTAACTTGGGTTTTAGTGCTTATCTGTTCCATAATTTTTATTAGAGAGGAAAATAAAACCCTGTGCAGATGCATCCACAGGTAAATACAAATGTCAGTGTAACCTGTTCTGTAAACACTTGTTAAACACTGGTAAAAGGCAAGGGAGTATTGATTAGCCCAACTCATTCTAATTAAGTGGATGCAGCAAAAGTGACAGATGATACATCCACCTGCATGTGTTCAGGCTTTCTGATGCCTTCCAGGCAGTGATATTTCTTTAAAAAATAGAGTTGTATGAGGAGAGATTAAGGCAAACTCCTGAAACCAGCTCCAGCTGGTTTATGTCAATAAAGGAGACAGATCAGAACAGAAACAAGAGGCTCACCTGGTTAATAACTGCACAAGGAATTCCAGGTTTTTTACAGCAAAAGCATGCTTTGTGTGTGTTTTGTGAGCAGTGGGTTCAGCTGCTGGCCCCTGGCTTGTCTCAGGGTGACACATTACTTTGGAAAACAGAGATGTTTATTTTATACAATGAGCTGTAGCCAGTGAGCAACAGAACCCCACCTCCATCTCCAGCGAAGATACAGAAGAGAAGGAAGAGGGAATGGGAGAGGGGAAGGGCTCCACTTTCAGTATTTATGCATGGACTGGCCATGGGCAACTCCTGCTTGGCACAGGAGCTCTCCAGAGGCTACACCACTCCCCTGAGTCAGTGTTTAGAGCAAATGAAGGTTGTGGGTTCTTGGATCTGGAGGGAATTGCAATGGTCAGGTCTGCTGAGCCCAGAGGCCGCTCTCTGTGCCTCTGCACTCCTGGAAAATGGGTGTAAACAGCATTTCCCTGTGCCAGGGAAACATCTCAAGAACAGAAACAATAAAGGTCTAAAGTTATTTGAAAGCTGTATAGGCACTGTGTAATTCCTTTGACAGATGGAATAAGATAACATTTTAAATTAGGTGCATTTCCTACCAATATTTACATGTTGTAAAATGCTTTTTACAGCTACTTTCTGCAAAGAATAAATTACTAAACCATTTTATGCCATCTTTTATAATAAGCTATTAAATAATTTAGAAAACCTCCTTTCATTAAATATTTAAAAGGCCTTAATTTCTCCATTCTAAATTATTCCTCACTTAAAATACAGCTTTGCATCCCTTAAAGACTCCTCTTGTGTAAAGCAAAGGGTGAGAAGGAAAGAAATTTGAGGGCCATGTACTGTTCAGGGGACTTGCCACCCTGACTAACCCCATTGTCAGCCTAGTTAAACTCTTATCTCCTGTTGAACAGAGGGAAACAAAGAGGAAATAGAGCAATAGCTGACATTTCTTAGAAGAGGGGGGAAAAGATTTTGTCGGGTCACTGTGAGTATTTGAAAACTGCTGCTGTTAGAGTAGAACTAGAGACAAAAGAGAGAGCTAAAGCAAACATCCACACACTGGCTGACCAACCCAGAGCCCCATTTTGGGGCTAAATCACTAAAAACAGGGAAAGTATTCAGTGACAGTACTTGAAGAGGGCTTATAAAAAAAGACGAAGAGTGACTTTTTACGGAGACAGGTATTGGAGGGTGGGGAGGCCCTGGCACATGGTGCCCAGAGAAGCTGTGGCTGCCCCATGCCTGAAATTGTCCAAGGCCAGGTTGGACAGGGCTTGGAGCACCCTGGGATAGTGGAAGATGTCCCTGCCTATGGCAGAGGAGGTGAAAAAAGAAGAGCTTTAAGGCCCCTTCCAGCCCAAACCATCCCTGATTGTGTGCTGCTGTCCCTGTCGGGGTGCAGGGGCTGCAGGTGGATGATGTCACGAGGGTCACTGATGTCCCTATGGGGATTCAGGGGCCGAGGGTCACTGATGTCCCGAGGGTCCCTGTCCCTATAGGGGTGCAGGGGCTGCAGGTCACTGATGCCTCTCAGGTGGATGATGTCCCAAGAGTCACTGGTGTCCCTTCGGGAATGCAGGGGCCACAAGTGGATGATGTCCCGAGGATCACTGTTGTCCTGAGGGTCACTGATGTCCTGCAGGTGGATGATGTCCCACAGGTGGATGATGTCCCCAGGGTCACTGTTGTCCCGAGGGTCGCTGATGTCCCTTTGGGGATGCAGGGGCCGCTCCCGGCGCTTCCCGAGCATCCATCGGGGCGGTGCTGCCCCCTGGCGGCAGCGCGCCTCTCTCTCCATGGGGATCTTTCACCATTCCCGGCCCCTGGCAGCGCTCGGGAATCCCATCCATCCTCTCCCGCACGGCTGCACCGCCAGCCCCGCTCCCTGCACCCTCCGGAGCCAGCCCGGCCCCGGGGGATCCTCTGTGCCTGCGCAGCTGTCCGTGACAATTAGCGCCCGTCATTAATCACATTAACGCGTCGCTGTCACGGGGTTCGAGTGCTCATCCCGCCCTCGGAGCGTGGGCACCGCAGGGACGTGCTGGCCTTCACATCCCAGTGCCCGCCGTGTCCTCCAGGCGCCCCCTCGGCCCCAGCAATGGGCGGACATGGGGAAATAACGCGCCTCGCATTCTGGATCTGGTGCCTTAACCCTCGCCCAGAAATCTCAGCATCAGCTCACGTAACTGCAGCTTGATCTGAAGGCTCTGAGTGTCAGTAAATCCACCCCGGCCGAGTTATTCCAACAGTTAATTAACCTCACTTTAAGCACTGCACCTTCCAGCTTGTACCTCCTGATACATTCCAGTTGTTTTCCCAGCTGGCACATCCCACAGGGATGCAATGCCAATCCTGACTCACACCAAGTGAGGGTTGCACCAGGTAGGAAGGCACTGTGCAAACAGAGAGGGCATAAAGTTACCCCTGTAATAGAATCACAGAAACACAGAATGGTTTAAGTTGGAAGAGACCCCAAAGCCCTTCTTATTCCATCCCCTGCCATGGGCAGGGACACCTTCCACCATCCCAGGGTGCTCCAAGTCCCATCCAAACTGGCCTTGGACACTTCCAGGGACGGGGCAGCCACAGCTTCTCTGGGCAGCCTGTGCCAGGGCCTCACCACCCTCACAGTAAATTATTTTTTCCCCATATCCAATAGAAACCTACTCTCTATTAGTTTGAATCCATTCCCCTTTCCTGTCACTTCATGCACTTGTAAGAAATCCCTCTCCATCTTTCCTGTAGGCTCCCTTCAGGTACTGGAAAGTAGCACAAAACTACTCAGTGCAAGAAAGTAGAAGTTTTATTGGGCTTGTTTCCTCTTCCCTTTACTCCCAAAATTAACATCAGCTCTTCTGCTTCCCTACAGGAATCTCTGAGGGATGGATGTCTGGTCACATCGAGCTCCCCATGGCTAAGTGAAGTGAGAAGGCTCTTTGGACTGCACAAAAATCAGCCAGGCAGATATCCAAAACACCACAGGGGCACAGCAGCAGTGCCCAGCCCTCTCAGACCCCAGCAGGCTCCCTACACCCTTCATGGGCAATTTTTGAACTGGTTTTTATGACATCACGTCCCATTTACGACATCAGTCTCTGCTGGCAGCAGCTCAGTCTGTCACCCCTAGTCAGCCCTTTCCACAGGAACATTTCAAAATCTCACTTAACAGCAGCTGGGAAGGTGGGGAGAAAAAGAAAACAATGCCAGGGAGAGATAGAGGAAATAAACCCCACGTCCCCCCGAGGAGGGAGAACTGAACTGCTGTTATATCCACATGACAGGAGGTATCGACCACACCAGCAGCCAGAGCATCCACACACACACAGACATTCTCTGGGCCATGGGTTTGGGGGGAACTGAGTCTGTCTTCAGCAGCATTTGGAGTTCTACAGGGTAAATCTGTCCTCACCACCTCCTTTGAGCAGGAGAGCAAACCTTTTGCCTGTTGTGGGCATGTAAAGAAGATGTCCTGGGAGGATATCCTGCAAAACATGCCTCAATCACCCTAATTGTCTGGCCCAGACACCACAGACTTCCTCAGATAACAGTGCCAGAGTCATGACAGTGACTTGGGTGGATGATCTGCTGAAAAGGCTTTGCAGTTGGACTCGTTTTAAGCGAGAGTCTGTGGCCTCCAAATTTGAGCCAGCAGAGCTCAGGTCACACAGAAGTAGAAAAGGCAGTGCACAGGATCAGGAAACAAATTCAAGAACAGAGGACTGACTGCCAGAAAACCCAAAGGCCACACAGAATAAGGAGGAGTTTGAAATCAAAGCTGTTGCTTCCTCTACTCTCTCAACACAAAGTGAGTTCTCATCTTTGCTCCAGGATAAAGTCCACCAGGACCAAGAGGACTGCTCAGAGAGCAAAGTGCAGCTATTCTGACTGTCAAGTGGAGGCAGAATAGACCCTTTTCTCCATTCAGCATTATTTATTATTCACCACCACCCCACTAAACCGTTCTGCCAAACTCCTGGAAAGGGAGGTATCACCATGAAGGTTTCATTTTAAAGGCTGCACAGACTTACCAGTGTGGGCAGCCAACACAGGAGATCTCATTACAGCCCAGCATTTCAACTCTTTCAATTACCTTTATCAGAAAGAATTTTTCCTTGTGATTACCCAGGATCTTTCAGCCCCTCACTGCAGCTCAAAATCTTCTCCACCCCCTGTGCAAGAGATGTGCAGGCTTCAGGCACTTTGTTCAAGGGAGAGCAGGAATAACTCCAACCCTGTTCAAAGAGGACACAGAGCAGAGACAGCGCCCTGCTCCACTCCCAGCTGCCCTCCCAGAAGCAGAGCAGTTCTCATCTAAAGCAGGCAGCACACCAAAGAAAAAAAAAAAAAACATGGAGAGAAACGTCCTTGAAAGAAATCTCTTCAGCAGGATGTTTCAGACACAGCAAAAACACATCTTCCCCTACTGTACACTTTGCCTGCCAGGTAGCAAAGCATTAAAGTTGTTGCACAGGTTATCTTGAGCCATAAAACACTGTTTTCTATACCCTGAACTGAGGGAGGAATTTAATTTCTCCCATGGAAGGCAAAGATAACTGACCTGCTATAGAGCAGGTCACTCACCTTCCTTCCTTCTCACCAGGGACCCAGCTGAGTTACTTTGCAGAGGTGGCTCAGAGGAGGAAGGAATGGATGGAAGGGATGGAGGAGGGAAACTCATGTCTATTTGTGCCTCTGGATAATGGACTGGGGGGTCCCAGACCTGTTCTGGGTGTGTGGTGGCCAGCCCAGGGCTCACATGCAAGAAGCAGATAATCCCTGACTAGGGGTGGCTGTTCAAATTAGGAACAAGAGGCAATCCAAGGGAAATAACATGAAAAATAAGAGAGTCAGCAAGTGCAAGTGGTAAGGGAAAGTGGAAGTAGCTGTGTCTGTTTAGTCAAGAAAAGAGGGCTTGTTGGAGACACGTCAACTGTCTCCTTGAAGAGGCTTGCTTTAAAGAAGGGCAGGATTTAAAGTGGTTCTCTGTAGCTGCTGCAAAGAGCATAAAATTCAGTGTCCTACAAAGTTAATTGGTGTGTTCATGAAGAGAAACTTTCTGTATCTAAGGGGGGGAAACAAGTGGTACAAACTGCTCAAAATCTTGTGGAGCCTGGTTCCTGAAGATTTCTTTAAATTGGATGAACACCTGTGGGATGGTCAAGGCTCCCCAGTCCATCCACAGGGCTGGATTACATGTTTGCTCAGGGACTACATTTCCTTTATGCCTTTGAGCAAAAAAAACCACTGGGATGTAAAAGTGAAGCAGTCAGTCCCTGTTCAGTGTCATCCTCAATACCCTGAATCAAGTCAGAGGTTACTGGAGGAAAATCATGGCAGAAACAAACTGAAACTCCTACACATGTTGGGTTTTTCATGCAGGCAGAGTCGGGGTGTGTTGTATTTAGATATATATCTGGTGATTCTTAGGGTCCTCTTGCAACCAAACTGCATTAGAATATGATATTTTCTTGTTTTTCCCAAGAACACCTCACTCACAGTTACAGCATTTCCACTCGTGCTCCCCTAAGCTGTATCAGGCCCTGACAGCAACAGGGCCTTCATTTTCACCTGCTTTTGTTTCAACTCCTGAAACACTCCAAGAGGAAAGCACAGAACAGCCAGCTTTGCTTTTAGAACACAAGCATGTTTTATGAGCACTGGATGCACGTTGGCTGATGAAGAATCCCAACTGCCTGAGTATATGGGATAATTGTTCCACTTGGGACTCATTAGCTAATTATTTAAAGATTCTAAGGAAAAGCTTTTCATAAATACAGCACTAAATTTCCAGAAGTGTAATTACAGGCTGAACACACATTTTTTAGCACCTGTGTTACCCACTACATAAGCCAATAGCAAAGTACCTTGTGATGTGCTGTCCCTGCTCTCTGGCAGGCTTGGGGTGGGACAGGATAACTACGAGGAAATTGGAAGGTAACATTTTTGATATTCCCATTTTGGTAACAAAGACAGCAACACAGTCAGCTTGGGGTGGTTTAAAATTCTGCCCCTGACATACAAAATCTCAATAATGAAGGATAAAACTTGTACAGGTTTTTTCAGAGGAACTTCCTCAAGTTACTCTGGAAAAACATTGCTCTGCTGGGCAGGAAAATTCCAGAATAGAATTCCTGATCCACCAGTTCAGGAGTTGTTACTCAAAAGTAAAAGGTGTCACATCACAGATTGACAAAAATGAGGCAATTGTATGGCATGTAGAGTTTGATTAGTGTCAATAAACACCTGCATTTAAGGGAGAACCCAATCTTGTTCAGTCTGGATTCTCCTTAACTGAGCAAAAGCAGATTTAGGACCAATCTCAGAGTTGTATTGGCTTTTCTATGGTTTGGCAATTCATGCTGGATGGAAACCCTGACCATCACACCCCCACTGTCTGTGCGTGCACAGGTTCTGTGTCCTTGCAGCAGGCCCTGCCTTTCTCCTGATAACCAGAAAAATTCCAAACCCCAATATGAGCACATAAAGAAACACTCCCATCTATTTTCATTTTCAGACACACCAAGAACTGCATTCCCTTAAGCAAGGAAATTTCAGAAGTCCCATAAATTTTCCTCCTCACTTCCAGAAGGAATTTCCTCCATCCTTCCCTTCCTTTCCTCTTCCTGCCCAATCCTTCATGCCTCCTTCCCTGTGAATCTCAGCCCCCTGTGTTTCTTGCTTGCACAGCCCCTGTTAGAGAGAGGTGTTCACATGGTATTTCCTTCTCAAGTACCTGAATTGTCAGAGGCTCCTCCTTCCAGCACCTGTCACAGCTGAGGGAACAACTTATTTCCATACAGGAGGCTCAACCTGTATGGACTTCAGGCTTTCAGTTCCCAATCTGCCTGCGATGGATTTTTCTTTTTCTGTCCTTCATTCACGCAAAAGCCTCTTCATGATCATGTGCATGACTGATGGGAAGAGCAAAGGGGAGGGTAAGTGGTATAATTTTGATTATGATTTGAAATGCTCAGGGTTGGAAACGAAGTATGAGATTCTCCCCACTTCCCCTGCCTCTCTTGAAGGCAATTATGATTGCCTTAAAGATGTGAGATCTGTTGAAAGTAGCAAATCCTTGATTGTTTATTTTCAAGGCAGACAACAATCAGCTTTTAATCAGCTTCTCATCACTGCTAGAGAGCTATTAGCTCTCTTAAAAATAATTAGAAAACAGAAAAGAAAAATCTCCTCCAATTACTTTCATTCAGGAAACTGAGCTTTTATGGGAAAAAACCCACCTCAAGATTAACAGAAAAAAGTTAACATGGTGGCACATTAAGTTCTCTCTTTTAGCAATGAGATATTGTTTGCCAGAGGTTGGGTTGTGCTTCCTGAATTTGTATGAAGTTGTGGATATTGGCACCTGAATAAGAAGCTGTATTTTCAGTCACCTGGGGAGATACTCAGATATTTCTGCTGAACTTTTTTTTCTTAAGGAAATGGATTGCACGAGTCTTCCATTTCTCTGATTTCTGACTGTTCACAGAACCCTGACTTTCAGATTCCCACAGCACACATTTTTTCCATTTTTGAGTAAATAGTCTGTGAATTTCTGTCCTGGGGGAAACAGTACTCAAACTTAACTACAATAAAGACAGCAACCTCCAAATTTCAATTATATTGGAATTAGCAACAGGTATGAAACATCTCAGGTATCACCCTTTGTGATTTCAGATGGGCAACTGAATAGTCATTTCAGCTCACATAAGACTTTCCAGAAGCTTTCCCTACCAAAAATGCCATGAAAATATCCCCTCAATGTGCCTCATTTACCTCATTTACACAGACTCTAACAGTACACTGCTTGGAACTCAAATGTAACTCAAATAAGATCAACCATGAGCACTTTGCCAGGTCCTGAGACAGCTGCTGCTGTCCTGCCCAGCAGGTACTTGCCCTTCAGGTGATGACCAGGTTGTTCCTGAGGTGCTGTTACCCAACAAGAAGCTTTTGGGAAGAGGCTGGGGGGGACAGAGAGCTTTTGTCACTGTCACATTGCAGGGAACCTGCCCTCCAAGAAAGCAATGGACTGCAAATCCCTTATGGACTCTAAGGGACAACTCTCTAAAGAGTGTGTGAGTGCTCAGCTAATTAAGTTCTCCCCCACCAGGACCCCAATGACTGGATCTTTTTATTTTACTTTCTCTATTGCCCATTGGAGACAAATTGTGACAACTTTAAAAAGGGATTCTTCTTGTTCATCGATCAGCGTTGTACCCACTTGACCTACTAGTGTCTCTTTAAAGATTGATGAACTGGAACACAAAAGTGGAACTCTCTCAGCTTAACTGTTCCCACTTGAGTTTCCTGCACTGTGAGACAGGTTTTTAAAGAGGCTCATGGAGTGGTTGCACCATTGGTTCAAATTCCAAGGTTATTGCACACAGCATTTCCATGGCCTGGCAAGAGGCAAGACAGCAAAGACAATCACAGGACTGGTTTACATTAAAAACTGCATTCATTAAAAATATGCTTCACCTCAGGACCAGAGCAGGAATTTAAGCCTTCTGCTTTAGTGCTGGTCACTAATTAAATGAGAAACAGCAACAGTAATTTTAAAAAAAGGAAGAAATTACTTACTGGACTTATATTTTCCCCTCACCAACTGAAACCCTCCGTGCAAATGTCAAAAGTTTTGGCTAAGATTAGCGAGAGAGGCTGCAGGCAGCCAAACCCTCACTCACTAAAGGCTACCACCACATCCAAAAAGGGAGATACAGATTTTTTTATTTAGAGCTGTGCCTTGCACTAGGCAGACCCCACATGTTTTCACACAGTTATGTACTGCCAGTTTAGTCCAATACATCATTTTTAAACCAAGGATGAAGTCATGTCCACCTCTATTTTCCCTTAAAATTCACGGACAGTGGCAAAAATTCATTTCCCTGCTCACAGAAATTGTTTGGTGAGCCAAACCCAAAGGACATTTTCCAGAGGGTGCAACCACCCTTATTTTTTCTGGTCCTTTTTCTAGGCTGAGGGCTTTTGGCAAATAGAATAGACACTTGGGCATGTATTTGTTCAGCTTCATTCAGATTGTGTGATTTTGAGGAGGTACTTGTGAGTACAAAATGTCTTGTAGCAGCTGTGTGCCAGAGAGAGAGAAGAACCCACTTGGAACACTGATGCTGCTGCACAATCCAGAATAAATGGCCAGTGGAGGGTATGGTTTATCATTTTAAATTATTTTTGCTCTCCAGCCAAAGACAGTTGGTTTCTTAAGCCGTGATTTTATCCTTTCTAATTTGACTTCTCAATAGCACCAGAATTCTTAATTATTTCACTGCTTGCAATAACACCATCCAATTTATCACCTGAGAATAGCAGCATAGCATAAATAATCTATTGCCTTTTTAACCTGAAGATCTCAGTATTTAGTCTTCAAGAATATGAAAAATTTCTAATTTAATAAAGGAATATTCCTACGACGGTCACCCTAACAGGAAAGTGTTGCTTCCTGAAGTTTCCTGTTCTCCACTCAGGAGAAGTCAGCAAAGCCCTCTGAGTACAGAGCCCAGCTTAAACTCCATTCCAACATCTGGAAACAGCTGGAGGTTATCTGGGACCCCATGGAGCTCTCACCCACCAGAGACCTCTGGCCACTCCTGTCCGGAGCTGCATGTCCCAAAACACAGAGCCACAGCCAGGTGCTGTCTGTGTGTTGGACAGTGTTACGCAAAAACCATGAATGGAAAGGAAAATCCAGAGGTTGCTCCCCTTGCACAGAGGACAGGGCACAATCTCTGCTGTGAGTGGGTAAATTTTAGCGAACTTGCAGTAGGAACAGGATTTCTTTAAAAAAAAATCTCTAAGAAAGATGTGCTGAGCGTCATGTAATAAAAATGCAGACAATTAATTTTCCTTGGCTCTTATTTACATTTCTGATTCTGAGAGTCTTGTTCTGGATGAGAAATACTGACTCCATCCATTACCCCTAACAGAGTAAGATCCACAGTGTGGCACAGTGTTTGTTACTCATCTCAGAGACACAAATATTGTGTTCAATCAAGAGCTGAAGCAAGAATTAATGACTAAGGGTAAAACAAAGTAAAGCCTGAAGCACCAGAGTATCCCCAACACTCTGGAATTTGGCAGGACCTTGCTGGGTGGAGCAGAAAGAGTAAAATTTGCTGCCCAAATCACACTTTACTGTCAAACCATCTTGTGGGAGCTCTGCAGAGACATCCTGCTTAAATCGTGTCCTGTCTGCCAAGCAATGCTTTACCCAGAGGTTTTATAAAGTCTCCCCAACTCCTTCCCATCAGAGGCATGGCCCCCTTTTCTCAGCACCCAGCTGAGTCACTTCACACAGGACAGTCCTGAGTTAGGAGAAGGCAAAAATCTGCAGATCTTTGTGAAGCATCTCTGTCCTACCCTAGAAACCAAACAGAACTGTCTAAAAAAGACAGGAATACCTGATCTCCAACCCAACCACTGGACAATGCATTTGGCACAGAAAGGCAGTGACCCGAGGGCCTGAGGCAGAAGCTCAGCCGTGCTTGACAAATGATGCATTTGGAGCTGCACTGAGATTTGAGATCCAAGCTTGAAAACCAGCAGGAGCCGTGAGTCCCTTGGAATTGAAGCGTGAGGAATGTGAAAGCCTTATTTCAGGTGCAGTGCCACACACTTCATAATTCCCACCAGAGGATCCACCCATGGGACCTGTGTGGGTGCCTGCTCCATTAAAGTGAGACTGAAAATCCCCCGAGTGTGAGACACAGAGGAGCCCTTCCAGCACCAGGCTGTTTGTCTCCTCCTTTAATAACATCAGCTACCACATCTTAATCGAGCAGCTCCTCCTCACAGCTCCTCCCCTACCCTGGGTACCCTGGTGATGCCTCCTGGATATTAAAAGCAGTGTCGGATGAGAGACGGAGGCCCCGCGACGTCCCCTTTTTTCATCATGCATAATTTGTAAAGCCAGTCAAAAAATAGCAAGCAATTTAGCCTGGAATTTCGCCAGCTGGGGTATTCATAGCACATGTGATCAAACAGCAGAATTTGCCAGTCACTGGAAAAAACATCAGGCTCCCTAACCTGACTTCAGCGCCGAGGACAGAGCCTGTAAACATCACTATTGATCAGGGCAGAGCTATTTTCATCAGGCTGCACCACTCTGGACATCAAACATCTGCAGAGTCAACGCCTGCACAGCTGAAGTTAGGGCAGACAGCTCCAAGGATTTAATGTTCCCGAGCCATGAGCAATTTCCAAAAGAATTAGCAGCCAAAGATACTATGAAATTACACTGAAAATTGAAGAAAAAGATATCATAAATGGATTTTGTGTGAAACTCTGGGTTATGGTACAGCTTATTGACATATACAACAAATTAAAACAGCTAATTCATCTTACTACCTTCCACTGATAATTTTTTAATTAAGTTACTTATCTTTATCTACATATTTAAGGATGTAGATCTTTCATTATTCATCTCTTAAAGAAAATCAATGTTGTCCTGATTTGCTACAGCTCAAACAAGGGAGCAGTATTATCTATGCTAGGACTGACTAATAGAAAAAAAAATTCATTAACTTTATTAGCAAGCCCTAAGAAAATGCTATTGAGCACATTTTCATACTCCTAAAAGTCTGAATTATGAATCAAAAGTTTAATAGTGCTCAGAATGACTAAAATATACATCATGATTTTTTTAGATGTTTAGAAATAAAAAAAAAAGGTAGAAAATTATTAAAACAGTCTAATGAAATGTTTTAAAAAGTTCAGCCCTAATTCTGGATTGTATTATGGAAACCACTGGCAAAAAAGCTTTCTACTCTGGTTTTTATTATTTATTAATTATTATTGTGTATTTTATTTATTACTAAGAGGCTGGAAGCTCATCTGTAGCACTGGTTAGATGCATGTGTCTAAATGCCTATCCACTACACACTTCTGAAATATTTGCACATCAAAACAGACTCTGGTTTTACACTTGGGATTCTAAAGCTTTAAAAAAGACGCCGTGGAAAGAGTAAACTTTGCATCTCAATTTCTGGAGGAAACAGACTTTTTCGAGTCATCTGGAGTGTCCTTTTCTTCTCAAGGTGACCTTAAGTTTCAGATTTGTAAAACGGTTTCCTCTTGTGTTCAATCCTACTGTGTAACAAGTTTTAAAAATGACTATTTATCTTCTTTAATATATTAGTCATCTACAGCAGGAGAAGCCTCTGTGGGAATTTTTGCTATCGGGTTTGCTCAAGCCTAAGTCAATGCTGATTTAGAAAACATAACTTACCCTTAGTAACAAACAATCATGGATATATTTATTGGAATAACATCTTTCCATTCTCCTCCAGCAGCGTGTTTCGTTTATCAGTGGCAGAGCTGCAGATTGGGGGATATTTACAGTGACCAAGGCAATTTGAAAGCAATGCTTTTATGTTGCCCATCTTATTACAATTTTACAAGCCTGAATCGCTGGCATTTGGCAAAACAAATAGATCTGATGGGTCTGAAAAATGTTAATGAAATGCAAATTAGCCAGGCAGGTATAAGTTGTGTTTATGTCAGGGAAGTGAGAATTGGTGCGTTGCTCAGAAACTGCCCATTGCAGAAGTTATATTTAATGAAGTTTAAATTTTTTTAGATTTTTGCCTTGCTAATCATGACCTCGTCTGCCTGCACCATGTAATGACAATAATGAATAAACATGCTGTGCTTATGAAGAACTAGAACCTAACAAGCTGATCAATTGTTAATTCTATAAAGTGACTAAAACGTGTCTCCACTATCAATAAGTAAATCAGCTTCTATTTGCAGTACTAATGCACCTTGTACATATCCTCCAGCTATCCTGCCCTTCTCTGTAATAATGTAATTATCAGTTTGGTCATATTTAAGTACAACCTGAATGAGATTTGATATCATTTTTGTCTTGAGGGTGGAAAAATAGGAGGGAAAATTGTTTGGATATTTAAAGACGCACAATACATTCATTTGGAGGATGCAGATTTTCCACTTGCCCTCCAATTAGTTATACAAAATTATTCGTTTGAAAACCAATTATTTTACAGCATTATTCTTGAATCATACAGGCTATTATCAGACAGACATTCCAGAGAAGAAGGCCTTTTTATTATTAAAGCCCCTTTGCTCTAAGCCTCTGTAACAAAGACTTTAAACAAAAGACAACAGTGCTCATTAACTGTAACAGAAGATGTTTCTTCTGTTGGGGGGAAAAAAAAAGAACATTTAAAATAAGACTAATTTGGCTTTATTCGGGCTTTATTTTTCCTCTTACATGAGGAAAACACAGAAGGTAGATCAGATCTTTAGCTATAATACAATTATGCATATTCCAAGTATGCTAATTACAAAGAGCTGACTGTCTCCTCTACATTTCCAAGCAAGATTTAGCACTAATAGTTTATCCATTGCTGAAGAACATATTCAATAAAAAGGATGTTTAACACGTGCAAAAACCAGTTTTGCTTGAATTATCTGTTTTCCTTCTCATTCCTAGAGCTGTCTACAAAGACACTGGGAGGAAGCAGCTCCCTGTTCATCCACCCAAAACCACCACCCACCTCAGTCTGGGGTGCAAACAGTGAGGAGATCTCACCTGGAGCATTTCACAGGTGAATGATACACACTGACAGGATGAATAATTGTATTTAAAGTGGCTGCTCTAATTGTATTTGAAGTGGCTGCCCCTTTTTCAGAGTTATGAACAGTAATTATTCTTAAATGTTTGCATCTTCTGTGACTATTCTTCTATTGTTAAACTGAAATATATGTCACAAAAATACATTAGAAATGTTGCAAGGAGGAAACGTTCTGGAGGGAAATGCTCTTAAGTGTGTGGCTGAGCCCAGTTTACCAATTAATTTCTAGCACTTAACCAAGTGTCATTTCTCAGGTGGAAGGTTACACTCATTCTGCCAGAAGTTGTCTCACTTCACCTCAGATCCATCTCTCCATGACAATTTGGTGTAGAAAAGGAGGGATAGTCCTTTCCACCTGCTACTCTCTTAAATTAAGACAACGAGCACAGGTTTTTGAAAGGTATTTGATCTAACAAAATTTTGTTCTTTCAGTGGTCCCTGAACAGAAACAGATCTATTGTTAAATAAAAGCAGAATTAGTCATTTCAGCAGCACACCAAAAATATGGAGAGAGTACTTTAGTAGTATTTTAGTACTAAAATAATTATTTTACTTTTTTCTCCTTCAGCTTGAGTTAAGCCCATCCACCACATAACTGGCAGGTATTTCCACAGTTAAACTCTTATTCCAGTAGTACTTTGCAGTTAAATAACCCAATTTCAATTACTCTGTGATGTGCTTCCAAACAATGGATATTAACTCAGAGGTTCAGAGGCACGGTTTAACTGAGTAATGCAGCAGGAATACACACACGTGACAATCTCTCTATATTCCACAAAATAACAATTCCTTTTTGAGATTCCATGGCCTGTTTTAGGTGCAGCTCCACTCACTGCTGTGGATCTGGGTTTGGGGAGATTTTCATAGCACTTGACTTCAGAGCCACTGCACTGGCAGTGCTCAGCACCAACAGTGACTCAGCCAACACAAGCCCAGCAGACACCAGGGTCAGCCTTTACCCGTTCCTGGATCCATGCTGGGCCAATTCCAGTTGCATCCCAGTTTTCCTCAGGGAGGAAGCAATGCCCCAGAGCAGCACAGCCACTACACCTTCTGTCATTAAGATTATAAAGATTTCCTTCACACTCTCTTACTTTTTCTAGGAATAAGGCAAATGGGTATCCTGAGTACAGCCCTGGCATTGCCACAGACCCTGGCACTGGCCAGGGGAAGAGATAACAGCAAAGGGGAAGAGATGAGCCCCCCTTCCTCCCTGGGGACCCTGTCTGCTGAGCATTTGCCAGAAAATTGGAAGGAAACCAGCAAGGAACTTGGGCTTCAAGAATGCCCACTGATGAGAACATCACCAGCAACCAGAGCTCCTCTATTTCCTTTTCAGAAAGATCCTAGAATCATAGAATGGTATGAGCTGAAAGGGACCTTAGAGTTTAAACCCCCACCCCAGCATTGGCAGGGACACCTTTCACTATCCCAGGCTGCTCCAAGCCCTGTCCAACCTGGCCTGGAACACTCCCAGGGATGGGGCAGCCACAGCTTCTCTGGGCAACCTGTGCCAGGGCCTCTCCATCCTCATTGTGAAGAATTTCTTCTCAATATTCAAACTAAACCTGTTCTCGTTCAGTTTAAAGCCATTCCCCCTTTTTCTGTCACTACAAACCCTTGTAAATCATAGGGAACAGTGTCACAAAGACTAATTTAAACAGGGCACATCAACCCCCCTACCTGTATCATAGAACCATACTTCCATTAAAGAACTCAACCACACCTATTTAATAGTTTAAACATAACAAGAAGTTTCATTTAGGAGTCCAAGCTAAGTTAATTTTGCCAGGAAATTGTAATATGGATGCATTATAGTAAATTCTGAAACATGGCATTTCTCTTCCTGCCTCCAACATTATTAGCATCTTACAGTGGCTTGAATTAAAAAAGGAACATTTATTTTATCACCCTGATATCAGCCTGCTGCAATATAACATTTTTGAAACAGGGAAATATCACAGCTTGGCGTCATAAATTCAAAACTGCAACAAGATAAATCCTTCCCATTAATGTAAACCGCTGTACTCCCCAATATATCTGCATCTGCAACACGCTTGTGTTTGCTGATCAGACTATCATAAACACACATAACTCTCTGTGAATAATGGCAGCAGCAGGAAAATCCGAGGGTAACTGCTCTCCAGACTAAAGCAGCCACAGCCTGGTCCTTCAGACAGATTCAATTAAGAATTTCTGGATTTCTCACTGAATACTTAAGGTGACACTGAATTGACTCAGAAAAAAAAAAAAAAAAAGAAGAAGCTCATTTAATTTTGCTGAAAGGAAAAATCACTAACCATTTAATGCTTCCTACAACAACTCAATTTCCACCTTTTCCCCTTTACACTGAGATCAACACTTTGAAACTTGGGCCAAATGGGAATTTGGCACACAGTTTACGAAATGCAAACACATGAATTAATAACCTGAATTATGCAAATACAAACCTGAAAGTTGCAATTTGTTTTAAAAAGCTGAAAGAACTCCTCTTAATTGGTTTATCCATGTCTAGGCATTACTCAAATGATTCTGGTTTAGCAGCCAGCAGCCTCTTGCAGGCTCAGAAAAAAAAACAAAGATGCTTTGAGAGTTTAAGCCCCTGAGTTCTGCTCTCTCCTCTATAAGGAAAAGGTTTGTTGCTTCCAGAACAGAAAGTCCAAGCTGATTCCATGTTCTTCAGCTCAAAGGGATGTAGCACATGACTGGGTCATGCTTGGCAAGAGGCTGGAGAACAGAAAGGGGCAAGAGCTCTGCACTGAGGGTTGGGGAGTAAGTTCTTTAACCATTTTTTACCATTCTGTAGCACGAAGAGTGGGATTGCTGCCCCTTAATAGATTTATCCTTGTTATACCTCACAGCACGTGTAAGGAAGGAGGGAGAAAACTTGTACTGATGCTGTGCAGAGGGAAATATCCTTCTAGGAGAAAGACCTGACCCCACCAAGGTTTTTATTCCACAGATGTTCCCTGTACAATTTCAGTGTAACTGAAATTGAAACACAACAGCAAGGGGAATAAAAACAACGGGTCACCTTTGGAGTCACGGAGACACCCGGTGCTACTTTCCCTCATTTGAGCTTTACTCAAGTAAAGCTTTTCCAAGTCTGAGAAAATCAGCCTTTCAGCTCACAGCCTTTCCAAAATAACTGCTGGGAAATATAAAACAGAGCAAAACGGGTGAAATCCGCAGCCCTTTGTTCCTCCTTACAAGCCTCTTCAGAATAGCAAAGAGGCTTCGGAGCCCGAGTCCGATAGAAATCCCGTCCTTGCAAGTGCTCAGGATGCTGTGGCTCTGCAGAGCAGCTCAGCTCAGCTGCCTGACCCCGGGTGAAAGTGCGCTGTGATCTCCTGATCTGCAGGGCTGGCACCGGCTTCAAAGCAGCCGCCTGCGCGATGCTTATCGCCTTTTCAAAGGGGAAAAGAGATGCTGAAGGAGTTCTACTAGACCTTGAGAAAAAGAGTCCCAGGGCCATAAACTCTGAGAGAGAGAGACAAGGAAAAATCCAATGCCTTGGATGAAAAGTATTTATACAGAGAGATCTTTATTCTGAGTGTGCTTCCAAAATCCGGGACAAAACATTGTGCTCAAGATTTTCCTCCAGAGACTGGAATGAGGCTTAGGACTCAAAGGTACTCCATATTCATATTGATAGGGAGTTTAAAATAATAAAAGATTGGCCTTACAGAGTTATAAAATATTGGTAGTCCAAACAAAACAATGTTCTGCCCTCACAAATTCAAATTTAGTTCTACATTAAGAGCTTATTTTTTCAATGACCAACAGAGGTAGGTGACATTAAAAAAAACACAATAATTTCAAGATGGCATAAGAAACTTTATTTTGCACAAACCTGAGGATTAATTGGTTTCCATCAAATATTTTACTGTTTACTTCTCCACGGACATTTTTTTCTAACACTTGTGGAGTACTGGCCACAAATCTGCCCTTTTTACTCTCAGCCCAGTCCTTAATTGGGAAGCTTTGCCTGAGAGAGGACAGCAGGTGCTGGCCTTCAATTAATAAAAGATTGGCATGGGGAGATCAGGGGCTGCTCCCAAGGACCACCAAGCAGTTGCCAATTCAGATCCAATCCAGAGCAGCCACATCTGGAAGGCAACACCAGGTAACACCTGCACCTGAGCTGTGTGACCAGGAAAACTGCTGGATTCTTAGCAATTTATATAAAACACAGCAAAGTCAGTGTGATTTTTTAAAATGCAATTTAAATAATATTTCACAATCCCCAGAGCTGGAGCAGCCTTCTAAACAGCTGAGGAAAAAGGCCATGAAATAAGTGGCATGAACCCAGACAATCTCTGCACCCTGGAAAGGCTGAAAGCTCTTCAGTATTGGACTAAAATCTATCACCAAGACTCTTGTTCCCTTTTGCCTGTGTTTTCCTTCAATAATTGGGAGCTTTTAGCTATCAGAGTGCATCAAACCTGTACCTTCCACAAGCACTGAAGTCACTCAGACAAATATATCAAACATCAATATGAAACTTGAAGGGAAAAAAAGGAGAACTCTGCTACAGCATCATCTAAACATAAGACACTAAGTAATAGCATTTTAAAAAAAAATCTATTTCACACAGATGAAAATCATTACAGTTCTCTAGAGACCCTCTCTCTCTCTGCAGCTCCCCGTGTCATTTCCTAGCTGGTAAAAATGTGCCACAGGATATCAAAAGACGGTAACGTTCTTCTAATTTTAATATTCCTCTAATCCAATAATGGCTTGTTTACTGCTTTCTAATTTAAAGGTAATTCATTAGATGTATCCTGTCACGTCTTATTGGCAATGAAGGCATAAGGATCTTACCCACAGCTCTGAGGCTTGTCAGTCATATTGCTGATTTTCTGTGTGGGTCCCTCAATGCAAAGGGCTATCGATGCAATGGCACTGATAAGGGACTGTGTGTGTGTGCCTACATATAAATCACAACCAAAAAAAGATTAAAAGACTTCAGGGATGAAGTCTGGACCCAAAAATTTATGTTTTAGCATTGAGAATTCTAGCAAACAGAAATATACGTGATTTGAGGGTCAATATTTGTGAGAGTGACAGAAAGTCTTGCACAGCCGGTGGGGAAGCCCCTGCCTGACCTGCAGGGGAATTGGAGGAGTCTGCAGCAAATGATGAAGGTTAAGGAAACATTAGACAAGAGTGGCAGCCTGAACTCAGAGATGCACATTTCAGGAACCAGACCACGCCAGGCAACATCTGCTGTGATCCTCCAAAAGCCACCCCGAGTTTTTGAGCAACCCCAGGGCAAAGTGACAGGAACTGAGGCCAAGAGCTTCAGACCTGCTGGACCTGGGCAGCACGGAGGCACCGAGGTGAGGGTGAGAGCACAGCAGGAGCCACTGGCACAGCGGGGCAAGGCACTTTCCTGCCTCACCGGCCCCGGCAGCATCCCCGGGCTGCACGGAGTCCCTCCTCACTCCCCTGGCACGGAGTCTGTACCCACCTCCAAGGAGCAGCTCTGCTCCGAGCAATCAGGCAAAGGAAAGCGATTTACTACAGGTGAAAGCACCGTGTGCTCTCACACGCTGCTCAGGCAGCGCTCCTGCCACAAGGGCTGGGAACTCTTCGGTTGTTTACACTCTGCCAGCACCCAGCTCAGTCACATCAGCTGCTTCTGTGCCAGGGCACTGATGTGGCTATTTTCAATAATCTCTTCCCAAGAAGTCAAACGTTTAACCAACCAGACTAACAACACACGCGTGGCTCCTGAATGAGTTGTGACTACCTCAGAGTAGGACACAAGACTGACAAAGGTAGTGACACCGTGCTGGGGAACCACAAACTGGCGTTATCCCCCAGGAGCACGGCAGGACCACCAGTTTGGAACACAGTTGGGGTCAGTACGCGTCCAAACCCATCCCCTCATTGGCTGTCGGTGATGTCATGCCCGTGCATTAATCCCCGGTGACTGCAGGTTTAACATCGCCACATCCTCTGCTCACGACAGTGACCACGCGCCTTGGAGGAAATTACTCCAGCAGAGAACAAAGCAACTTGTTGAAACAGGCAAAGTCGCATCTCTTAAGTGATTATTCCTAGCTTTTCTTTTGTCAAAGTGAAGTTGCTGGGGTCAGGAGATGACACGTGCCTCGCTGAAAGGAGTGGTTATTGTTAGAGCCCTGTTTTAAAGAAAGTAAATCAATCCTCCCACTCAAAAAGGCGAAAGTGCCAGTGGTGGGAACCCAACTGCTCTGGGAAATGAAAGCATTTCAGGAGCTATGACATCGGTAGCTGAAATTATGAACACTTTTTAAAAGAAAAAGAAGGGAAAAAACAGTGATATTTAAAGATCACGCTTGACCCTTTGCTATCAACACCCTCATCACTGCAGTAACAGGGGCAGTAAATGAATTTCGCTCACACACCCCAGCACAGAGACAGATTTAACTCCAGCACCAACACTTGGTATGCTCCGGACTGACACTCACACAGCCCGAGGGGCTCTCAACAGACCTTCTGGGAAGCGAGAACACCGCGGGCACTGCCGGCACGGGGGGTGCCCAGTGCGGGGGATGCGGGTTGCCCGATGTTGGGCATCCCGGGATATCCGGTGCGGGAGATCCCGGGATGCCAAGTGCGGGGGATGCGGGGTGCCCGGTGCGGGCGATCCCGGGGTGCCCCCGGCCGGGCAGCCCCCGTGGCCTCTTGGGGAACAGATAAGCCACTGTCAGCCACCACACTCGCGGTAATTGCGCTCCGAAACACAAGTTACATCGCAGCTGAAGCGATGCTTCTCTCTCAGTTGCCTCCCCCTGGCGCGCATCACGCACCCCCCGCCAGAGACGAGCAGCGGGGACCCCCGGCTCCAGTCCAGCCCCGCACCCCCCGGAGGAAGCCTCAGCTCCGGCCCGGCCCGCACCTCCCGGCATCGAGCACCGGCCCGAGCAGCCGGAGGGGAGCCCCGGCAGCAGCCCAGCCCAGCCCAGCCCGGCCCCGCACCCCGCGGTGCCCCCCTCCCGCCCGGTCCCGCTCACCTGGCCGCCGTCTCGCAGGTGTGGGAGGGAAAATCACCCACGGGGTAGCGGGGAGAGCACCCGGCGTTCAGGCTGCCAGGAGGATGCTCCGCACAGACTCCTGCACGTAGCGGCGCAGCGCCTAAAGTGGCTTTGGAGCTCCCCTCCCACTCCTCCTCCTCCTCAGAACCTGGGGAGGAAGCACGGGGTTACGGCTTCGGCGTCTCTCCCACCTCCGCGGAGCATCCTCCCTCCGCTCGCCCCGGTCCCTGACCCCACGGCGCACGGGGAGCGCGGAGCCGGAGCTGCTCGGGCGAGGTGCCCTCTCCTCCCTCCCTCCGTCCCTCCCTCCGCCCCGGGCAGCCGGGATGCTGCCGCCGGGGAAGATCGCGCTGCCTTCCGGAGGCAGAGCCTTCGCTCAGCCCTGGCTATTAATCGCCTGACGGAGTCCTGACCTTATTTCAGCATCCGAATGGTCTCCGCTCAGCCGAGGGAAGACACGGGAGATGTTTCCCAGCTCGCAGCCGGGCCGGAGTTCGCAGCATCTTTCGGAAACAGCTGCAACTTGAGAAGGGAGCGGGGGGCTCAGGCCGGAACCTCCCCACACCTCTTACCGCATGTCCACAGTCCTGCGGGCTATCAATAAATCATCATCTTCACAAGTTTGCTTTAAATGTACGGAAGGAAAGCTGGTGTTTCCCTGGGTACAAAGTCGGGGTCACTTTGCCTTTCCAGCAGCCACCGGGAAACGGAGTCTCCTCGTTGCTCTGCCGCTGACTCTCTGCACAACCTTTATCACCCCACTTTACACCCTCGGATTCTCCCGCAGCTCTGCTGCTTGCCTAAACAGTGACGTCCAAATAAACGCCTCGGTGGCTGTCAGGCATTTAAATATGAGTAGAATCGAGTCTCATTTCTGTGAGAGAGGGCAGTGTCTCACCGTAGGTAACCGCAGGGCTCAGTGCAACAGTGGGTTGATGTCAGCTGTATTACCTAAATCCTGTTGTGATACAAATCGTCATCCTCCTGGAGAAACATTCCTTAAATTGGAAGAATCACTGAAAAAAATGCCTTGTGGAACAGAGTGGGCTACTTTAAACTCACGGCTACTGTTGTGGAATTGCAAATTGCCTTTCGAGTTGTCTTAGTGCAAGTTCTCTAGTGCTCATGTGAAAAACAATAAAAATCTCAGCAGCTTCCACACCACCATTCATAGTAAATTAATAATCCAGAAGCAGACTCTCTCATCCTGAATAAATTCACTTAGCCTGAAAGGAACGGTCCAAATCCCCAGCCTTAACTCTCCCTCATCTCATGTTAGCACAGATCAGCTATGCTCTTTTCATCAGCAGGAGTTGCAATATAGTCAAAAGAAGGGGGAGCAAGTCCACAGAATGAGATCACATCTCTCCATCTCGTTCCTTACCTGAGGAGCTGTCACCTTCTTGCCTACTGTTCCTGACACTTAACACCCCTCCAGATCTCCAGCGAGCCTGGAAAAGGGGAAAGAGAAAAGGCAGAAGCAGGAAGGAGCTCCAAGGTTGCATAAAGAAATGTGAGAAGTAGATCTGGTTAAAAGGGAAGGAACTGGATGTACTGATGGGAAAGGGAAAGATTTAGAGGACAGGAGACACAAATTAGCAGGAATAAAGGTCTCATCTTGCTGCCTGGGGTATAGTTTGTTGAAAGTAGGCTGGCCAGGACATCAGACAGGGATTATGTAGGATCAACAAGCCCCTGATATGTGTGGATGGAGCAGTTCACCAGCTGTGGGTGTTTTTACTGGGTTGCTGAGCCACGGGAGACAGGAGTTCACAGCTCTCCCTGGCCTGGTGCTGTCCTGTGCTCATAATTCCTTCCCATCTCTTAGCCTCAGTTTTCCCATCCAGACAGCAGAGACAGCCTCATTTCTAGCACTGGGTTGCTGTCAAAACGAATTAAGAGGTCCAAAGAGTACTTTGAAATGCAGATCTTATGCTCACCAGTTTTAATGTCTCCAAAGCGGTCTCCAGATATCTCTAAATCCTCAACACATCCCTGATCAATTCCTGTTTTGCATACAAGGGAGCCAAGCAGAGGGACTGAGGCTTTAGTCCATCTCTTTTATGTTGTGTTCTGAGGGTTCCCCTGACCTTGCCAAGGCTCAGGCTCCCAGTTTCTGTCCCACACTGTCTGATCCCGTCTAAATCCACATTTTGCTGGTGACACAGAACAACCTCCATACATGCAGAGCCTCCACACCTGATTATTAATTGCTGCCCTATTAGTAATAAATTACTACCCCCCATAAAGCTGTTTCCTCTGACAAGTCAATGCCCAGCCTTGAGCTCCCATCCCCTCCTTCACCCTGGAGTTACACCCACATTTCTGGCATCCCCTGTGCCTGGCAGGACCCTCCCAAAATTCTTGGGTGCTGTGGGGCTGGACTAAATCTCACTGTGTATTTTCCTTGCCTTTGCAGGTGTACTGGGAAGGAGCAGGACACAGGAGCTTCTGGTCCCCAGGCCTGTGATCAAATTATCTCTCCCTCTGTCACACATCCTAATCATCACAGCTGGCGGTCATGCCAACAATATTAACGCTGCTGAGTAGCTTTCAGTTTTGCAATTAGCAAGGTTTTCTGCTTCCCTCCAATAAAAAATAGGCTGGTGCTTCTTAACACTGCATAAATGATACAGAGACATTCAGGGCCCACGTTCCTGCCTCGTTGAGATGAACAGACATTAGAAGTGCTGGAGATATTTTAAGTCTTCTGAAGATTAAAATGGTTACAAAGCTTATTACTTCTAAACATGTTTATCCTGCCTCTCTTTTTTGTTTGCAAAATTAGGCAAAGCACAGTTTAAATAAACAACTATTGTACTATTAAACATTGATTAAAGAAAAGGGCTCCATTTAAATTATTAAGTGGTAAGATAAAAAGCATCCCTTCTCTTTTGTACGCTACTTTATTCAGAAGTCAAACTTCTGTAGTCTCTCTGAATGCTAATGAGCAGCATAATAATGCACAAGGGCAAGAGGGGGCTGAGTAATTAAAAACAGAGGCCAGAAATCAAAGGGCTTGAAATACACTTACGAAAATAATTCAATTATACATTAGAAACCTGGGATAATCAAGACACATCCCACAGTTTCATTCATCATTATGCCCCGATTTTATATCTCCACTGGTTTGCTGCACACAGGAAGCAGCAATTGGGACTTTTGTGTGTGATGCCTCAGCTGGAGAGACAAAGGCAACCTGCACCCAGGTCCCACCCTCATCTCTGCTCTTTGAAAATGGCTTCACTTGAGTGAGTAGATTCTCACTTATCTGATTTAGGGAAATATTTTTGGTCACAAGATAATTCTGTATTGGTTCTATATTCCTTTTCTCTGTAGCTTTGCAATTAATTAACACAAATCTCCCCACCCACCATTTTATCTTCCCTACAAATCCATCTCCCACCACTCTCCTTGGCTTCACTTCTTCCCATGGCTTCAGACTTGCTTGGTTACCCACAAAAACCTCTGCCAAGCAAAGCAGTGGGTAGGTTTGTCCAGAAAACCATGCATTTAGCTGGGGTGGCATCATGAGACTCTGAGGTTTTCACCCAACACTGGGTCAAAAAGTCCTGATGCAGCTTTGCAGTGTCACTTTTAGAGGCCAAGGAGTCTCAGGACAGCAAAGCAGACTGTAATATTTATAGGGAATTCCAGTGCCATGTGATAAAACAAGGGAAAATGAGACAGTTTAGTCTTGTTCAGTGACTTTGGAGATCAACAGAGGATTTAAGTGATTTTGCTTTGTGCAGTCTGGATGCAACAAGCAATTATCAAACTTAGACTCATTGCACTGACTACAGCTTAAAGGAGGGAACTGTAGGTGATGCATTGTCAGGAACCATGGAAAAAACAGAAAAAGTGAAAACAAGAGTTTCCATCTGACAGAGACGAGCACTGTGTTCAAAAGCTTTACAGATGCACTAGTTGTTCCCTCCATTTTGGTACATAATTAAGGCAACAACAGGAGAAAAAGGTCAGAGACAGCCCAGAAGAGAAAAAAAATCAGGAATTTTAGCAAGACCAACACTCAATTGCATATCAGCTTCCTGAGAAATCAGTCTTATTGTCTCATTATAATTTTTAAAGATTTAATCATAGAGACAATGAGCTGTCTCTAATGAGCAATGGAGTCAGACCAAACACTGCTGTGCTCCAGGAGGCTAAAGGAACCCACAGTCCAGCACAGCTCATACCTTTGAACAGTGAAAAAGGGAAACAAGAACCTCAGATCAAGTTTTCCAAAACCAGGGGTCTCAAGATGAAGGTTATGACTCCAGCAGATGGAGGCTATTTAGTGTAGTCCCAACAATTATTGAGCTTTGCTGCATCTTCCATTCAGGAAAAAAGAAGAGGCTGCATGTGAACAGCCAACTTCAACCAGTGTGTGACAGCAGCAAATGTGGTTGTCTCAAGATTTCCCCAGCCTTATCAGCCACATCTTCTTCCTCAATCAGAAATAAAGCTCTTCTTGAGATGATTCAGCTTCCCCACCAAGAAAGATGCACACTCACTTGGTAAATAGGAGATCATTAAGACAAACAAAGCGGCTCATAATGTGAGTGGAGCAGTGTTTGCCAAAGGTGGGGAGGGAAATGTGCAAGTAAAGATAGGCATTAAATTTCAACACACAGCAAGGAAGAGAGCAAAATATCCATTTTTGCTCATTTTTCTAATGAGGAATTAATTTTTAGAAGAGAAGACACTGACAGAAAACGCTGCTTGACTTTGCAGAGGGAGTGACTGGAAGTGGGGAGCTGCACCCAAAGGCAGAGCCTGAGCTCTGAGGAGCCCCCACTGCTCAATATTTGTTCCTCAAGTTTGTGGTTGAAATACTCTAATAGGTATCTTAGTGACATCCTTTTCCCAGAAACAGTCTGGGGCAGTAATTCTGACAGGACAAGTCAGCTGTAATGAATCTCTTTCCCCAGCACAGATGGGGCCTCGCTTTACTCACACGCGTTGCTCCTTCCACTTCCTAAGACTACGTGGAGACAAGAGAAAGTAGCTCTGCCTCTTATCTTACCTGCCTGAAACAATATAGTGGCAATCAATAAATGAACTACATTTTGTTTAAATATGCAATTACATGGAATAGATTATAGAAGTGACAAAACCCAGAATAACTCCACAAACACAGAGCTGGGCTCTGATTTCTATCAATACGAGATGAAAGTCTTGTAGTTGCTCGTTTACAGCTCAAAGCTGCATTATTTTCCCTATCTCAGGCTGTATTGGTAGTCAGCTGAACACTCTAAAGCAGAAATACCAACTCATCTTGATATTCCTTCCACAGTAAATAATGATTTACAAAGGAGGGGGGGAAATCTCCCTTCCCCTCCCTCTTTCAATTCATTAAGCTCAACAGTGATAACCAGTGAGGCATACAGGAAAGGGTTAGGTATCTCTGCCTCTGAATATTTAATTCGGGACTAAATGTAATGCACAGCATCCTTGCACCCTTGGGAGTTCAGCAGCCAATATGCCAATGAATACATCCTGACAATAGTGATTTTTTCTGCACTTTGGAGGCATGAGTGACATTTGCTCACCACATATGTTGCATCGGATGCTGAGGTCTACACTTGTGAGAAATTAATCAGAATCCATCTGTTTCCTTCTCATCCTGGACAATTTCATTACAACTTAACCAAAGATTATAGGATTCCCATGTCTGTGTCCCCAGCCCCCAGCCCAGTCTTGGTGTTTCTATACCCAACGATTAAAGCTGCTTAGTTTAAGTAAGGTCAGAATCAATCTTCCTTCCTGTAGGGAAAGGCATAATGCTCATGGGCAGGGTCCAAAATCTGCTCTAAATTACATGTAGGTAAATCCAGACTATCCCTACTGAACCAAAGGGGGTTCAGATTTATTGTGGAGCAGGTTGGGGACTTTGATCTATCAATACATATTTCTGGTGGCTAATTTTGGTGGATATCAGGCTCAAAATGGCACAAAGTCAGGCACTGCAGGTCCTCTGTTACATTTTCATTTACCTGCCCAGGTGGTGAAGGGGGATGGCTCAGCCCTTCTGTGGAGCTGGGAGATACCTTGCCATTCTTGGGAAAAGAAAGTGCTCTGGCTTAAAACACTGCCAGTACTTACACAGGCAGCTTAGAAAATTCTCTGTTTATTTCATATTTACTGCTACTTCTTTGATTCAATGTAGTAGCAAGGGAGAACTGGACAAAAAGGTTGCTTGGACCCTGATTTGTAGTGCCAACATTTGCACAATGATGGGTGGAGAGCTTAAAAGTGGGAGTTTCTAGGAGTTCTTTGGACAAGGCACAAATGGCTTAACAAGCCCAGAAGCAGAAATATCCATGAGACTCTGGTACCCAATTTCTCAGTCACAGTTCCAAACATAAGGTTTCGTGAATGACAGAGGAGCCAAAGCTGTGAAACAAAAAACGAGGTTTCCATTACAGAAACTATGGACAGAAAGACACAGAGTGGGAGGCCTGGGAAAGCCCAGCAAGGAGGGAAAAGAGCTCTAGTGATGCCATTTGAATTTTGCCTTTTCTCCTTTTATATGTTCCCTGTACTCTTTGTACATATATTTGTAACTCTGTCACCTATTGTATTAGTGACTAGTTTTCCCAGTAATTTTCCATAGCCTTTTCCTAAGCAGAGAGACAAAACAAATTCCAGAGCTCCAAACCCCTGGGGGGTACAAGGCCCCTGTCCTATCTTGGTTCTTCCTGGGAACCAACTCTGAGGTTCATTTTCATAAATAAAGTAGAGCCACTGCTGAGAGGGGGCTCCAGAGAAGGGGCTGGACCTGGGGGGGAATTGAATCATCACTTGTCCTCCTAATTGGTGCTTTTAATCAATTATGCTAATTTCCTTAAACCTATAAATATGTACTCACCCCTGGAGGAGGTGGTGTACTCAACCCTGGGAGGCTTTCATGGACACCTTTCCATAACTGCTCCTGAAGGCCTTCAAAATAAAGATCCCCTTTTATATCCCCTCCTTCCTAAAATGATCTCAAGTTTCGTTTCCAGGTTGGGGAAAAGGTAACACAGTGATGAGGAGCTGAGGGGCAGCTGTAGCACCAGGGGTCTGCAGGTCAGGGAGGCCAAACTTGGTCTGGAGGGGCCAGGCTGAAGGTGATGGGCTGCACACAGCCATGGCAGGTTCCAAAACCTTGCTGCCACTCACCTGTGACTGTGGCAGGGAGAGCTCAAGCAGAGGAATTCACCCAGCAGGGGGGAGGTGGAAGCTGAGATGTGCAAAGCAAACACCATCAGCAGCCTGAGATGGAGCTGGGAGAGGCTCCCTGACCCCGGCCTGAGCTGTGCTGCCTCCCCCACTTCTCCCAGCCATTATTCCAGCTGACTTGCAGATCCATGATAGTTATTTTTGAGATGAAGGTGTGTTCAGATCAGACTGTCACAGCCTGTCTTTTCAATCAGGAGTTACTTGATCAGATGCTTTTTTTGCGGTAACATAATCACAAGATATCAGGGCTCGAAACAGGGCCTCTATTCCAGCTCTGGGGCTGGATCCTTCCTTGCCAATAAGATATTGACACGTTGGGAGATAGCTGGAAAAGAAATGGAAGATCTTGCATAAATTAACTTATGCTATTTATAGACATGGAGAGCAGTCTATCCATGGGACCATCTGCTAATCCATGTCCCATGGCAATTAAAGTCAACATTTCACTATATCTTCTCCATCAAGGGCTGAGATTATGCACTGAACTCCTTTTTTTGTATAACACTAACCTTGCATCTGTGCTCTGTGGTGTCTCTTTCCAACTTTCCATGGCACTTCCCATGTCCATTCTCTGAGTGCCTGCTGCAAGAAAGAAAAAACTCAAAGGGATGATTTTTATTCATTTATAGTGAAGGGGTGAATAGATTTTTCATGTTTCTCGAGAACTCCTCTGTTTTGATAATGAGAAAACAGACACTGTGTATTCAATTAATGAATTTATATATTTGATACAAAGTGATCTTCACACAATTAAATCTCATCAGTGCCTCTTGTTACAAACAAACCACATAGATTTTCAGAAGTTAAGTATGATTTTGAACATTATGTTTTTAATGTTCCAAACCCAAAATGCTTCCAAAAATTATCAAAAACCTGAGAGTGAACCTCTTTTCTTCAGACCATCTCATTTTCTTCAAGGAAAACTGGAAGCCTGAAAAGAATGGCATCCAAACATTCTGCTTTAGAAAATATTTAAAGACAAAGCCCAACTGTAGTTACTGTACCACTTGTCCAGATTATAGATACAGAGAATTTTCTGAAGTAACTTGAAAGCTGGAGTCCTACTGCCTTGTTCTGTGCCTTTTTATACACAACACATTTTTATTACTCTGTGTAATTTTAATAATTTATACTGGCACCATCACTTTAGCAATTGCTTTCACTACATTTAGCAATAGGAGTTTCTATAACAGCAAGGAAGAAAATACATGAGATTCCATTAGCAGGAGGATTTGCAGAAAGGCAACCTTACAGCAGGGCTGAAGGGCTCCTGCTCAGGCCAGAGATATTATTTTACAGAAATAATTACAGAAATACGTATTTCATGGACACTAATGCATTTGGTTAATTAAAAAAATAATAAAGGCTTTCTTAGCCAGTGAATTGATCAATTACACAAATAAAAATTCGAGTAATGCTCCACCTCTGTCACAGCTGATACTGCAGGAAGCTTCTCTTCTCCAGCTGTGTGGGGATGTGTGTGAGGGAGGGAAAGAAATGGAAACCTCAAGCAGTGACACAACCAAACCTTATCCATTGCTGGTCTGAAACCTCACTGCACCCACAGGACAATTTGAAGTTGTGTGAGCACAGAGCTTTCCACAATTTACACTGGCTGAGCCCCTCTGTGGGAACGATCACCTCCCGAATCTCCCTTCCCTCTCCTCCCTCTGGTTTTCAGTTTGCATCACAGGATACAAAAACTGAGCTTTACATCCACAGCTCTCTGCTCAAAGCATAAAGGTTATTATGCAAAGTCCTAGAGGAGAAAACTGGTGTAATACCTTCCCTCAGCACCTAAAAAGACCTAAGAGACCATTACTGGCTACGGATATCACAGACACAGAGTATACCAGGGGCAGAGATGTAAGTATTTGTGGAGAGGCTTTAAAGCCATTGTTGTCCATTTTTGCACATTAAAACCCACAAAGAGTTTTATTTAGAGCCACTAAATCCTTTCATTTCTCTCTGGCTAGATTTTTTTACTGCTAAAATATTCATCATGCACTCCAAGAATCTCAATGCCAAGTATTTATTTTATTTTTTATAACCTTTTAAAACAGTTTCTTTAAAATATCTTCAGGTGTACCTATTGCTCTTAAAAACACTGAAAATAATGATTAATTTTGAAACAGAAAAGAGAGAAATGAGGCATCAGGCACTACTGAGACCTCAGTACAACAAAGGGTGCATTCCACAAAATCCAGTGCTAAGGGCAAACAGAAAGGGCATTTTTTCAAAGATGAAAGTTTTCAAAGTTAAAATTTTTCTGGTTTCACATAAGTAAATGTGACTTTCTATGGCCAGTTGGTGGGGGGGCAGGGAAGGCTTCCTTAAAGGGGATATTTTTGTCAAAGGCTTACATTTACATTTCCTTTCAGACGAACAATATTTTTTGTGAGGTGAGTGGCTGGCACTGCAAAAAATCAATATTTCCTGTCTGAAAACCCCCCTCTCATCTCAATACCCCAAAGGCTGAGCCCACCTCGTTCTGTTGCTTTTGGGATGGTGGCAAACCAGGCACTTTCTGCCTGGAAAGGCTCTTTGCATGGAGGCTGTGACAGAGCCCAGCCAGGGCTGGCTCATCCCTGGTGCTGCTCCTGAGCCTGCAGCCTCCCCAGCCAGGGCTGCTGCGTGTGATCAGATGCAATCTGGCAGCTGTGAAGCTCAGTTACAAACGCCTGGGAAGAGATTACCTTCAGCTTCCAGAACATTTCTTTTAATCTGAAGAGAAGTAGACACCTCCCCTCCCCTCCCCATGAAGCCTCTGGGTAATGCATGGGGTCAGCTTCATCCCCAACACCACAATTTGAACCATTACATTCCCTTCTCTGTTCCCACGTGGGATTTAACTTCTTCCACATGGAAAAATAAATATTTTAACTTTCCTTCTTTCTGTTTCTTCTCACAGAGGAAGGAGTCAGAGCAAGGCACAAACCTGAAAAATTATCCCACACTTTTAGCAACTGCTTTGGCATCTCTTCCAAGAGCTCTCTGGCCACTTGTGCTCCTTGGAGGACACAACAGCCCCTCCAGGTGATTTCATACAGAATTTGTGCCATTGCTTCTCTGTCCAAAGGGCTTCCATTCTGCATCTGTACAAATATAGAAAGCAGAAGATAATGTTTACCACAGATCCTCTCCAAGGAGCAGGGGATGTGCATGTACATAGTTATCCCACCTGTTTTGTTTTCTCTCACAGACACCAAGATTAATGAAAAAAAAGGCAAGGCTGCATTTGTAGACACTGACTACACTATTACTGAACACAGGACTTAACACTGAACGTCTGGGTCATTTAAAAGGTGACCTGCATTTCTGAGAAAAGCATTTGGTTTATTTATGGAGAACAGAGGGACACTCTGGATTCACTATATCATAGACTTCCCAAGCAAAATGCTCCAGCCAAGGCAGAGTAAGTGAAGACATCCCACAACTGAGGAGGGAGCTGGTTCTTCTTCAGCAAATTGCTGGTTCTATGGCATTTTAGGTACCATTAATGGATTACATAACTTTTATGGAACATGACCTGCTATTTCCACAAACAAGTCTCTTAACTTTACCACAAATATTTCCTCCAAACTCTTTGATTTTCATTTAGTGTCTCTCTAAAAGGCTAAAGACCCAGGCACTCCACTCAGTTGCACTGACATTATCTTTTAATTAGCAGAGGTCACTTAATGCTTTTAGTGCAATCAACAGTTGCTTTCTTTCCATGATCAACTACAAGAGCACCACGGTTAATGCAGACTGATTAAAACTTGAAAATCCTTTAGTGCAGAAGTATCTCAGGACAAATATAATCAAGCTACTGCCTGTAGATCATTTTCCTTGACAGCTCTGATTGCAGCACCACCAGGAAGAACAAGCCAGGAGCTGTGGCTGAAAGGCCTCTCTTGTCCCTTCGGTCTCAGTGAGCCCTGATAAAGTCATGGGTGAAATTAACCCCCAGGGTTATCTCCACCTGCATGTGTTGGACATCCATTGAGGGTTTGTCTCAGCAGGGGGAATACTAAAATTAGTGCTCACATGTGATTGATAAGTGATAAGTAAAGCTCACACTGGAGAGATTTACACAACTCACTGCTTGGACACTGCAGCTGAAAGCAAATATGAAAATTTGGGACCAACAATATTATGTATTGCAAATGTGAATCAGACTCCTCATATGAAGCTGGGATCCTTGTCTGATTTCAGTGGAGAAAGACCTATTGGATGTTTGGTAGTGAGAGATTGGTCTGAAGTGAAGTTTTTTGGGAGTAGGGACCATGTTCATTTCAAGAGAGTGTCAAGTCTTCTATTCCAGAGCCACCTGCCCACTTAAGAGATAGGTTTTAAAGGCTAAAGGCAAACAGACTGGGCTATTGTCTCCAATACCTAATAATTTTGTTAATCCTTATTATTTTGACCCATGCACAAAGAAAATTATTCCAGGCAACCAATTGTAACCATTCCTTTTTAATCCCTGCATTATATCTGCTATGGAGGTCGCAAAGTCAGTGAAATGAGAAGAGCTCTTACATTTCCAGCTATGAATTAACAAAGGTTTTTAATGTTGGTAGCTTTTCATTGCTAGACAAGGAGCACATGCCAGGCAGACATATCACAAACAACAAAACCAGGATGAACCAGACCAAAAGAAAATAGAGCAAGCATGTCCATTTAAAAAACAATTACATAGAGCTCCCTTGGAATGGCCATACACATCCCCAGACCAGCCGCTTTCATCTCCTCTGCTGCGTTTAGGTTATGAAAGGATTTAGTTTCCCAAGAAAAGAATTTGAGACACAAGGAAGGCAGGGCAATTTTAAATTAAACAGCATGACTATGGTAACATCTGCAATAGATTGGATGCCCTAAACACAGTGCAGGAGAGATCTGTCGTCTTATCTACGGTTTGGTAAATAATTTCTCCTACTTCAAGGGTCATTACATCTTCAGCTCTTTCTGTCATTTGTGATTCCACTGAGGGGCTGGAGAATAAAGTCTCTACAGGTGCTTGTGGTGCAAGTGAGCAGCTATAAATAACATCCCAGGGTTCTGCTGTGAGGGGTATAAAACCCTCATTCCCAGCCTGACGTGCCTTCATTAGGCACTGACTCCCAGCCCCACAGATCTCAGCATCTCCCAACATCCAATCTGGCAGGTGGTCACTGAGCAGCAACAGGAGCCATTAGGGAAAATGTTTTTCTGTTCCTCCACATCTCCAAATCTCCACAGTGCTCTCCTGAGAGAAATGGGGGTTTGGGGTGGGGGGGAAATCCCACCCAAATGGGTGATTCAGCACAAAAACCTCCCTCTCCAGCCCTAAAGCCTGAACTCCTTAGGTGGGGATGGCAGACCACGGGGTGGGAGCAGATCCCCACTGTGGGGTTGCTCTGCTGCCTCTCCCCAGCTGCACCTGGGTGTTGGCTCCAGACAAGCAGAGCTTGAGGTTCCCTTGGAGCTGCCCCAGAGCTGCACACCACGGCTCCTCTGCAGGCTGAGGTGAGCTCAAACAAACCCCTCAGTCTGCCTGGAGACTGCTTCCATCACTGGAGAAGAGATTTAAGGCTGGAATTGGAGGTGCAGCAGCATCTCCCTGCTAATCTCCAGAGAGACACAGGCTGGGTGCTGCACCAGCACAAAGAGGAGCCACGGAGAACATAAAGGCTGTGGAGGGGTTCTCGTTGTAGGGGTGCTGGGTTTTGGAGAGTGCCAAAAATAAGAGAGTCACCCTAATTAAAGAGAAGGGGGGGAAAATCCCAACCAGATTTCATGTACAAGGTATTAAAACCAAAAGAGCTGAGGAGAAGGTGAAGGGCCAGGCAGAGCCAGACACGTAAGCAGTGCACAGAGACCTCATGGGACAAGGTTAGGACAGAAGTGACAGCTGGCCTGAAGAAATAGCATTTTAAGATCCAAAACTCTGTCAGGAAAATCCAACCGTGTGGCCGATAGAGGAGTTCAATAAAAAATGGGCAGGCAGAGAAAGGACAGGAGGTACATAAATACATGCTTATTCAATAAAGCAAGAAATGGAACGGCAAAATTGAGCAAACAAGGCTGCCTGGTGGTGGGAGACAGCCTGATTTATTTGCCTTGCTGAGACACGGCAGCGTGGAAAACACAGCAGGGAAACTGTGTTGTCTCGGTAGGAATTATTCAGCAAAGGAGGGTTAGGTCATGGCTGGAGCATCACAAAGAGCTCTGCAAGCCAAGTTTCCACAGGAAGAAAAATCACACAGACAATGATGCATAATTGATGCAGATGTACCACGAGTGCTGAACGCCCTGGGGATGGGGAGGGAAATTATTTAAAAGGGGAAAAAAAGCTAACAAATAGTTAATAATGAAGCAGGAGTGACTTCTAATTACCTGTACACAACTGCCTGCAGCCCATGCCACAGTGACAAGCTGTTCCTTAGCAACTCAGAGGCAGCTTTTGGGAGGGCTCCTTCAAGGAGGAAATTTCCACCTTCTGGGGATCAAAGTTCAGCAGTGAACTCTGACTGCTCCATTAGGGGTTTTAGGGGCTGTGGTACATTGTAGTGATGTGTTTTACCTCCTGTAGGAAGAGAGCAGGCATCAAATTAAAAAAAAATCTGGGAATGTGGACAGGAATCAAGCAGCCCTGTAAAGGAGGATATTGAAGTCATGGATTTGGCAGGAGGGACACCCAGGAGTTTCTGGCAGAGGAGGGGTGCAGCTTCACCTGAGTCAGCAGCACAGAGAAAAGTGCAGATTCCTGGGGCCAGATGGTTTCACCCAAAAGCTCTGCAAGGAGAGAGCAACAGAGCTGCCAGCACAGAGATCCCCTCCCATTAACCCCCTTCTTTGAGAAATGCTCAACACTAATCAATTCCCCAGCCATGATTTCTTTTTCCTTGCCAAAAAAGCTGATTATTTTGGGAAGTCAGCAAAAGTTACACATACCTTGCTGAACAAATTTCTACAGAGCAAAACTGCACCTTTCTGCAAGCAAATCTGAAAATAATATGGGAAATGCATTTTAAAAAATCACATGATCTTAGAAATTATCTCAGGCACAGGCACTGGCAAGGGTCTGTTGGTGAGCCAAAATATCCAGGAGAGAGGAAATATGACCATGACTCAAAACCTGGTTAGGATGCAGGAGTAGGTGGTTAATTTTTAAGTGGTTCAAAGACCTGCATCACCATTGATGTTTAATAAATTAATGAGATGGAAAAGTACACAAAGAATAAATGTCAAATAGCAGAGAGAAGCCAGGAAAATTGCAGGGGCTCAGGAAATCTGCATGAGCAGACATATAGAAAAATAAACACACCCAGAGCACAGTGCAGCTACTCCTCAATAGACATGAGGATTTTAATTCACTAGAAGCTGCTTCCAGTGATAATTAATAGAGAAAATTAACAAAATTAAAAGGAGCTGCCTACAAGAGCCCTGCCTAAACTTCTCTCTGTGGAGTGATGGCTGGGAGAGTGGTGAGCAGAAGTGTCCCCATCTCCAGTGCCATCAGACCCTTCCCCTCATGGAACTTTGGTGGCACCAAATTCCCAGGAGGGATGAGTTGTGGATTTGAGTGTGGGCAGAGCCAGCCACCACCCTCCATCTCAGGCTGATGGCAAAAGTCCAGAGGATGACCAAAAACTAGCATCAAAAAGAAGCAGTTGGGGTCTGGTTAACTCCAAGAGTAACAGAATATACTGGAGGTTAATTGACACTTGCTCCCAGAGGAGAGAAATTTGGGATTTCTTCTCAGTAATGAGTAAAAGGAAAATAAAAAAAAATTAAAATAAATAATTTGTATGTCAGGAATTTTAAAATGATGGAAAGATAATCTGGGGGACAAAAAAGGTCCATGGAATGTGCTGTACTTCACAACATGTCCATGGCCAGCAAATTGCCCTCAGTGGGATTTGCACAAGGATCTACACAGGATCTGCAGTCACATCCCTTTTTATCCTCCTTCATCTAAATGTCCCAAGCACAAAATTTGATAAGCAAGTGACTGTAGTGGTGCATTGAGGAGAGGCCATTCTCACACAGCAGTGCTCTGATGTGCATTGCAGTTCAAACAATCTCCTGAAAGACACTTTAATAAAGAGCTCTATTAAAAATAATCTGCCAGCAGAGGAATATTGACTGTGCAAATATGATATTGGGAGAAAGCAAATATGGGAACAAGTAAACACTGTTATGTCAGGAGGGGGCAAACCCCCAAAGCCATAGAAATAAGCAAAATTGTTTATTATCTGTAAAACATAAGGTTAAAGTGTTTAAGCAAGCACTGAGTCAGTGGGATCTGGGATGTCCTCAGCCAAGCCCCTCCTGCTGAGACCATGCAGGGATTGAGCTTCCTCCTGCTGTCCCCAAAGTGACAGCAGCATCCTCAGCTGATGTCACTGCACAAAGCTAATATTAAATGCTTTCAAATCTGATCAATAAAATAGAACTTACATTAAATGGCCAGAAAGCTGTCAGTTCTGTTTTTCAGCCCTAGACTTTCTCCTGAGTTCCTGACTCAAAAAGAAAATATTGTGGCTATTAAGTGGGTAAAGCTTGATTTATCACACGGCATTCAAAAATGTTTTCTTTGAAGCATACATTAGCAGGTCAAATATTCCCAGCTTTTTCTTTGTCTGGAATGTTAAAAACATTGAATTGATAATGTTTAGGGCATTTTTGCAATGAAGGCTGTAAGAAGGAGGTTTGGAGCATCTGTGTTCCTCTCAATTTATCTAACCTTAATTTCTTTTTCTTAAGGGAGTGTTATAATACACTGAACTGAACTAAACTGAACTAAACTATCTATCCAGGGTTTTTTTGTTAGGGAAAGGCTGTGCCAGGAACATGACACCTCCCGGACCCACCGTTCCTGGATGCAGACACAACCCATGGAATCTGGGGGGGAATGGCACGTTTGGCAGCATTTCAAACACCGCGCCCAGGGAGCAAACAGATTGCTGCAAGAATTCCAATCAAAGCATCGCTCACACTTCACAATGCACAGGCTCGCTTTTCAGCTGCAAATGTTCCTGTTGACAGCTCTCCAACTTTGTAATTAGTGACGAGACAGGGAATACTTTGCACTCCAGGTGCACCTCCATCAAAGGGATCCCCTGCCTCTCACCAGCCCTAACTCAGACACTTCTGCAGGGTGGGATGTGCTGCCGAAATGGATTTTCAGAGTCCCAGGAGGGGGACTCCGGGTCCCAGCAGAAGCGGGGGTTCCACCGCACCAAGAGCTCCAGTGTCCCATTCTCCCACCCTCCCTAAAGTGCCACTGAACCACTTGCTCTCTCAGGGGAACTCTGAGGCGTCAAAACAGCACATGTTGGAGCATCACTTCAACAACTCCTCGAGTGCTTTGCTGCAGCTGCAGCACTCGAGCTCTGGCTGCTCAGCTCCTTTCCCTGCCCAGCTCCTTTCCCTGCCCAGCTCCTTTCCCTGCCAATCTCCTTTCCCTGCTCAGCTCCTTTCCCTGCCAAGCTCTCTGCTCCTCCCCAAGCAGGGGAGTTGGGATGGGAGCAGGAGAGGAGGGCTGGGGCATCAGCATCCCACCCTGCCCCTTCCTTTCCCTGCTGGAAAGCTGCTGACACCGATACACAAATAACTGATAGCATTAAGGTACCAGGGACGAGGGTGTTTTGTAAAGCAGAACTCAGGCTGCTTAAATAATGAATTAAGAGGCATCAAAAATGCGTATGTAAAAGGACAGGGAGGGAAGGGCTGATATTTTAGACTATGCTAGACCACAATGAATAAATTATAGGAAAGGCTGAATACTTTACTAAGTATAAAGACGTCTAGCAAAAGAAAAGTTCTTGCTCTTTTCATCCCCCACTGCGTCCCAAATGAAGACAGAGCTGAGGGCTCAGCTGCTCCGTGAGGTTTTCTTCCCATGTACAATTTCATCTGGACTGAGGGATTTTTATTGAACAGCATCCACCCTGTCTTGGAGCCTTTCACACCAGAGACAGGCTTGCTTATTTTTCTGACGCCGCTGAAGTTCTCCCAGTCATAACAAACCCAGAACACCCAGGCAGTGTGACAGAGATGAAGTGATGGGTAGGAGGCACATTTCACTGCGCTAGCACGGCCCGGGCGCGGTAATTGGTGAGGAAACAATCGGGAGCTGTCAGCTCAGAGCACACGCCCTGGTGCTGACTGGTGTACAGAGCCCTGGATGGGCAGTGAGTGATCCCAGAGTGGTCACCATTCCCTCGTACTGGTGCCAGGCTCCTCGCAGAGCCCTGACCAGCACAGCCACCCCTCCCTGTCCCTCACAGCCCCCTCCTGTCCCAAGGGCCGGGGTAGCTCCTACACCCGGCACGTGAACGTGATGAGGATTTTAATTACCTGCGAGATGCACAACAAATGAAATGCCAAACAGGCACAACGCCTGCTGCAGGCTCCACACTTCACTGCACCTTCAGGGTCTGTCCACGTTCCTCACCTGACTCAGATCTGTGGAGAATGGCCCAGAGATGATGAATTGTGCCAGTCATTTCCTGACCTTCACTGTCCATGGCAGCTTTCCTCTTATCACAGGATCTGCCCAGCACACAGCTCTGAACTGGAGTTAGTCAGCACGGAATCCTTTAGCTTAGAAAAGACCTTTCACATCACTGAGTCCAACCATTAACCCAGCAGTGCATCAGGGAAAGCAAAATGAGAGTTTGGGTGTTTCCTCACGCAGGGGAATGCCAAAGAGCCCTGGTTCAGCCACCAAAGCTGACGAGGGACACCCTGCTCTTGGATTACATCAGCCTTATTTCAACCCTTCCATCATATTACAAACCTCACCTGCTTTCCACCCTTCTTGCACGGTAATTCAAACAATTCCTACCCTGAATAACGTTTACAGCTCATTTTTGTGTTGCTCAGCTGCTGAAAGCTGTGGATCAGATGTCAGGCAGGCAAATCATCTCCACTGGCTTTAGCCAAAGCAAAGGGATAACCACAGCCCTCCTCGGACAGCCAGAGCCCTGTGGCAGCTCAAAGCTTCCCAGAGCTGTGAGGAAAAGTCAACGAATCCCATCTTTAGTGACCAGCTGGGGGATAAATTTGGAAAGGAGGCGATCTGCAAAGCTCAAATATTTTTCTTTAGAAACAACTGTCTTCATGGTGGTTGTTTTAAAAAATAAACAGAATAACAACTCTATTATTTTTAAATATTTTCTTACTATTTTTCAGTTGTCAGTTGTCCATATTTCCATGTGCATACACAACCACCCTTCCCAGTGAACTGCACTGGAGAAGTAATGAGGTAGTGGAAGTGCAGGATATATTGCATGGCTGGGTGATGTGTTGCATAAATGAAAATCAAAACGTTGCAGCAGAACAGGAATTGCATTCATTACTAAAACGTGACAGCCTGGCACAAAGCGGTTTTAGAACAAAACATGAAGCGGGATTTTGTTACAAAAGATTAACTGAAAATTATTTTCCAACACCAACGAAGTTGCTTAAAGAAAAACTGAAGGAAAATATAGCGATGTTAGAGCATCTGAATCATCCTGGGCTAAAAGCTAAAATCTCCATGGATTAATCTTTTGCTTCTACAAACAGGAAGGAGGAAAAACAAAACCACGACTGCAGGAGCAGTTGCTTTGTCGTCGGTGAGCAGATTCTGCATGTGAAATGAGATTTCCCTGAGTGTTGCAAAGGGCTCTAGTGACACCTACTGCACTCTGCCTCAATAGGTATGAAAGCTCTCCTGCCTCACCTGGAATGGGGTGTCCCCCCAAGGCCAGGGGCATTTCCAGCCTGCAGAGACCCCCGGGGCAGCAGCAGGACCCTGAGCTGAGGTTGTCACCCGCCAGCACTGCATTGGGGCCAGGGTGATCTGAAAGCACCGAGACAAAGGAACAGCCCCAGCACTGCCAGGGCTGCATGGGGAGAGAGCAGAGCTCAGGTTCTGAGCTGGGGCTGATCAGTGTGGAATCGTGGAGTGCTTAAGTTAGAAAAGGGCTTTTCCATCGAGTCCAGCCTTTAACCCAGCACTGCCAGGACCTCAACCAACTCACCTCCCTTTGTGCCACATCTCCGTGTCTGCTAAACACCCCCAGGGACAGGGATTCCATCGCTTCCCTGAACAGCCCCTTCCAACTCTTGACAACCCTTTTGGTGATAAAATTTTCTCTAATATCCAGTCTAATCCTTCACTGGCACAACTTAAAGCTGTTTCCTCTTGTCCCTGTTCCCTGGGAGCAGAGCCCAACTCTCCCCAGCTACCCCCTCCTGTCAGGGAGTTGTGGAGAGCCAGAAATTCCCCCCTGAGCCTCCTTTTCTCCAGGCTTTATCAGTGATGGCTGATTTGATCAGATTTCATCATTTTCTGTATGTTTGCTTTACTAGGAGAATTTATATTCAACAGTGACTTTATTATCAGCTCAAACTAGAAAATAACCGATGCATTCTCAACTTTCTCTTTCAAAATCCTGATTGAACGTCATTTTTTTGTTCAGTTTTCAACAAATCCAGCCCTCAAACACCTGGCAACCAAAATTAACATTCCTGGCGCTGTTTGTTCCCAAGTGATGAAGGAGCTGAGCTCCAGACAATTGATTTCTCACCCACTATTCAAAAGCTCTCTGCACTTTGTGTACTACATTAATAAATACTTTTCTAAAGGCTAAAACAAGGTCTGATTTTTAAAAATCCAAGTCAAAAGAACAATGCCACTGTAGAAGTTATACATATTCAAAACGTATTTATTCTCAGTAATAGTGCAATTTACCTTTTTTTCTATTTCTCCTCCTTTTTGATTTGCCATGGAATGATTGGAAAGGGAAGGGAAACCAAGAAAACATAAATGAAATGAAGAGATAGTTTGCTATTTATTTTTTAGTTTTATTCACCTACCCAAAAGATAATGGTAATAACACAAATACTTAATGTTGTATTATATTATTTTTTGCATTTTATTTATGCATAAAGGCTATTTTTGTATTTTATCTAAATTATTATAAAAAGACCACTTTTCTAAGAGAGGACAGCAGCCAATAAAAAATCACCTGTGAATGTGATGTCAGCTCTACCCCCTTTCCTCCTCCCCTGCCCTTTCCTTCATCTCTCCAGCTCAACTCCCTGGTCACCTCCGAGTTTTCCAGCCCTGTCCCTTCTCCCCTGCTCAGGGATGCTGCTCCCCTCTCCTGGCTCACACTCAAGGGAATTCAGGACCTTTCCTTTCCCCCTCCTGTACCTCCCCACACTTTGACATGAGTATTTTCACTCCCCTCACTTTTGGCTCTGTCCCAACAGGATTTCAACACATTTCACTTGATTTATAACCACGCTCCCAAAGGTCTCCTGAGCTTGGGAATGGTTCTCTTCCTGTTTTACCCATCTGAAACCTTACACTTGTTCCTCCATCCTCACCTCTCTTGTTCCCTCTGTGCATCTCTCTCCCCTAAACACAAAATGCTGTTTTCAGCTGCACTATTGGCAGTGTTCAAACTGGTTTGGGTGGGCTGGACTGGGCTGGGATGAGCCCAAGCCTTGGCACTGGCCCAGAAGGGCTCCCACTTTGAGCAGGGCTTCAGGAGCATCCTCACACCCAGGCCTGGGCTCGATGCCTTAAGATTTTAGCTTTTATATTTTTCAAATCCTATTCTGCATTAGAGCATAGCTCTAAACTCCATATAAAATGTAGTTAAGTGTCTTCACATTTTGGTTATACAAAACAATCCCTCTGGGCCTGTTGTGATCCAGAGTCACCCATCACAGCCTCAGGCCCCAAAAAGTATTAACAAAAGTGAATTGGGGGAGCAAACTGGGGGAGTATGACTTCATTACCTGAAGCTGTAATTGGAGAATTAACCCCTGATATGCAAATAGACCAAACTTGTATCTGTCTGAAAAACTCGTGACCATCTTGGGTGTAGTCCCTGGGAGGCTCCTGCACTGCCCAAGGTGCATCTGTTGAAGGCCTTTAATAAATACTCACTTTATTCTCTAACTCCATCCAGCCTCAGTTCTAGGGAGCCACTCCAAGGCATCAGGGTAAGGACCTGAAATGCAAGAATGAGGAGAGTTCATGAATGAAAACCCAATCTTCTGTGGCCATTTCAGCACCAAAGCCAGAGGGTATTCAAGAGCAGTTCATTTATTTCAGGCAAAAAGCCCCAATCCATGAGAAATGTGTGTTCAGAGGAGTGGAAGTAAGAGCTCAACTTAAGGCAAAGACTGCAAATTGAAACAATTATTCAGTGTTGAAATCAAACATTTTACCCTTCTGAGCACATAAAAAGCTCTCAAGGAGAACATTTTCTTCAGTTTTTCTCCTTAAAAAAAAATTCAAGATTAAGAGATATGCTGAACCCTGAGTTATCTCATTAATGGTACTAGTAAGATTAACAGCAAAAATTAAACAATTCCATTATTACTTAATGGCTTTTAAAAATGTATTGCCTTAATATTTATAATCAGACTCTTAAGATTAATAATGCTGCTTTGCCACCTCCTCATCACAAACCATTTCTCACACTTACCCAACTTCCACAGAACTTCCCAAAGAAAAAAACTGTAATTACATCTTGATGACTTCTGAAGTGAAAGGGAAAGAAACCACACGCATCCATAAATTATTTTTTATTCCAAATCCAGCTCTTGGTTTACATTGTACAGGAAACACAGGCAATCCCAAAAGCATTCAGGACTTGCAACATTACACAAAGTCCCAAAACTGAATTCATCACACTGATGCCAAGGTGCCCCCTTAGACTCTCAACTTGAGTAAACTGGAGAGACCAAAAAAAAATCTTAAAATAATCAGAAGTAGCAAGGAACAAGATTCCCATGGTCTGCTAGGAAAACATAACCCAGAGCTATATCCTGCTTTAAGACCAAGTGGCCCGAAAGTTTTATGGATTCCCTCAAATTCCAGCTTCCAGACAGACCCAAGATGGCCCAGATGCTCTTTAAGTCACAATCCAGACCTCTGCTGTTGTCCAAACTCCCTCAGGATTTATTGGCAAAACCCAAAAACCCAACCAAACCTCCTTCTGCTGCCAGGAAAATGTTGTACTGTTTGTAAAGTTAATCACCACAAGCAGTCTTTTCATCCCAGCAATATTAATCCATAAAGGCTGAATAACAACATGTTGGCCATCAACTGTTGACACTGCACTCAAAATTTGCTGAAACTGGTGAGTGCTGGCAGGATATTTTGCCCTTGGATTGAGTCCCTGCAGCCTCTCCTCCACACATATGTTCAACCATTTGTTTTAGTGATCACTTGAAAGAGCAGCTCCTCATTAGCTGCTCCTGTGCAGACTCAAGCACTCACTCAGTGCCTTCAGCAGCATCACCTGCACCACAGGAAGTCAAATACACACAAAGATTTTTCACAAACCCGTCTTCAAATGCCCAGCACTAAAGCCAGCAGTGCAGAATGGCAGCATTACCTCTGAATGGTTCCTAAATAAATAGACCTGAATATCACTTTGGACCTCAGAACATCAGGCTGTCATGGCAGGAGAAAGCAGGGACACAGCAATTAATAGTATTTAAAACATTTGCCTCTAAAACCTGGCAAACTATGACCAAAAATTTTACACTTTTTTTCTTTAATTAAAAGGATTTTTATTAAAAAAAATATGTGCACAGTCCATAGTTAAATGTCTTCTTTACTTTGACTTGGTTTCATTCAAACACAGACATTTTACTGACGTAAGTTTTATACATTTTTTTAACTTTAAAAACCCCACAAGGTAAAAACCCCAACAGACACATACAAATACAAATACAGGGAATGGTACTGCTCAAGGGCTTTTTCTTCCCCCCCCCCCTCACATTAAGAAGTGCAATTTTGCTTCTATGCTCCTTTAAAGTGAAACAGTTTTCTCCCTCAGTAAAACAACACTCTCCAGGAAGAATTGCACCACATACATAAAATAAATGAAGGTCTCAGCTCTAACCCAGCTCCCCCTATGCACTGATTAAGGTCGTGAGAGATCTATATGAAAATTGTGCTTACAGTAACTCATCCCTACCAGCACAGACAGGTCAGTAAATGCACCCACACTCTCTGAAATTGCTGGGGAAGGGAAGTCAATACCATCTACAATTAGAGCACTGAAATGTTTGTATTTACCAGAACTCTCCTGCTTTTCCATACAAATGTGTGCCTGCCCTGAGCCACCGGGACTGTGGGGCTGAACTGCAAGTCCAGCACAGGGATACATTCCCCAAAAATCCATAATTTAACACAGAACTCCTGGGTTTTATCTCACTGAACTTGATTCTTCTACACATCCTCCTGGCCCTATTTAAAAAAAACAGAACTACCACCTTTATTTTCCCCACTATTTTCTCAGCTCCAGAGGGAATTTAAGAAAGAACTCAGCTTTGGTTTAATATTCTCTTCACTGGAAACAGTGAACTGTGCTACTGGCTTTGGAAAGATTTCATTTGAAAAGTTTTCTGGATTAACTCTTCAACATTTTGAGGAAATAAGAACATTAAAAATTAGGCTTTTAGTGACTCCAAAAGCAAGGTTCCTCATCTATTCCTTTCCTTTCAGCTGCAGCTGAAAGACACTCTATACATTTTATCATTTGTCCTTAAAAAAACTAGAAGGCCATTCCCTTTAGAATCCTCAAAAAAAATCAAGTTTTATTCCAATTTGCTCAAGTTTTCCAGTGCAGAGTGCTGGTTTTTGTGAAAAAGTAGGAAACACCCAGATTGCCTGAAATTTTAAGTATTCACTTAGGAATATTTACCTGCTCTGAGACAGAAAACTGACTGAACCTACTGTGCAGACCTCTTGTACTGGAGCATTTATAACTCCAGGGACAAGAGTCAAATTTATATTTAAATGCAAAATCATAAGACTGTGCTCTCTAATGTGAAAATATTTCTAAATTTAAAGTAGAAGCTTGCAGTGTCTGTTGACCCTGGATCTACCCCAGAACACCTTACATGAAATGGGTGGACATATCTTTGTATAAAGAGTATTTCAGAATCTGGAATGTAGAAATACAGTGCAAAAAAACCAGAAATAGTCAGAAAAATAGCTTTTTACATATCAAAACCTCCCAGATTAGAAAGGAATTACAAAGACAAGGTACTGTGCTAAGAAGTGGTCTGACAGATTAACAATGGGTTGTTTCCCTCATAGGGGGAAATTTATTTATTTATGGGCATGTAGTGACAGGAAAAAGGGGAATGGCTTCAAATTGACAGGGAGTGGGTTTAGATTGAATACAAGGGATAAATTCTTTGCTGTGAGGATGGTGAGGCCCTGGCACAGGTTGCCCAGAGAAGCTGTGGCTGCCCCATCCCTGGAAGTGTCCAAGGCCACGTTGGACATTGGAGCTTGGAGCAACCTGGGATAGTGGAAGGTGTCCCTGCCCATGGCAGGGGGTGGAATGAGATGCTCTTTAAAATCCCTTCCAACCCAGGCCATTGTGTGATTAATTAAAAACAGTATTTCAGTCAGAAGTCTAATTTAGAATTCATCATGTTTTATCCTAAATGGCCACTTCGAGTGCTGTGAAACATGATTTGCAGCCAGGAGCACCAAATACATAAATTCTTCTACATCAAAGGAGTAGTTTGTAAATTTTGGATGTTCTCCCAGTGTTGGGTGGTGTCCCTAGAAAAACAAGATAAGGACTTTTAGACAGAAAAAAAAATAATCAATACATCTTCCGTTCAAAAAAAGCAAGAAAAAATTGATGATCTGCCATTTTAATTTATTATTTCTGATCCACTGATCTGCTCTGAGGCAAAAGAATCAGCAAAGTAAGTGCATAACAGCCATGCTATGAATGGTTAATGGCCAATTAATTTAATTTCTCTTCTTCCCTCAGCCATTAATATCAAATGATTTCTTAATCTTAACAGGGAATTTAATTTGGCCTAAAGAATGAAAATCATATTTCAAATACCAGAACATAGGTAGGTAAAGCAAGATAACTGTGAAGTCCTTCACTTACAGCACCCCACCCTTCCAGTGTGGCCATCATTACCTGATCCTGAGGGAATACTTTATTCCTTTTCCTCCAAGTGATGTAATGGATGCCTCTCAGCCTTGCCAAATCCAGGTAACAACGTTCATCTTCACAATTGTACCTAGAGACAGGCAGAAAAAACACATTTACCTACAGAGATTGCGCTGAAGTTTACCAGGGTGAAACAGGAAAAAAATTGAGATGTCTGTTGTCCAGTTCTAAGGCACCAAAACCATGGACAAATTCTGTTCCACCGAAACAACAAGAGCTGCCTTCTGCTCTCAAGATGTGGCCTTGGAGGCAGTTTGAGGCACATCTGCGGGTCAGACATGTCCCTGTCCAGCTGCAGCAGCTCTTGGACATGTGAAAAACAAGCTCTGGGTTTCTGAACTTATTTGGAGACTGGACAAAACATTCTCAAGCCAAGACTATGCTGAAAAACACCAGTTCTGCAGCCTTCCCACAGCAGAATTTCCCAGGATGGAGAATTCAGGACTCTTCTAACGAGCAGTCTGGATTTCTGCTCAGTTCTGTAGATTGGAGTGTCTGCTAACACCCATACTTTGTGACAAAATGGGTTTATAAGGAAGCTGCAAGAGAAACTTAAGCAAAACACAACAAGGCAGGGCTGACTTTGGCCAGCAAGCTGGTGCTCATGTCCTGAGCAGAAAAAGGAGGATATAAAAACCTTGCTAGCACCCTGGACATGCACATAACCAATTCACCTGGATCACTAAAACACCATCAGATCTCAGACTCGCCAGGCAGAACCTGAGCAGTGAGGTTTCCTCGTTGTTTGCCATTTTCCCATTATGTTCATACCATGGTGGATTAAGAAATCACAGGCTAAGCCTGTATGATATAATTACACTGTATTTTATAATGAAAGCTTTCTCTGTTTTGATCTCCAGCAGAGGAGGCTGCCAAAAACAAAGTCTAAACAAGGCTGCAAGACAAACATTCATGGTGAAATGCCAGGAAGGGAGAGGCTTCATTAACACACAGGAACAAACAGGAGCAGCTGTGTGTGCAGTAGAGGGGAAGGAGAGACAGACAGACAGACTTACAGCTCAAACACCACAGCCCAGTCTGGGAGGAAGAGCAGGTGGGTCAGCCCAGCTCCGTGAATCCCAATGAATATATCAGAGTTGTGGGTGATTCTCAACTGCTCCGAAAATTCAAGTTCCCTGCAGGCAACACAACAAAAGTGGTGATGATGTGGCAGCTCTCTCCACCCCAGCAGAACACGGGCAAAACACAGCATTGGCTTAAGGGAATCCTGAAAGAGAGAACTGATTTTTCAAGGAGCAATACTAAGAATCACAAATGTTGCAGCCAGCAGTAACTCAGCATGGAACTACAAGAAATGCAGGCAGGTTTCAAAACTTCACAAGAGTTTTTTTCAAAAATATTTTTGCCAGCTTAAAGTTTTTCTAAGTTTAAGGGTTTTTCTTTTTTACTTGCCTTTAAAAAAATGCATCACCTTCAAAAAACCCCAAACACTAAGAACAAAATGCCCCAAACAAAACCTAAAAACGCAGCATAAAATATCTGTTTCTGAACTGCATTCAGTGTAATGTAAAATACACAAATAAACTTCCTCCCACTGTCTCTGTTTGGTAAGAACAGGATCTCTCAGTGCTGCTTCAGTTTCTCACTCTTCCTGGATGATTCCTGAGCTCCAGGTGGAGCTGCTGCCATTTAGGACAGGCCTGCACTGTTTGGGAACTTTTCCTTCAATCCATTCCTTCCTGGCATGGTGCCTTCTACACCTGGCACCACAAACTGTCCTCAAGTGGTGACTTCAGGGGCCACCAGAGCAGCAAATAATCAGAGTTATAATTGACTACTGAACTAAGGCTCATACAAAATAAAGCACTGACACCATACAAGAGAAACCCCTGTTAACACAGTTACTGCAGAGTATGAGCCAATGCAAAAAGGTGATGGGAACTCAGCTGGCTTTGGGACAGGGAACAAAGGGGATTTCAAACCTTGCTCACTGTATCATAGCTTTAACCTGAGCCTAGTAACCCAAAGTAGGGCATTATGGAAAGGGTGCCTCACCCAACACTTTTCCTTCCCAGTGCTTGGGTTTTGCCCAGGTCAGACCTGGGGACAGACACAGCTGCCAGCAGCCACAGGCACCACGAGCTCACACCACTTTCCTCCCCCAACTCACTTGTATTTGTAGTCCACCACTTTGACCTCCAGCGTTGACACTGTTTTCAAGGCATTCACAAGCTGAGGAGAATAATAAAAAGACAATTATTTGGTGGTAATTGATCCCTTGCCCTCCTGACCTGGTAAAGATAAAACCAACTTCTCTCTTTGTCATTTTACCAGAACACAGCCTATATGCAGCAGTGGAGGCATCAGCTGAGGACAGCCCAGCAGATAAAGCACAAATCCTTTACTCTGTCTGCTCTGCCACTCAGCTACTGCATCACACAAGCCTCAGTTTCTCCCTACATTCTTCTCAGTTTCTAACCTACAGTTAGGTGGGGATGCTAACCCAAATTCATTTTTGTTGGGCACTAACAGCAGATAATGAAAACAGGCAGGAAAACATTAAATATTATCGTTTTGCCATGAAAGAAGCTTTTACACAAGTCCACAAAGTTGCATGATTCAAAAACATAAATCAGTATGAAAATTCATTATATTTTGAGTGCACAAACTGTGATACCAGGGCTTGTGCGTTCCAATCTGCAGGCATTACAAAGGGTTTTGTTGTACTTCAACACTGGAGATGCTATAAAAAAAGGAATCATCTGAAAGTGAAATAATTGAATTTTATCCGAAGCTCTGCAATGTCTGTTTGCTCAGAGGAAATACTTTTAGTATTACATTTCTAGTCTTCCACTGGATATTTAGAAAGGGCAGCAAGGTTCAGTGTCTGGGGTACAGAAATGGAGACTGCCTAGAAGACATTTTAGAACAAACTAATATAAACATCGGACATAATTGTCTGAGATTTGCCAGAAAATAGATGCCTTGGCTGTACCTGAAAAAAAAAAAAAGAATCAATCCAATGAGTAAAATTTAACTTCTAATAAATCTTTTTTAAAGATAAAAAGGACCACACCTCATTCTGGTTTAATATTTTCCGGTAATCTGTGCTGCGTGCGAGGATGGTGACTCGAATTTTCCCATCCTACAAAGAAAGAAGCAGCAGTGAATTGGGTAAGAGGCACAAAAAACAATCCCAAACTCTTCTGTATTTACTTCTGGCAATTATTTGAGCAACTAAATATGTTCTTTCTACATGTAATAAATAGATGATGCAACCACCTTAAAGTTCACGTCGTATTTTCTGACAGATTAAAAACTTTGTGAAACTCTGATTATTAAGCAAGAATTAAATATTTTCTGAAAGATTTTTTTTTATTCAGTACAAAAGAGCCTTTGTATTACACGTTATATGGCAGTTTTTGAAAGCAGGAAAGCAGCTTTCTGGATGGCTTGTGCACAAGTTCCTCGGGAAAAAAATATTTTACTTCCATAACAGCTCCTCCTTTTACCTCTTTTAATTAATTGGACTCACAGGGGCGAGTGTTCCAAGTGAAATAAAGAGATTGAGCTGCATGAGTCCCATTAGTGTCAGCAGGAGAAGCATAACTAAATGCCTGTGCAGAGCTCAGAATGTGCCCCTCAGCAATCATACATGGGCTGCTCTACAGCAGACACTCCAACCTCAGCTGGCCCAGAACTGCCCTGGCCACCAAGGCAAGGTGCAAAAACCATCAGTGAGGGTAAAAGAGAAGCCCAGAGCAGACAGAGGGCGTTGGGCAAGCATGGAAGGACCAGATTCCAGAGTTTCTAGCTCTGATCCCAGCTCAGCAGTATCCAAGGGGATTGATAAAGGGCAAGCTCTGCTCTGCTCTGTGGGATCCCCACTGGGGCTCCATGGAACACGTGTCTGGCTTAATTAGGAAGGACACAAAGGCCTCAGGCACAGAGAATGGACACAGGGATGAGACCCTAAGGTCAGAAGGAGAATGTTCCAAAGTCTGTCCTACAGAAATAAAACGTAAGGGCAACTTCCACAAACACACACAAATGTTTCCTGAAGGCATTTACAGGAAAGAAATCAAACTCTAAACATCACAGGAAAGGGCAAAAAGTACCCAGATACACCCTCATTCCCCACTGGGCTCAGTTTGCTACTGCTGCTCTCTGGCAAGAGCCACCAGCCCCACACTCCAGCTGCATTATGCAGTTATCACACCTTGGGTCCTTCCTGGGTAATGTTTAATCTGTGTAGCACATGCTGAGAAAACGCTCGGAACAGCCCCGTGCCGTGACAGCCAGAGATCTGAAAGGAAAAAAGGCAATTGTTAACACACGAGGTTATTTGGCTCAGAAAACTGAGCTCTGTGATCAGGTTTTTTGCCATTCTTGTGGAACAAAAGCCCAGTATCATGCACTGTGCTGTTCACTGCAGCACAAGTGGCACTTTCATTTGGAAAGAAATATAACTCTCTCTAGTGCTAGAGCCTGAGTGTGTGAGCTAATGCCCTCAGGGAAGTCTGGCTGTGCTCAAGCTCTTGTGCTCTGCAAAAATACCAGTTGGCTCACAGTGCCCACCCATTAAAGAGGAATAATAGGCACCTCCTGAGCTGTGACATAGGAGACTGCACACAACCAGCTGGAGTAAAATCCCAATCTTTAGGGAAGATCATTCCATTCGGAGTTGGAACCTTCACTGCAGTGCATTTCATGATATTGGAGGGATTCCTCAGCTCAGATTCCACCCTGCCACACCCTCCTAGTGAGGATGGATGGATAAAGGACTCACCAGAGGGGTGTTATAGAACAATCCATATCGCATCCGGGGCAGCAGAGAGAACACGGCTTCCTTAAAGCACACCTGGAAGGGGATCACAAGGAGTTACACCCCACTGCTGCCTTCCCCCGGCCCATTCCCTGCCAGCCCTGCTCCTAATGAGCCAGCAATTAGTGCTCCTGCCAAGGACAGCCTCCCCTCCTTGGCTGTGCAAATGAATAGAACAAAGACAATCCTGATCCCAAAAGAGCTCTCACTTGGGATGCTGCAGATGCAAGTGTGGGAAGAGGTGATGAAAACACCCCAACATGGACTAAAGAGAAGGAAACCAGTTAATGACTTTACAACTAGATTTAAGAGGCAAAAATGAGCTCTGAAAGGATGCTTACATTTTTTTTGGCGTAAATTTTTTAAATTATAAGCAGTAGGAATGCCAATAGTTACAGGGGGCAAGAAACACCTCAGAAGGAATCAGAAGACTATAGAAAGGCCATTTGAAAACCCTTAACTTTAGTCGGGAGTCCTGCAGAAGCAAAAGCCATTCATAAATACCAATCACAGGACATACAAGTTAGGCCCATCTACCCAAAGGACAGACACACCACAGAATCAGGTTACAGCTCTGTCTCTTGTTTCTGAGGTAGAATACTCATATTTCACAAATTAAACATGCATGGAAAGTGTCAGTGCTTTCCTCTGGAACACCCACAACCACAAGCAGCTTGAGAAGTTGCCATATTTGCTCCCAAGTGACCATTAATTAAAACAAAATATAGAATTCCATACCCTTTTAGAGTCAAAGGTTTTCAAGTGAATTATTTCATAGTCAGTAAATGCCTTCCATGTCTCACTGAACAGGTCACCATAGCCATATGAGCTCTAGGAGGAAAGCAAAAAACACAAGGGTACAACAATTCCATAAATGCATATTAGAACCTCTCTTCATGATTTACAAGTTCTGTCCATGAGTTTTAATACAGTTAATATGTGCATCACCAGCACGGGACCCAAGGCAGCCTGGCACAGAGCACAGACATTACACAGCACCAAACTCTGTGTTTGCACTGGCAGGTAACTCAAATTACCAGTCAGGTAGTTAATTTTTAATAAAAGCATCTATAAATTAGCAAATTAGACAATTTCATCAGTAGCAGATCAGAATTTCTGGGTTAGGAGTGAGAATCACTTACTACTTTTCCCAGAGATAACAGAACACAAGTTAAATTTGAAGTAACACAAACATAAGGATGGTAGAAGGCCTGAACCTCAATTTTGAGATTTAGAAAAAAAACACCTGTGAATTCAAGTGCAGCACTGAAGTTTGAAGTAAAAAGTCACAACAAGCTTGTTTTGCATTTGCCTTTTTTGGGATTGTCACTTGCACATGGCACATGTATCACAAATTTAGGGCAATGATCTGATTTGATGCAAGAAACAGATAAGAGGTTTCTATACAGTAAAATACTTTTCACTTTGCAGCAAAGTTCTGTGGGGAACTTTTAAAGAGCCATCTACTCCCTACAACGTTATCCCAGCAGCAGGGGCTCCTGCCTTCAGTCTGTCACCTTTCCTACACATCCCAGGGCTGAGTCACCACCTCTTGGCTCTTTGAATGCAATTAAAAGTGCCCTCAGTGTCCCTGGTGTAGATTCCCACTGAAGCTTCCTTTCAACTCTGGGGCTGGCTCAGAGACTGCTTGGAAAGTTGTGTGGGAACATTCTCAATAAGGAATTTGGAAAAAAAGACTACAAATGATAGCAGGAGAGAACAGATATCTGGTGAAATGCGAAAGAATCTAAAGGGCACCAGGTCTCCTTCAGTTCAAGAGGCCTTCCTCTCCCTCTGCCATTAGGTTTTAATGAATTTTACAATCCAGACTCCCTTCTGGCCATGTATCACAAGAACTGCTCTCCCAGATTAGAAGTGGAGAACTGATGAAAGCACCACTTTCTAACCCTCTCTGCTCTCTGTAAAAGTGCTTTATAAACATTTCTTCCCTGCATTCACAGAGGATCTGCACACCAACACCCAGTGGAATTCCTACTCATTTTCTGCTTTGTTTAACCTACATCTAAGGGCATAACTCTTTAATAAGAATGGTAGCTAGGAAGTGTGGCCAAATCTAATTACATCAAGGAAAAAAAAAAAAAAAAGAGAATGAATAATAAGCTCAAGTGCACCTTTTGATGAGCACAGACAGTTCATCAGCAGTTGACTGGTGCCATCACCTGGTTTTGCACAGCAATGAACTCCAGCTGCCTGAGCAGGTAATGCTCATTTCAAATGATAACACTGTGGCACTGCTTTGAATGGCACATCTGAAAGAGCCATTCGATTCAACAACTCGATGTAAGACAAAGAGCTGCTTTTCAAAGTAATTTGCAATCCTGTCTGACACCGGATCTTTCCAGAAAGCCATCAGAGCTGGATTAACAGGTCGATGTACAACACCTAGAGAGCTCACTTATCTGACAGATGGCACTGATTTTAACTTTACAATATATAGAATTAGAAAAAAAGGGTTTCTTCTAGCCAAACAAATTTCTCATTAAACAGCAAGCAGGGGATAATTGCAGTTCTCTACTGAAGTTCGTTTGTCCTAGCACTAAATATTTAGAAAGAAAACTGAGCACTTTATGATCACAAAAGAGGTGTGGAGCAGTGTCATATTCAAGAACTGTTATTTCTGGACCCGATTATGCACATTATCTGGAATATTTCAAATTACCCAGTTGTTTTTTATTTAGTTTAATACCCTCCTACACAACTTAAATACTGTCCAATAAAACTGATACACTCTTAAAGACAGTCATGGTTTCAACTCAGCAGTACAGAAGAAACAGCCCCACTTAAAAACCTGTTTTATATGTTATCATGACAGTGTGAGAGGTGATTGAGGGAAGTAACTGCAAGAAGGCTACTTAGAGGAATTAAATATTAAACTCTGTTTTAATACATACAAGGATTTAATTTAGCTGCTTTCTTTACTACAGGCTGCACATTACTGATTTACAAACGTGCAAGACCGCATTTCTTTTTAAATCTAGAAGAAACAGTTCAGCAAATCTACTTCAATAGTCCAAGAGAAAAAAGCCTGCAAGCAACTCTTCCCTCAGTTAAAACTTCAAATGCTACAGACCAGAAATACTGATCAGGTTCTTTTTGAGGTTGCACCAAAAAAAGGCACAACTGTGTACTAGCAAAGCTGAGCATTCCACCAGCACATGGTTTAGCATAGAAAATCTGTTCTCTAACTATTACTCATGCACCTATATAAAAAGAATCCCAAAACTTATCATCTCCACATGGCTATGGAACTGATAGCCATGAGAGAGAGCTAAAGATTGGTGACTAGAATCTTCAGAGCCTCTATAAAGCAGAAATACAAGCCATCACAAATACGTTAAAAGCACAGCAGACTTACGGTGTCCCACATGACTATGTTGACATCAGTACTGAAGGAATTATTGATGTGCTGGGTAATGTAAAGATTGACAAAATCACAGAAGTGATGATACATATTAACACCTGAGAAAGAAAGAAAGAAAGAAAGAAAGAAAGAATTGTTAGCAAAGCACTGTATTACTTGCTCCACTTTTACTGGTTTATGCATTTTTCCTGATTAGCATCCTGCATTTTACATTAGCTTTCTCCTGCTTCTGACTCCTTGAGTCTTCCTAATTACACCCTAAAAAAGGGAACCTCTAAAGGGAAGGAATCAAAGTAAAAAATCTGAGGTAAAATGTGTTTTTAAAAAGTACAAAAGAGTTAGAAGAATGGCCAAAAGAAAGAACAAGAAAAAGATGAGCTTCATGTGCTATTTCTCTTTACAGTCTGCAGCTGCTTTCTGGAGGATATGAAAGGAACTCCTGCTTTAACACAGCCCAGTCAGACATCAGGAAACACAAAAACTGGCCTTCAGCACAGATCTGGGTTCTGCTTTAGTGGGGCTGAGGGGAGCTCTGTCTGTGGGACCACAAGACAGAACTTGTACTTTCACATAAACCAAAGCCCAAATCATCCATCAGATCTCTCTTGCTCATTCTGGGTGCACAGAAAACTCCCATGAAACAAAGGAGGAAACACAAAGCAGGTAACACAGCAACAACTCTGCTTAAAACATCAGGCAGTGGCAGGGGAAGAGGAGGATTTGGGGTGACAGCTGCTGCGACATAGGGACAGAGCACAGCACACAGCCCCCTGCTCAAACTCAGCTCACCCCAGGGCAGCTGCTTGCTTTGTCCACATCCTCAACACCCTCCTCCATCAACACCAGGCTGCAAATGCTGCTGCACCAACCACAAGGCTGTGAAGCTCAAAAAAGGTCAGATTCCTGAAGGTGCCTGGGTGCTGCCCCTCTTGGAACAGAGCTTCTCTTCCCTGGCATCCAATGCACACAGAATCTGCTGAGCTCATACTGCAGCACAGACACCCAAACTTGGTGTTTCATGGTATGAAACCTGCCATGCAGAAGCACAGCCAGAACAGCCTTTGGCACAAAGTCAAACACTGCCAAACCACAGGCCAGAGAACAACTGTGCAAGGCAAACAGCAGGAAATCGCTCTGATTTTTTTTAAAGTCATCTGTGGGAAATCATAAGATTTTCAAATTTCAGTTTCCAAGTTTGTCACTGGAGCTACGCCAAAAAAAGGAATGAAAAAGTCACATTATTTTTCATATTACAAGTGAACTTAACAGTCACAAAGGCATAATGTAGATGGGCAAGTTGAATATGAGCTTTTTTACTGCAGCACAAAAAAAACCAGAACTAAAGATACCAATTACCTGCATCTAATTTCATGAAGTACGTTGGTTTTTCAACAACAATGTCACACTTCTCATCTTCTAGAGGCCTGAAGTCTAATGCAGTGAATGTCTGGAGTTCTGCAAACCTAGAAATATTCAATCACACAGAATATGCTTTGACATCAACACATTTAAACAAATGTACTTCATATGTCTCGGGTTTAGTAACTGTCCTTCCAGTCCATTTCAGTTAACAGGACTGCTGAAAACTGATAGAGTCTGACAATTAAAATGATTTGAAATTGTAATGGAAGGTTCTTCAGGGCTTCTAGAGGTTAAACACTGCCTTTGATCTCAGGAGTGAACAGCACCTTTGATCTCCAAATCAAGGCAGCAAGGATGTAACAAAGAGCCTCGGAGCCTGGATCTGTGGCTCCATCCAACTTGATCTGTGTTGCCAGAGACACTTAAGTGAGATTTCCATGCCTTGGTTGGAATATTGAATATAGAGGCAGTATTTATTGTTCCTGGATCTAAACAAGGATGAGCAGTTGTGATGACAATACCAGGTAGAGGAAAAAAGTCTTCCTCCGCAGCAGCAGTTCTTGGCTTAAATTAAACATCAATGAAAAATGGGGGAAGAAAAAGAAAATACAAGCAAAGCATAAGAATGAATTATGATATGGACCTTAATGGCTCCAGTTCCTTCATCAATTAACTGGCAAGGCAGCTTTGAAGTGCTAACATGCAAACTGTGATGTTGTGCACTTCCTACTCATCCTCAGCCCACCTCACATTCCCAGCACAGGCTGCCAGGGAACACCTGTGAGCACATTTCCAGCTCACCCTCACCAAGGACTGTGTGAGCTCACACACAAGTGCCAGCTTCCAGGCACCTCACCACAAAACCATCACCCCTTCCACACACAAAGATCAGGCACAGCACCAGCACCTTGCCCAGGAAACACCTAAAGGTTAGAACTTCCAGCTGCAAGATTTTCACTTCTTTTGCTGCTGCAAAATGAGGCAGGACACAATTACACACGTTGTGGTTCAGACTTTCTGCAGAGATGTAATTATCAGAGGTTTCTAATATGAACTCTCAGACTGACCTTAAAAGGAGCAAGTCTTTCTTCAGCATGAAATCCCCTACACACAGCTGCTAATGCCAATGGCAAAAATCAAAAGTAATTAGCAAGTGAACTTGGAAGCAACCTTGACAAGAGATTCTTACCAAGACTGCAGAGGGCTCTTGCGTTGACCTTCAGCCAAAAATGCTTTAACGTTGAGGGTGCAATGACCGCCAATTTCTCCCTTCTGGAAAAAGTCTTCTTTGAATCTAATGCAAATTAGAAAAGGTCCATCAGCTTTTGTGCAACAGGGCTACCAGTGCCCTGCACTCTCAATTACACACTCAAGCCAGTGCTACTTAGTCTCAGTTCAGCAGGGCACTTCAAACATATTTAAAACCTGAGTATTTTCCTCAGCATAAATCAAGAATTTCCCACAACTCCCAATAAATATTAGTGGTGTCCTTGAAGGTCTGGACATCACCTTGGAAAGCAGCACTAATCCACCCAGAATGTTATGAACAATTATTTACACATCCCCACATGAATAATTTAATTAGATTTTGTCACATGACAGTGATGCATCACTGCAGGACAGGAGCATCACTGGTTGGAGTTTTTGGTTGTTTTTGGTTGTTTTTAACAATTTCTCACTGAAATTCACCTCAGATTTCACAACCCAGTTCACTACCCAATATGACATATGACATATGAAGAGTGAGGTGCAAGAACAAATCTCCTGAAAACACATTGCCAGCTAAAAGCATTCTCTAAATTAGTTTTCAGGACAGGCTGTGATGATGACAAAACCCATCCTGAAGGGTAATATCAGTCTCAGTCATGAACCAGATCAAGACACTGACTTCAAAGACAAAGCAGAGCTCATGCCACCACCACTGGTATGGTTTTTTCATCCACTTTCCAAAATGCAGCATTTTAATTTGGGGTGTGGAGGATCCAGATTCGAATCTCTCCTCAGTCACTCAGTATCTAAAAATGCAGCTCCTGGATCTGGTACAAAGGCACAGGAAAGGCCTTGGTTCCTCACACAAAAACAATTGTATTTTGCACAACATCTGATTAAGGAAAGACACAGAAATGTCTTTCTCTCTTCAATCAGGGAGGATTTCAATCACCCATCATCATTCCACAGAACTGAGAGCTTGGGTTTGTACACCACCTGTGCTGCTGACAGCAGCAGCCAGCAATGGAGAGGTGTAAACCTTTACAGGGCTTCAGCAACAAGTCTCAGATCAGCAATAAAACCCATGGCAACAATCAAACCAGCTTTGTTAAACAAATCCACAAATCCCTTCCCCTGCCATCCCATTTTTGCTGTAGCACAGGCAAATCAGAGACCTGTCGTGGTTTCTCTTTACAGCTCGTAAATCAATGTACAGGTTTGTTGCTCTGCAATGCTGAAGGTACTGGGAACAGGTCAGAGATGAATCCCCCTGTTAAGAACAAGGAGAATTCTGTCAATACCAAAAATTTTTTTAAAAACAAGTGCAAAGTGTCACATCTATCAGAAATACCTACTGTTGCTGCAGGCTTGCAGTGGGTTTTCATTTCACTGAGCCTCTCTCGGACATACCCAAAGTCTGCTTGTTTCCAGAATATCTGCTGGGCTGTCTCGATGTCACTTGCCCTGATGTGTGAAAGAGAGAGGAAACAAATCAAGGTCTGTTGCTCAATTCCAGTAATAGCTTCAACAGATAACATTTTTCCACTAAAAGTAGAACAGAAGAACCAGCCAGTTATTTTATTGGCATTTAAGATGCCAAAACAGGAAGCACTTATCAGCTGCATGTAAGTGAAAACATCAATGACAATTTAAAGCTATTCTCCCCTAAAAGGGTATAATTTTTTTTTTCCACATTTTTTCCTCTGTTTTGAAAGCTAAGAAAGGAAATACAGTTATTTTAGGAATCTGAATTCAAGGCTAAATCAGAATAATGAAAACATTCTGGCAGGAAGCATTTCCAACAGTATTTTCTTCCTTAAAAATTAATTTTTTCAAAATCATATTGAAAGGCTTATTATGCATGAATACACACATTATATATATGCACACAGGTGTCCACAAAAAATCATGCTTTAAATCCTAAATGTCACAATAATGTTTACTTCACAGCTATATCAAAGTGAGAATTACTTTGATAATTACACTCTTTCTTTACCATAATGCACAGTAGACTTTTAAAATTAAACTTACCATCCAGTTTCAACATAATCACACACTGGGTAACTGAACCTGTTCTCTGATCTGCAAGATTTCTCATAACCCCAGCAGGACTTTAGTTTCTTCAAGTGTTTCTGCAATACAGAATGACTGCATCAGGTTTTGCAACAGGAAAATGGGAAATTACTTAAGTTAGTTGTTAGCTTTTAAATGACATCTCGCTCACAAATCTTGCATAAAAGGCTTTTGGTTTGGTCTGTTTTCAAACAGAGTTTGAGAAACAACACCCAGATTCTTCATGCACAGCAGAGGCTCCAAAGAGGACACACAGTTACTCTTGTCTTTAGTATGTTCTAAGACAAGCCCTTTCCCTAATTGGCAGAGGAGACCAATTAATCACCATCTCCTCCTGCTACAACTCCCAAGAACAAACCACCCCAACAGGACATTTGAGCAAACAAACAGGGAAAAAAGGGAAACTCACTTTATATGGGCAAAGAGCATCCTGCTTACAGATATCAGCAATGTGCTGGTTACTGTGCAGAAAGTAGGGGATGTGCTCATCTGGCAAGTTGATGGCTTTGTAGTTATAGAATGGCTCTTCCAGAGTGTTTGAGAATTCAGTTGGATTTTCAGCTTGGGAATTAGCCAGGATTTCTTGCAGTAGCAATCCAAACACAAGCAACATAAACATGGCAACCTGTGAGTTCTGTACTTTATAAAAAAAATAGAAAATAAAAATGAAATAAACATATCTGCAGCATTTCAAGCACGCAAGACAAAATTCAGCCAGAGTCAGACCACGGTCAAAAAATTTGTACTTGCATTTCTGGGGTGGTTTCTTTTTCCTGTGAAGACCAAACTTTCACTGAGAGGCCAGACTGCACAACCTCAGGATTATCTTTGAATCATTAGTCATTGAGTGTTATTACGCACTGCAAACTCCCAGTCAGGCTAAAATGGGTGTGTTTACTTTAGCTGAATGCCAAGGGATCCTGAGAGTTCAATGTGGAGACTAAGTATAGAGCATGCAATATCCAGTGAGAAGGGAGAAAAAGTAGAAGAACTGGGGGGAGGGGTGAGAAAAGGATTTTTAGTTTTAAAATAAGTATGAAAATAATACATTCTCCACTTTAATTATTAGCTGAAGGAAAGCTATGCAGACACAAACATAGGATCACAGATAAGTCTGTTAGGGTTGCCTGTTTTTAGTGCTTAACATCATGTTAATGAAACTTGACTACTGAGTATATTCTAGATTTAATTCTATAAATAATAAAAGTGTATTTATATGTATACACACACAGGCCCACACATCTGTATACCCTAAAGCTGACTGCATACCTTCCTGCTAATACAACCTTCTCATCTAACACCCCTGCTTTGAACCATTAAACTTCCTGAGGAAAAAAAAAATGCATGGCCTGTATCTAAACTCCACCTTTTTTGGCGTTATAAGTTGCTAAAATTTGCATGCTTGCTTTCAACTGAAGCCTTTAGCAAAATTCCTACGATACAAGTAGTTTTACCTGTTTGATTTGAGAAGAACCACTTCAGATTTCCCAGGTACAGAAACCTAGAGTGGGGGAGGAAGGTGGAGTTAGATACGTCTTGTAAAAGGAGATTTCCTCAGGTCCTACTCCTAGAGACACGTTCCCAGCAATGCGAGCAGCTTCCGCAGCCCGGGCACGCTGCTGGCCCGTCACTCCGGTGCGGTTCCCTGGAACACAGCCCGGGACAAGGGGGTCTCTCGCAAGGATCACACCTCTCCCATCACAAACCCTGCGGTGTCCCCAAAGCACGCGGCCCCTTATCCATCCCTGGGCGCTGGCTGAGGGGCTGTCACTTCGGGAAGGTGCTTGACACCCTGTACCAGGCCGGGCTTGGTTCCATGGTAGATCCAGAACCGGACCCAGACCAGGACCCAGCCTCCGGCCCAGCCAGCCCCTGGTGCCTGACCCACGCTTGTCACGCCCGGCGCCGCCGCCCCGCCCTGCGCTCCCCCGCCCCGGCACAGCATCGCATCCCACCGCATCCCACCGCGTATCTCACCGCGCCTCAGCCCCGCCGGCCCCGGGGAGCCCCGCGGCCCACGGGACCGGCAGCTCCTCCTGTTCTGCCCTCGCCGCCGGCCTCAATCCTCATGTCCGGGGGCAGCGCTCGGCCCGGCCCCGCCGGGCTCCGCGGGAAGCGCCCGTGCGGGTGTGAGGGAGGGGCGGCGGCACCGCCGCGCCCGCCCCGGGACCGCCGCCGGCAGCAGCCGCGGCCGCCGGGACCGCCCCGCCCCGGGCTGCGGGAGCCGGCGAGGAGGCAGCGAAGGAAGGCAGAGAAGGAAGGAGGCAGGGGAGGAAGGAGGCAGGAAGGAGGAGCCGGCCGGGCCGGGGCAGCAGCGGGCGCGGGTCGGGCTCCGGCGGCGAGGCTCAGGTGGGGCCGGCAGCGCAGGGCACCTGCCCGCGGGGAGCAGCGCCGGAGCAGCCGCTTCTTCCTTCTGCTGCCGGAAATTAAGCACTGCCGCCCCGAGAGCGGCGAGCGCAGGATGCGGAGGAAAAGGGCCTTTTCCTGCCGCGGCCCGGCAGGAAGCGCAGGCTCCGGCACCCCATTGTTCCAGGCATCCCCCCGAGCCCCGGCGGGCAGCAGCGGGGCCGGCCCGGGACCGCCGCGCTCACCGACACCCCCGGGCGCAAGGGCTGAGGTTCATCGGTGCCCTGCTCTCCCTGACACACGGCAGCGCTCCTGCCTGCGCCGGCACCCCGCACCCTCCTCCGGTCTGACCCAATTCCCGCAGTGACGAGCGCCGGGGGAGGCACAGGCAGCAACACTCGAGAGCTTTGAATCGTCCGCCACAGCCCAGACCTCTTCTCCCCTCGTTCCCAGGTGGGAAACGAGGAACAAACGCTCAGCCCGAGCCAGGAAATCTGCGGGAGAACGCGGCACAGAGGGCGCCGGCAGAGGTGCTGACCCCGCAGGGACACCGCTCACTTGAATAAAGGGAATTAGCCTAAATGTCACATTATCCGCAATCCCATCACTGCGGTGCATTTAGAAATAAACCAGCCCCTCGTACATAAATACCCACGGCACCGCAAGACTTTAACTGGTATCTGTAACTATATTCCAACTACATCTGGTATCTTCCACCTTAAGTAATATTTTCCTTTCACAGCACTAAGCTCACACCCACCCTCCCACGACAGAACTATTTTTAAGTCTTTTCTCAAAGAGAACCAGAACACACTGTTAGCAGAAAATTTTATTTTATCCTGACCCGTGCTTTTTACAGTTTATACATATTTCACAACTAGAAACCAAGGGGTTTAATTTCACTCTGAAAACCATTTTACCTCATATTAAGGATCATTATAGCCCTTAGTAAAATGTAAGCACATGAATTACAACAAACTTGTAGCAGGAAAAAAAACCAGAACTAACCCTTCTCTCATGTGATCTTGACATGGGATTCTGAACGTGGGCCCTTGAGTTCCTAAAGGAAGTGAGTACCAGAGTAATCTATTGCTCATCCAAACCCACCTACATCCAGAGGTCTTTCAGAGCAATTCAGCTCCCTCTGAACACTACACTGATTAACCTTTAAATAACATTTCTTCATACTTGCATATGCAGTGAAAATGAGAGCCAAATTAGTTGCTTTCAGAAGAAACGTTCTAAAATAATAAATTTAGACAAAGGGAGTACCAGAATTCTAACCTAATTCCTTTCATTTTGCATGTTAGTCTTCTAAGCAATCTCAGTAAGAGCAATGAATTAAATGTGTCCAAGCAGACATTAATGTTTCTTCAAAACAAGCATAAAATTATATCAAAGATGAGCAAACCAGGATACTTTAAAGTCTGTTACCTTCCAACAGCCACTTTGTTTTCTAAGGCTTTGATGATTAAGACACAGAAGGCCATTTGATTCTCAGGTGATAGTAAAGGTTGCACTACAAGGGAATACAGAATCCAAAAATAGTCAATACAAATATTTACATCTACTTTAGTAAAATTTAAAAATCTAATACTTTTTGCTTTTTTACATCTAAAACTGTTAATGCTGATTGTGTGTTAAAATTTCCCTTTTACCTAAGCTCTTCCTGAAAACCAAGATAGCCCAAGCCAGACTCAGAACTGCCTGTCAGCCCCTCAGGAGCATCTGCTCACATTACACAGGAAATGTTACCTTCAAAAGCACTGGCAGCAAGAGACCCCAATAAATGTTCAAAGGAGAATTCACTTTTTTTTTTTTTTTTTACTGCTGTATTTTGTCTACTAAGATTGCAAAAAAAGGTGAAAACCAGCAGGTTATTGATTCGCTGTAGTAAATAAAAGCTGAACAGAATTTCTAATCTTTGACCATCATAAAGAGTTGGTTTTTTTTAAGAAAAGACTGAACTAACCCTTGTACATCATAATTCTAAAGCAGTAAAATTCCAGCAAGTGTTTTGACATGGACTGATTGTTGCTTAGTGTTGACTGGTCTGGGGTTTTTCTGAAACCTAGAGCAACCCACCATGCTTCACTATGAAGGTAAAGTTTTAAAGGTTTTTAGAAGAAAAATCATACCACCATGGTTTCAAAACTGAAATGAAGACAAGAGGGTAATTCCTTCCCACCTCCCAGTGAGAAAAAGAAAAAAAAGGAAGAGAAAAGAGTATTTTTATTAAAGCAGTTAACAGTTCCTATCACAGATGGGGAGTTATAACAAATTCAAGTGTTCTGGCTCTATGGCTTCAATGAAATCCTCACAGAGTAGCTGCCTAAACCTCAAATTAGCCTAGGATTTCCCATGAACCTTCCTTTGCCTGTGTAATTTCAGTGACTAACTGTTCTCCCAGTGAGGAACAAATCCTTAACACCCGTAGTAAAGTCATATTACCGAGAGGCATTTCTCCAGAAGCAGCTCCTCATCCTTCACATCCTTTGTTTGTCAGGCCACCGAATACCCAAGCAGGAAAAGAGTTCCAAAATTACAGCGTGCACTGGTCTGGGAAAAAAAAACCCTCTCCCAACAGAGGCACTGGTGTGATAAGCAAAGAATTTCAACTGGCCAGTATTTCACACGAGTAGGTTCTGAGATGCAGCAAAATATTTGCTCTCTGGAATGCAGAGAGGAAGACGAAAGCTTCTTCTCAGCATTCCCAAGGGTCCAATTCAAACATTTCCTATGACATTACCAAAAATGCAGCTCAACTCCAAGTCACGTGGGTGCTGTTTGACCAATACCTTGCTTAAGGAATGGCATGAGAAATCCTCTGCAGCCACTGGAGACTTGCTGGAAAGCTATTATTAAGCCACAGTTCAATCTTACAAGAAGTCCAACCCTTGCTACTTACATAAAAGGAACCATGAGATCTGCAGCAACTTATTTTTTAAAAAAACACTTTTCTGCATTCTTCTGAACTGTTTTAGCTACTGTTAAAAATCAGCTACTAAATCTAGAACAGATATTTAATAGCTCAGATGTCTGGTGTTGTAAGTTGAACACATTTGTAATTACAAGCAGAGCTGCTGTCTCCAGACTGCTCATGAGAACACAAGCAATATACAAGATGAAGCTGTAATTTGAAGTCTCATCTCAGTCTCACACTCTGCTTTAGAGGACTTAGTGTAAAGTAGCCAGACTAATCTGATTTGTCTAAGAATAATCACCCTGACACGTTCAGATGTTGCAAGTACAAATGTAAGATTTTTCTGTCATAAAAATATCCACCAGTTATTGCTTCAGACAGCAAGTCCCTGCTACTTTGTTAATAAAAACTAACTGATGAGATTTTAGAAAAACTCATATGAAGAACACTTAAGAAAGACTTCTGATGTGATTTTCATAGGTTTACAAAGATTATTAATCAAGGGTTGCTTTAGTACTGCTCATGTCTTCCAGTGTTGTCTCACAAGGAAACAACCATCATCTCTGCTGTTTACAAGTAAAATGACCCATCATTTAGGAAAAACTTAAATAAAGGGATGACTGAAGAAAAAAAAAATTAAATATTGCACAAATAATTTAACTGCAGACAGAACAGGACACTTAAAGCATTGATTCTTCTGTCAACATATGAACTCTATTATATAGTCACATTTTCTATAATACAGGGGTTTTTTACAAGACATTTAAATTCAGCATTTACATAAAGTTATCTTTACAGTCCGTCACCATATCATGTAAAGAGTTCCATAAGGAATTAATTTTGTCTTTGTTTTAAAAGTTCATCTATCTGAGTCTTGTACATGTTTTTCACATCTTCCAGATCCAGCCGGAGCTCCTCAGCCTCCTCTGCCTTCTCTCCATACATCTGGAGAATGGTGTTGTACCTCTGATCCAAATCCTGCAAGGACACACTTTGTTATCTCCCTGGTTTTCAGTTCCAAACAAGCTGCTGCTGGGACAGTGTTTTTACACTGCCAGGGGAAATAAGTGCAGCATTACCTCATCAAAGTGTAACTACAGTGAAACACACAGTAACTCTTCAAAAATACTTCATGCTTTGAATACAGCTAGATTTATATTCTAGATATTAAAGGAAGATAGTCCTAAGGTCCTAAAAATAATCAGTGCTGGCTTCAGAGGACATACTGAAGCACCTTGAAGTTCAGTAGCTATAAGCATTACAAACAGTTAGAAAACGGCACTGTTTTACTACAGGAATGACCAGTTTGTGAAATGTTTCATCAGAAAATTATTCCAAAACTTTTTCAAATATTTCAGTTTAAATCCTTACAAATTAGGATTCAATTATTTGTCCTGTTTCCTGTATCTCTACTGGACACATTCAGCTTCTGCATCAACCTCTCATAAATCCATGGTATTTATCAAAACACTCCCTATACTAAAAAATCCAGTTCCAGACAAGTGTCTGAATGACAGAAACAGAAATGGTCTCTCCCTGATTTAGCACACAGTGTTATGCACAGCATGTTTCCAACAACTGTGTTTTGAAGTGACTCCCTAACCATGGAATGGGCATTTATAGATTCTACTATATAAAAAAACCCAAAAACCAGGCTCTTCTGCCACTTATACTTAGAGACAGAATAAAATATATTCCTAAACTGATAGGACTATTCCTAAAGAAATGCAATTACCTACATTTTACGATGGATTTACACCTGAAATACACTCACCTTTAACTGTGTGCGTAATTTGGGTATTTCCTTCACTTTTTCTTCAAGTTCATCATTTTGATTTGTTAATTTAACAAGCTCTTCTGCCATTATTGATCGAGTTTTTTCCAGGTTTCCAATTTCCAGCTAAGGTAAACACATATAAGGAGGAGAAAGAAAGAATTTACTGTATTTATAAAACACAGTATCAAAATACATAGTAATTAAGGCTTATTGTTAAGCCAGACTGTGAAACAGCACATCTCAGATCCACTCTCACTTTCTCCTCAAATCTCAGTGGTTTGGGTTTTTTAGTTTTCAGGTAGGTAAGTTTTCTGGATAGGTCCTTGCCAAAACAAAAAGGAAGCAACAAATCCTTTTTGAGCTTATCCCTTCACAGCTGACTGGTTCACAGAATTCTTGTAACACTGAGCAAGCTTTCTGAAAAGATACCTGCAGATGTGAAATCTCTCCTTCTCTTAGTTTTAGCTGTGACTGAAGATTTTCAATTATACTTGACCCTGATCCCATCCTTATTGCATCATAGAGGTTGCTCCCACTGGTACCTATTGGTCCAAAAGAGTGATCATGGGGATCATCCTACAGACAGAAGGTGAGAGAAGATGAAAATTAGACAAAAACACGCCCATTTTGAAATCTTCCCTCTCTTAAATATGACCTCATTTAAGATTTAAAATTACACTGTGCTAGGCAAGCATTTCAATGCTTAAAGTTTGTTTTCAAAACAAATGCTTAAGGTGAATAGGTACAATTTGGGAAAGCTCCCTGCTGGCAAGTTCTCCTGACACTTACACAGGTGCCATTTAATTTTGAACTGGACAGACAGGGAAGGAGCAGCAGCAGGAGGCAGCAGAGTACAGCAGTCAGTGATGCTGCCCAGGGAAGAGGGGTGTGCCCCAAACCAGGAGTGCAAGTAAAAATAAATCAATTTTATGTTTTACAATCACAGACACCATGCAAGCAGGTTTGAGATGTTTCTGCACAGGAAGTTACTTTATCTAAGGCCAATACACTCTCAAAGAGTCATTTTCTATGTTAATAAAAGTTCTTGAGGAGGAAAGTAAGTGTTCTGTCAAGAAGAAAAAAGCCATTACAGGTGATCTATCCTACCTGTGAGAGGAAAGAGGTCTGAAGTCCTGCCATGTCCACCCCACTTATGGAACTGGAGCGGGACATTGATGGTGTGCTTGATACAGTTTCAACTGTAAATGACTTTCGGTCCTTCAAAACAAACAAAGACATCCAATACCACCAGTTAGAAAAAGAAAAAACACACAACATGCTCAAAGACAGGTTCTATAAATAGCTTCCTTTTTACACCAACAACTATAGAACACTATGTGATAGATTTTTCTACTTGCCCTATCCCTGAAGCATATGAAAGTTCAACAATGAAGAATTTCTGTGCTGTAACACTTACACTCTATCTTCAAGATCTCAGACCTTTCAGGAAATTAAGACAGAAGCTGCAAATTACACCAAGAAAAGGTTCTCCTGGTAGCCAAGGGAGACTCAGAGGCAGTTTTGTATGCCCAAATGTATCACACAAAGAATATCTCACATCCAGAAGAACACCTCTTCTTAGAATGAGCATTAAGAGGAATGTTAAGGCCTTTTTCTTCTTTTAAAATAAAGCGTATGAATTAAATTCCAGGATTTTTCAGATGCTAATGATTTACTGATATCTCTTCAGAACAGACTGGCCCCTTTTTGCAGGCAGCATCTACAAGCATGCTAACCTCTGAAGGGGAAAGCACTTAGATTTTAGGACTGGAGACAGTAAGAAACAAATAACAGAAATAGTTTTACTTGAACACTAACTGCTAATTAGTGGTAATGAATTTAATGACTATTGAGGATTGCTCTGTGACTTGTGACTTCAGCTGGAAAGCATGTGGAACATTACACACAGTCATGTGAAACAAAACAGGAATTCAGTGGAAGCAATGCTGGTAGTCTAAGCAAAGAAAACAAGCTGCTTCAGAAGGAAAAGGATCCAAGAGCACTCAAAGAACACAGAGGATTATGACAACAATCCACTTTTTATCTCAGGTTAATAGACTATTACTCAAAACTTATTTCAGTGAGTCTAACACAACACCTATTTCACTGGAAAGATACTGCCAGGTACTAAAAGTTTCAAGTATAGATATCTACTAAAATGAAGATAATATCAATAAGACTTAGAAATGTTAGATTTTGGTACCTTCTCCTTTGCTGCTTCTTGCACAAGAATAGCCTTCTTTCTCTCCTGTTCAACTTTCATCTTCTCCATTTCTAACTGAGTAGTCAGCAGTGTCTGCAAAGATAAATACAAGCTATTAACCACTTGCTAGCTCAGATTTCAACCAAAACAGAGATTAAAGCTGAATTTTTTTATTTTATTATTTTATTAGGTAATACCTTTTCTTTCTTTGCATCTTCCAAGGTTTTCGCATACTCATCTTTGAGCCCTTCTAGTTCAACCTCATACCTACACGGAAGGAGGAAAAAGGTAGAGAAAGTCACTAAGTATCCTCCCTTGTATTCTCTAGATTCAAATACTTTTAAAAACAACACAGCTGCAAGGCTACAAAATGCTACGAAAGTAACACTTAAATCTTTAGTATGAAACAGAGTATCCTTAACAGCACTTTGTAACATTCTGCCAACATGTTGCACAGTCATACCAACATTCCATTTCACTACAGTTACAAAGAAATGCAGTTCACCAAAAATGAACTCACCTGCTGTTTTCATTTTCCATTTTCTTCAACTTGTTTCTCTCTGCTTCCAGCTGAGCCTGAAGACGGGTATTTTCTTGCCTTAAAAGACTATTCTGAGATTCAGAAGAAGACATCTGAATTTTATTAGCAAGAAGTTCTTCTGTAGCAGCCCGTTCTCTCTCAGCAGCTGCTGCTAGAAGAGTTTGAGACTCACCTAATAGCAAGAAAAAGATGGAATTTAAAGTTTTTTTATCAAACACCTAGAATATGAATCATTTACTTATACATCAAAACTGAATTTGAGGGTTTTTTTATATGCAACTAATCTTTCTTAAAAAATACACCTTGTTTTCTTTTGTAAAGGAAATTAAATATTTGCCACATACAGACAGAGGATCAAAGCAATGCAGAATAAAGAGATTTCAAACTCTTTTAGAATGCAATGTACAACTACAGATTGCCTCCAGAAAGGAAATAATTTCCTTGGGTCCACCCTTGGGCTTTTAATGTATTTTTTATTTTAAAATTGGGTTACCACTGTATCAAACAATATATGTATCCTCACCTATGCAGTCAGGTAAATAAATGATCCCAAACTTTACCATTTGGAATCTCAGCACCAGGCTTCATGCTGGAATACTTTCAGTGTCTCAATGCCCTTAGATGTTGTAAGGACATGTACACCTTAACCCCTTCACCTCACAATCCTATATTGCAGTGTGTTTTACAGAGAACCAGTGGATTACCTGTCCAAGAACCTTGGCATAACCCCCACACCATTTCCTTACAGGAATACATTTGGTGCTCATCTTTCCTGATCCACCATCCACACTTTGGCCAAGTGTTAATCCCTTTCCATCTACTTTCAAGCATCTCACATCTTCACCCAGAGCCTCACAGCTCAGTAAAAGCTAAACCATCTTACCCAGCCTGTCAGAAAGGTTCTTTTCCAGTTTCTCCCATGCAGAGGTCTGTGCCCCCAGCGTGGCCTGCAGGTTCTCTATCTGCCGCAGGAGGGGCCGTGTGGCAGAGGTAACACTTTGGCTCAACTCTTGGTTCCTGCTCTCTGCTTCTTGGAGTCTCTGAAATCACAAATTAAATATAATTAAAATTATATGATGGATTGAAAGATTCATACAGAATTGATCTAAATAAATAGCAGCTGCTTTACATTCTAAAATTATTGCTCTATAATCTAACATTCATGTGGTTCAAACTCACAATAAAGTGTGAAATTCCAAGAGAGAAGTTACACATTTTTAGATACATAATAGAGCAAGGGCCCAGAAATTCCAGAGCTCTGGACATCATTTGAAACGCTTTGACAATAATCTATATTCTGGCCCTTAAGAACAATAAAAATATTCTTAAGAAACAGATAAAGAGTCATTCAAAAATGTATTTGCCAGCAATTTTAGATGACTATCACAAAATGAATGTCTGTATTTTGTCTCATGTTTAAAAAGGACAGCATTCTATTTAAGAGGCATCATAAAAAATTATGACTTTTTTTCCACTATGTGATTTAAAAAAACATTTCCATTAATTCTTGTATTGCTCCTCTGTAAAGGACAACCACTGCAGGTAACCAGGAAAACAAAGCCTCTCTTTCAGACTGTTCATGTCATGGTAGCATTTTATTTTTGGGTTTTTAGAAGCCCTCCTTGCAGATACAAGTTGGCATCATCTGTTTATTTTAGTACCTGTTGTAGTTCACCGATTTCCTGTCGTAAATAATCTTCTTTTCTTGCTGCCTGCTGCTCTGCACGTTGCAGTGCCAGCCTCAGGTCTGCCACCTGAATAAACAAGAAATTGTTACTAAACTCTTGCCAAAAGTTGTATCATCACCTATTCCTTGCCACAATCCCACACCATTTTCAAACCGTGTTAGACAGGACATGTTTGTTTACAAAGTAAAGGCTTCATTTTTGCATGCACACAAATAGTTACATTGAATTATTTATCGCTACAAATTCTACGAGGCAAGAGTACTATGAATTTAATATGGAGCTTGTTAAAGTAATTTGATTTAGACAAGTAAAACTTAAGTACTTTTAAATAAAATTAGTATTGGGAAGGTTAGCACAACCACCCCTCCATACTGAACAAGTTCCATGGGGAAGAAATGCTCTGGGTGTTTGCTAAGCACACAAGAACGAGTTCCACCTGGTTCCTGACGTCAGGTGTACACAGCACCTCAGTACAGTCACCTGTTGAATTAAAGAGTTTATTGACTGCATTTCAGACCCACCTGAATTGCCAAAGCCTCTTGTTGCTGCCGAGCCTCATCCTGGGCCTTTTCCAGTGCTAACCCAAGCTCTTCCTTTGCCTTCATTTCCCGACTCAGGGCTGCTTCCTGAGCCTCACTGTCCTTTGTAGCATTAGCTTTATGAAGATCTGCAAGTTCCCTGGGAAGAAAAAACCAAACAAACAAATAAACAAACCCCAGTGCATTTAAATGCCAATAGCAACTTGGCATTAACTCTGTTATATTTAGGTATTTCACAAGCATTGCACAAGAGCCACAGCCTGAAGGTGTGATTGCTTTGCTTACTTGTACGCACTGTCGAGTGCTGCCTGCACACTCCTGTTCCTTTCTTCAAGTTCCTCCACTTCTGCCTGAAGTTTAGCAAGGTCCTTTTCTTGTCTCTCCACAACACTGTTCAGTTGTTTAATGCTGTCTCGATGCTGCTTCTCAAGGTCTTCCTTGCCATCAAGCACCTGTCAGTGCAAACAAGAAACATGGAATAAACCCCAGGACATGGGGCTGACAGCACTGTCTGAGGACAGTGACAACAGTGGCAACCAGTTTGGACTAAACCCATCTAACACTTGGCAAAAAGAGAAAGGTTTTGCTTTGCCACCTTCCTCAGAGGAGAGAGCTGCTCTTCACCTCAGTTTCACACAACTCCACATCCTGGGGCTGAAATTTGTAAGGTCTTGATTCAATCACTAACTGCCCAAATTTTGGTGGTACAGGTTTTCCAGCTCACGTGGTAACAGCAGTGCAAATGCAAACAAGCAGCTGAGAAGATCCCTCACTGCAGTTTTACAAGGAATACACACATAAATCACAACTCAGTGCTCCAATAATATGAAACGATGAGACCCTGGCACAGGTTGCCCAGAGAAGCTGTGGCTGCCCCATCCCTGGCAGTGTCCAAGGCCAGGCTGGACAGGGCTTGGAGCCACCTGGGATAGTGGAAGGTGTCCCTGTCCATGGCAGGGGGGGAACTGGATGGCCTTTAGGGTCCCTTCCAGCCCAAACCATACTGGGATTCCATGAAATAGAGAAGTCTCCAGAAAATAAAAAAATGTCAATCTATCAAGGGCCCTCCCAAAAGGCAATTTTTACAGCCTTAAAAAAAAAATGAACAAATATCTCACCTGTTTTAAATGCTGCAACTCCTCTTCCAGTTCCTTAATCTTTTTGTTCTGTTTTGTGTTAATATTTTCTCTCTCTTTCTCTTTGGCTCTTAATTTCTTAATGATGTTGGAATTGTGCAGCTGCTGTTTGGAAAGCTTTTCTCCTGTGAAAAAATGGAACATAAAGCCAGTGCATATTAATGATATTCTATGGATTCTCCTTATTCACACCAGCTTTGCTCTTTAGTCCCATGGAAATAATACAACAGTAAATATGGAAATACTTATTCTTATGTTTTTTCATGCAAGTTCTTCAGTTTAAATCTATCTTATCCTGAGATACCCTTGCTACCCTGAGCTACAGTGAGATAGGATAGGATGTAAAAGGCTTTGAAAATAAAACAAGTGAGCTCATCACGTTAGAAAAAATGATAAAATGGCCAGTTCATTAAGTATCTATATTTTACTTCCAAAATTAAAAAGTATTAAAGGAGACACTGTAGAAATGCCATGAACAATGCCCTCATTAGATTTCTTCTGAACAGAACACAGAATGTTGCTCTGCACACGCTGGTTTTATCTCAGCACCTTTTAATGCATCCTGCAGGAAGCACCTCTCCAGCCATCTGTACCTGCCTGACCCCTCCCGTTGCTCTTTGCTACTCACTAAATGCTTCAAAAGTTCAGAAACACCCAACTTGCTTCAAATTTAGCACTTTTTCCCCTCATAAGGAAGGCTTGTATGCAAGGCCAGTACATTTCAAACTATTCTACACATTTTTACTCCAAAAAAAATAGTTAATTCTCACCCTCCTCCATTAATCCTTTGATTTGCTCTTCTTTTTCTTTCAGTAATTCAGCAGTTTCATTGGAGTTAAGTCTAGTAGCCAATTCTTCTTTAACAGTCTTTACTTCCTAAATAATAGGATAAAATACTTAGGACTGTTTATTAAAATACATGTAGGAAAAAACCACAGAGTGAGTTACACTGATCACCTTTTTCTTCTGCCCTTCCTCTCAAAAGGCTTTGCTTGGAAAACAATTTAGGTTGGAAGGGAATTCTGGAGATTATCTGATCAAAACAGATTGCTCAGAGCCTTATTGCATCAAGTTTTAAAAACCTCCAAGGATTGAGACTCTGTAAATCCTCTGTACAATTTGTTCCAACTTCTCCATCCATTTAATTTGCTGGAAACTTTTGCAGTACAGAAAACCCAACCTGTCCTATTCACACATAGATAATGAGTAATTTTTCTAGTTGAACTCACTGCTGTCTCAACACAGTGACAAACAGCTGAAAAATTTGTTTTCCAGTTACAGATTTGAGCTTCCTTTTTGTATTAAGCTAGAGAAATGAAATGCTGTGACACCAGGTCAAGAACATTTAAACCCCATGAACTTTGCCACTGTAGATTTCCTTGCTCATTCCAAATCAGTCTGTCATCAGCCCTTAATTTTCCTACCAGTTAATCCTCTAAAGAAGCCATTCCCAATCTTCACCCCTTCCTCACATCCCCAGGCTATTCTCCCTCACCAATGCAAACACATATTTCGTACAAGATGAGTGAGAGCACACATGAAACCTTTTTTTTTCTTTTTCCAAATCAGAACAACTTAAATTAGTTCCCTAAGCTGTTTCAAACAATGGCTGCAAAAACACAGATAGGAACACCAAGCAGCCTCGATGGCTGGAAACATTTCATGCTGATTACTTTCAGCCTCATGCTTTTCCCTGGGTTAATTTTTATTGATTTTCCTCAAAAAATTCCATTGTGTCATAAAACAATAAATATTAATTCCTCAAAAAAAGCCAAATTACCTTTTTAGCTGCATCTCTCTCTTTGCAGGCTAGCTGGAGCTTCTTCTCAGCATCTGCAATTCGCTGAGCAAACTCCTCTTTCAGAGATGAAAGGCTGCTGCTCTCTTCTTTCATTCTGAACATTTCACTGCATTTAAAATGAACGTGTCACAACAGTTGCACAGTTATCTGACACTCCAGTTTGCAACAGATTGTTTAAATGCTTTTAAAAAGTATTTTACTTGTATTACACATGATAAGCAAAAATCAAAAACCTCACATCTGTATTGGAAGTCCTAATCAAAGACCATAATTAACCATAATCTGTATTATATAAAGGGTAAACTATTTAATTTATTTTTAAAGTTAGGATCAATTTAGTCATTAAACAACAGCATCATGTATCTGTACATTTTTTACTTCAATATTTGATCAATGAGCTGGTAAACATAACTTTCAATTTTTTCCTCTTTTAACCAAATTAAATAATAATTTCAGGTTTTTCCCTACAACCAGCCCTTCTTCCATACTTTAACTACATTTTAGTCAACAAATTACTTAGGAAATCAAGTTCATCCCTCTGGATCAGGAAAGTCAGTCTCTTAATAGATGAATCCAGTCTTACAATAAAGATCTTTATTAATAACCAAGACTGACTCTCCATATTTGTCATTCCTACTGCTTGCTTAATGAAAAATCTTTCACCAGCCCCTTCCCAAAAGAGATTTTGGCTCCATTAAATAATATGTCTTTTAAAAAAATCCCATCACAGCACAAGCAATCATTACTTCCACCTTTCCCAAACAGTGCACATCCTCTGTAACCTTTGCTCCAGTCATAAAGCTTCTTGTTTTATGTATTATCTAAGATTTTATTACAGCAGTCACAGTTACAGCACTGAGTGTATTTTTATACTTACTCTTTGAGGTTATCATAAGCTTCTTCCAGGCGAGCCCTTTCTTTACTAGTACTTAATAACTGTGTTTCCCTCTTCTCCAGCTTCTCAGTTAATGAATCAATCATCTGGACAAGGTTTTATAGATAAAGATCAGATGAACAGGACAATTAAAACACAAGAGGGGCAGGCTTTCCCTTCCAACCCCCACCCCATTCCCTCACAAGATTATTTAAAACTGAACTGGTCAACATATCCAGGAATTTGGGGCAGAAGTCAGTGAGGATTACCATGTTTCTACCACATACCTGAACATAAAGAAACCTGTTTTCTACAGGTGTAGAAATCCAACTAAATCAGCACACATGGCTCAAGTAACTTCCTCAACAAAATCATCAATAGCAATATTTAATTATACAAGAGGTTTTTAACTAGAGCTGTTGGTCTATAAAACTATGGCTTACATTAAGCATTAAGACTCCCAATGTTCCTTACAGAAAAATTTCTGTGGGAAGGTCCCTTCTGTGAAACATTAGCACAAAGCAGCAGAACAGCCTCAAATAAGGGAAGAAAACTTCCACTTGGAGTCAAAAGTCACTCTTAGCTCACATCCTCAAAATCATTTCCTAATACCAGATTTTGGAAAGCTGAATATAGATTTATAACAAACATACAGGAAAATATACAAATATAAACACCAAAGAACTAAAATAACACATTTAACCCATTAGGCATCCTGTTTGCGACCCCTATTCACAATAATGATAACCAGGTGGATCAGGTGCAACCCTGATCAGAATTTTATCTGATCAGAAATTTCACCAGTATTGTTTCACTGCAGGATATCCAGGACAGTTTTCTACAGGGTCAGATAGTTCAGCATCAATTCATTCAAATAAGATCATATAAGAGATATAGGACAGTGTAAGGAAATGTCAGGAGTTTCATTTGTAATTAAAGGGTGTGTTTGCAATACATGTTTTAGTTACCTTTTTAAGCTCTTGTTTTTCAGCGTCCTCTTCTACCAATTGTTCCCCAGCATCCTGCTGGGGCTCAGCCTCCTCCTTCACAACCTCTTCTTCAACAGTTTGCACAGCAGCAACCAAAACAACATCTGGCTGCTCAGAATTAACAGGGGTTGCACTTCTCCCACTCTCCTCCATCTCAGCTTCCTCAGCATGTAACACAGGAGCATCGTTCAAGTTTTCAGACTTATTTTTCAGGGCGTCAACCACTTCTGCCTTTGGCACGGAAGGACTGACAGCGACAGACGCTGAAGCAGAAGCCCTGCCTGATAACTCATCATCTGAATTTATTTCACTGACACTCCTGCTGTCCAAGGACTGCACACTGAATGAATCAATTCTCTCAAAAGCATCCGAGGAGCCGCAGCTCTCGGTCATTTTCTGGAAGTCATCCAAACGATTATAATCCGCACAGGCAGACGTGGACAGGAGCTGGAACGACGTCTGCATGAGGTGAAGGCTGGATTTGGAATCTGCAGCTTCTTGTCTGGAACTTACTGAGCTCTCACTTATCACACTTTCGTGGTCCAGAACTTCAATGTCGCTCGTTGTGGAAGTTCCCGAGGAGAAGGTGCTGATGGGAGGCGATGGGGTATTGCTTTGTCTGTCCTCAGTCTTTCTCTCCTTCCCTTCCAAACCCAGGTCTTTGGTGCCTGCTCCCAGGGGCTGAGAAGTGCCCTCGGGTGCACCTGCTGCTCCATCCCCTCCTACACTGGGTTTTTCAGCAGGAGAATCTTCAGGTTCTTCCAAATTTAGAGCAGACACCTTTTCATCAGTAACTTCATTCGTGCTTGCTTCATGCTGGGCATCAGATTTAAGCACAGCTTTCTCTTCTGATTTCTCCTTGGGAGTATCAAGGCTTTTCAAGTCCAGGACAGCTCCAGAGGAATCCTTCGCTTCTGCCTCAGTTGTCACCAGCCCTTCCAGCTGACTGGACTGTTGAGACTCCTTTGCAGTGCTTTTCACCTCCTCTTTGGGTCGCTGGGATTTGGCTGGAGGTTTGGACACCACTGGGTTTTTCTGGATACTCTGAACGTCTGTTGGGGAGAGAAAGGCACTGAAGAAGTTTTCGGATTCATCCACCACTGTCCTCCTCACGGGCTTTGTGATGGCTGTGGGCGACACTGGCTGATTCTGGGGCTCTGTATTTGAGCTTAAGCCCCAGGAAGATGTGTCCCATCCTCCACTTATGAGAGAATTTGTTCCTAAAAAAAAACAAATAAGAGAGATAAGCAACAAAACCCAAAACACTTTGAAGGCTACAAGCAAAAGGGAATGTGGCCTCCTGCTTCCCTACAGTGAGGAGTCCGTGCAAAACAACCTGAAAAGCTGTTGCTAAGAGAATTATATGGATTAGAAAGGAGGAAAAAATGACTAGATCTTAAAAATTATCTGCAAGTAGCACATAAACACTTCACACACCATTACAGAAAACAGGGGAAAAGCTTTAAGCATTTGCAGAATTTGCACTCTAAGAAGGGTTCTTGCCCTTCAGTTTCTGAGACTTCATATTTTTCCTCATACACCAAGCATCAGCATGGAGTTGACAATAAAAATCGCCAGAAGCCCAGCTAAGAGCTTTCTTCTTTTGCGGAGAAATACTGAATTGTTCAGTTCTGAAGCTGCCCTAAAACAACATCAACAATTCCTATTATTGTATTTCTTGCAGGTTTTCCAGGACTTGTCAACAGCAAGAATTTCAGCATCAAATTTCAGTAGCATCTGAAGTAAGAAAGATAAATCAAAAAACAATACCCAACTTTGTACCTACAAACACAATCTGGGTAACATAACTATTTCAGGCTACTTAAAAAAAAACCCCTCACTCTATACAGCAGCATCTATTAAAAATGCTGAGTTACAATATTTAAAGCTGACTTCCCCTTTCAGAACAGTTGACAGCTGTTGGCTTCAAATCTCAAATTCAGATAATTACTGTTTTAATTGCTAAAAATACTACAAACATATGATTTATTACTACAAACATCCGACTTACTGCTACCTTGTCCATGATTCAACAGCTTCAGAAAAAGCTCTGAGTTAACTGCAACATTCAGAACATATTTTGACATCTCTTAAAAACAAATGTTTTCCTTGAAAACCAGATGCAGGCTGATCTTTGCTGCTTTTTTAATGAATTACAGAACTACCACAAATACTAAGATAAGAATGAAATTTTAAAAATTATTGGACAGGTCTAAAGCTTTGAGAAATTAAGCATGATAGAGTTTTCTCTAAACAATTCTTGCATTTTAAGATGACACCAGACTGCGTACATGACTGCCAAGCCATGTCAAAGGGACAAAGACATCCCAAACTGACCTTTGCTGAGCAACCAACCTGGAAAACATTTTCAATTGCTACAGCTTTCAGTTTTCAGAAATCTCACTCTGCTGTGGCTTCACCTGGAAATAACCTCCTCCTCCTCCAAATACACACAGTTCTTCTAGATACAGTTGTAACAATGACACTGATTCCAAATGACCTCATTTCCCAACCTTTTTATTTTTATTTTTTATTTATTTTTTTTATCTTTAAGATATTACTTTGGGGGGAGTTTCTGGCTCCTTTTTACTCTTTCCCTTCCAAACAGCACCTTAGGGCTGACCTTTCCTTCAGGTTCTCACTATCACACGTACAGGGGAGACACTTCCTCATAGCCACGACAACTTTTCCACCAGCACATTCCTTTCAACAGATGTTGGAGGATTATGAACTGGAAGCCACGAAAAGTGGAAACTTCATTTGGTTTACATGGACCAGACCTTCATAGCTTCTACTCTGCTCTTCCTATTGCAAAAGAGCAAATCCATGCACGCCTCTGAAAAGAGCATGATTTCCCCTTTTTTATTACTGAGCAGTTTTTGCTAATTAATAGCCGTTCAGAAAAATAAATAAATAAATAACGCCTTGAGAAGCAGGGATATGGAGCTCAGTGCTCTCCATGCGATAAAAGCAGGACAGTGGTGACACCAGCCAGGCTCGGAGCTCAGCCTGTCCCGGCTTCGTGCCGGTGTCACCCTGCCCGGGGGGTACGGGAGGGACCAGGGCGTGGATTATATACACCAGGGGGCTCTGAATTACATAAACCAGGGGAACTCTGAATTACATAAACTCGGAGGGGGCTCTGAATTGTATAAACCGGGGGAGCTTTGGGCGGAGGGCCGGTTAAACCCCCCCAAGGTAAGGGGGACGGCGAGGAGGCTGTGAGGGTGAGGGGAAGGGCCGCGAGGCTCGGCTCGGCTCGGCTCGGCGGCTCCGGCCGCCCGCCCTTACCGTCACCGTAGTCGGGGATGACGGCGTCGGGCCAGGGGCTCTCCTCGGCCTGGATGTCCAGCACCCGGTCGATGGATTTCTGCGCCTGCGACAGCGCCTGCTTGGCGAAGCTGGACAGCTGCGAGGCGTTGAACCAGCTCATCCTCGGCGGCTCCGCAGCGCCGATCCCCGCAGCTGCCCCGCGGCCGGCGGGGCCGGGGGCTGGGCCGGGCGCGGCGCTGAGGGACCGGACCGAACCGAGCAGAGCAGAGCGGAGCAGAGCGGAGCGGAGAGGAGCCGAGCGAAGGGGCCCCGCGCAGGCGCCGCCGGATCCACGTCGCAGCCGGGCCCGGCGCAGCCGCGTCCCGCCCGGCACGTCCGGGAGGCGGGGCCGGCAGCGCTGGAGCCGCCTCAGACCCAGACCGGGCCGGGCCGGGCCGGGCGTGCCCTCACAGCGCCCCCCGAGCGGGGGGAATGCGTTAGCTCAAGGGCTGGAAGGGACCCTAAAGACCATCTGGTTCCAGTCCCTGCCATGGGCACAGACACCTTCCACTCCAAACCCTGTCTGCCCTGGCCTGGAACGCTTCCAAAGGTGGGGCCGCCACAGCGTCTCTGGGCAACCTGGGCCAGCTACTCACCATCCCCAAAGGAAAGAATTTCTTCCGAATACCTAGCCTAAACTTCACCTCTTCCAGTTTGTACCCACTACTCGTTTTATCCCCCTATTTCCCCTCGTTCATTTTGTACCCCTTACTCCTCGTCCTACCCCCTATTTCCCCTCTTCCAGTTTGTACCCCTTCTTGTTCTATACCCCTACTTCCCCTCGTTCAACTTGTACCCATTAATCCTTGCCTTTTTAAAATATGCAGTTCATGGTTTAAAAAAAATGTGAACTTCACTGCTAACACATCAGACTGGAATTCAGGTTGTGGCACTGCTCAGTCTCTGACTAAAGCGGCCAAATGATGCCCCAGATTTTAAAATCAAGGTTATAAATGCTCTTGAATGTCCACAGAAAAGCCACAAACTCAGGTGTCTTTCTGATTTTTTATTAATAAATACCTTAACAGCACCAATGATATTTGAACATAATCTTGCAATGCTGTGCACAGCGGCTGCTTGGGGACAGTGAGGAGACACATCTGTATTTTCATGTACAGTTGATCATTTTCTCCTTTTGTGTTTCTTGTAAAGCCATCTCTTCCATATTTAACACCTTTCATATAACTGCTCAAATCAATACCAAATATGAGGGAAATGCTAATTTTAATCTACTGCCTCCTTTGGTTTAAGGTGACTCAGCAAGTCTCAGGAGTGCTACAACTTAAAACCAGATTGTTGTGGTTCCTATTAAAAATGTCTGTTCTCCACATTTATGTGTGCACACATGTTGAAAACAAGACTTTTGGCCACCTTAAAAGTTCCATGTATCTGCAAATACATTAGCATGAACATTTTGACAACAAAACCAGGGAAAAGTGTATTTCTATACATCAGAGATCTGTACATGAATAAGCATTTATACAAATATAATCCACCAAATATTGGCTTCTACGTACAATTCTGAAATATGGTGATTCATTTAGATTTCCTAACCTTCAACCATGCTGGCACTAACAGCAATATTTCAGGCTGCTTTAACACCCACAGAGTATGTTTGTTTTATAAGGTGGGCACAGGTTTCTCTTGCTGTATTTGCACTTTACTTATGAATAAATTAAGTGGTAAAGTGAAGCTTGAACAGCATAGTCTGTGGTGTAGTAACATCAGCAACTGCAAGTTCCTGGCCATCCACAAGCCCCAGTTCTGAAACAGAAAGAAAAGCTTCATTAATTTAATTAAACCCATGTGCTTTGCCTTTTTTAAATTTCAGAAAGCCCAAAAAAGTTAGAAATGCTATTCCCACAAACCATAATATGATGAAATAAAGCTGCAAACAGCTCACTGGCTAAATCAATATTAATTTAATTTAACCAGGAGACAGATCTTGTTAAGAAATATATATAGAACTCTACTGAAGTCTGTTTAATTTACAGCATTTACTAGGTTGCTTGGTTGAAATGTTCTGTGCACCTGCCTGCACTTCACCTTTAAACAACTGATTTACTTGAGAAATACAGACATTAAATTGAATGTGTATTGAATGTAAAAGGACAAAGAAGCACATTCTGCTGCATAATGCAAGATACAGCTAAATATCCACACAGAGGATATTTCTGACTTTCTCTAACTTGAAAGTCTACACCCCACAGCTCCATACCTTTTAGTGTCTTGGAAAGATTTGGCCTTGTTCGTTCTTCAATAGAAGCTACTGTCTGCAAATTGAAAAAAAAAAGCCAATTTTTTTTCAAATTCAGTAAATTTAAGTAAATTCAGATTATTAAAAACAATGATGTATGTTCAGATTACCTGTAAATAAAGTGTTTTATTTCCTCCATACATAGTTGCTGTGATTGCAGGAGATTTCATCTGCCTAAATATAAAACATTTAAAAACAAACAAACAAAACACAAATCAGGCAATGAGGTTAAACATACATTTAGAAATCACCTTTTTTTAAACACTAAATGAACAAATTATCCAATTAGTCAGAATGGTTGCAACTTACAATGAAGCATTATTTGTCAAGTAATCCAGGATCTCCTGCAATTTAGCTGATGGGGAAATCTCGATGTTTTGGGGAAGCTGGCTGCAGGCTGGACAGTTCTCCTACCACAAAACAGCACAAGAATACACATTATGGTAAAGATGATTTTAGAAATGCTGCTAGTAAGGTCTCCAAAGTGTCTGTGCTGTGGGTTTTTTTTTAGTTTTAGCTCTAGAAATATTAATAGTTGCAAATACAAATGACGAAAACCCATTTCCTTCTGAAGTCTGTCACTGATTGACTCCCAACAGCACTTAAGTATTTATGTGTTGTATTGTTGGACATGAAAGAAACATCCAGATTTTAAACTAGTAGTTTAGGATTATTTGGCAGAACCAGAAAGAAAGGCCTGCCTTTTTTAATTTTTTTATTTTTATATTTTTTAAAGACAATTGTGGATTGGTTAATGATATTACTACCTCTACAATTTCACAGGATAATGACATAGTTTATCATCTTTTTCCGTTTTAGGAGAAAGGAATGAAAATAATTTAGAAGTTTAAAATAATTTAAGTTGGTTATGAAAATAAGGACTATGTTTATAGAAAAAGGATGAGAAATTTTACTACTGAAGTAAAAACATAGAACACTGCAAAAACTAGGGCAACATTTATGAATGACAAATTTCATCTGACATAAAACCCAGTATTACAAACTTTCAGATCAATTTTTGCCATAACCTTTTTCTGAGAAGATTTGCCCATGAGTCATCTTAGGTTTGAGGATCTTATTTTGTAGTTCTACTCTGCAGAAGCAGCAGACCAGTAACGTTGTAGTTTCCACTTTTAAACTTCAGAAATATTATTATTCAGTGCTAGGGGCCAATTGATTCGATATTGAGATTCAGAAATACATACAAACTGCAGAAATACAAATCAAAGAAAACACCCCTTTAAGCCTTTAAAGGCACTAACCTTTCTTTCAGCTTCAAAACTGTATGTATACAATCCATCCACATCATTGAACACCAAGTAGTTGTTAAGAGGAACATATGCACTGTAATGACAAATTTGTCAGTGTTGATACATGGGATTCTGCTGGAAATCATGTTTGTTATTAATAAGAAATGAAATACCTTGTGGCTATTTTAAAAACTTCCGTGGCGCAAACAGCTGCAATGAGAAAAAAATTAATTTCTTCACCTTCTAGCTCTATCAGACATGCAGACATCACACAGTTGTACCAAAGAAATGATAAAAACAATCAAATATAACAATCTCTGAAGAGAAAAATAAACATCTGAAGGCAGCTGGTAGCTCTGTGCATTAACACCAAAGATTTGGCACTAATCTGAGGCTATGTCAAGCCTCTGTACTGTGTTTTTCAATTTTTCTCCCCAGTCTCAAATGCTTTTGTTCTCTCCCAAAGTCATAGCATTTATCCAGTCACATACAGTTTCTCCATGGAAAACAGAAATGGGACAGTAAGAATAAACCAAGTCACATTTAAAAATTACTATTATCCTCCCCAAGTTCTCAATTCCAAATTGTTGTCCTACAAAACTCTCAGGTCAGTAAAGCAGGCGTGAAATGAGTTCTTTCAACATACCTGCAATTACTGCATTTGTAGAAGCTACTGCTGGAATAATTCGTTTAACCACCCCTGTAAAAACAAAACATGGGTTATCCAAGAAACTCTATTGAGAGACTACTTTTAGACAGAATAATTCCAAAGGGTGTGTCCAAAGGTACTTTAAAGTGCCAGGAATTTCGGTAACAAACAGGTACAATGGCACAATGCTGCAGTTTTTTATTTTAGGAACGGATCAAGAACATTGAAAAAAGCAGGTATCAAACAAAGAGAACTACTGAAGGAACTCTGCAAGCAAGTATTCTGTATCAAGCACTGGAAATTAATTTAAAACTCTTTTCTATTCCTGTTTAACTGGAGAAATGCATAAAGGAAAGATAGTTGAGTTTTCTTTTCTATTTGGTTAGTGTTTAAAATGCTGATTATATGAATGTCAGCATACTGTACTTGCCTGTGAACAGAGGCAGGGACAGCAGAGAGGAACAGATGCTATAGACTTAACCAGCTTTAACTGGCACAAAATGTTGCTATTGCTAAAAAAGACAGTCAAGTCCTTTTGTTCCTACTCTTTGACCCAGCAAGAGTGGTCACCATGTAATGTAAACTGGAGCTGCTCCAAGTGAAAACTAAAATGACAAAAAGAATGTTCAGTTTTGTCCCAGATAAGTTCCTCTGATTCATCACGAATGCCCAAACATCTGATTTCTCATAAAAATATTTGTGCTGGCACAGGAAACAAGCTGCTGGTTTCTGTTTTAAGGGTGAGGAATTATCTGAGCACAGCTGCCAGCTTAGTCATAACAAACACAAAGAATGCCAATCCAGCCTAGGTGCAAATGCCACAACTTGGTGAAATGCCATCCTCTTACCTTGGGTGAGTCTGTAGGTAACACCTTTAATATTAAATTGTGATGCTCTTTCTAAAGACTTTTGGTAAATCCACTGTATATGTTCAGGGTCATCTCCATCCAATGCAATACCTTCTACAGTAAAGAATTTACAGATAAATTGCAATTATAAAAGTTCTTCAGAAACATAGCATTATTTTTGTCCAAAAAATCCCTTTAATTTAAAATGAATACTCCATAAAGCTACTGAAACTTGTCATTTAAAATAACCAAAGTATTATTTTTACAAACATCTTTGTTTTTAACACATCCTTATACACAAACTATCATCACTGCACAGATTTATAGACCTGTTACAGGTTACATTTTAATTCAGGAAAGTCATTGTGCAGTTTGAGAAATGTGAGCAAATATGGAACTGGAGAGTGAGTCCATCTCCAGCTCAGAGGAGGCTCAGAGTCAATATGACAATGAAGCACATGAGGTTAAGAGACAGGACTGTTTTATTAAAAGTATACACCCAACTCAAGTTAATTAAAAGGAGAAATGTTCATTTAGCACCAGTACAATGTGCTAATTACCTCCAAAAGGCTGCTCCTTGGGCCACTGCAATATCCTGACATACTCAATGCAATGCTCTGGCAGTCTGGGCATGGATGCAATGGTGCACATGGGAAAATTGACCTGGTTGAGCAAGGGAGGAAAACCAGCAGAAACCACGATACATATGATACATTAGGTGTAGTGCTAAGAAAAGAAACCAGCAAAGCAGAGGAATATGAACAAATGGCTGAATTACCTGTGGTGGATAAAGCGCAAGTGTGCATTCAACACACGCTGTCATACCAGGAATAATCACACGAACATTTCCCTTGAAACCTTCTGTCCCTCCATCTATTAGAGGTATGATGGAACTGGGATCCAGGACACCATCTTCATAATGCAAAAATGACATCTAAGGAATAAAGGAGGGGGGGTTGTTTTCTGTTTGGTTTAGCTTTTTAAACAAGTTGCAGGAAGAAAAAATTCTAACATTTTATTCTTAAAGCTACATCCAACTACTGCGTGCTTAATATAGTTTATTTTAAGGGTATATAAAACACTACTTATTTGTCAGTGCACGAGACTTTACCAACCACCTTCACCCTGTACCTCCTCCCCTTACCCCCCAATAAATGCTATTATTTGCTATATATGTTCTGATAGTTCATCAGAACAAATAGCTGGTTGGTTAAAAAATTTGGGGGTTTGATTCTTGATTTGTTGTTTTGGTTTTGTCTTTTTTTTTTAAATACAGGTAGATATCCAGATCACTGTTAATAAACAAATTCACAATGATAAAAACACCAGCATTCTGGTCACTGAATTCTGTAAAAGTGCAGCTCCAAATAATGGCATAAGTTACAGCATGATACTGTATATATATGATACCAAATACTGGTTTGGGTAATGAAGAAAAAGTTCACAATGGGAGCACCCAGAGCAGCTCTGAAGCTTTCTTTTGTGATTCTCAAAAGCTGACTGCAGAAGGCCACAAGCAATGCAACCCAACTTTGAAATTATCCCTGCGGGGCACTGCACAAATGTTGGCTAACACTCCTCAAGAAAAGGGCAGGTAAGAAAGCCTGCATTTCATTCTGCCCACAGAAAGAAAACAGAAACAGCTACAGAAAGTTGGGAGTTTCAACAGCCCTCATTCATCTCAGTGACACATTCTACACAAGTATGTTTAATTTTAGTTATCTAAACTCAAGGAGTAATCAGGCATTAAGAAGATTGAAAACTTTACCAGCATGCCATTTATCCATCTTCTTGCAATTATAGAGTCCAGCCCACAAACAATAATATGAAACTCTAGGGAGAAAAAAAGCATTATTCAAAATCTATACTCGTGCAGACTTCCTAAGCCAAGTATTCTGTCCATAACAGGGGCAGTGACTGCAGCTTAGCTATCTCCCCTACCTGTATCATAGATTTATTTAGATTTTGTCTGTTACTTCTATTTCCAGTACACTGTGGAAGACTAAAATAATTAGCAAGCAAACTACCAGGAAAAGCAGTGAGCAGCAACATGTGCAAGGTTCCCCTAAAGCACCAGTGGGTGTTTGTCAGGCAAACAAATTCCACTTACGTCGATAGAAGCTTTCATCCATGTCTTGAATCTTTTTGAAATATCTGAATGCAAGCCCAGTAAAGGAATGTATTTATAGTTAAATTTACTGATTGCTATTTGCTAACCTAAAGCCAAAATATTATCTAATTCATTACTGTAATTCTATACATCTTCTATAATTCCAGTATCTCAGTGAAAATTACAATATTGCATCTGAATAAAAAGACTCAGTGGAAAAATACAAAGTAATTTCTGAGCCTTTCCCATGCAGATTCCCTGTATGCTAATGGCACAGAGAAAGAATTCTCAACTCACCAGCTGAATGAATGTGTTCTTTATTGTATGGGAAAAAGGATGGCAGCAAAATACTTGAGATACTCTTACCACCTACAGAGTTTTCTAGGATATTGCAGCCTTCAGGGCTGCTCTGTGAAAGGATACGGTACAACAGCACAGTTGGGAACGCGGCTGTTCAGGAATTCTGCTGCAACTTCTGCTTTTGGTCGCCCCACATCCTTTGGTCTGGGAAAAACCCAAGCAATTCCAAATGCTTTATTTTAACAGATTTTGTCTTTCCAATCTCTATGCATTGCAATACTGAATTAAGTGGCTAATTGTTACGTTAGGACAATTTATTTTATTGGGTAATATCAAAGCATCCAACCCAAACCATTCCATGATCACTGTAAAGCATCAGATGTGAGAGCCTTAGAATTAACTACAATTATCAACACCAAAAAAATCCAACCACTTTTCACTGTACTTGGATGAAAAAGGTACCAGAAAATCTGAGATCTCAATCTGTGTGCATTTATTCCATGGTGCCACTTTTTCCATTAGTCATTAGCTGTATTGGAGTGGCAAGGAACACACATTGATTTTCTTCATGCCACAGATCCCAAAACAAGAAGGAATCATGTGCAGCATTTAGTTAATTCTGAGTACTGTTATGACATGAAGGTCCAGTAATCTTTAGTGACCTCTTGTCCAACCAAAACAACGAACATATTAACATATTTTATTTAGGTACATTTAAAAAACCCCAGAAGTTAAACTGTGAAAATATAAAATATCACTCACCGAAACAAAAACTGTCGATTAAGGTTAGAAACATCTATAGTATCCATGTCAATAACATGGATCTGTCTGAAGCCAGACAGTGCCTGGGAAAAGAGAAGGTCAGCTTCATTTAACAGGAAATTAAATGCTTACAAAGCTCCAGAATTCACTCCACATGCCAAAAAAGCAACCTTTGGAGAAACAAATGTATTTGCTCCTTGCTGCCTGTGCAGACAGGTACATAGTCAATCTTTGTTTAAACGTGTTTTGTTGGGCTGATAATGTTGGTATTCAGAGAGATGGAATTAATAATATTCCAATAGTCAAAGACAATGTTCTCCTGAAGGCAATAGTGCTCTGGCCTACCTAATGGTAACACAGGGAAGCCAACAGTAAGTAGGCTGATCTGTAAGGGGAAACTGCACGATTCCTTCATGACCGGAGTAAATCAAAAGGGTCCATCGGGGAAAAGAAAGAATTTAAATAAATACCATAAGCACTTCCATGCTTGGCAGCAATAGGAAAAACAAAGTTTAATTCCTTTAAAAGGTTTTTCTTTAATTCCTGTTAAAGTTTGGGGCATTGACCATTTTCACAGTTGGTATAAATGTGTCTGGCACATTGACCCAGAAATACCAGTTCAAAACAAGGCAGCACTCCCATGGTATTCAATGCAGAAGCAGAAGGCAAACACAAAAATCACCTCCCTATCTAAGAACACACTGAACCTCGGACAGAAGCTCTGCTTCATCTCCATTTGCATGCAGGCCATCACTACATCTGGTAAATAACTTTACAGCAAAACTGCCTTCAAACCGTATTGTGGGTCTGACCTGATAAAGTAGGAACATCAGTCACACACAAACAATGTGAACTACAGTTAAAGGGAAACAGATGCTGCAAAACATGGGGTTTAGAGAAAAGAAATGAGTTGTGATGTTCTGAAGTGACTATAAAAAATCTGAGTCATATAGAAAATACGTTTTTTCCATTAAGGCTCAATCTTTTTATATATAAAGACTTTGAAACTTTTCCCTTTACATTTTCTGAACAAACAGTGCTATCCCATGCATAATAAAGGATGCACAGAAATCCTTGTTCTTAAACAGAAACATGGAAAAGTAGAATAATATTTCAAACTACCCAACTCAAATGGGACCATAACAGTGATACACTGAGATAAATATGAGTGCTTGTGAGGATAAAAACCACAATAAAAGGCTAATGAAACTACTGCATTCCAAACAACACTTCCTTGTAGCATTTCGAGTATGATTTGTTCTTAGTTGACTTCATTTCTCTAGATCTGGAAATTAGGGAAAATCACCAATGTCAGACTGATTCTAAGGCTGCACATGAACTTTTGGCTGCTCTTCATAAAAAGCAGCCTGTTGTCCCTCCAGACAAGCTTTGAGATAGCTGAATAACTAACATGCAACATACGAAAATACCTCCTGTGGAATGCATTCTTCATGTTTATTGTCTGTATCAACATATATTTTACACATGTTGATTAGAACTTAAAATTCTAGTAGTTATATACAACAAAAACTGCAAAATTAGCCAATTGAAAAAGATGTTTTTGGCAAGGGAAAAAAAAAAGAAACAGAGTAGATTTTAAGAACCAAAGGGTTAAAACTGAGTAATTACCAGGTTTTTCAGGAGTTCACATCCTAATCCTCCTGCTCCAATAACTAGTACTTTACATGTGCTTAACAAAAAATCAAGAGCCTGCAGAAAACATAAAACAAAAAATTATTACAATTTGTCCTTTGTTTCATAGCCCTTACGAACACATTACCATAAATTTTCAATGCCAATGAGTTACAGATAAAGCAACTTTGCATTTGCAGGAGTAATTACATACTGGACTTTAATCAGTTGTTGACTTTGTGCAGTTCCTATATCCCCACTTAGTGAAAATAAAGACCTTTGCTGCTATCAGTATATTACTGTTATATTACTTTTGACCATGAAAAAAGCAAGGTCCACTCTTATTATTATTTGGTTTAAAGTGATAGTGCTTTCCTAATTCAAATATTTCACTGATATATAATACAAAATAAATCTAAGAGACAATTTTGCTGGACAAAAAGAATTGAAAATGTTAAGTATACAACTGTGAATTGTTCTACTTGACCTCAGTCTCTAACTAGTAAATAATGGAACAATACATTAAAAAGGTAACAGGAAAATACTTTCAACCATAATCTCTGAAACAAAATGCACAACAAAAGAAGCAAAGCAGAAGAAATACTTAAAACAGTCTAAATTTTGCTCTTCTCTATTAAACATCTTACCAAGTTCTCAAAGTACTCATATTAACATTAATTTCTTCTTTAGGTGTAATAAATTCCTCACTGTCTCAAATTACTTAAAAATGGAGAGATAAATGCTGCTATTTTTCATGTAAAACTCAAAACCAGCATAATTCATACATTGTTACATAATTATATATGATGACAGCAAGCTTGAAGTTGACAGTGTACAACTTAAAAATACAAACTTATAAAAAGAACACAACACATTCTCCTAGGACCATAATGTTCAATTGATTAAAACACAAGCTTTTCATGCAGCTTTAGTACTCACACATTGCTGGTGGTCAATTAACTAACCCGTTTACATTAATTTGCAACACACTCTACAGATATTTGATTGAAATTAAGTGTTTCTCACTTGAGTGCCTGGCTCGAAATCGGGATGTGTGAATGGTCCAGATCGCTCGAGGAACTTCTTTACATGGTTCCAGCGACCTTCCCAGTCTGCAGAGTCCCCACACCCACCATCAACAGCCATTCTGCACAGAACACAGTAAATTCAGCTGCAAAATCAGACAGGAAAAGCCACACCTCCAACTTTTTTACACAAAGAGCACCTGAATTATTGACCAATCGTACAAATGCACCTGCATATTCTTTATGCCTGCAAGTTATGCACGTGAGCATTTGCATGAGTGGGTTTTATTTGAGGGACTAGAAAGCAATAATATAAATATGCACAGAGGGGAAAAACAATGCAGGCATTTCAATAAACCTACTGATTTAACTGTTACTAGTAAAAGTTGACCTGCAATGAAAAAAGGGTCTAGTCCTATTACTTTCATTTCCCTCAAATTTGAAGAGGACACAAAAAAGAGCTTGTTCCTTTAGATTTTGAGAGTGGTGTTTTTTTCATCAGTTCAGTCTTGTGTATTTTTTTGGCAGACTTATCAGTCTGTAACTGCAATTGTGAGGCTCTGAATAAAACACAGTAACATGCCCCAACATCATCCTCTGAATCTTCAGGATAGTTTATTTAAATAAATATTTTTAAAAGACATCGATCTTGAATGCTCTTCACCTGCAATTGGTACCATGGTATTAGAACTCCCCCAATTTTCAGGCATCCTGAGCCTGTCTGCAGTAACAGTCTCACTTGAAAAAAAAAAAAAAGGAATGTTTGCAGTTATCTTCCTTTAAATTTTCAAGGCAGAATTTTACATCGAATACTCCTCTACCCTTTTTCTCCTTCTGCAGGTCACTTTTAATAGTACAAAAGTATCAATTTAAATTTTTAAGAGACTTACTGGAATAGTTCAAAATCAGCTCTCAAGTAATTTTCTACAGTAAGATCACCACCTACTTCCCTATTAAACAGGAGTTCCACTCAATAAATATGATTACGTTCTACGTTAATATAAAACTAAGCTCATTATAAAAGAGCTCTGCCAATCCTGAGTAGGAAAGGATGTGCCACCACTGATAAAGTGTTATCTGCCTTCTCCTATGAAGCACTATGAAAAGCACTTATCTATTAACTGTTGGGTAACGTTTAGAATTCATAACTTCCTCCTAACACATCTCAAAATAAAAGGTAAATGTGGTGAAAACATCTAGAGTGAGTTCCTTTATCTTCACAGAATTCAGAACTTGGACAACACAGTATGCCTACAGTAACTTAACTTACAGGCAACTGATTTTGCAAAAGATTTTCTGTAATGGAGAAATTTCTCCAAACTGCAGGAATAAATAAATTATAATTCACCTGTGGTGTCCCTGCCCACAGCAGCAGGTTGGAACGAGATGATCTTTAAAGTCCCTTCCAACCCAAACCATTCTAGGATTCTATGATATTTTGATTGCAGACTGAACTCTCCTAGTTAACTGTTGAGGGAAATTACTACATGGAGAGTTAAATAAGACCCAAAAAAATTATTTGAATTCATAAGGGTCTTTTGACCTCAGATGCACTTTCGTATCTCCTCCAGTATTCACAACAATGTGAAAATACACGTATTTCACATAATGGGAAATGGTGTTAACAAACACAACACCCCCTCTGCAGAGCCCCTCATCTGCTGTACACTGGATTTCAGGAGGTGCACTAAGCACTGACTTAAGCACATAAAATGGGCCAACAGACATCACAAAAACTGCTTCTATGGATATTATAGTTTTTAACTTTTCTGGAAATTAATGTAGAAGCTGTGTTTGGTGACATTAAGAGTAATTTTTTAAATCTTTTATATAGTCCCTATAAACAGCCATTAAGCAGCAGCATTCCTTTTCTGTTTAGATGTGTATTTTCCTTCCTAAGTGATAAAAATTTTAAGATCTAGTTTCATTTTGCAATTATACTAGAGTTCGTTTTTAGAGGGTGGGACATTGTGGAGATCTGAAAAACATCAGCAACTCAACCTGAGACTTTATGTTTTATTTCGGAGACAGTTTTTTCAAGTGTTTATTTTTTGTCCAGGTATAAGAGTTTAACAACATTCTTATTAATTTCATTGAAGTTATTTTCAGTTTAAATTTTGTCTGAAGTATCAGAGCACCACAGTCCTTATACCGCTTGAAGCTCAGACTTTTCCCTGCCACCTTCACATGTCCAAAGCTCCATGCTTTTGGGGGACTTGGCATGCACCCCTCCCATCCCACATGCCCCGGGAATGTTGTGTTTCCTCATCCCCACACACATGCACTGCCAGTGCCCAGGCACGCCTGCCTGGTGATCCCGGGGGTAGAGGGACACAAGCACGTGGAATGGAGTACTTAAGGGATGGAAGCAGATGATATTAAAGATTTCTCAACATTCGTTTTCGCAGCCTTTAAGGCAGACGCGTAGTTTTTAAGTTTTAATGCGCAGAGACAACTGTTCTGCAGTCTGAATTTTTAATTTTCGGCCAAAACTTAAGTCACCTGCTTCTAGCCTAGAGGCCCTCCCAGGTCCCTGACCGGCAAGGCAGCTCTTCCCCCTCTCGTCACCAAGCTCTTCAGCACACCATGCCAAGCTGCGACCCGCACGCCCCGCTCCGCTCCGGGGCAGCCCCTGCTCCTCTCCCCGGGAGCTTCTTCTCCCCCAGCCCTCGCTGCTCAAGGGCCCTGCCCCTCCTACGCCACCTTTCCTGGGGCTCCCTCCTCCCTGCCCGCGCCTCCCGCGGGCCCCGCAGCCTCCTCCCAGCCCTCAGCTCCTGCGGGGCTGCGGCTCGCCCTCACCTACCCCCGCCCCAGCAAGCGCTGCCCCTGCCCCGCTCGCCCGCAGCCCCGCACTAACCCATCCGCCAGCAGCTCCTCTAGCCTCCTTCTTTTCTTCTCCCTAAAAGAGAGAGAATAAAAGAAGGGTCAGTATCGCGCTACAGAGACCGGGGAGGAGGGAGAGGGCACCCCGGGCCCGGGGCAGGGCCGGCCGAGCACACACATACAGGGCACTTACGGTTCCTCACCATCCGCCATAGCTCCCTCTGCTTCCCACAGTGCCCCGCGAGGGCGGGCGGGGCCGGGCCCGCCGGGCTGAGGGGAGTCCGGGCAGCGGCGATAGTGGCGATAATCGCCACGGACACACGGCGGGGACCTCCCCGGACACCCCCTGGACACCCCCAGACACCCCCCGGACACCCCCGATCCCTGAGACAGAGACTCCCTCCCACCCTGCCTGCCCGCACCCGAGGGATCTCCCTGCGCCCGCCTCTCTGATGGTCACAGAGTCATGGAATGGTTTGGCTTGGAAGGGGCCTCAGAGCCCGTCCAGTTCCACCCCTCCTGCCATGGGCAGGGACACCTTGCACTGTTCCAGGCTGCTCCAAGCCCCGTCCAGTCTGGCCTTGGACACTTCCAGAGATGGGGCAACCACGGCTTCTCTGGGCATCCTGTGCCAGGGCCTCACCACCCTCACAGGAAAGCATTTCCTCCTAGTATTTAATCTAAACCTACTGTTCATCAGTTTGAAGGCATTCCCCGTTGTCCTGTCACTCCAGGCCAATATAAATAGTCTCTCTCAGTCTTTCTTGCAGCCTCTTCAGGTACTGGAAGGCCACAATTAGGTCACCCCAGAGCCTCCCCTTCTACAGGCTGAACCATCCCAATTCTCTCAGCCTTTCCTCATAGCAGAGCTGCTCCATCCTTTGAATTACCTTGGTGGCTCCTCAGAACTTCCTGGGAGCCATGGAGGGCATCCTCAGGGATGGAGTGTGTGGAGATCTTGGTGTCTAAAGACTTCAGGAGAACTGGAACCCAAATGTGATCAGGCTGGGGCTGGTCACTGCCTGCCGCAATGGCTTTTGCTTTATCAGCACTCCGTGGGCAGGGGCCGGACAGGGACCACGCATAAACCAGAACGAGCACAGGCCAGGAAGAAGATGAGCAGGACTAACTTGGGTTGCACTCAAGTCTCAGGCTCCCAGAATTTAGGGATGTAAATGCTTCATGGTTCAAGCTGTGAGATGCAAATGCCAGCCCGCTTACATTTTGAGAAGGATTTTGATGCTCGGTGTGGTAGCGCAGCAAGCCCGGGGTGCTGTGTGATGCACGGACAGCCGTGGAGGCTGAAGTGTGAGAGCCTGAAAACACAAGTGTTCCAGCATTGACTGCTGGGGTCAAAACACCACAGCTGCTTGCACCAACCTTTCCCTCCAAAGGCACTGTCACCCTGTTGCCCATTTTAGGAGCTCTCTAAACACAGTCTGGTTTAGAAAGGAGACATTGTTAAACCTGCGCAGGGTGCAAGGCGGAAGTTTTCACAAATCAAGCACCCCAAGGGGTAAAAAGTCCCATCTATTACATAGTAAAATTTACATGAACCCGCCTATATAATACATGTTCTCCGCCCTCCTAATGCATATTTATTTAGGTGATGTAATCTTACGCAATGCCTGAAATCCAAAGTTCTTTTCTTTAGGCAAATTCTGTTATATAAATTATCAGCCGATATCAGATGCGTTTGCAAAAGGTGAGAAAATTCAGCCTGAAGACAGAAAATTCATCTCGAAGACATCAACCCCACCAGCAGACCCCCCTGCCACGGGACACCCCTCCTTGGCTGGGGCTGACACTTTTCGCGATGCCCTCCCCACTCATCCCTCGCTTCACAGGTGATGCCAAGTGGCTCCGCCACGTGAATGCTCAACGTGCATCACCGCTTACTGAAGGAACAATGAATTTACAGCGGTTATTGACAGCAGCCCCTGTCAGCTGCCAGCCCTGGGCGGTGACACACGCCTGTCGCTTGCGCTGCTGCTGCTCGTTCGCTCGCGGGTTCAGCAGCGCGGAGCGGCGGGGCCGGACCGGAGCGGGGCCGGTGTCTGTGTCGGTACCGCTGTCGGTACCGCTGCCGCTGTCGGTGCCGGAGCCGCGGTGCCGGAGCCGCCCCGGGGCGGTGCCCGGCGCTCCCGAGCCTGCGCGGCGGCGGCGGCGGCCATGGAGGTGCAGGTGGCCCCGCTGCGGGCCTGGGACGATTTCTTCCCCGGCTCGGACCGCTTCGCCCTTCCCGACCTCAAGGACATCTCGAAATGGAACAACCGCGTGGTCAGCAACCTGCTCTACTACCAGACCAACTACCTGATGGTGGCCGCCGGACTCGTCTCCATCGTGGGGTCAGTGCGCGGCCTCGGCGCGGCCGGGCAGGGCCGGGGCCGCCGGGCTGGGGTGGCCTCGGTCCCCGGGCGGGGGCTCTGCGACCCCCTGGGAAAGGGCCTGGCCTGGATGTGGGAGTACAGGGGCGTGGGAGCTGCCTTTATTCCTTCCTCCTTTCTCATTTTCCTCTTTGCCCCCTTTTCCCCTTACCCTCTTTCACTCCCCTTTCCCCTTTTCTCTTCCCGCCCCTCCTTAAACCTCTGGTGTCGTTTAAAAATGCAGAGGCCTGGTTTTACAGCCTCCCTTGGCGGGGGCTCGGTGGCGGTGGGGTTTGTGCTGTGTTGGTGGGCTGTGACCGGACTGGGGACTCCCTGTTTGTTATCTCCCTTTCCCACGGGCTGCTCGTCCAGCCCTGTGCCCGAGGCGGAGGCTGCGGGCACCGCGCCTGGCACAAGGCAGCGATGCTCGGGGTGCGGGATGTCGCTGCTCTCGGAAAGCGGAGCCGCATCCTGCGCAGCGATCTGTGCTTCCTCCCGAACCTGCCCAGCGCGGCTGCTCAGGCTGAGACACGCTCAGCTTTGAACTTAAAAAAATGCGTAGATGAATTCTGCTCTCTCTCACAGTTTTAAAGGAATGTTCAGGGCAAGTCGTTCTTGTTTCTGAGCTAGCTCATACTGAAAAACGTCGCTAAAAATAAATAAGGTACCCCTTCATTTCGTTTTGGTAGGCAGGATTCAGACTTTCGAGGTAGGACCATCTGCTGGTACAATGTTGTGTCACACCCAGCGCTCCTGAAGGGAATCAGGAAATAACCTTATAATCACCAACTGAATCAAAGGCTATGTGACTCTATTCCAGGTACTGCTCTAGGACCTTTGGTCAGAAAGCCCTTAAGCAAGACGTGCAGCAGAAATGATGATTAAGCTTTTAATATGGAAACTGAAATACTCCACTCTTCTCAACAAACGACGCTCAAATGCTTAAATTGGAGAATTGCCCAGCCACCAGGCCAGAGTGGCTTTGGCTGAAGTACATCTTATCTCTTATGTTGCAGAGGCTTAAAATGATTCCCCTAAATCAATTTTTTTTTTTTTTTGGGTAAGCATTGTGCATCCTGTTAGGGCTTCTGAAGCTGTTGACCCAGCATCTAAGTTGGTAAAGATTCTCTGGCTCACAGGGAACTTTGACCTGTGCTCTGTGGAAGGATAGGCTCAGAATCCTGCGTTTTCTTCTTGATCCATATGATGGCTTCAGCTTAGTGGCATAGCCTTTGTTCTTGTGGATTTTGGTGGGGCTGTGCTGCAGTGATTTTTACAGGCTACTGGGCTGGCAAAATGAGACTTCCATGGGTTTGATGTTCTTCTGCCACTTCGTTCTAGACTTTAATGTTCATTCCTCTTGTTTAGCAGCACGATGCTGTAGCCAGCTCGTGATGAACAGGTGAATCACAGTGTCCCTGGAAAGCAGGGGACAGCTCTTCTGCCCAAGAAGATGGGAAAAGAATGTAAATAATTTTGGTAGCTCCAGTCATAAAACAGGGATGGCAGCAGCTTTACCTCACCCTCCTAAATTCCTCCTTTTGAACTCTGGTTGATTTTCTTCAGATCAAGGGAGATTTGTCTCCCACTTATTTCCTGCTAATGTGCTGAGGTAGGAGGTAGAAGAGGAGGAGAGCCACAGAAGATGGAAATTAATATCAGAGCTGCAATTATAATATCTTAATATTGAGTGGTAACCCTCTGTGTTGAAAACCTACGGATGAACAAGACCCGAAGTGGGATCTTTATCTCAAATATTTTTTTTATTGCATGTCTTAGAGTCTTTGGTATATGACCAACCTGATTCTTCTAACACAGAAATAAAATTGGATGGGAGAACAACTCTAAATGAAAAGGGATAGTACCTCAATAGAGAAAAAGTATCAATTTCTTCTAATAAAAATATTTTTCATTTGGCCAGACTGTGGCTTTGGGAGAAAGGTGAAGAAAGTTCTCCTGATAATTCTAAATTGATGACTAAGTTGTCTTACACTTCATTCTATAAAGGGCAGGAACCCCTGATAAATGATGAATCATGGCTTTTTAGGAACTCCAGAGCTGTGTCCAGGCCTAAGGGCAGGATTATTGGAACCGCTAATGTTGTGGTCTTCCTGTGATCAAAACTAAACTTAGCCCATGACCAACTCTACCTGCTCATAAACCATCTAATTATATAGGCAGACTTGAAATGCCAAGATAATATTTTCAGCTATTGCAGTACTTGGTAGCTGTGGTTGTGCTGGGCTGACACAGAAGTTGTAGCCCAGAACTTTCTTGATACTGGAAATACAGTGCTTTTTGCCACAGCTTTGGTTTTAGTGCCCCTCCTCCAACAAAGCTGACATCTCCAGCCTTTTTACTTTCTCTCCACAAAGTATAGAATAACCTTACCATGAACACAGCGGAACTGTAATCATCTTTACTGCATCGTGTCCCTGCCTTTCTCCCTCCATTTGCCTTCTCCTGTGACTACTGTTACCTGTAAATGAAATTCTGGGCTTTGCAGTAATGCAGATCTTACTTTCAGCCTACAGGACTGGGTAGAAAATAATAAATCAGTGAACAAGAAGCTAAAACTCCTGAGTTCATGCTACTCCACAAATCCAGGCTGGTGGTAGCAGCCACACTCCCTCTTCCACGCTCCCTCTCTGTAAATTCCTTTAAGGACTAGGCTTGTCCACTTTTTCTTGTTTTTTTTCCCTGTACAACTCTGTTGCAGTAGATTATTGATAAAAACCAAGATCTTGACAAAATTGTGCCCTGTCTCCCAATTATAGAAGAACTGGACTCCCTGTTCTTACCCTGAGCCAGGGCCCTGTCATTGTGAGTCCTGTATGAATTTTTATTAAAATCGAGGCCTTCAGTGCCTCCCACATCTTGCAATTTCCCTCAAACAGTTAATTTGGTTAATAAGTGAAATTTGTCTGTTCTTCCACCTACTCCAACAAGGCCTCTCTACCGTGTGGTTCAAACTTAACTACTTTAAATTAATGTAATTTCATCTAGGCTTTTGTTGCCATGTACTTACTAAAAATCAGCTTCTAAATCTGACAGTTTTAAACAGGCGTGCTGAATTTCGGAATGCTGCATCAGAGTGCTCATTCTGTCTTGGAATAATGTTCTCCTTGCAGCCTGAGGTTTGATGTCGCTTTCCTTTGCCATTTCTTTAGAGCATCTACTGCCCATCTGTACAACCCCAGCAGTCAATGACGGTATTATAATTTTATCCTTGTTTCTTCTCTAGACCACTACCTTAGCTGATGTACTTCTAGTGACTCCCTTTGCTGAAACAAAGGCTCCAGGGCAGCAAAATGTTTCGTTTCTCTCGTGCTTGATGAAAGATTAAGACTGAGCAAGCAAAACACATAATTTTAAAACATGTTGCATAGTAATATTGGTGCACAACTTCATAAAGGTCTGGCAGTTGTTCAGGCAGGAATCTGTCTCCTGTTCTCAAAGCTATGCCAGTGAGCAACAGTAGGTACAGAAGCATTGCTAAATCCATGGATGCTGGGAGCTATCCCTTGAGACAATGTGCTATTTATAGTTTTATGTGCTACCTGTAGTTACAGCTGTATACCCTCAGTGAAGCTCAAAGCATGGGGAGAGGGGAGGCAGAACTTCATCTTTCAAGTTATTTTAATTAATACAAATGAGGAAGGAAGCATTTTAGTGCTCTAACCTGCCCAGTGCTTGGGCCGTGGTGGAGCAAAAGGCCTTCTGAGAAGGAATTTTCGTGCTTATTTCAGCCTAACTGAGCTGCTCTAAATAAAAAAGGGTTCTCAATGACTGCCAGTCTCCTACTCAGTGCCTTTGTTCAGACTTGCCTGGTCACATGCTAAAGAAACAGATGTGACAGCAACTGCTGAATAATCACCCCAAGACAGTCATCTAAAATGGAGATGAGGATGGAGCTATCTTGCTTTTGCTTTTTATGTGGCCTATCCTATTTCTGGGCTTGTGCTGCCAGAGGCTACTTGCCTTACACAAAGAATGTGCCTTGCCAAGCTCTTTTTTCCCTCTGCTACAGCTATATGTCCTCCCCCTCTCCTGCTGTAAGGCTGTGCACAAGTGTGCAGGTATGAAAAACCCTGACAAGAGGTGATGTGATAACTCACTGAAAACAGAGCTTTTTGTGTTTTCCTGCTCCTAGGTGAGAATTCTGTCTTGTGATGCATGTAGGGCAGAGCCTAGAAATGTGAAACTAGTTTAAAAAAAGAAAGTATTTCATCCTCATCTGTTCCTTCTGGCCAGGGGTAGCTGCCAGTCCTTCCCACACAGGTGAACCCGCAGCACCTCTGCTCTCCTGAGGCTGCTTCCACCAATACAAAGTGTCCCGTGGTCCTACTTGACACAGAACAATGCCCATGTCCCTGCAGCCCTGCAGGATGTTTCTTTTCGTGTATTTGTTTTCCCTGTCTCTACTTTGTATCGAGGTGGATGCTGAAGGAAGCCTGGTATCTGCAGGGCAGCAGGAAACTGGATCTGGGTGATGGCTTTTCCTTGTCACCTTGTCCCAGCTGTACCAGAGGTCACAGCATCCCACCAGGGTTGTACCTTGTCACCACAGAAAACAAAGGGGGTCATCCAGCTGGGGTGCTCTGGGCTGTTGGCATCCCCAGATATTGGTCCTGCCACACTGACTGCTTTCAGGGTCAGAGAAGTTACTGGGTTTTATGTCCAACCCTAAAAGAGTTTTTCTTCCCCTGAGTCATTTGAGCAGTATAAACTCAAGTCACCATACCCTTGCCATGCTGATGGTTCTGTGCGTTACATTTTTAGGTATTTGAGGTCTCATAAATGCCTGCTAAAGGGAATTATATTTAGAAAGTATCTTGTAACATACTTAATGGCTGGTCACTTATCCTTTCTCTGCATCTCTGAAAGACTTCCGGCCTCCTTGCCTGAGCAAAAATTTGTCCCATTGTGTTCTGACCTCTGTATAAATAAGGCCAATATCAGTCTTGGTGGTTCAACAGTAAGGTGACTTCTAGAGCTGTTACACAGCTCTCTTTTTCCCCAGTCTCTGTAGTTCTAAAATTACATATCCCTGTTTTTTCCTTTTTTGTTTTTAGCTATTGTATTATTGAGAGCAGCGTGCCAACAGATCTGAGTGAAACTGGATAATGGAGTTCTGCCTTCCTGAAAACTGCCATTGTTGTAGAAGAATTTTCTATACATGAATTTCTGGGATAATCTTTGATAGTGCTGTAAATTATGCTGTGGGCGAGTCAAGCAGTAAAGAGTGGCTTTGGCATCTGACACCTTATCCAGCACTGTAATCTCCAGTAGTGGAGTCTATGGACACATGGCTGATCATTTGAATACTGGTTTTCAGTGGCAACTGCAATCCCCATCTGTGTTCATGTGGCTCTGAATGCCTTCACTTGATACTTGTGTTCACTGCTCCCTGGTACACATTGGAATGCAGCCCACTTCAGAAAACACGTGATTCAAATCACTTTCCCCAGAAAAGAGGGATCTTCTGAATGCATTCTCCCCTCACCCCTCTGCATATCCCTTACAGCCAGTCAGTTACACAGAACCTGTGTAATACCAGAAAGAAATGTAGAGCAGAGAAGTCTTCAGTCTCTTCCTTATAAATATGGAGGGGTGGTTCTTCACCACAAGTTTCTGAAGTTGTAACAAGAGTAGCGGGAAGCGTAGGGATGATAAGGCTTTGAGAGTATTTTCCAAGCACATGGAAAATGTAGAGTGGGGCTCTGCCTAGATCTTTGTTGCTTCCAGGATTATCTTGTCTATGGATTTTTAGCAACAAAAAATAGATTGCTGTGAGTTGTGTAAGTTTGGCCATTTCTGCTGCAAGACAGCTGAGGTGTGGAGGTGAATTCTGCTTTAAGAATCTCATGTGTCCAGTAGTACATATATAACCCAGGCTCCAGTGTGGTCCAGTCATGAGTCACCCTCCTCCTGCTGCAAGGGAGCACAGATGAAACTGATTTCTTTCCAGAGCAATACCGTTCACTTTTTCCAGCCTGGAAACTTTAGATTGACAATTCAGAGCTAAATATAATCTGGCTGGCTACAGGGAGTGACTCAAATGCAACAAGCAAGTCTGGCCTGTCACCACTCCCAAAAAGCCCGATTGGCTTCTCGGCATGAGTAGCAGAAGCAGGTGGGGAACTACTCTGAATTTTAATCTTTTTCTGTCCAGTTGTCCCATCTCCTGTTGGCACAACTGACTTGAAGAATCAAGAGCCAGTCCTTACTCTGAAATAATTCTTGAGGGTTCTTCCTGCTCCAGGAAAATGCTCCCTAGCACTGCAGGTAGAGCATTGGCAGTACCAGTCCAGCAGCAGATTTCTTCCGCCTGGGCCGGATGTGAAGCACACACCACAAACCATAACATCCTCCTTGGCAGTGGGGAGGAGTGGTGAGTCACTGGGCCTGGTGGCTTTGGAGCAGCAGGATGAGCTGCAAAGTCTGCAAGAGTAAACCTTGAGCATGTCTGCCTTCATTGGGGTGGTGTCGTACTGCTGCCATAGTTGTAATAGCCCAGAGGCCTCAGCTGCTGTGTAATCAGATCAGGGCATGTACAAACCAGAGAATCAGAATGCACATGAATTCACATAACTTAATGCTAGATAAGTGAAATACCACAGGGCCCAGATTCTGTGTGAGTACAGAAACAAGCTCAGCAAAGTCATTGCTGAATGCCTGATTCTGAACAAGCTCTGAATACTTGGGAAAGTGGTTTGAGCAGGTGACATTCTTGCCTTTGTCCAAAAAAGGGACTTGCTGTTTATAGCCCAGAGCTGATCCACTCGATGGCTTGGTTTGCTTGGAAACTCTGATAACAATAACAGAACACAAACCTCAGCAGTGACTCTCTTGCCAGGCCTGGCTCTTCTTCCTGTAAGGCCTTTATCCCATACTTCAGTTCCTTCTGACTTTCAGGCATGCTTGCTTGGGGCTGGGCTTCCATCTGTTGTGCTGACAGTGGCGAGCTCCTTCTGCAGCTTCATACAATTCTTTTGTTTGAATGTAAACCAATGAGAAGGTTTGTTCAGAAATGAGAACTAGTGAAGTAACTTCCTTTACTCAGTGTTCTGCCTTTCCCATTTTGCAAACCTAGACAAGGTAGCATGAAGAGCTAGCTCATCTGAAGGCCTAGTCTGAGCCTAGTTTTAGTCATGTGAAGGGAAAAGATCAGTTAATGTTGTGTCCATCTGCTGTCTGGATATGCTGACTCTGGGTGTGATATCAAATGAGTTAATTGCAGAGGCAGGAGAGACCCTGTGGGAAGTGCTTCTATGATGAGGATCTGCTGCAGAAATTCATAATCCTGAGCTAACCTCAGGAAGAGAACATAAAGATTATCCAAATTCAGTGCTAAGGGTAGCTTATTCAGTTGTACTTCTTACTTTATTTAGCTCCTGCTAAAGACCTTGGTGCAAGTCTTGACAGCAGCAACTGTCAATGCCTTACCTCCCTAGAGACATTACCACCGAGCTGGCTGATCCTATATGGACACAAGTCATGAAGGTTCTGAAACTGAACTCTTTTTTTGTTGTTATTCCTCTTCTCTTCAGGTTTCTGAGTCCCCTGAACATGCTCATTGGTGGCACTGTGGTGGTGCTGGTGTTCCTGGGCTTTGTGTGGATGTCACACAACAAGGATATACTCCGCAAGCTGAAGAAGCAGCAGTACCCAACCACGTTTGTGGTGGCCATCATGCTGTCTAGCTACTTCCTGATCTCCTACCTGGGAGATGTCATGGTGTTCATGTTTGGGATCACACTCCCTCTCCTCTGTGAGTATTTGTTCTCTTCTCTGGGGGGCGAGAGATGTGTGACTTGAGCTTGCTCAAACAAGTCTGCAGAGTCTAAGTGAGCTGTTAACTTTGCTATCTGTGTTTAAATGGTCCCAAAACAGAACTGGGGGAGGGGACACAATGCAGCAATCAAGTGGCCACAAGCCATTTTTAATGTTATTATTAAATTAAATAACTGTGATCACTTAAGCAGTCATTGATGTATCATCATCTTCCAGTGATGTCACGGTGCTGGGACGTGTCTTAAGTGCTGCAAGAATGATGCATTCCTTGGGCATTAACAATTACTGAGTGTGTTTCTGTCATGCAGTGATGTTTGTCCATGCTTCCCTGAGGCTCCGGAACATCCAGAACAAGCTGCAGAACAAGATGGAAGGGATAGGCTTGAAGAAGACTCCGATGGGCTTCATCCTGGATGCTCTAGAACAGCAAGAGGATAGTATCAACAAACTGGCTGACTACATATCTAAAGTGAAGGAGTAAGCAGCTGCAGCGTGGCATTTCTGCCTGTTGCAGGAGTGTAGTTGCTATTTACTATTGTTCAAGCTTGCTTTCAGTTTATGTACAAAACAGGAAATGCATGTGGTACAGGTTAATAGTTGCAGGATACAGGTATTCCAAGATCTTCAGGGCTCCTCTAAGAACATAAGAACAGCAACTTTTTTTCTATTGTATAGCAAAATGTTGTGGTGTTTACACAAATACGTACTAACTTAACCATGTTTGCTTGTCTCTTCTTCTGGGGGTAGAGGAGGAAGAGATGGAAACTTATGGAATGCAGTCTCTCAAAACATCTTCTAGAAAATTGGTCTTTAAAGCAACATCCCTTTCATCTCAGTTCTAAAATATTGCAGTCTAGTCAGGTTATGCTGGGTAGCGCCTTCAGTCTGGTGATGCTCAGATGAGCTGGAATGTATCAAAAGCAGGTATCTCTTGCATCCTCCAAATCCCTCCCTTGAGTGCTCTGTGTTACAGAGACCACGTTACCAGCTTAACTGGCACGTGGTAAAACTGTGCAGTGCTTGTACCCAGCCTGGGTTCCTGTCCTCACATCACAGCCCTCCTTTAGCACCTGAAACAGTCTAAACAGCTGTAAGCATGAAAAGCATACACAGCACTGCGTGCCAGTCCCAGTAACATTTACCCTCAGGCTCTCCAAAATCCTCATCTATAGAACTGCTCCCTCTACTTCCTTGTGTACCAGCTAAACTCTGGCCAAGCATGGGAGAAAAAGAGATAGGTTGGATGACCTGGGTTTCTACCCCATTGATGTTTTTAAATACTGCTACTTTAGGACTTACCTGCTTTAGTCTGCACAGGCTGTTTGTAGATGGAGGTGTATGTGTGTTCTTGAGCGTGGGTCATCTTTTTCTTTCTTCTCACCCAGAATGCAAAGATACAGGTCAAACATGCATCTGTTGACTCTGTATTTCCAACACTCCTCAAAGGAATAAACTGGATTTCAGGTTTACAAGTAAAAGCAATAAATGTCAAGATACAATTTTTGAAAACCCATTCCAAATTCATGAAGATATTTGCCTGTTAAAACTCCTGGTGTTGAAAGCAGTGTGGGGGATTCTTTTATATAAACACAACTTAACTGCCAGCTCTGATGGAATCATCTTGATAACAGGAGCTTACCAACAACAGGGGGGGAAAGTTGTCCAGGTGAGACTCCATTTCAAACATTCTTGCATTTCTCTTTTCTAACCAAGAAATTAATTTAACAAAAAAAGCAAGGATCCTTGAAGTTGAAGCTTTTATGTAATTTGCCATGCTGTTTTCATAGTGAACTGTGTAGAACTCTGAACATGTCATTCCATTTAAGTGTTAAGGTGATCAGTATTTATCAGAAATGTCTGTATATTCCAGCTGAAGAGTCAATGGCCTGTTCCTCACTTGTAGCGCATGGTCTTTGTTTTTCAAAAACTGTTTCCACACCTAAAGAACATAGTAGCCTATGACTTCATCGTTACAGTAGCATTTTAAAAAACTGCACAGTTATGAAGAAAAAATAAATTCTAATGGTTGGAAACTCGAGCTTGTGCCTGTGTCTGTGGTTGGGGTGGTGGGAGATCTGCTGTCACCCTGTGGCTCATGCCGCAAGCCCGTGCTGGGGATTAAGCTGCTGGCTCTGACTCCTCTGTGTCTGTTTCAGCTTTGTTGAGCTGAAATGTTCTGGCCTTGCTCTTGCATCCTTAAAACGGCTGCTCTGCAGAGGTGGAATACTTACGGTATTTGTTCATGCAGTTTTGGTGTCTTATATAACTCAACTCTACTTAACAGGGATTTCACATTTCTGTTAATTACCTGAGAGGGATTTCTGCTGCTAGGATTACTGGGAGCTGTGCCTTGAGCAGTACTAGGAAGGCAGCTCTGCTGCAATCAAACTCATCAAACTCATGGTGTGATCTCTGTGTGTGCCTCCCTCCTCCTGTGATCCCTGATCCTCCTCGGTGGGAGAACATGGATCAGAGCAGGGATTCACAGGTCCTGCTCTCTCCACCCTGGAAATTCCTGTTTGGCAGCTTCTGGGTGTAGCAGTAGCTGGTGCCTGGCAGCTTGAATTGGAGATTGTAAAGCACTATGTTATATAGTCCTTTGTGCTTCCCTGTCCCAACTGCTGCAGTCTGAGCTGCACCAGCTTGGCCTTGAAGCCAGTGTGGAGAGCAGTGTGCTCCAAGAGCTTTCCTGGGGACTTACTTGGTCACTTGCTTACATTTGTCACTTGCTGCTGTGCTCTGTGCAAAGGCTTGGTTGGAAATACCAAGCTTCTTCCTCTCCTACTCTTCTTTACAAAAAGAGAGGGCTGCAATGAAAATTATTTTCATTTTTTATATCACTTCCCTCTTATGTGATACTTTAAACCTACTTGCTTTCTCTTGGGCAATATAGAAACCAGCTTTCCCAAGTTTGGGGCATTACATTTACAAAAAGAAGCAGAGCTGAGGAGGAGCTTTATGAGTTTGGAAGGTGGAGATTGCAAGGAGACCAGGTGATAGGTACCAAAAGGACAAGAAGTAATGAAAATTTGAACAAGTGATAGCAGAGACTACCTTGGATTCAGGAGGTCCTGGACGTTGCTGATGCTACAGACTTAAAATAAACATGGGAAGGGGGGAGCAGGATGGGCCTGGGATTTAGCTGCCAGGGGAAGGTTGCTAAGAGTTGCCACTCACAGATTAACTCACCTGAAGGAAATCCTGCCAGGAGCTACAAAGCTGTGCCTTTGGATTAAGGAACCACAGGAAGGCAGGGGAGCTGCATTTTAGCACAGGGAAAGCCTTTGTTCTTTCCTTGTGCCTTACAGCTTTAAAAAACAAAGGGAAAAAACCCCAAAACAACTGGTCTCTTGTGGATGTATTTCAGAAGAGTGTGGCTTACCTGTAGCTGCTTTACAAGAAAGAAGAATTTAATGTAATTATAAAAAGGGAGGAGAAAAAAATTCACAAAAATATTAAGGAAAAACTAAGTTGTGTATATACAGATTTTACCCTTTCAAATCCAGCCCTGCCAGGATGTGACATGCTATTCACACATAGCTAGGAGGAATTAGGAGTTTCTCAAACCCTAAGAAAAAGGGGTAATGTTCATCCTCCTGCCACAAAAACAGTGTGGAGGGAGAGAGACCTAAAATTGCATTTCAGTGTTGTCCAAGGTGGTGGCAATTAAGGATTACAGCAAGACAAAGGTGAATCACAGGGAATGAGCATCACATCTCTCAAAGTAGAGCATGGAATCATCTGTTTTTATGCTGATCAGGTACAATACCCACTAGACATTGTTCTGAAATAGAGGGATCTTGAGAGGTGCTCGTTGTACCAGAGCAGTCGTTCTGTCTGTGAGCGCTTTGTTAGCGATGGAAGTGCTGCACACATCTTACAGAGAGAGCTTTATTTCATTTCTGTTTCCTTAGCCTAAAAAATGAAGCTGTGTACATGGAAACCAAATACATTTCTCATGGACAAGAGAGTAATAAAGTAGCATGTGTGTGAAAAGAAAGATAAGATGAGGCACAGCGCGTTCCTGCAGAAATCTGGCAGCAGAAGGACAACGTGGAAGCAAAATAGTTTGCTGACGAACTAGAAAGACAAGGTTATTGATGCCTCTGAGAAAATACTCCCACAATAAACTGAAGCCTCAAATCCACTTGGCAGACAGATGGCAGCGGGATTGTTTGATACCTGATGGAAACATTTAGCACTGACTTTTCCCATGCCAGCGTTTCCACCACACTGATACAAGTGTGTATCACAAGCTTTGTTCCCAAAGAATTGAATTCACCACCTGGCTTCTGCAGAAAACATCTGCTGGAACAGTTGTAAGCAAAACTTGAAGAGTCCTTATTCCAAGTTGTTTTCTTCAGGTCAGTCTGGTCTCTCACTCCAGCTGCTTTGGCAACGGCACCTGCACAAGGACATGAAGTATTAAGAGGAGGAAATTTCTCAGTCTTATTTACCAAGCCAGTTTAGTCTAAAACAAACCCTTAGAAACTAAAAATATAACAGCTGGGAACTCCAAGGAGCTCTTGTAGAGAGTTCTCTTTTGTTTGGAATGCCCCACCTGATGTTTGCAATGCTTAAGGTCCAGGAAATCAATCTGAAGGCATTGAGTCCCACCACGGAGAGAACAAACACCTGGCTCAACTCAAGCAGTAAAACTCCTTTAGAAATGAAGCTGAGGGAATTGAGGCAAGTAAGGAGTTACCAAGATCATGCAGGATGGGGAGAATAACACCCTAATGCCCCAAATCCAAGCCAAATGCTCTGATGACAGAGGCTGAAAAAGAACCTACCCAAAAAATCCCCAAACAATCCACCAAAAAGCCACTGAACAAGAAACCACTCCAAGCCCACAACACGTGTCCATTATTTCATCTTTTCATGGGCTGTGTCAATTGTTATCTGGCAAATTTAGGATGCACCATGAATTAATCCCTCTGTCTCTAACCCCATAGCTCTCATGAATAAAATCCATCTCCAGCACAATTTGTGAGCCTTCCATGAGCAGGTCTTGTTGTCTGGGATGTGGAACCAAATTGCAAACCCTAGACTGGCCTAGAAAGGCCAGAAATGCCCTGAGGAGAGGCCCTGGCTGCAGCCAAGTTGGACTGGCCAGCAGAAACTCAGAATCCCAAAATTTGCCTAGGGGACAGAATGTTCAGGGTAATCCTGGACCAGGATCTGAGGTCACTGCAGGACCCGTACCTGCCAAAATATCAGGACAAACTACTCTGACTGGAATTACTGAGGAAATAATTATTTCTTTGTGGGTATAAATGAAAGCAAAATTAGGCCCACTGTATTAAAATGTCAATAGTGAAAGAAAACATTATTACAAAATACTACTTGACTATTTTTAATTACAAGGGATTTTCTGTCCTCTTCCTTGAGCCTTGGCAACACAAACAGGCATCAAGCTACAAATACATCAGCCAGCTTTTAGGATTTCTTGATTCATGGTACAATGCAAGGGAATATAACAGGTCAGGAGAGCAAGAGGTTAAATGTGGTGGCCAGTATTCTGAGAAGCAGCCCATGAATTTGGTACCCAAGTAAGAGCATCTCCAAGAGGCAGTTTTCAGTTTTGGACTGGCACTCTCAAAGTCAGGATGATGCTGAGCTCACTTGAGTTGACCACTGAGACAATTTTCAGTGACAAAGATTTACTTGAAAACAAATATAAAACCCCCTACAGTATCACCACTTTCTTCCCATAACCTTGCTCCATCTTCACTGCTGGTGGGTCTAATTTCTTTTTTTCCTGTTAGCACTAGAATTTTGCAATTGATCTAAATAAGGACAAAAAAAAAGAATGAACAGCAAAGAATCACTAAAATAATACACTCCTTGTTACAGGGTGAGGCAGGCAGGAGCAGGGCTGCAGATTGTGAGCCCAGGCTGGATTTCAGTGCATGCCAAGTGACAGTGCTCTCTTGTGTAAAGTGAGAGCTGAGGAAAACCACAGCTATTGAAGAGAGAAACATGGGGCTTGTGGGGGACTAATGTGAAAAATAATACCTGTTGTACTCCTGAAACAACCATCTTATGTGCCTGTCATAACTAATACACTATATCAAGGATGGTAAAGTTGAGTTTCTGTGGGTTTGTTCACCTGCTGAGGGAATTTCCTTTATTTTACCTTGTGGATACAGACAGGGATGCACGAGGCTGCAGTAAGTTCCCTGTGCAAGCCATACCTGAGTACTGCTGGAAAACAACCACCTGCATATCCCAGGAGTGGCAGCCTGACACAAAAGGGTGGCGATGCCACGTGCAGGTGCATTTGCCAGCCCCACCAGTGCCCAGCATTCCCAAGCAGAGCTCAGAGCACAGCAGGTGGCTGCCATTCCCTCCCTCAGTGCCACCGCCCCGCACTCACCGGCTTGAGATAAGCGACGTTGCTCTGGCGGATGTCGTTGAGGAGCTGATCTCTCGGGGTTATTTCCACCAGGGGAGGGGGTCTCCTCCTAGGAATTGGTTTGAGCGTTTTGATGACGTCCTTGAGGTTGGTTTTCTCAGCGGGCTCCACGTACTCTGGCACGGGGGGTTTGCGCTGAGTCTTCTTCAGCTTGACCACTTTGAAGCTGACGGGTTTCTCCCTGCGCGGCTGCTCGGGCGCTGGCGGCCTCGTGTTCTCCTGCCTTTTGTTCAGTGACACAGCTGCAGGGACAGGGGGTTTGGGGGCTTGCTGGGGCTCCTGCATCCTCAGCTGGGGCAGAGGTCCCCCCAGCATTTCCCACATGCCGGGAGGCAACCCAAGTCCATTCTCCAGCATCGCTATCAACTCTTTCTGCTCTTTCATTTGCTGCTGCCTTTGCCCCTCTTGCCTCTTTTGCCTCTGCTTGTCCAGGTTCCTGCTGAGCAGGTTGGTCACCACCATCCTGGGCCCCGGCAGCTCGAAGTGGTACCCCATTTTGAGGAGGGTGGTGTTGGCTTTGAGCAGCCTGGCAATCTCCATCTCTGCCTGGTGGCCCAGCAGCCCCCTCTGGTTGTGGAAGCGGAGCTCCGTCAGCGCCTCGTTGTACTGCAGGCAGCGCATGATGGCCACGATGCCTTTGCCAGAGATGAAGTTGGAATCAATGTTCAGGGTGGTGATGCTCCTGTTCTCCCTCAGCATGTTGGCCAGTGCAAATGCCACGTTGTCATCAGCCCCCACGTTGGCCATGCTGAACGTTTTTACGTTCTTGTTCTTTTTCATGGCATTGACAAAATCTATCAGCATTTCCTTGGGGACGTTTTCTATGTTGTTCAGGTTGAGCTCTTTCACATCTGGGTTGTTTTTTCGGACTTTCTCCAGACTGTCTTCTAAATTGGTTTGGTTTCCTGAAGGCCTGGCACTTAGCTTCATGAAGCTGGTATCCAGCGCTAACTTCTGGGGGATGTTCAATTTTGATATTTTCTTTTCATTTTCCTTAGGCTTTTCTTTGATTTCTCCCAGTTCTGTGTCTGGCTTTTGACTTATCTGGTTGCTGTGACTGTTCTCATTGGTGTAATTCTCTTTTGTTTCCAATTCAGTCTCATTTTCTTCTTCCTCCTCCTCCTCCTCCTCCTCCTCTTCACTATCTTCCTCTTCCTCCTCTGCTTCTTCTTTCTCATCCTCCTCCACCACTCTCTCCTTGTCACTCCCATCTTTCTTGGTCTCCCCAGGCTGTGTTCTTGACTCAGACACGTGCTCATTTTGGTAATGTCTCTCTTTTCCCTCTGTTCCTGGCATCCTCCTGCCAGGCACCTCACCACTGTTGCCAGCCTCTCCCTCCATCTCCTCCGCAGCACTTCTCTGAGGAAGACAAAACCTCACAGCTGAAATAATTGCGAAACATCTTTGTTACAATACCTTTCTGCTCAAATAAACACATAGCAGCTGGATTTAGATCCCTCTATGCCCATACAATAGAGAGTAATCCTTAAAAGTGTCATTGCTGTAAGTCTGGGCTGTACCAGCTTCTTGGGAACATAGGAACAATTTGTTCCTAAAGAGGCTGCAAACCAGTTTCTCCTCTTTGTCTACAAAATTAAGTCCTGACAATTATATCCTAAACATATTTAATGATACGTTAAGATGGCCTTTGAACCCTTCTGGAGGTTGAGAGTCTCTGATCAAAAGTCTCTCTCTGGATTTAGTGAAATCTTTATAATTTCTTTGATAAGAGAGAAAGCTTCCTTCGTATGCCACAGAGCACTGGACATCAGTGTGAACCACGGATGGTTTGCTCAGCCCAAGGAGGAGAGAAGAGAGCACATTGTGCCCACTGTGGAATCACCCAGCTCAAGGGACAGGAAGGCCACCTGCTCTGGCAGTCCCAGAGCATCACACCTAAGGCCACATCTCACTGAAGATAAAATATTAGCTCAGTTTGGAGTCCAGAGATGAGGAACCAGCTCCTGCACAATGCAGTTGCAGGGCACTGAGGCTTCTACCATCCAAATAAATTAGTTGCAAGCATTTACCAATTCCAGAGACACTCCTAGCTAAGATTTTTCTTTGTCATGCATCTTTTTGCAAGTGGTTCCTCAATCAGAGAGAAATGCTAATAAAGCACGAACAAAATCAAGCTATTTCTCTAAGGTTTGCACTACTTCAGGCAGGGCAGTGCCATGGCTTGTGCAGCACCCAAAGTCAGACAAAATGGTCCCAGTCACTTCTGCCCTTGGGTGCAGGGGTGGTGCTGGGGTGGTGAATGGGTTTGGTATGGGGATTGCTTGATCAGCTGTGAATGCAGCAGCCAGCTCCACACCCAGATTTCAGATTTACCTCAGAAGAATTTAAAAAATAGTTTCTTTGAGTGTAAGAGTGTTGCAGGAGGAGAAAAATCCCCCAGATTTCCCCTGGTCTCCAAAGGCAGCCCATGAAACCTGCCCTGGGAAGGCTGGGAAGTGCCACATTGGTGGGCATTAGCAAACCACTGGTATTTAAAACAAAAATAAAACAAATCTGTTACCTCAAATTCACTTCAAGTGAACTTCACACTCAAGTATGGATGTGTTTCATCTGGCCAAGTTTCAACTCTATTAACCTATTTTTAAGTGTAGTCCTCATCCTGAAAGATATCTAAGCATGACCTTAACTTTATTTCAAAGTCATGGGGATAGTCAAATAAATTTAAGCACTGCATTGAGTAGGGTTGAACTAGTTCACAAAGTTTGCACGCTTGGTTGTTAGTGAATGTTTCACCCTGTTAAAATACAGTGGTTTGGGATTTTTCTCCAGTATGTCATTAAATTCTGTCCATTAATTAATTAAATTTGTATGATTAATGTAGTCTTCCACAGAAAAGCAACATGGTGTTCTTCCATATGCAAAATCAAACAAATTAGAGTCACATCCTCCTAAACTGATCTTGTGACAGTTTCTCAGTGATTTGCTTCACTCGAATCAGAATTAGGATTTTCTTCTATTAAAAAGCTTAAGTAAATATTTGGGAAAAGCAATTAAAAATTACTAAACCTGACATCAGTCCAAGCTGGATCCTATCACTGATGAGGCTTTTAGGATTAATCTAAATTTGTTTGTACTCTACCTTATGTAAGGGACAGAAGCAGAGGCAGGTTAAGGTATTAAAGCTATAAAACAGATCCCACTGCTGATGCATAATAAATATTTGTGATTTTTTGCTTGTTACCTCAGAGGGCAGGAGGGTGACAGGAACTCTTTCATCCTCGAGCATGCGTCTGGATGCCTTCTGCCAGTACAGGTAATCAACCAGGGACCTGTGGTCGAAGCTCCCCGTGGGGGGTTTGTCTGTCTGATCCCTCTGTATCATCCCAGTCGGCACCTCAGGGTCTGGGGCCATGACTTCCATCTCACTCTGCAGCTCCTTCAGCTCCTCGGGGGACAGGTTAGCCAGGATTTCATCCTCATCGATGTCCTCAGGACTCACGTCTTCATCCGAGTTTTGGCCAAGTTCTGACATGTTCATTCTTCCCTCCTTCCTCTAAGACTTTTTAAACCTAAAGAGAAAGATAAATTTAAAAGGATTTTCTTTTTTTCCCTCTCACTGGCAGTAGTTGATCCAGTTAAATCGCCAAGTTCATGTTTTGGTCATGAGCTGTGGCAGCTCCCGGGCTCAGTGCGGGAGACAGCCCGTGCAGCTAAGTCTATATTAAGCTGCACTTGGCTGGATAAAGAGAATTTATGGCCATGCTCCATTTTCAGCAACCTGTCAGCTGTGCAAACCCTTCTGACATTTCAGTGCAGCTGGTGTGTCCCCCGCTGAGGGAGGCAGGGGACGGGCAAGTTCCAGAGGATTCCCGGGACACTGCCCCGCTCAGGGCTTCACCCTGGAATCGCCAGAGCAGCACAAAGGGACATTAGAGGTACCTGGGAGATGTGCAGGGGAAATCCTGCCTCTAGGGACAATCAGAAAGGTCTCTGTATCCAGAACATCTCCAGCCTATCTCAAAAGGGCCAAAGACCACAGGCCCTGCACTGCCTTTGGCCAGGTCGAAGCCCTGGCTGACCATCGCAGGTGGTTTTGGTGTGAGTTCAGCCACCTGCAGTTGGTGACCTCTGCCAAGCCTCACATCCTGGTGAGGGGAAAGTCCTCCAAGACGGGAAAAGGTGGGTAGAACTGGTACAATCTGCACCTTGTGCCTGGGGAGAGAGGTCCAGACAAGGACAGGCACCAGCCCTTTGAAGCAGCCTGAGTGCTCCCAGGGAAGCGTTTCCCACAGCACATCCCTGCTCCCATCCAGGGGCAATGCCTGCTTCTTGGCTGGCCTGTCCCTATCAGGAACATCATCTGCACCATCAACTCTTCTTGGCTGACAGTTCATCTCAGGTTCATCCTTCTCCTACTTTTCACCATTTTTTTCAGAATTAATAAGCAACTACAAAGATTTGCTTTGTTGCATTTGTAGACCCGATGTAACTCCCCGAACTCTTTTTTGGTTAGGTGTCCATGCCATCTAAGTGCCTCTTCCTTTCATCAGAATATTTTATAGGCTTCTAAATTCAGGCAGCAAACCAGAAAAGCCACACCTCCAACATCACCATGTGCATGGCTTCTTCATAGCAGCAAAATAGCACAAGTGACTAATTTTGCTGCTCACAGTTTGGGCCGTTCATTGGAGTAGGAAGATTTCCTCTCATCATTTCAAATCTTCTTTGCAGGCATGTCAAATCAAATCCTCACCTTGCAAATGCAAATTCAGCTTCCATAGGAGCAAAACCACGGAGGAGAGACTATGAAACCAAGCCCCACCAATTTTTAAGCCATATTTCTCATCACAGTCTCAACCATGCTCTGCTGGAGTCTGCCAGCAGCAAAATTGGCTCTGCATGATGATGGTGTCTCTCTGCTGTGTTTAGTAACATGAAACATGAAGTTCTAAGCCCTGTTAACCTCTATTAAAAGTCCATTATCCAAAGGTCCTCATTTGATTCATGCTGTTACACAGCAGGGAAGAGGGCAAAAATTTAAGACAGAGTAAGTGGTAAAGGAAAAGATAATAAAAACCCAAACCAAGAATGCAATGGCTCCATTTGCCCCTTTGGTATTTCAGGGACGCCCTTATCCTTGTTTTATATTATGCAGTAGCAAGCACAACAGCAGACCCACACATCAATCTATCTGCTCCAGCAGCTCTGACCCCCAGCGATTGCTGCCCATCACAGAGCCCATAAATGGTTTCCTGATGTTATCAAATAAATCAATGCTCTTCAGTAGCTCGTATGTCACTGCCCCAAACGATGCAGTTTGGGCCACAGAAGCTGTCTATTCAGTGCTTGCTTCTCACTTGCTAATTTCTTGACTGTAAATAAAGCCCCATGCCACCTTCTTGGGTTTCCATGATCTGCAGCCCAGCCATCTCGGGCCATGGTCTTGTCAGATCATCTGAGTTAAGCAGGGTCAAACCCAAGAAGTCCTCTTGAGAAGGAAAACAGGGATACTGGGAACACTATCAGGTGTTTGAAAACCACTTTTTCTCCTAAGCAGAAATATATCACTTGTCAATACCACGATTAGGAAACACTACACTGGGAATGATGCCTTCCCCATCAGATGCAGAGCAAGGGGCTGCCTGGTGACACCTCTCCTGGTGACATGGGTGCTAATCCCACAGATTTCCAAGGTGAGTATCACATTTTGCCTACTTTAGGTCTCTCCTCCATAAATTATGTTTCCAGGATGTGCTTCCTTTCCTAACACACTGCTCAGTGTTTTGGTGTTCTGGTAACAGCACATTAGAGCAACAAACAACACCCTTGAGGTGAGGACACGCTCACGGTGGGTCTAAAACACTTTTCTAAGTCTAAACTCCCATCTTCTTCCCAAGAACATTTGTTGGTGTTTCCCTCAGAGCTTTCCAGAGTAATCACACATTTCTCAACCTTCATTAAGACAGGAAAGCCACTTCCACGGGTGACATTTGCTATTTCCACACCAATTTGACACTTGTTGAGGAATCCCTGGACTAACAAGCTGCTGCATGAGGTGCCCTGTTACCACAGGGCAGAGCTGTGCTGTGCCAGAGCTGCACCCAAAGCCCCAGCAGGAGACAGGAGGAACCTGCAGCAACCACAGAGCAATTCCTACAGGTAGTAGCAGCTCAAAATTCACACTAAGTAGGTACCCAACGAGCATTAAACAAAAGCACTTCAGGAGCAAACTGATGGAAGAAGAGTTTAGCCCTTGGTAATGAGCAATTCTGACTCACTGCTGGCTGTTTGTAAGGTGGGTACTCACGCATGGGTGAACTCTGGAATGAAACCCAGCAGCCTCTCCTGCAGGATTGCTTCACTTCACTGGCTTTTTTCTCATTTACACATTCTCTTCAAAAATTCTAACCTATCCCTCTTGAAAGCCAAAAGGTTGTCAAGTTCTTAACTTGACTATCAGGAAGGCCTGACCCCTGTGCCACCACTTGACACGAGGCAGCCCATGAACCCATGTTCTGAGTGCCTAAAACTGTTCTATTTTTAAGGTAATTGATGGGACACATGCTGTGGCCAAATATTGGAGAGCAATTTTTATCATGTTGGCTTTTTTTTTTTTTTTTTTTTTTTTTTTTTTTTTTTTTTTGCTTATAAACCTCCCCACATTTATTCCCTTCTATTATCAATCCATTCCATTTTTAAGTGCAACTGGAATGAATCAGAGAATGTGCCCATGTAACATAACCTTGCATTACTTTTAAGAAACTCGTAGGCTGATGGGAGAGTCTAAAATTGACAAACAGTAGCACACACCAAGCATGTCCAGCAATGCAGGGTAACCCAATACAGGGATTATAAAGGGTCAGATGATGGGATCTTAACAATAACAACCACTAAGGAACGGGAGCAGTCAGAGAGAGACACCCTGTGGGAAAAACACCAAGGGAAAAAAAACCTCACCTGCCACACCTCCAAACTCCTCCAGATATAAATATATCAGATTAAGTTTGTTGCTTAAATAGAGTAAGGACATCTGACTTTGGAAGTATCTGCCCAAGTTGCTTGACAGGGAACTGCAAAGTCAAACCCTGTGGGAAGCAGCAGGCACAGCAGTGGATGGATCAGGGCAGGATGGAGCAGGGGATGGGGATAGGGGTCCTCCACTGCTGCCCCAGATCAACAATCACCACATCTCACTGTGCTGAGATCTCTCATTATCTCCCATGACTGCTCCCATAATCATTGTGTTGATGTCTGGTGATTTCCTCTGCCTCTAGAAAAGCAAGCAGAGCTGCACCTCCCGTTTCAGTGGGACCTGGATGCTTCTGATTTGGCCCCCAAGAAAGGACCTGGTGATGTTTTTTTTTTGTTTTCTTCTTAGTTTCCATTTTTAGAGAAATCTGAGAGCCATTACACCACCTCTGTCATTCTCCACATTCTTTATTACAGGGAAAAGAAAACGTTAAAAAGTGCAGGGAGAAAAGGGCAGCATGGAGGAGACTTTGGCCGTGACAGAAATTAAGGACAGAACATTTCAGTCTAGGGCAGGGCACAGACCTCCCACACTGGCCTGTCCAAAGCAGTCCTGTAGGGAAATGCATTGGCAAGTCAGATGTGTATGCCTTGGTTTATATCAAAAAGGGTTAAATAATCAGCAGACAGATTTCTAAATAATTTTGACTCTTTTAAACCATTTAAAAATATCAACCCTCCGTGATTTTGGGGTAAGAGACATCCCCACATATGAATGCTGACACTGAGATTTTGCTGCTGGGGGTCTGGAGATGGCACAAAAGGCAACTGAGCTGCTCCTGGGAGCTTTTCCTCGTTCAGAGCCAAAACGTGTTCCAAATCTGACCCCCAAAGACTGACTTTCTGTGCTTGCTTGCTTGCCACTGAACAACACTACACCTCCCCTGCCATCCTCCAGCTCTTTTTTATACTGACCACATCCTGAAGTGGCTGGGGCAGCACAGCCAGGAGGGCCCTGCTGCTGCTCTGCACCATGCTCAGTTACCCAGAGCAGTTCTGTGGCTACAGGAGGGAGTTTCTGCTCCCAGATATAATTTATAGCACAAACATGGGCAAAATGCTGAAACACTCAGCACTAGTGTCTGCCAACTTGGTATTTTCCCTTCCCAGCTTGTTATTTATGTGACCTTGGTGAAGCACTTCTAAACACCTGAATGTTTTCATCCCTGGCTGGTGGTTTGTTACCTCTTCTTCCCAAAGCAGTGCTAACAGCTGCCAACAGGAGTAGAAAACCAGCCAGGTGAATAAAAGCAGGTCTGTGAGAGACAATGAGTAATTCTGTTATTTTATGGGGAGCAGGCAATTCATGATGTTGATTATCTGACCACGACTCCAGGGACTGAGCTACGGCTCTACCTGGGACATTTCACCAATGGACAAACCCAGGTGCCCTGAGCTGCCTCAGTGTGGCTTCAGCTGCTCTGGGACAGAGCTGGGGCTGGTTGTGGCCATCAAAGGGGGACACCAAGCCCTGCACCTGGGACTGCCTGGGGACAGAGACCCTGGGGCAGCACTGGCTCCTGTCTGATGGGCAGAGCTCACCCAGACACAGGGCAAACACGGTGCTGAATCTCACACTGCCCACGGGCCTCACACAGGGCATTTACCCACATGTTTACTGTTATTAACAGAGGGATTATTGCAAATATTATTGCAAATAATATTATTTAAATAATAAAAAATATTATTGCAAATCTCTGTGCAAAAGAGGCTCACAGATTGAACACTTTTCATAAGAAATGCAAGCTCAAACCTTGAGAGAAGACATTAATCTCCCTGAAAACTGTGTAAAAAGCCGTCTGTGACAGCATGTGCAATTCAGCAATTATTTACTGCTAACTCTGCCTTTATTCTTACAATTTATCTCTGCTCTGGATTTGCAGGGCAGAACCCTGGGAGTGACGAAAGCCTCATGCTAAAACCAGTAGCTAGAACTGTATGTTAAAATACACCCTCTCTTTTTGGGCTAGATCTATAGTTTCACTCCCAGTGTTGCCTGGCAGCACTATTAAATCAGAACTGCAATAACACGATGTCAAAGATTCTTCAAGGAGCAACATCATAACCTTTGCAAGGAGCAATCACCTCCACATTTATATAAAACAGTGAATTCAGCACAAGCAGATCAGATGAGAAAAAGTCATCCTAGGAAACAGTATTCCCCTTCACACTGAAATATCTTTCATTTATAGCATCCAAACCTATCACAGCCCCACACCTCGTATCCTCCTGCCACCAAAACGTGCCCCCAGGCAGTGATGCTGCAAAAGCCACATGGCCACCTCCTTCTGTACACATGGGGCACGTCCTTCCCTAACCTCAGGCTGGCAACAGGTGGAAGGATTTCTTCTAGAGTTACTCCAGCTGAGCCCTGGCTGGCTGCAAACTCATCTCCATCTGCAGCTCTTTAATGACATTCTAAATATTAAATATAAATTGGGACTCATTCCTGCTGTGCTGGAACTGGGTAGGAGATGTCCTGGGAGGCAGAGCACATCCCTCTGCAGTCAAGGACTTGCTGAAGGATTTATGGTGATTCCCTTCATCATAAGGGACAGACAGGGATAACGAAGCTGGATGGATGGCAAGGAGCTGCTGCTTGTTAAAAGCCTTGCTTCTCTGTCATTTAGGCCCTGACCTTTGTGTCATGTGTCCCTCCTGAGCTACCAGCACTGACCACAACTCACACTGTCCCTTCTTCCAAGGAGGAAATGTCACCTCAGGCTTCATTTGCTCCATCAGAGCACAGGGTGAAAAGCTTTGATGATAAATCCTGCCCTGGGAGAGATTTCACTACTTGTGTGTAGCTGAGACCCTCAGTTTTATACCTTAGAAATGTATTAAATATGATAGGAAAAAAGAAAGGAGATGGGAGAATAGTGTAGAATGCAGAAATCTTCCTAGGAGTAGTGTGAACGTATCAGGCAAGCACAAGGAGAGCTTCTCCCCATCAGGAGCAGCTCTCCTGCAATGATCCCAAAGCCCAGAAGATGGAGCAAACCTTCAGTCTTTACAGGATTTCCTGCACACATTTTGGGACGGGCTGGGTCACGGTGGAGGCTTCTCACCCACCCAGGAGCTGCAAACATTGCTGCTGCATTCTTCACACTCCAGCTGAGCAAGTCCAAGATCATAAATGAGAAGTCAGCAGAAACCTGCAAGAGTCACATATTGAGTCACCTTTGCCAAAAAAAGTTTCACACTAAGTACAGTCAGGTGGATTTTAAAGATTAGAGATCTTTAAAGATTTTCCTTTGTTGGGGAAAGGGCTCCTGGCCTGAGCCTCATCCCTCTTGGTCCCTGCACTGGAGGAATGTCCCACACCAGCCTCCCACGGAGCTCGTGGCAATTCCTATCAGTGTTTGTCCTCCCATATCTCAGAGTATTTTTGTTCAAAACAGCAGAGAAAAAGCAGACAGCAATTAAAAATATCAGGAATGGCTTATTTTAGCTCAGTGCCCAAATTCCTTTTTAAGGATTCCTGGCAAACACTGCATTTTCTTCTTAAGTTAAAGCACTCAGAAACACTCCACTACATACAGATTTAAGTGGGGTTTTATTTCCCCTCCACAATCTCATCAGCAGCTTCCACCTTCTGAAGTGATGTTTGTAACATCGAACCCTGTGGGTCTGGTGTTTCACCTTGTTCACCTCTTGGCTTTGCTCTGATATTACCAAATAATAATTTCTTCACCCTGGAAGGTGAGGAAGGATCCCAGAGGAGCTCAAGAGGCAGGAAGGCTCCTCCCTTCAACTCTGCTGTCAGGCACTAGATGTCCTCAGCTACCCTGGTGAGGCAGGCTGTGGTTAAACAGCAACACACAGATGAGATAGGAATTCAAACAAAGCACAGGCAATTTGTATCTCAGCTGAGAACAAATAAGATAATGATTACAAGTATGTCTCTATTACCTCCTCGGCTGCATTATACAGACTGGTCTCTGTGAACAGTCGTGCATGTGCATTAAAACATCACTCCAGAAATGCAACAAAGCAAGCTGGAAATCTGCAAAGGGCAAAGTTAAAGGTCCTGGGGAGCAACTGGCAGAAACTGGGTGCAGCACCAGCTCCCTTGATAGGCAGGAGGTGTCACAGGGACCTCGTGCTCTCCCTTTCCCTCCCTGTGCCACCCACGACTGACCCCAAGCAACATCTAAGAAAAGAGAATTTGTATTCTTTCTTCTCCTGGGCCTCCTTTACTCTGTACTTCCACCCCCTTGCAAAGCCAGGCATGTGGAGAATGACAAGAGGGGCTCAAGTGCTACAACTCCACCACCCCACTTCAATTTCCAGCTCCTCTGCTCAGCTTTTGCTTACTGGAAACTGCAACCAGGCTCTGAACTCTGGCCCTGGAGGTTTCACACACAATATCCTCAAATGCAGCAAACCATTCTCAACACAAACCCACCTCAAATTCCCATCTTCCCAACAACTTCACCCAAAATCACCCTGGTTCTGTCCCAGCAAGCCAGGAGGCCAGGCTGAGTGCCAGCATTGTGCCAACACGGATGTGCTGGGCTGGGCTAAATCCTGAATGCTGACAGAAAAGCCAACACAAAACTCAGTGGCTACAGCATTAAAATAAAGGAAAGCAAACAGAGCATTAAATGGGGCACAGGCCTTGTTACAAATCTCATTTCCTTTTTGTATGAAAAGCTTTGGGAGTGCTGATTCCTTGAGCTGTGGGTAAGGAACTGGACTTGGGACCACTCAGTTTCCTGCTCAGAGCACTGATGGTTTGGAGCAGCAGGGAGCAGTCAATGAATGAAGAACTCGCCACCAGACAAACCTCAAATGCTACTGGAGAAATGCAAAAGTACAATGTCATGGGGGTAATTTTAATGGGCACACCTACAGGGCTTTTTAACACCTATTTTCACCAGCAACCTGGAAATAAGAATAAAATTCAGCGGTGGTTGTGAAGTTTACGGATGCCACAAGAAGTAGGGAATGACAAATAAACTCTGAAGGGAGGAGAGTGAAGCTGAGTAATCTCAATTACTGGGTGACCAGGGTGCAGAAGCAGTTTTATGTCTAAAAGCCAGATCACTCTTACAGACAGGGGAGTGTCTCAGGGGGCACAAACTCCAAAGAGGACCCAGCTCGTGAGCAACACAAACCCCAAAAGCCATGTTCCAGATGGGAAAGGCTGTGGCAATTTCTAGGTGCAAGGATAGATGAGCAAGAAGCATTTTCAACAACACAAGGCCACCTCTGTATCACTGCAGGGATGCTGAGTGAGCCCACCTTGGCTCCCTGAGTACAGCTGATGGAGAGGCAGAAATTCTGGGCTGAATTCTGAAGTTTTGGGATCTCTGAACTGCCTGGGGCCAACCTTCCTTCAGATAAGCCCACTGACCCTCTGCACTCCACCCAACACCACAGGCCAAAAGAAACCAGACCACCATGATTTACTTCAAAGCCTTGAAAGAACAACACACACTGCACTTTCCCAAGCACTCAAGGAGAAACAGGAGGAATGCTGAAGTGGTTTTGGTAGCACACTTTTCAGTTTATTGACCTATACAAAATAATAGGTCTAAAAAATTCAGAAGTAGTAAAAGAATAAGCAAAAAAGAGCTTTCGCATTTCTAGAAGGCTATACAAATATGCAAAACCAAGGAAATAAGTTATTTTTTATTTCATTTTTGTTCGTTTAATTCCAAATCGCGACGCTAATAATACAAACAACTAAGTACCAGCTTAACAAGTGTGTCCTCCTGTATATATTACATGCTCTGGAATATTGGTAAAAAACATCAAAAAAGTTTATCAGAAACCTTTCTATTCACAATATGAACAAGGAGTAACTAATCCTTTGTATAAAAGAACAAAAGAGCACCATTTCTGGAATCCTGAAGCACAGTACAGCTGAGAAACGAGAGAGATTTTACCGTATGCAGACGAGCCGTCAGGAATCAGGCAGGAGAACCCCGTGCCAATTTGTTCCTACAGACGGATGACCTGAGGTAGGTTTATCCCTCTTAAACCAAGACTGCAGTCAGATGTTCTTGCCCTACACAGACGGTTCTGTGAGGACGCTGTTCTGTCACTCAGTGACTTTGCAGCGCACCTGGCGGTTCAGGTGACTCGCGGTACAATCCTAATGCCCCTCATTTTAAGGCACCCACTTGGCTGTTTGTGTTTGCATCCACCTTAAAATACTGGCCATCGCTACCAAATTGTTCCCTGGGGCTCCCCAACGTGGGTCCTCGACCCACTGTGGCACAGCGAAGTGCCACTGTCATCCAATGGACAGGGGTCACCGTGCAGCCACTGTGAAAATTTGCCTACTCCTTCCACACAGTGAAGTTGTACCATGGAAAGGTCATTAAATGGGCCGTTATTAATTATGTTTTCTCGTGGAAAAGAGAGTTCAAAGTTTACTGCTTCTGTTTCCAAATCCACAACTACCTATGGTTTTACACAATAGATGTGTCAGCAAATGTTTTTCTTTCCAAAACTTGCCTGTGGTGCTAACAAACACTCTTAACAACACTCCAAAAACTGGACAGACTCATTCAAACCTCTGTAATAAAAAAAAAAAAAATCCAGCCTTCCTTCAAGTAATGTTCCAATACTGATTCAGTCACCCTTTGCCTCACTCACACACACAGTATCTATCCTTCATAAGCCTATGAAACTCCTTCCAGGTCCTCATAAGCCATGGCAGAATAAATTCTCATTTTTTCTTCTTCTTTCAGACATCAGACTTGTGCTCCTAGAATTCCTGGTTTTTCCACAACAGTCTCCTTTTCACATTTATTTTTTTTCTCTGAGGTTTGCCTTCAACACCTTCCAATCTTCCCAAAAAAAGTGCTTGCTAAATATAAATACTTCAACCAAGTGCTGCATCTGGTCATAGATGAACTGTGGCTTGCCCTGGCTCCCGCGGGCTGTACGGATTCACAACGAAAAGCCATTCGTGGTAAGACTCTGTCAGTTTGCTACAGTCCCTCTTGATGCTGAATCCAACCTTTTCCCAAAACAGCCTGCTTCCTCTTTTTGTTCCTTATGCCAGCTCCACCCGGGGTGGGCCTCGGGGTCGCGGCGCTTTGTGCAAGGCACGCAGGGGGAGGGATGAGCACGGGGGCTACACCAGCGTCCCGGGCTTGGAGTCCTCGTGCCAGTACAGCCTCTGCTCACTGCTGGGCAGCTCTTCCTCCACGCCATCCTCCTCATCACCACCCAGCTGGCTGGGCTCTGCGTACGTCCTGCAACACAGACACGGCACCACCATCAGCTGAGGGGCTTCCCCAGGACCCTGAATTCATGCACCTCCCTCGGGCTCAGAGTTGTGCTGGTTGTTTGGAGTTTGCCTCCAAACACAAACCCGTTTTTTGTGCTCTGATCAGTGCAAGAGGAATCTCAGCTGCTCAGAACTGCCAGAGAATCACAGACTGGTTTGGCACAGTGGGACCTTAAAGCTCATCTTGTTCCAACACCCCCACCCTGGGCAGGGACACCCTCTACTACACCAGGCTGCTCCAAGCCCCACCCAACCTGGCCTTGAGCTCTGTCAAGACTGTTGGGTGTTCTGATTGCTTGTCTGCCATGATCACATTAGAGCAGAAAATAAAGCAGATGAACAATCAGACAAGTGATTCAGAATATGGAAAATTAATAGCTGATGAACCTCATTTAGATAAAGCTGCTAATATAAGCAGAATTTTCAAAGCTCAATTATAAGAAATTAAGAAATTAGTAGAAACATTATTTTTAAACACTGTTGCCATAGTATTTTAAATCACTTCAGCAAAACAGCCCATGGCACTTAGCTTAGAAAAAAAAAAAAGGATCTAGCAGCAGCTTTTATGTATTCCCTTACACTTTCATTTATTTTAAAACAAACAAAATTAAAAATTCAGTATTTTCACACAAGTCGGTCTGGCAGTGAGCACAAACTGCAACCCACAAAGCAGGAGGCACACGTGGGGTACTCATTCCACTGAGCATAAGTGTATTTAAATGTGATGGCATTTTGTGGGGGCAGAGTCATTCCCCAGGGCAGGAGCTTCCTGTCCTCACAGCCAAGAGTTCTGCAGTGGGGGGGAACACACTGAAAATGCCACACAGATGAAGTGAGAGCTGCAGGAATTCCTGCAAGGACCAAGCACATCCTGGGCTCTCTGCAGCCCTTGGGAGAGCCCCCAGAGCATCACAGCTACCAGGGGGAGCCAGATCTTTGATTGTCCAGCACCAGCCAGAGGGAAAAGTTGTGCAACCAAAGAGTACATCCTTCACTGCGACTGCTCCCCCCTTCCTCCAGTGCTGGGGTAGTTACTGTGCTGATCTGCTCCACACAGAAAACCTGCTCTCACAACACCAATTTTATAAGCACTCTTCCATCCTGGCTCTTTGGAATCAAGCTGATTTGCTCAGAAGTTTTAAGAGCCTGTGAAATGCAGGAGGAAGGGCAGAAAAATCTTCAGATATTCTACTCACCTGCTCTGCAAAGGAAGGTTGCCATAAACATTCCCATAACAGCTGGCGTAGGAGGAATGAGACAAGGTATCGTAGTCTGCAAGTCCCAGAGCAAGGGGGTTTCTCCAGTTCCCAGCAGTGTTTGTAGAAGATGCTGGAATTAAGAAAGAGCATTACAACAAATTAGACCTTTCTTCAGCTAAATCAAGTGAGGCAAACAAGACAATTCTCATGAGCGATCTCTACAGGGCTTTGCAGGACACAGGCAGACAATGCAAACACAAAATATTATTTACAAGCCCTGTAGGGAGGAAAGCACTGTACAGATGGTATTCTTGGGCTTTAAAAGTGCTTTCTGACACATGATGTTCATTGGACTGTATTTCGGAGGCCATCACAGCCACTGCATTTTCATGGCATGAAGCTTTGTACACTGCTTCTAGTTGCTAAATAAACCTGTCCGAAACTCAAATGCTCTTTGTCCTTCTCAGGGTCAACTGTGCTTATACAAAGAGCAAAAGGCTGTTTTACCCTTGGGAGAAGGTAATAATTTAGGCTCTACTTTCACGAATGGAACAAGATCCTACTCGGCTCCTCATCCACCTTTCAGGACAGAGCTCTGGCCTGGCTTCCACTCTGCTGACATCACTGATGCAGTGACAGAACTGAAAGCACAGCAGGGACCCACAAAAAACCCTCAGCACAGCTGAAACCAGACATTACCCGAGGAGAAAGACGACACCCGGCTGCTGGGCGAGCACGGCGTCTGCAGACCAGCAAAGCCCAAACTCCTCTGGGATCCTCTGTCAGACTCAAAGCCTGCCTGCAGACCGTGACCCTGCTCCTTCTGGCCGGAGGCGCGCTGGTACCAGCCACGGAGGTGCTCTGCTACTAAGGCCTTGTGAATGTTTTTGGTTATGTGCTCCGTCTTAGCCACCTGCTTCCTCGGGAGCCTCAGGGTTGCGTAGGGGTTGTGTGGGACTCTGTCCACCTCGTCCTCGTGGTAGGACCGGAATTCCCTGTACCGGTCGTAGCCGTAATGCGCCGAGGAGCGGTAGGAGGGGTTGACACTGTACTGCCCCTCTGTGTCACTCTCATAAACGTATCCTCCGTTGTAATAAACATCGGGCTCAGCATAGGGGGAGTATCCAGAAATGTAGTAATTAGAGGAAGGCTGCTCCTGGTTTTTGTGGAAGACCCCGTTGCGGACGTCCTTGTGGGCCAGGTTTGGCATGCTGCCCGAGTTTGCGGCAGAAATATTGTGTTTCTTGGACCGCCTCCGACCCCTGGTCCTGTTGTCGAGGGTCTGGGTGGTGTAATAAGGATTGGGAGTGGGTGTCACACAGTAATACTCTGCACTTGACTGGCTGGTGTAGGATGAGCCATCGTCCAGGATCTCCGTGCTGCTGCTGCGCTGGGATTTGGAGAGGGAGAAGGTTGTCTTCTCAGCAGGAGCCTCGGACAGCAGGTGGGTCTGGGATTCCAGACTCCCGCTGCGCTGCCGGCAGTGGTGTGGGGAAACATCTGGCCTGGAGCAACACAGATGTTGGCTGGTTAAAGACTGTCACACACAAACATACACACAGAGCAGGGGAGAGCACATGTGGACAGGTCAGCTGCCTCCCCAGTCCAAGCACAACACAAATCCTGCCTTATCTCTCCACACAGAGTATTTGCAATGCACAGAACTCAGCTTGGCTGGATTTTGTATTGGCTGCAGCAGTAGGAGATCTGCCTTATAATCATCTGTCACAGTGAGCAAGGTTAATCTGTGACAGGGACACACAGAGCTAAGGTCACAAACGCACATTTGGTAATGATTTACAGGAGGGCTCCCCCAGCTTTTAGAAAGGTAAAGCCTGCACAAGCAACCAGCTTGAAGCAGCACATGGAAGATGGGTTTCCTTTGGATCTGTCTCTCACAGCTGCGTTATCCCAACCAAAGAAACCCTGAGCTCTTGGTAACATTTTAAGTTTCTTAGCATCTCTCCTTCCCCAGCATGGACTGTCAGCTGTCTAACAATACAGGTGAGCTCCTATTACAGCTGGCTTCCCACACTAATGGCTCTACCCAACGCTTTGAGAGCCTGACCCTGCTGTGGGAAAACTGCCCAGCAAACGCCCCTTCACCCTCTTAACCCCATTTGCTTTTATTCTTGTGCTTCCCCAGCAGGAGGTGGCACTGGAGGCAGGGGTCCCTTACTGTAGGTGGGTGCTGCTGTAGGCGTTGCGGGTGAGCACGGGGGTCGTGGGCATGCTCCTCCCTCCATGCGGCTGCGCCGGCCGCTCCAGCGTCCGGAACGGGCTGCTGTGGGTGGACAGCACGTCCCTGCAGCAAAGAGACAAGCACAGGGAGGTTAAACACCACACAAGTCACAGCACAACGAGTGTGTGCACCTGAAGTCTTGAAGAAGCAAAACAAGAGTGGAACAAACATAACGATGTGCAAAAAACAGTGTTGTTGAATAGGAAGAAAATTTCAACCCCTTCCTGTGGTTCAAGGGAGGTTTTCACAGGATGGTCAGCAGGACAATGTGCCAAAGGACAGAAGCATCAAGGAGAGACAAAGCAGGTAACAAAGAAGCAAAGGAATCAGGTTTTCAAATGAAGCATCACAGCTAAATGGATACATATAGCTGTAATTTGACTTCTGAACATCATGTGGAGGAGTGCTCTGCTTATTTTGAGGGACAGATGAGAAAAAAGCAAAGACATGGCATTGCTCAAAACTCTAAACTGTTCTTAAACGCGTCTTTAACAGCCTGCTCACACAAGACACAATCCAAGAAATCTCAGCATCAGTGGGAATCCTTAAACTGCAAACAGCTAGCACCAGATCTGACATGATCACATGACATGATCACACAATCACCAAAGCTGCTGCTATTGATGTGCTCCATGGAGCTGTTCTAGCTCAGGAAGTGCCCAAATCCCACGGATACACACAGCTGGCACTAATGATGGAAGCTGGCTGAATCCCAGTAACTCAGCTTGTACATGGAGAATTCTCCATCAGGCCTTAGATGAATTATGTCTGCTTTGACAATGTACCTGCTGAAATACCAACAGCATCAGGAGGGATGGGTAGGGTTTGGTGCTGTCTGAATCCACTAAGCACAGTCATCAGGAAAATGACAAGTTGTTAAATTCACACTGAAAAAAACCCCAGAAACTGAGACAAAGAATGACAGCAGTGGAAGGCATTAGCAACTCCTTAAACACCGCCCTTGCTATTAAATTTCCTACCCATCTCAAACCTCTTAACAAAAACTACACTACTCTTTGGTTTGAGATATTGTACCAACTACTTACAGACGTTTTTGCTCCTTGACAGGAAATTCAGCTCCCACCACCAAATCCTGTAAGCCCAGAAGAGCAGAGGGCTCTGCTGGAATGCTCAGCAGGGGCAGGATGGAGCTCATGCCAGCAGCTGGAGAGGGCAGCAGCAGTGAGAGGTGCCTACCTGGAGTGTCTGCTTTCCAGGAGCTGCTCGTTTATGGAGGACTTCCTGAGATGAATTCTCTCCACCCCAAGGGACTTTGGTGGAGGAAGTCTTGGAGAAAGCTGTGCAGAGCTGGGTCTCTGAGCTGCCACAGGAAGAGGTTCACTGACTGTTGGAAAGGAATATGCATTTTGTTAGAGCAAAATCCCTGTTATTTTTGCCCTGTGCGCAAATCTGTGGCCCCTAAGGAGCAGCACTTTGCAATACAGAGACAACGACAGGAACTGTGGATCTAGAAAAGCTCTCCTGCCTGCACTGAGCTCTCTCCTCATTGACAGGACATCCTGAGACTCCTACAGATCTCAGCAGCATCAGCTCCTACAGAGACTACACCCAGCTTGGGGCTGTGCCAGATCACAGAATGGAACTTCCTGGGAAAACATCTGCTTGCAGAGCAATCCTTTCCAGAGCCCAGCAGGCAAGCTCAGCCTCTGCAAAGGCCAGTTCCTCTCCCTCACCTCCCAGCTCTTGAAAATGACATTTTAAGAATTAGTTTTGGAACACAACCTGAAAGGGACTGACTTCAAAAGCGACTGAATGAGCAAAGACAACTGACAGACACATTTGGCTGAAGGCAATTGGGAAGATGCTGGTTTGATCCTTGTTCTCACTTTGCTTAGGGCACAACCAGGTCCCGACAGAGCCAACAGGAAACTCCAACTAATACATATAAATGCAGGACGAGCATCACAGAGCCTGGCTCTACATTCACAAGCCTGGCTCCACTTCTACCTGTACAAGCAGGACTCAGGTGTAAATCCATTTTATAGCAGCACCTGGTTTGTACAAGTCTGAAACTGGGACAAAGCGAGATCAGAATCAGGCCTGAACTGAAAAGTGAGTAATAATTTAGATAATGTTTGTCCCCAAATGATGATTATCCAGTTTAAGGGAGAGGCAGGCCAAGTCCTTTCCACCTTGTGGAACAGGGTGTGAGTGTGTCTGTGGGTGTGTGTGTGAAATGAGTAAGCTGAGCAAACACCAACCCAGGCAAGATGCAAGCTCACCAGGGAACAGATAAATGTAAATAGAGCGTTAATATCTATGACTATTCCACTTTTCTCTACGTTTTATGGCAGCTGTGAGGACAGAAGGGCTGGGCTAATCCTCCCAATTTGTAGGTCCTTCAGTTCTAGGCCAGGCCCTAGGGACAACGTATTTGACAGCCACAGTCTCCTCAGCTTGCAAGTTGGTCATGTTAAAACCAACTTCCTTCTCTAAAGATGACTCAGGTCAGCTCACAGAGCTGAAACTTTCAATAACTAACCCATTAAGAGGAAACACATTCCTGACTAGCTATTTTTTCCTCTGCTATAAAGTAATTTATCATCGAAAGCCACCAAAATTATAGAATCATAGAATGACGTGTACCGGAAGGGACCTTAAAGCTCATCTCATTCCAGCTCCCTGCCATGGGCAGGGACACCTTCCACTAAAAGGTTTTGCTCAAAGCCCTGTCCAACCTGGCCTTGAGCACTTCCAGGGATGGGACAAGCTATAGGACATTAAGACAAAGAAATATCTCTGAAAGGACACAGTTCTTGAGAAAAAAAAAAAGGATAAACATACCATCATCATAGGTGGTTGTGTCTGACAGGGAGCTGCTCTCAGACGGAATTATATCATCTGTGAATAAAAACGAACACTTTAAGCATGAAAGAGCCAACAAACAACTTACAAATATCTTAGTACAGTTTCTTTTCTAGAGTTTAAGAGCCAGCTGATCCTTGTAACACTGCAATCCATATTCTTGATGTAGACAATCCTGGTACATCATCACTCTGTGTGTTCACTGCAGTTCAGCAAGTGACCCAGGTAATTATCAAAGGAGATTTTTATTTTTTTATCTGCAGCAGGAATCAGGCCAAGATTTACAAAGGTGTTTTCCACCCCACTTCCAACAGATCTCACAGGGTGTTTTGGTGCTTCAGGAGGAGTCAGGAGCCTACACAGACACGTAGGTCTTGGATGTTAGCAGCTAATCTCCTCTAGGTACACCTGAAACCCCATCTGGTAGGTAAAAAAAGCTTTTTAAAATTTGGCATTCGCTTTTGAATGTTTTATCAGCATACAGATCCTGTTACAATTAAATTAAGATCAATCCAGGATAATTCCACTGATTTCCATCAAGGCATTACAAATTCCAACAACACAGAAAGCAGGAACTGTTGTATGGCCATACTAATCTTTTTTTCCTTTACATTTTGTTATTTATTCACAGCACTTCGCTCTACCCCTGCCTCACCTTGATGCCACACACTGTCCCTCACTGAGATAAACAGCCTGTCCTTGCTCAGGTTTGGAACAGACAACCAGCAGCAGAGAAACGAGGCTGAACTAGAGATAACTAACTCATGGACAACTCAATCCCTAGGCTGTTTCTGGCAAGATATAGCACTGGTGGGATAAGAAAATCTCCACAAATCTTAAAGCATAAGAGAAAGGAATCAAGAGAAAATGACAGTGGCAGCCACTTTGTGTATGACACCTGTTGTGCCCTCAGCCACCAGGAGCACGCGCAATGCTCATTGCTCCTGCTGTCACAGTTTGCTGCCAGGCAAGGTCTGGTTACAGGAATGTGGAAAACAGAGCAGCTGTTCAAGAACAGCAAAAATCAGCACTGGCCCCTGCCCTGGGGGGACTTGTCAGACCACCGAGGATGGGCTGCAGCTCTGCTTGCAACCTGACACTGGGAAAAAGCTCCAGGGGAGCTGATTCATGTGGGTTTGACCATGGGGTGGTAAAGCCTGGAACTGGGCCCAGTGCGGGGAGGAACAAAGCCTGCTAAGGAAAAGAAAAAAGCCACCCTAAAGCTACAGGGCTGGATTCAGGGGGGGTCTGCAATGCTGACAGATTCAGATCTGGTGACATATCTGAACTGAAATCTCAGATCTGTGCAATTCCCTGCAAAGGAGGAAGAAACTCTGGGCCAGACAGGGAGGAAAGAGAAAGTGGAACATGGGGAGTGGTCCAATGTGTCCTTCACCTCCTATCCCTTGGGGCTGGGATGCAAACAGCTATGGTTTGATTCAATAAATCAATGGGGATATTTAACATACTACTTCCAACAAGTCATTCCCCAAATTCACAGACTCAGGTGACTCATCACTGCTCAGCCTTCTGAAACCCAGACCTGGAGCCCGAGAGCACCGCTGGTGACGGTGACAAGGTTACCCATAAAATCAATTATTGAAGCAGGTGACAGCTCTGCTTCAGGCAAACAAATGCATGCTGCAGGGTGAGAGCCTGGGACTGGAAGGGAATGCAGCTGCTTATTGCTGGCTTGGACAACAGGGCAAGGAACTGCCAGCAACAAACAGCACCCATGGATGGATGGATGGATCTCTCTGCTCACCAGCCTTCCTGGTCATTACCACACACCAGGTGCCCCAGGTAATACTGGACCTTCCACAATCAGTATCCAGACTGGTGAGCAAGAGACTGGAAAAACAGATGTTTCCCTCCCCTCTGTCAATCAGGAACAAGCTGGGCCACATTAAATACTGATCATCAGCCTTTCAGAATAAACACTCAGTGATGATGGATAGCCCAGTGATGCTGTGGTGTGTCAGGGGTAAGGATCCAAAACTCCTTCAACTGGCCTGGATACCAACAGGTTTTTACACATTATCCTATGAAGCAGCAAGAAATCTCACTTCCCTTAAGAGAATCACACTCTCAGAACATTGGGGCCAAGAGGATCTGCTTTTACTGTGCTCATCAGTGGCAGATGGGTTTAATAAAAAATGTTTGCTACTAACTGCATTCATGAACTCCTGAACTTCACTTATGACCTCCTGGAAATCAGGAATTTTGACTCAAGATGCGATGTCTTTCATCTTTATTTCCTCGATGCTGCAGAAAAGCCTGCCTGCTCTATTTCTGCAGGAACTGAAGCGCTGAGGGAGGGAGGGAGAGATCTTGCATGTGGCAGCTCAGATGTACAAACTGCACTCAACACACCAGGAATTCAGGCACCAGAAAAGCTTCATCTGAGGTGTTGGTGCCAGGCTTTTTGTGCACAGCACCTCCAGCCCATACCTGGTGCTGGAACATGCCTGTGCTTGCTCCTACAACTGGCCTACTCTGCCCCCAGCCTACAGCAGTGCACTGAGTGTATCAGATACAGCAGTTGCATCTTTTTTTTCTTATTTACCTGCCTTGGAGAAGATAAAAACCATATAGGGGAGATGTAAACAAAGCTTCTAAGTAAGCCAAATTGCTCTTTTTCCCTCCTGTTTGCATCAGAACACGGGGAATTCTCTCACCTGGTAGAGCCAGAGTTGATTTCTGGGTTGGTTTTTTGCCACACTTAATTCTGTATTCATTTATGGAGTTTTCTATCTCTTGCAGCTTTTTTACAGCATCAGCATACTCCTGCTTTCTTTTCTTCTTCACGTTTTTGCAGAGGTCTGGCTCGCTGGCAAGTTTCTTTGCAGCTTCCACCAGCTTTTGGTGTATGATAAAATTGCTCTCCAAGTCCTGCAAAGTAGGATCCTGCAAATTCATGAGATGAGTTATTTGCGTGTCCTCCAGAGAGGAATTACCAATGAAGATTATTAAAAAGAAGATCTATTTTTGCGGTAATGAAGTGAAATCTTGAGCACAAAATAGAGAAATACCAAAGTTCATACACAAGATAATCTCTTAGATTATGAAAATCTTAGATCTTATTTCTGACTAGGGTAGGATTATGAGATCTCTTGGGCAAGGTCCAGAGTTTTCAAGCCCAGGTGACATAACGCAAGCTCTTAAATTCAGGTTTAAGCTGCTAAACCTCCTGCTATGAATCCAACCTTGCAAACATCTGTTCAAAATCTCTCTCTGCTTTAGAGAGAATAAAAATGGAAATTGGTATCACCATACCTACGTAAGAGGGAGTTTCAGGCTTTAATTAATTGTTTGTAAACTACTTTGAGAAGCTCAGATGAAAGGCACTGCAGAAGTGCTAAGCAACACGTTATTAAATCTGGTCAGCAGGATTTTGGTTTAATAGCATTTAAGCAGTCCACAAAATCACTTTGCTGCAGACAAGGAGCACAGCAGCCCTGTGAGGCAGGGCAGTGAGTTTCTGGTAAAAGAGAAATGCCAAGTGCCCAACACCTACTTCCTTGGATGATACAGCTTGTTAACAAATCTCACAAGGAATGAGGGGGAATGGAGTGTGTCCAGAAGCTGCAAACATCTCAATTACCATATCACACTCGAGTCAATCTCTGCCAGCAAAGTTCATTTTAGCTTCTTGAGCAATGCAGGGAGGTTTTACTCAGGTGGAACCTTCATTAAGCCACAGGTAAAACTCCTCCTCCTGTCACCTGTCACACAACTATGCTCACAGACAGATGATTTTGCAAGGGGGACAGTGCACACCCCTGCCACACTTTGGGTTCAAACACCATCCCAACACGACACAAGTCAATGCTCCAGGAAAGCTCAGAGCCATGGGCTGCCAAATGGCATTCTGCACCTGATCTCCTCTAATTAGCAGCAAAATATCCATTAAAATTCATGCAGCTGTGGCCAAATCAGGGCTTCAGGTGAACTTAAGGCCTTTAGAAACAGCCCATTTCCTGGCCGGTTCAAAGGCAGTGTGGCCGAAAGGGCAGAACCCATCTGAATTTCCCACTCCACGCAAGCAACTGTCCCAGATGCCTCCTCTTGAAACTCCCAGCATTATTTACGAGTGATTTTGGCCCCAGCCCTGCTGTGCAGACAAGCAGCCAGGCTCACCTCCTCGCTGGGGAGCAGGTTGTCGTCCAGCTTGAACGCCGTGCCCACGCGCCTCCTCACCTGGGGAGGCTCCTCTCCAGCACCCAGGGGATACTCCTTGGGCATCTTGCCCGTCAGCTCCTGGGGGACAGAGAGGCCTCCAGGTAAGGCCCAGTGGGAGAAAAGGGCTCCCACCAGCCCAACCCCAGTGTAAGGTGCAGTTCTCACCGCTTCTCGCAGGCAGATTTTCTTCAGCTCCTCAACTTTCTGAAGCAGTTTTTCCTGAAGGAGTTTCTCTTTCTTCTTTAGTTCCATGATTTTCTCCTTCTTTTGTTCTTCACTGACCTCTGAGTCCTGAGAGCCTGGAAAACACACTCTGTATCAGAGGATTTCCAGGTAAAGGCTGTTTTTATTGCCTGGTAGTCTTATTTCCCTTTTAACAAACCCCATTATATTTGGCTACTTCACATTTACGTGCAGTGTTACCTGATGAGATCAAACTGCCATTGCTGGCCATAATAAGCTGGTTTTTGGCCTCCAAAGTGACCAGCTTTGACACTTTTGGTGTTCCCATCTCTGTGAGATCCATGGCGATATCATCCAAACTTCTGGCTGACGGGATTTTTGCCTGAAGGAGTTAAAAAAAACATTCAGCCTCATTGAGTTACCTCTAATTAACTTCAGAGCACATCACAGAAGATGACATTTCACACCTCATCTCCCACAAAATTAAGGGCTAAAGAAGCAGCATCACACAGGTGCTTGTGGTATACAAGGGCTGTCTGGCATTCCTTTCCCCTCTCCCCCAAAACCTGAACCATCCCCCAGCTCAAAATCTCTGCAGTTTTCAAAACAAACACAGGAAGGAGACAAAAGGAAAGGCAGATTAGACACCCAGACATGGGAATTCCCTCTTCCTGATTACACTTCCATAGCCCTTAACTGCAGGCAGGCTAAAATGGACTGAGTAACAATACTGCCACTAATAGAACTGCTCAAAAAGCTGACAAAAACAATTTGTAGTTTTTCTCTGGAGAGCATTTAATCCGTGGAAAAACACACGCTGAAGGATGTACAGGAAAGGTGTTGAAACCCCTGCTCGCAGTGAAACGCCTCATAACTTACTTTGCTTTGCTTCCTGTCCAAGTAGAACTGGTGCTGACTGATGGCCATCACCCAGATGGATTTGATCAGGGAGGTGTTTGCATACCAGGTCTGCACCACCAGCCCGCTCTGACCAAAGGTCCTTCTTGACACTGAAATTCTGAGGAGGTGAAAAGAAATCCAATTTCAAGACAAGTCTTCGAGGTTTGAAGTCCACAACGCCTCTCTCTCAACCAGGCGAGGCTCAGCCTTTATTTCAGGGATGAAAAAACTCAGATTTCCTTCTCCCCATCACCCGGTGCTGCTGCGGATTTGGCCATGACAAAGAGTCCTCCCTCTGCTCCAAGAACTCGCTGAATGCACACTCAGGGACTCTGAGAGGACACCCAGAGCTGTGACAGCCCCAGTGTGCCCTGCCAAAGGCTGGACCAGGACCAGTCCCAAAGCCCAGAGTACACTCAGGTGTTAGCTCTGAGGCACCTCCCACCTCATTCAGCAACACGTGATGATCAGTTCCCACTCGGGTAAAGATTAACCCCGATGACAGAACTGCCTCCTCCAGCCTCACCTGCGGGGATCGTGCACTTCCACAGCAAATTTCTTCTCACGGAAATAGAGATTTTCCAGCTGTTTCCATTGAAATAGCTAGGAGAATTGGGAGAGAGAAGCAGAACATTGTCACTAAATCACCAGTTCTCTCTCCCCAAGGTGATAGAATTTCAGCAAATTACAATTCCTGTGTATGCTCAGCTATGGCATGGACTGAGCAGTAACTACATTCATAACATCAATTAAAAGAACTACATAAACATAGGATGCCCCCTCAGTAATTTCACGCTTTTGCAACGTGTTGCAAATTGAGGATTTTGCCAGTGACAACATCTGCCTCCATCAACAGCACATTTAATTTCACTGCTAAAAGTTCCCAGAGATCTTGGCAGGGCAGCTAAAGTCATTTTCTCTCTGATTAAACGCAAAAATCTCTTTACAAAGTAATTGTATAGACAACTATGGTCTACTTCCCTGAGTCAGAACATCCCCAGGGAATGGCAGCAGCTTGGAAAACCAAGACTTTCTCTTGTGAAGACTGTGTGACACATCCAGTGTGACATTTTGGAGCAGGGGTACAGCATGTACAGAACAACAGCAGCTACAGGAGGAAGCCACCCCCAGCACACACTCCTGCTAGAAACCCACATATTTCCTGCAAAGTGCCAGCTGGGAGAAGAGATCAAAGTCAGTCAGGGCTTGGCAGCTGCACCCGTGGGATCAGAATTTCATATGAATTCGCTCTCCTTTCACATCACATCAGCCACCCCTGGGGATGAGCCATGGGGGCTGCATCTGCCCAGCCCAGCCTTGCCTGAGCTACCCCCCAACCCTCAGCACAGGTTTCAGCAGCACCACCTCCTGCCCCCTCTCCAGCAGCACCTGGATGCACACAGGGACCCCCATGGTGTCCCCAGGGATGTCCCCAGTGGTGTCCCCAGGGATGATCCCCAGGATCCCCCAGGGATGTGCACAGGTGCAGCAGCACAAGGAGTTTCCACCAGGTGCTTTCCAGAGCTGCAGCACTGGAGGTGCTTCCATCCAGCTGGGCAGGCAGGGACAGGGCTCAGTGAGAGAGCAGCCTCCGACACCAGGGATCCAGCCAAGGCACCCAGGCCATCACAGCAACTCCCTCCTTCCTCACTGGAGTTTTTCCAAAGCCTCCAAGGGTGCAGCCACCACACCAGAAACCCCCAGGACACACAACATTCCCGCTGGCCTCCGCCAAAACCTGACTGGCTGTGCTCCCTCCCACTACAGAAGCACTTCAAGTTCTGTAAAAAATTACATATTACACTGTGATGCATCTGAAACTTTCATAACACAATGAAACATAACCCAGCACATTTATTTTTAGGGGGAAAAGTGGCTCTTTCAGCAGCCTTTCCCTCAGTTTAATTAAAACTTTCCTAGGACCTGCTGTAGAAAAAGTAAAGCCAAGTAGAAATGTAATTTACTTAAATTAATAAGTTATTTTCTAGACTGTTGTGGAAGTCTCTCTCTACTGCTTAAGTTTACGTTTCTCTCACAGCCCTCCTGCCCAATCACACACTGCTGTCAGAAGCGCCTCTGCATTGAACTTTGAAAATAAATACATTTAAAAGAACACAAAAGGAAACAGCCCGAGCAGTGTGTCAGGACATTGAGCAATAACAGCCCCGTGGGTGCTCCAGCAGCGATCCCAGCCGGGCTCCCGGCACAGCCCCCGCTCTTCCCCGCGTCCCGCACTCACCTGCCCGCAGCCCCGATCCCGATCCCGATCCCGGCCCCCCGGCCCCGCCGGGCAGTGTCAGGGGTGGCATGGGCAGGGCAGAGCCGAGGCGGCCGTGCCGTCCCTCTGTCCTGCCGTCCCTCTGTCGTGCTGCTCCGCTCCGGCAGCCTCGCCTCCCACTGCTGACACACGCCTGACATCACCACCCACCCGCTCCGCTGCGGCGCCTCCCACACCCCTTTCCCCCGATAAAGGCAAAACTCGACAGCGGAGGGAACGGGCAGGATTCTACCGAGGGGCACCCCTTGGAGCACCCCAAGGCGGGGGCCCAGGCGGGGGCAGCGGCTCGGGGGCTGCCCGGGGTCCCCGCGGTGCCGTGTCCCGGCCCCGCCAGCCTTGACTCACACCCAGAGGCAACAGGTTGGACCAGCAGCATCATCCCGGCGCGGCCGCCCGCTCCCACGCTCGTAAAAACCATGGGCGTGCTTCAAACATGACCTCTGGAGAAAAAACTGCCTTGCTGCCTCTTATCGTGGCGGGTGATGATTCCCCCGTCCCCTTTATCACTTCCGCTGGGTTTTTCCCCTCCGGACACGCTCGGCGTTCCTGAGGGCTGCGGGAGAAGGGGGCACCTGTCCCAAGGTGGTGAGGGTCGCGTTTGGCAGGAGGACAGAACCTGGAGCAGCCTCCTGTCCAGGCAGAAGGACACAGGGGTCTGGCTGGACCCTTCCGTGAGCCTGTGCAAATCCGACACCGGGATCACTTGCGGTGCCGAGAAAGGTGGAAAAAAGAGACTTTGCATTTTTAAGAAAACCTGCACGGAATTGCCTCAGGATGTGGGTAGAGCTTTGCCCCATTTCCTCCCCACCCCGTGAGATCCATCCCAGCCCAAAAGGAGCTGACGGGCGCCCCAAGCATTCGCAGCTGGGTACATTCAGCACAAAGACATCTCTGCCTCCTTGCCCGAAGTCTGGGATAACTCCAGCTCCCCCCTCTGCTGTCCCACAGCAGGAGAGATGGGAACTGGCGTTGTACACAAACCACATCTTTGCTCTTGTGGACTGGAAAGTGCCCTGTCCTCAAACTATCTCACTTAAGAACAATATAAGCTCCTTAGCAATCACCTCATCTGACAAACCCTCCTAACTCAGATCCTTGTAAAAAGGCTGATGATTATATGAACAGCTTCAGAATGAGTTGTGAGCTAATAATATTTACACAGATGCACATAAAAATAATCCTGAATGAAAGTATTACAAGTTTCTGCCTAACACACTTGGATTCATGAAGACAAGAGGGAAAAAATGGACTCAATACAAGTAAGGACAAAAAAAAGCAATATAGTAATAACTTTCCTTAACTGAATTTTTTCTAACTCGTGGTCAAAAGGCAGCACTCAGGAAACCATCACTGCACTAGAGAGATCCTGCTCCCTTCAAACACTCCCTACCCTGTACAGACATGTTCCTAAATAATTCCTAATTTCAATCTTACCTAAACTACATGCATATTTAAAGACAAAAGAGTAGCAAAAAAAAAAAAAAAAATCTGGAAATCTGGAACTGGTTTTTGAGGGCTGGAAGAACAATTAGGAATAATTAAAATGTTTTTGTGCACGTTTTGCAATGTGTGTTCCCTTTAACCAGATGATTAAGTCCACCTGAGCTAATTAATGTTTTCTTAATAGCCTTCCCATCTATGTAGGCTGTCAGATCCTTAAATGCTCCTGAAAACTCCTACTGAGCATCCCAGGGGCTGCCTGGCTGACTCTTTGGGTAGAACTTGGCCTGGTCAAGGTTGTTTTTCTGATTTATTTTTTTTTTTTTTGTAGAAGGCGGAGGTGCAGCTCTGATCAACATCTCATTACTCAGGCACCTCTGTGCACCAGCCAGAACTCCTACCACCCAGCTGCTGCTTTTCCAACCCACGAGTTTAGGCTTCCTGCATTTCTACCGTGATTGAATTCCACATTGAACACTGAACAAAAAGGAATCGCCCTCCTTCCTGCACAAAAAAAAGCAACCCAAAGAGACATGGGATGCCTAAATGTTGAAGCACCTTAAAAGAAGCAGCTGTTTCTTTTTTACCTGGCTGATCTTGCATCCAGTTTTGAATAAAATGCAAGTTTGTCCGGGCCTGACAGCAGGAGCAAACTGGCTCAGAAAAACGGCCCTGTCAGGATCGCAGGCAGGAGCTGGCACAGCCCCTGCCCATGGGCTCCTGCCTCAATATTGCTGTGAGCCTGAAGGATTTTGTTTAAAAAAAAATAGTATTTTAGTATTTTTTTCAATATTTCTTTTTGCAGGGAGGTGAAAATGTAGAGAGCAGCTGAGTGCAAGGGCTTTGTGGCCACATGCTGCTGCACCAGCCCTGGGCACAGCACGTGTCAAAATTGCACCAAGGTCAGTGACAAATTCTGACCAAGAGCTAAATTACCCAAATCTCTGGCTTTCCACCCAAGGGGCCTTTGGGTAAGGTCAGCATGGAAGTGCAAGCCATGCCACAGCGTTTGCAGCAGCCTTTCCCTGGGGAAGCACTTCCAAAGCACCTCGTGGTACGTGCAGTGCCTGCAAGGAGGCTCAGCAAGCAGCACCTCGGGAGCTGGCTGGGAACAGCAATCTGCAGACAAATCTGGCAATTCCGAGCAAGGAAACATAAAAAGATTTCTGCCCACAGGAATGCACCCCACCCGATGAAGGAAATTACCACCCTGGCAGCAGCGCTGGGAGCAGGGCTGTGTTTCAGCCCCTCTGCTGCACTCGGCTGTCTGGCAGCCTGCCTTCAGCTGGAATCCTGTGTTACCCTGCTGCCCGTGGAGGGAGGCGCTTGAGGAGATGGCAGGAGAGCCAAACTGCCCCACCTGCAGCAACTTCTGAGGGAGGGAGGCAGACAGATCCCACCTGTGCCAGCATAACTTGGCAGAGCTCACCTGCAGGCATCCTTCATCCCTTAAATATTAAGCCAGTCCTCTAGAAACCTCTTCAATCACATTTTTTTCTAATATTTTTTGATCTTTTTTTGCCTGGTCCTCACTAGCACTGGCGTAAGACTGAGAGATGTCTCAACATCAAACTGCCCCAAAACGTTTGTGTTTTGTGGCAGGTGACGTTCAAGCAACTTTTTGCACATCTGGAAGGAACTGAATTTCAGAGGAGTCTCATAAAAGCTCCATGTTTATTTTAAGTAATTATGTAAGCTTAGTATCTTCTATCTAAATCAATGGCTTGGCGAGAAATAAACACCATAAAAGAAATCTCTGCCTAATTAGAGCTGCCTGCTGAATAGGCTGCTCCAATGCTGCTGTGTTCTGAACTATTCAGCAAAGCAGGACAGCAAATTTACATGAAGTAAATGTTCTGCAAGGGAAAGACTTTCAGCATCAACTCTTAGCATATGCTGAATTAACAAAGAAATATCATAATAGCTCCTCCTCCTCACAGCTCAGGAGCAATGCATCCCAACAAAGAGAAAGTCAGGCAAAAGCGTCAGGAGGCTTGCAAGGATGAACAAAGAGCTCCTGCACAAACTCAGACACAAAAAACCCTATAGAGGGTGGGAGAAATACAGAGAAATTATCTGAGCAGCCAGGGGTCTGGTTTGGAAAGCTAAAGCCCTGGGAGTATTAAATCCAGCCAGGGATATTGTGAGGATGATGAGGCACTGGCACAGGGTGCCCTGAGAAGCTGTGGCTGCCCCATCCCTGGAAGTGCCCAAGTTGGACATCCAGGTTGGACAGGGCTTGGAGAAACCTGGAATAGTGGAAGGTCCCTGCCCATGGCAGGGGGGTTGAAATGAGATGATCTTTTCAAGTTCCTTGCAGCCCACACCATCCTGTGATAAACATGACCCATTTCAAAACCAGCCTATGCTGACAAAAACACCTCTGAGAACACAATGCAGTCAAGACATTGAGCAGCAGAACCGATATTCTTGGACATTTGAAACAATACCACAGCGAGATTAGTTCTTCTCTTCAGATAACACGGTTAATTTATCACAAGGGAGTCGCCCACAGAAACACAATGAAGTGGGAGAACAAGTCAAAGAGCCAGCAAGCTGCCTTCTGCAGCCCTCAGAGGATCCTCACATATTGGCTGAACGCAGAATAAACTCAATTCATGCCCTAATACACCCTCCATTAACAAGACATACATTGTTTATCTCGCCAGTGAGGAGAATGGGGTGGAGATAAAGGGAGATCTATTCTGGCTTGAAATGACAAACAAAGTGCTGGGACCTGTTTTATACTTTTCCAAATTGATTCAGAGGACACCGGGGACAGGATCTTGGCATGCCACCCCACAGCAAGCAGGAGGCACTTCTCCAGGCAGGAGGTGTCTCTCAATATTAACTGCAGCTGAAAGAGAATATGTTTGCAAAGCAGCAGGACTGCAGAGCTAATCCCAGGTCTGAGCTCAAATCTGAGCAAGGGTTGCCAAACCCAGTCTGTTTTAATGCCCTATGAGACTTCAGGATGGCAATCAAGTGAGCTCAGTGTAACCTCCAGCCAGTGTGGAGCCACTGCTTTTATGTACAAAGACAATTTTCATAAATGACACACAAAATAATTCTCCCTTTTCAGTCTGTTGTGGAGCTGGAGCACAGTGCTCCCCCTCAGTGGTGAAGGGGTAACACTTGGGCTTTGCTAGAAGCAAACGCGAGCTCCCAGGAGTGACTTGGAGGAACAAAACTCCCTCGTCCAAACCATCTCAGGTCAACCAGCAAAATATAAATAGCTGGAGCCCAGCCTCCCCAGCCAGGTGTGCACAGCCAGACAGCCAGGGCAGGTTCTCCAGGTCCAGCCCCAGTCACACGCCGGCCTCTCCGACACCGCACGCTCCCCTCACGGATGGTGACGATGGAGCTCTGGGTGATAGGGATCTGGGGATTGCTTCATCCAGGCCTCTCCTGCAAGCTGCTTCCTGTGAGGAGCTCTCTCAGCCTTGGACTTCATGCACCAGTGTGTTGATCCAATAACAAAATTTCTGGATAAGCACTGCGCTCCAAGGCTTGTATTTAGGTGTCTTTGCCTGAAGACCTACTTGGGTAAAGCCAGAAGATTTCACTTTTTGAGGAGGGTGGTCGTATTTCTTTGGGTTTGACTGACCTCCATTAATGAGTGCAGCTAGGATATATTTTATTGCTATTATTCATAGTAAGATTTTATTCTTAATATGGACGTGGCTCTTGCCAGATGCCTGTGATTCTGTGGTGAATCAAACACATCTGACAGCAGCCATCAGCACTGCAGAAAAAACATGGGGAGCAGAATAAATCCCCTGGTGTGAATTCACTGGGGCACAGGCACCAATTCCTGTTAAAAGCCTCCCATCCAAAATGCTGCAGCTTTCCCACCACAACCAGCATCACACAGTTTTGCACACCCAGAGATAACTTGAAGCTTTAAAATTTGGAAAGGCCAACTCATTCTTCATTAGACTTGGACTCAGCCTTTCCCTCTTATTATTCTCTATTTATTAATCAGCTGCATGTATATTTAAACATCACCAACTGGAGAAGTGGAGCACAGTGAGGATGCTCTTTCCCAGATGGCTGGGGATAAACACAACAGCAGTTTTGAACCACAGTATAAACAGCTGGATAACACCAGCACACAGCAGTTGTGAGTTTGGCTCCATTCCAAAAAGCAAAGCAAGAAAATTCTGCTAAATCCAGCAAAACTAACACCTCTGCTCCAACAGACAGGAATAGTTTACATGCCTATTCCCCTCCTGCCTGCTGCTCCAGAGAGACTCCTGGGAAATTCAGGCAAGCTGCATACACTCTTTTCTCTCAGAAATAAATTCTGATACATTCGTAAATATGAACAAACAACAATACTGATTAAAAGGAACTTCTGCCTGCTGCATCATAGGCAGCAGGGCTGTAGTTACACTGAAATAAGCAGCAGTATCTCAGCATTTTTACTCCCAATCTAGGTCTGGATGTGGGTGCCCCTCTAGACCTGCTGTCTGCTTTTCCTCCCAAAAGTGATCTGATGCCAATCACTTACCCAAAGTGCACTTTGTATTTCAAACCCCCAAAAATTTTTCATATAAAGGAACATGTTAAAGGCAGTCATGGCTCAGCACAAGCTGTGGCTTACATCTTTTTTGTCCCTTTGCACTGACACCAGACAAATCCTTAAGGATACCACAGCCATATCCATCCCCACAGTTTCAATGAGCTGACTGGAATTAAAACCTTCCACCTGGCATTTAGGCTCCTCTCTCTCACCTTCCCTTTTAATTTCCATCCTCTGTTGTATAATTATCATTTCAGTGAAGCCAACAACTATTCTCATTTCCACTGAAACACTTCCACTGCAGAGATGACCTCTGGTTTTTATTTTATTTTTCTTAAACACAACTCCCGCTGCATTCAAAGGCAACGCCTCATAACTAACTGTAGCAGGGTGTGACTTGGTATCTGGGCCCTGCTGACCTTAAAAAAATTTTCTTAATCTGCCTGGTTGATGTTGTAAACTGAAATCCCACAAGCATAAAAAATGCTTGGCGAAGCAATGCTTCCAGCCAGGCAGGCTCCATTTTCTTGGAGAGTGTTGCTGGTCACAGCTGGACATCTTGGCTGCAGAATGATCCTTTCCTGGCTGGAAAATCTTATAGATGCTGCCTAAAATCAGGGAAGTGCTCGAGGGCAAGAGGACCTCCTTGATGCTCTCCTTTGACACTCATCAAGTTGACTTGATTTCCAAAGGGTTCCTCTTGTGTTACTGGCTTTTAGTGCAGGCATGGGAAGAGACACCTGGGGTAAAACTCAGTGTTTTACCAAACAAAGCAAAGGAAGGACATGAGAGCTCACCCTTGGACACACAGGCCCATAAATACACCAAAAGAAACCAAGTCATAGCCTGCTCTGGAAAAACAGAAGATCAAGTTGGAAGCTTGAAGGAGGGGGAATTACTCTTTAACAAGGAAGTTTCGTTAAGCTGTGCTTTTTGGCACCAATACACTAAACAATATCATTTTGCAAATGTAAAAATTCCCTGGCGGGGAGCACAACTTGATGTGAACTCCTGCCCAGATCATTCCTGGGGAAAGAAGAGCAGCAAACTCCCAGGTCTTCATCCCCTCATGGCTTAGAGATTTCAATGAAGACATGACCAGAAACAACCCCCAGAAGCAGGGCTCCAGCATGAGCAGCCCCAGCTCTCCCACCAGCCTTGAGGGTTAAATAACCCTGCAAAGACTTTTGGGGCTCAGTCCTGTCACAAGGACACGCAGGTGGCTACAGGATGGGGGGAGATCCCATCACCCCATGTGTTGGGTTTGTGGGTGGGCTTCCAAGGCTGCTGCCTGGGCTCACTGTGGGGGCTCTCAGGGAGCCAGCAGAACAAGGCAGGACCCTCTGCCCTGTTCAAACAGCACAGGAGGGTGTGGGCAGAGTTCCCTCTGCAGCAGACACACATGGAAGCAGTGGGTTGGAGAAGGAGAAGAGTGACCTCCAGTACTTGGCATTTATTCTCAATCCCCCCTTAGACTTTATGGAAACACAAGAGTTGTTTCAACAAGCCTTCAATTCCACGCAGTTCCCCTTGTATTCCACCCGTATCAGTGGAGCCTTTTATGCTTCATGCACAAAAATCCACCTACAAAAGTGAAGTGAAAACACTGCCCGAGTGCAAGGCCTTGCTGAAACACAACCGCTTCGAATTTCTGTAGTTATCCCTGGGGGCTGCCAAAATTCCCATCCTGAGACCACCAAACTCAAGACACGTGAGCCAAAGCTCCCAAAGGGAGTTTCCTCCATCTAGGAGAGGGAGAGATTTACTGCCTCAGTGCCAGCAGAAATCTCCTTCTGCCTCCAGCCTTTGGTCTTCTGCCCACCAGACTAATAAGCAACAGCTTAAAAGAGTGTATTCTGACATGCAACACCACATCATGCTCCCCTACAAAAAATTAATGCCAAAAAACTTACTTTTCTGGGCTTAACTTTGTCTTGTAAGTCGTACTGGCCGATTCCTTTGTAACTTATTCCAAGCCACCACGGGATTCCTTGTTTATCCTGAAAAATGGACGTCTACGTCAACCAAGAGCTACTTAAGGATTAGGCAATTCCAAGATTACAGCCCTTTCCACTCTGTGACAAGTACAAGTAGGTACAGAACAAAGATTTTCTGGCAAACAAATTGAGGTGAAGTGGGTTGCTGGGGTGAACGTGGAAACGTTGTCCCTCTGCCTTCTGAGGCAGAGACACAAAACCAGGTGGTGGCTGTGCAACGTGGAAAAGTGACAGTGCTGCTGAAGCAATGGGGTGTCACTGGCTGGAGGAGTGGCTGTGAAGGGAAAGGACAGGGGACAGAAAAAAAAAAAACTGTGGCCAATGACTGCATCCACTCAATTCAGGCATGGACAGCCACAGGAGGAGAGACCAGCACAAAACATCAGCTTCTCAGGTACCACAGTCATGGCCATGACTCAAAAGTAAGGAGACATCATCTCTGCTGAGCTCTTCGGCACAAAACACTTTGGCCCCGGCTCTGCTCTACAAATGGGAATAAATGGTGCATTTCCATCACTCTCCAAAAGTATTTCCCAGCATTTCCCCACTCCAAGCAGGCACCACTAATCACCTGCCACTTAGGAGGAGTCTTTTCCACATTTTGTTTTTCTAATCTTGATTAATGTCTCTGGGGAAACTATTAACTGCTTCAGGTCTAGAAGTGATATCCAGTTTAATTAAGATGATAGGAATTTAGGTCCTGATAGGATTACATAAGCTTTTTACAAAGGTTCCTTTCTGCTCTCTGGAAACAATTTTTAAAGTACATCGAATGGGGAAAAACAACAGAGGTTGAAAAATGTGGGGTTTCATCCTGACAGAAGGGCACTGAATCATCCAACTGCTCCTTTAGGAATGCAATCCCACATAATAAGCTCAGCAATCACATTATCTATAGGCAGTTACTGACCTTTACTCCATAGTAATGAACTCCATATGTTGGCAGAGCTTCTACCACTTTCATGTACCTGCAGACAGATTTATTGCATATCAGATGATTTTCTCTGGAGGGAGTAATATCTATTAACATATTTTTTTCACACATACATCCAGGACACGTCATTTATCATCTGCATATTTTGAAGGCCTTAATAATTGAAGGCCCATGTTTTCAGAGAAAACTCATCATCTTGGCTTGGGGAAAGATGGGGTGTTTTGGCCCAGCTAAAGCAAAAGGAAAATCTCTCATACAACAGAACATCCAATCTCTTATCAGAAGATCACAGAACTGAAAGCAAAAATTCTAAACTGAACATGTGAGCCTTTTGGGAAATGCTGGCAGTAAAGACCTGCCTATAATTATTCCATTATGGAGCTCTGGTTGCAAAGGATAGGCTCCAAATGAATGCGTTTATGCCGTTGTACAACTGTTTCATGAGGCAATTCACAAAACCACTGAACAGACCATTTTTCCCTTGTTCCTACTGAAAAAGGACCATGGTTTATTGAGACAGATTTACAGGCACTGAGGGATGTGAGAAAAACTGCAAGGAGTCTGCACCACGCAGCCATGGGCATCATCTCAAATATCTCATAACACATCCTACTGCATCTGCTTGTAGGAAGAACAGTAAATATTAATGGTAAATGAAAAATACAATTCCACAGGCTCAGTGTGCAACTTGGAAGACCCTGATGTTTTGAAAGCCAAATTCTGAACATTTCAGAATTTCTTACAGGACTTAGGGTAATACTTGCCCTTAAGAGTCTGGAATGAAAATTAATTGATGGCAAGCAAGGTATGGAAAAGAGTTGTCCAATAAACTAAGATCCAAACAATTTATTTTGTATTTGAGGTACCCAAATGACTACCCAAATGCTGAACTGCAAGCCTGTGAAATGTGAAACTTCAAATAATTCCGCTTTGCAATGTAACTCAATAAAAAGAGAATCTGGCAGATACAAATGACATAGTTTGCAGGCAATAATGACCCAAACAATCTGCCTTGCTACTTTTCAACAAAAGAAGAACAGGAGGAAAGTAAAAATATCATCTTCACAAATTAACAAGTGTCATACTCACTGAACAATGGCTTGTCCTCTGGTCAGACCTTTAATTTGTGTATAATGCTCAATTACTCTGTCCTCGCTGCAAACCAAGCACAAAACCCAATTCAGAGGCTCAGTGACTTTGTTCATGTGTGACGGCATCTGTGGAAGCCCAGCCACCTGCTCAGCATGCAGAGCAGGGTCCCTCTGCATGTTTCTTGCTCTAGTTTACATTCTGGTTCTTGCTGATTTCTTTCCCACCCTTCATTAGGCAGCGTGGAGCTGCCTGGCTGATCCCCACCATCCCATCCTGCCTTCCAGACTAATTAACAAACCATTTTGGATCAGCCTGTTCTGCTGCAGATGCTGCTGCAGAAGAATGGTGCTAATTGTCTAAATTAATCTAAACGTTCTAAAGGACCCAAACTTCAAAGGCTGGTTAATGCTTCATATGTAAGACAGAAGAAGTTTAACCAGAGCTGTTTTCATTCCCGTGTATTTTTCCCCCCCTGACATTTCATAGGTGAAAAAAAACACACACTTGTCAGCAATGACCTTTTTGCATTTTTCCTGTTACATATTTCAACATTTTGTTTTGGAGGAATGTGAAATAAAATATGCATTTATGTGTCAGACACTTGAAAGCAAAGAAAAACCCAGCAGAATTCATTCTGAGACAAACAAATAATAAGCAAGCATGGTACACTTGAAAATCCATCACGTACACATCAAGCCTAGAAAACCAAAACAAACGAGGGAGTTGAATTTGCACAAAGGGCATAAATTCCAAGGAAACAATATCACTGATTCATTCTAAATTCTGTGTTCCTTTACAGCAAATTCAAGCCCCAGAACTGGAACTGTCTTTATCTTTCCAGCCTTTCTAGATTATTTTCTTCCCCTGTCCTGTCCAGAGGAGCTGGGTGGGCAGCTGGCAGCCAGCAAAGGTCAGCCCACCACAAAGGCTCCACTGTGTGACAGATGAAGACTGAGGTGCTCTCTGCAAACCCAGGCTTGGCTGGAGTTCAGATTTCAGCTCCTTCCATTGCAGGGTCCCCACATATTCTGACCCAGCAGTTTCTGACACAGCAATTTAATTTGAGCAAACTTCCAAGGAGAAATTTGCATCAGATCTTGCATAAACTATTAACCTTCTAAAAACTGGAAATGCTTGAACACGAGCAATTAACTCCATGTCCTGGGCTGAAAACTTCTAGAAGACTTTGCAAACTGCTTAAAAGTGATCTTGTTCTTATCATTCATAGCAATCATTTACATTTTAAATTAAACAGCTCACCAATATGCGAGTGATGGATGCTCCTGCAGTGTCTTGGTAGGAAAGACAGGCAGTGTCTTCAAGTCTTTTCTAGTGTTCTCATCACTGAAAAACCAAAAAAGATCCAGAGTCAGTCTAGTGAATCAGAGATGGACTCACTGGTTTGGGCAGAAGGAAGGGCTGTGTTTTCCACCCAAGAATGTGGCGTGCTGCCCCATGTGAGGCTGTCATAGCAACGTAACTCTAGAGGCCCTCTCACATGGCAGTGATGGATATGGTGTCATGCAGGCTCATTATACGCACACGTGATGCTCAGGCCACCACCGTATCAATATTTATTCTGCACACCTCACACTCTTATTTGCTGAGTGCAGAATGAGTCCTGAAACAGCTGCAGAAGGAAAGCCTCTGCCCAAAAGCAAGGCTTGGAGTGCTAAGTTTTGCTCTGTCTTTAACAATATATTTCATGAAGCAGGGTGGTGTTTGTTAAATCTGAGTTTAACAGTGATCTGATTCAAAACAAAGGGTTTCAGTTCATATGCTTTAAGATATTGTCAGTGAAAACAGCTCTCCTGGACTGCCCATTGTACAGAAAGTTCCAATATTCTGGACTCCAGGCCCAGCCTGGAACGAAACACAGGGGGGCTGAAGCATGTGAATGCAATCTGTCATGACAAAAACCCAGCAGAATATTTAAAAACCTATTTACAGGCACCAGTAAAATGGTTCATATTTTCTCCTCACACGGTCCATTAATTAATCAGCTGAAACCTGCACGCCCCATTTCAGCAGGATTTCTGCGTGCCTTCGCAGCGGCGCCAGCAAGCACCAACACGACTTTTCTATGCAAAGAATGCACCAGTCATGTCCACCAGCATCTGCCTCAACTTTGTCCAGGCTTTCCTTGAAGGTGTTTTTCAGCTCCCAACCTCTCTTTTCATCGGATTGAACTATTAGAGTTTTCATCAGAGCTACGTCCCCCCCCTTTTTCCATCAAATTCCACACCCTGAGCATCCCCAAGACACAGCAACCCCCCCTCCCACCGTTCCATCTCCCAGATGCCACATGGAAAACACAGGAGATGAAAGGTTTTTTTGTTCCTCGGGAGCACGGGCTAATCACTCTGCAAGGCTCTTCCCCAGCCCTGACAATGAGCCTCAGCCCTGGGTAAGGGGGACCACCTCTGGGGACGAGGAAACAGCTCAATCAACAGCCTATTTATTCTCCAACGTCTTTGATGAAGCTGCCAAGAAGGGGTCAATTAGCGCTGAGGAGTGCTGGTTGCTGCACTCTTCTGCCAGGAATATCCATTTTTCTTTGCAAGCTGGCCAGCACCCAAGTGCCACAAACAGGGACAGCTGGGTAGAAAATCAGGATCTCTCCTTTCAGCCCTCAAATACAGCCAACACTCATAAAAGCTGAGTTTTATTCAACCCTTTACATGCCCGTTTTGGTGGGATCAAAAGGCTGCAGGACATCTCGGCTTGCAGAGAGAAGGTGGATTACCAGGGGTTTGTAGGGTCACATGGAAATGCAGACACAGAGCACGCCCTCCTGAGGCCTCAGAAACCAGAGCAAAGGATTAAAAAACCACCCCAAAACCAAAAACAACAAGCCCTGAGCAACCTGGCCTGAACTCCCTCTTGGAGCTGGAGGTTTGGCCAGATGACCTCCATAGGTGCTATCCAACTTCAATCAGAGACTCACAGGATAATTGATTATTAAAACACAATTTTCCTCCTATTTTTAAACCTGACTCATCACTGCAATGGCAGAGTTGGCAAGGAACTACTGCGAAGTAGGAGAGGTTTTGGAAGGAAGTAATAACAAAATAGCTCATTTTTACCAAACAAAAGGGCTGTTTCTGTAAATGTAGATTCTCAGCCCTGCAGTATTAATAATCAGAGGGTTTAATGGGTGGTCATTAAACCCTTATTTAGAAACCTGGTTGTAAAGGCTGAGGCAATAAGGAGGCTGATGCTGGGAGGCCAGGGCTGAGCTCTGGCAGAGGCAGCCAGGCATGGGGGACAGCTGACACCCCAGCTGTCACCACTACACACGGGTGGAGGGGTCCCAAACTCTCCTTCACCAACCATTACAGGGTCAGGAGCCTTCCCCATCACTCAGAGTCTGCAGAAATGCCAGAAATCCTGGCAGCTGCACCTCCCATGCTCTGAAATGCCACTTTTTGCAATATTCGTGGCCTCCAACAGCGCTACTCGCCTTCCTGTTTGGTTTTTGGGCCCCTTGCCTCTCTAGATCTGGCTGAGTAACAACTTTATCCTCATCAATGCCAAAACAAGGGTGCTAGTTAGGCTTGAGTGATGAGTAGCAGCTCATCAATATGAAAATGTCTACCGCTGAATTTAAATTTTGAGGGCCAGCCAGCAAACCCCGCCTCTGAGCAGGGCCTGTGGGCTCTGAGCTGGGACACACAGTGATCAAAGGGCTGTCACCACGTCTGTGCCATGACAGGGGGCACGTCCCTGCAGCACTGACCCAGAGCCACAGCCCTGCTGCAGACTGTCAGCAGGCAGAGGCCACCAAGCTCTGACAACTTACAGCAGAGCTGGGCCTTCTCTCTTCTTCTGCCAACCTACAAACCCATCCAACTTCTTGCAACAGCAGAGAATACACTGATTTTATGAGGCAAAAATTGGCCCCTGAGACTTGTCTTCCTCACGGGACCCAACCTCAAACCCTGAGGTTCAGACACGCCGTCCCATCCACACGCACTGGGAGAATTCCATCAAAATAGACTTATAAGGTCTGAAACTCTCTGAGAAGCAACATGAGGATTTTTTTCTCCCTGCATAATTGTAAGATCAAGCATGAAACAATCCTAGAAAAATGCAAAAGACCTGGGAGGAAAAGGGCACAGCTCCTTGAGCGCTGGATGCCTTCAGACAGTGCAGGCTGGCACGCAGCAGCCTGGACCTGCTGACTGCACGCTCCAGGATTAGTTTGGGATGATTCACGGCTTCAGGGATAATAAAAGCCTCAAATGGTCCTCCCCCTCCTTCCACAGAGTCCATTATCACCTCATCTCCACCAAGCAAGTCTCCCCTTGACCTTCAGGACCACTTTCCCAAGCCCTCTGAGACCCAGCCGCTCCCCAGAGGTGACAACTCCCGATAGCAGGAGCGGAGGTTTGAGTTATGACCTGTTCCTGTTTGGTTTCACAACGACCACGAGACGATGGAGCGATCCCAGGACAGACAGCCCCGGCTCCAGATGTCCCACCAGCCCCACTATCTGCCAGCCAAACACCCAGAGCTGTATCTGGCACGTCCACAGTGGGTTCCCACCCGGAGGAGGACGCGGCTGTCGGGACGGGGAGGCCCAACTTGCATTTAATCTGACCCCAGCTGTGAAGGGGGTTTCTGGACTGGTGGTTTTTGGCATAATTTCAATACAAAAACTTAAACTGCCCAGAGTCAATGGGGCTGAACGTTTTTTTGGCAAAAGGTTTGTTTATTCCCCAGGAGGAGAATATAGGAAACTCTCATCTCAAGTATTTTTCCACTATGGAGAAGAATTAAACAAAAGCAGCAGACAGACCCTTTCCTTCCTATTCCACCCTCTGAACAGGAGTTTTCTCCCTGGCAGATATGAAGCAGAACTTGAATCAGTCTGGGCAATGCAAATGGAAATAATGAAAATCTGCATCAGAGCCTCCTCACACTGAACCTCAGCTTACACTCCTGGTACTGCCCATAATTAATTCTCTGTCCCAACATGATCAAATGTTGGGAAAGATGCTGTCCCCAGCACACCCTGCTCATCAGTGCCAGCTCTACGCAGAGGGAAGGGAAGCTTGACTCTAAAATAACAAATAAAAGTATTTAATCATGTACCATACTATCAGTAGGACTTCTCACTTGAAACCATCTCCAGCAGGACCAATCTCATGAGCTTCCTACAACCTGCTGATGTTGCAGCGAAATTTTAGGCATCTTGCTAAAAACCCCACCAGAAATCCATGAAGGAGCCAAGCCAGACTATCGTGGCACGCTCTGCCTAGAGCACATTACTGAGAATTAAAAAAGAGTTACATATTTATGCCCCCAGAAAGTACACCCTGACAGCTTGTAATGGAATGATCCAACACTCCCTGCCAGGCAAAGATTTACAGAACTGTGCTAATTAGGACCATTTGTCAATGGGTGCCCTGGTGTTTCCCTGCACCCACTGTCAAAAACCAGCTTATGCCCGTTCCTAACGCAGGTAAGAGCTTAGATGGAGTAAAATGTGGTTAATGAGATTAACAAAACATGAAGAGCAAGTGACACACCCAGCAGCAAAAGCAATATATTTGACTACAGCATTATCAGCCCACAGATTCTTTATAAATATTAACAACTCTATGAGGACAGGACTTCAGACAACTCTTAACAGACTAAAGCAAGGGCAGGTGTGTCTGCCTCTGCTGAATTGTGGTTATAACATGTTATAAGGTACAAATTTATCACTAGGGAAAGTGCTTTGTATAGCAACTTTATTCTTGGAGTCTCCTGACCTCACACAAATACTTTCTCTTGTAGTGCTACAGGATCATTGGAATAAGTCACTCCTGGGTCCTCCTGAATGCCATTATCTTATGTTCAGTTATTTCTTGAAATGAATTTTAGGCATAGCATGGGTAGAATTTAGAGTGGCCTTGCCTTTTGGAAATGTCAACCAGCCTCTCAAAATTAACCTGAAAGTTATTTCATGGACACCTAAATATCAGGAAATCTGAGAATTACTTACGAGATACAGGGAAATGTGGAGCTGCACAGCAAAAGGATGACACACTATTACCCTACACTATGAAGATGATTCAAAACATTTCCATTAGGATTTGTCACCTCATTCTCTTCCAGATATTTAGAGTTAGCAAAATAAATACTTCAAAAAAGCACAAAATTAGAGCAGACACTTGAAAGCCTGAAAATCAAGGGTTTCAGAGGGACAGATAATTCAGCTGATGTCAGTAATAGCCCTATTTCTTTAGAATGACTGCAAATTTCCTTTGCACCAAATTGTACAAGAACATCCTGTGCTGCTGCCCACAGCCCTGCCTGGTCCTAAAGTGACTTTCTGAAGTGACCAGACTTAGAGAAACATCACCAGGGTCTCCATGTGCTCCCACTCCTTACACTCACAGATGAGAACCAGCAACACGGACCATCCCACTGCAGCTGGGCTGCTTCAGCAACAGGTGCCTGCTCTGTAGGCTTTGGGTTTGTTGTAAAATAAATGGAAGGGTAGAACATGGAAACTTCAGGCTCCAGTGAAGGCTGCTCTGCCCTTTGAGGTACCATAAGAAACAGGTGTGAGGAGCAAGCAGTGAGGCAGTGGAGGGGAAAAAAATGAGCAGGGTTAAAAGTGCAGGAGAAAAAATGTAGGGAAGGAAGAGAGAGCAGGGGAGGAACAAGGAGATGGATTTAGCAGCTTTTGAGTATGGCAGAGCAGCAGGATCTTGGCAGCAGGACTCTGAAATGTGCTCTCCGACAAATCCTCTTTTGTGACAAATGCCAGACGTTTCCCATCATTTCCCAACCTTTCAGTTTATGGTCTGCTGGCACACTCAAGGAAGTTATTTTCCTATTGAAGGGAGCCCAGGATGTGGAAAGGCCATGAACAAGGGGCTCCCGTTGGTACAGGACAGCCAGAGCCCGACCTTCCCCACAGCCAGCAGGAGCTTTGCTGGGGGCAGGGCTGCAGAGGCTGCCACTTGAACTCCAGATAGCAGCCGCCTGCTCAGAGAGGCATTTGAAGGGGCATTTAAGAGCCTTCCCAGCCCCATCTGTGAAAAGGGCCCTGATAAGCAGTGCAGATGGCTTTTGCAACCCCAGCTTGTTGGATGCTTAGGCTGTGGCTATGCTGTGAGTTCCCACCTTGTGCAGCTGCAACAGCTTTAGCTTCACAGCTCAAGGGGGACCTGCACCAAACACAAAATGTGGCTGGCACTGGACAACCACCCCCCACACTTGGACCAGAGCCTTGCACTCCCAGGCCTGACCTTCAGCTCCAGTCTTGCTCCCTGAGCCAAATTTCCCTGCTTCCCAAGCCCTGCCCGACTCTTGGGCAGAGCAGCAGCACCTACTGGGGTTTGGTGATCCCACACATTGGCTTTGGGGAGATGGGCCAAGAGCACCAAGGTGCCAAGGAAGCAGCTCTTCATGGCTAGAGACAATCTGCTACCTGGAGCTGCCCTAAATCCTCAGGTCTCATTTTACAGCTCTTGATGTGGAACATGAATATTCTGAAGACAAATCCTTTTGGTCCTTGGACCTGCCACCTACAACGGGTGGTGGATCCCATCCCACAGACCTGGCATGACACATCCATGTTTAAAGAGCTGCTTGGTCATGTTTGCAGTGCTCCCCCAACAGACCAGACAAAAGCAGAATGGCTCTGCTTTACCTGGGGATTTACTGCCAAGCAAAGATGGGTATTCACAGTTGACACAACGCTTGAAGGATTCCAAGCCCTTCCTCACAACCACAGACTGTTATTTCTAACATTCACACTTTCTTCCTGTTCACACAAAGGTCAGCTTAGCCATATTAGTTGTGGGTTTTTAGCATGTCTGAGTACAGTAGCAAAGTTTAAAGCTTGTTATCACAGCCCAGCTGATACAGAGATACATGGAACCACAAGAAAAATAAAGTGTCCAAATAACGATAAAGACCTGACAAGTCTGCAAAAGCAAAAAAGCTGAGGTTGAAAAGCTGTCGTTCCATTTCCTCAAAGCACAAAAGACACCTCACATGACAGATCTCAGCCACCATGGGAAGGAAAAGCAAAAGATTTACTTTTGCTTTTCTAGAATGAGGATGTTGTTAGGAATCAGACCAGAGCCCAAACTGCTGCTCACAGCTGAGGGTGCAAGACTGGGAAAACTCCCTGTAGACCTGGTAAAGTTTTTCAGATATTTGACAAAAGGGAGGTGAATACATTATAAGACAAAACCCATGAAATGTGATTTTTACAACAGGAAAAGGCCACGTGTTTTAACACTGAACCTGTACTTAAGGGAATTTCTAGGGACAAGGGGAAAGCATCTTTCACCCATGGCTGTGGATGTCATGATGCCACCCCAGGCCTGACAGCTGTGACAGCTTCTCCCCTGCATGGGAGACAAGTTGAGGGGTGTTGAATTTCCTGGCACTGTGCTTGCCTTGTCTCTCATCTGTTTTGGATGCAGAGCACACACAAAAGACCTCTCTAGGTGGCTGGGTTGTACCCACTCTAGCTCTGCTGAGTTACAAGTAATTAAAAAGAAAATCAAAGAAAAGAAAGTACTGTGGAGGGACAATTAAAGAGGACAAAACACAGTAACCCCTTTTCTGCCCTTCTAGAAACTGTACAAACATCACGCATATGAAATCTAAAAATTACTGTTCCTTACCAAACTGCCATAATTATGTGTGAATATGAGAGTTACACTGCTATAGACGAGTAGTAAATCCCATGAGATCAGGTTATTAAATTACTGCAAACATCCTTTTTTTTCCTCTTCATCTAATCCTTTTTGCTCATTTCCACCCACAGTGCTTCCACCTAATTAATCTGCTACATAATAAGCATTCTATACCAATTCCTTGAGAGCCCTTACAGAACTGCTTTAAAATAGGAAATTGTAAAAAACCATTACAATTACATCATTGCAGACTGTATATGCTTTGGTCTGCCATGAACTGGATGAATCTACAAGTAGCACCAGTGGAAAAAGCCCTGTTGCTATGAAAAGTCTATCCAAGAAATGGCATCTCAAGTACTTTTTTTCTTTGTATTTGCACCTGGTTTACATGAAAAAATAAAACACCAGGAGAAAACAATGTTTTCATCTCATAATAGCGGCCTCAGTGCTCAGGGAGATTGAGCTCAGCAGTTCCCTCCTGGCTCCCTTCAGCTCCTGTTCCTCATGGCAAACCTGTAAGAATTCACCAAGGAAAGCAAAATTTCACCCTGCTAGAGAAAAAACCATTGCAGTCTTCAACCAGCTTTCTTTGAAGAGAGTATAAAATTCAATTAAGCTCTTGGGAAAATGAGTATCTGATACCTGTCAGTAGGTGAATCATCATTGTGTGAAATAGATATGAAACATGACTTTCCCTGAACTTGCTTATTTATTACACCTTGGTTCATCAGATGTTCCCAAAAAAAGCAAAATAAATACTCAACCCCCTCAACTAACAGGCTCTGAGTAAGCAGATCTTTGCTCATGTTGTTCTAAATTAGCTGTTATTGGAAGAGAGGGAGCTGAGGAAAGCACGCAGCTGGGTTTGACTGAGAGTTAAAGGTTCAGAGACAGGTATTTAAAGAAAAAGTGCTGGGAGTCACAGCTGAAAGGCAAAACACACAATGAGTCACTTGGCAAACAAGGGCTGAGGAGCACAAGGGGCAGGAGGCAGAGCCAGTGCTGAGCACTGATTTACAGCCAGGCAGACACAGCCCACGGGGAGCTGGGGACAGCCTGCAAAAAGGCTGAGGATATCAGTGCACGGGCATTTAAACAGTGCACTTGCATGGAAAAGAACATCAGAAACTAAACTACAGTGCTGCTCTGGCAGGCACCAGATGGATGCTCTGAGAGTGAATCCTCTGGTGACCCCACCAGCTCTTTTGTATCACCCACTGACACGGTGTGAGGAAATATTTGGGGCTGGAAGAGGATCCAGCCTGGGCTCTAGTCTTTGTCTGCCAGATGAGATGTCCCTTTGTAACTCATCCCCAAACTTGTCTTCCTGCTCCAACCCCAGTCCTGGACGTAGCCACACCTGGAGTTTTGGTCACATGAAACTGGCAAAATTCCCAGAAACAGGCTGGACAAGCCACCTCCAGCAGACCTCAGGTGTGTCCTGTTCCTGAGGGTGCCTTAATCTTGGGGTTGGCAGTGGAGTGAGCAGGCGTTTTGCTATCAGACAATTATTAACTTCTTTCCAACAGCTATTTTCTAGCACTGCCCACGTTATCTTTCCCACATTCTTTTTCTACCAAGAGATCTTCCAGTTTGCCTGGCAAAATAATTCAGCTTCCCAATGAAACACTACCCAAAAATCCCACCCTGAGAACTCACTCTTAAGAGCAAATTGTTAATACTACTTTCTGCGCCTAGATCAAGAACTTCACTTTTTTCTCTGTAGAATTTTAAAACTCAGGAGTTTCTGAACCAATTACTCCACAGCCTCAGTTGCAGGGCTATCTCTTACCCAAACCTTTCCCTTTTACAAACTGCCTTTATCACCCCCATAACGATAAACCCCAGTGCCTTGCACATGTCAGCTATCAGGAATTCATTATTTTGTCTGTGTTATGTTATACCAGGCGGGAGTTATCTTTGCAGCCCACAGGCCAGAATCAAAAACGAATGCGTCAGCTTTTTAAAGAAAATAGAAGCCCTCCTCCAGCAATTTAATTAACTTTCAGGGAGCACGGCTGGGTTTCAGTCCTGGAAATGGTATTGGGGAAAATACGGCCCAAGATTATCAGTCAGAAAATAAACTTTTTTTTTTTTTCTCCCAAGTTACTTTCCTTATATAGTCCCTGTAGCTAATCTGATTTTAATAAACATTTTTCTGATGCTAGGACAGCATTTGGGACTTCTCAGTTATAAAGTGTCTCTCTCATCAAGCTACAAAGGAAAATAGAAGTATATAATATTTTACAGCATTTTTGAGGGTAGATGCTTAATCTGTAAACTAAATACAGCTAAATCACTTATTTCCCAGAGAGGCCAGACTTTATATGTTGCATATTTACAAGATGAATAATTAACAGACTGCCAAAACATCGTTTCTTTAAAATTCAAATAAAATCCCCAAAATAAACAGAATATGTACGTTTTTCCCCCAAAACTGAGCCATGCCAGAAGCTGCAATTTGAACCGCATTCTCTTTCTAAAACCTTTGCATAGAGTTTAAAAACCAGGATTTCATAAAACCAGGCTTGCAGATTTTTCTGTTTCATTTGCAAATAGGCGAGTGGGGAAGCACAATTAACTCACGCAGAGTTTCAAAACTCCAATCAGTGACTAATACTCGCCTGGGGTTCCTGTTACAGGAGCTGGGTAAAAAGTGCTGGGAACTCAGCTTAAACAGAGGAGCAGTCAGCTGGAAGCCATGGGTGAGCCATGAAAAGCAAACACCAGCCAGAGTTACATCCTTCCTCTTGAGCAAAGCGTGCCCAGCGCTGCTCAGGAAGGCAGAGGGGCAGGATCTGCAGCATCCCAGCCTTCCTGGGGACAGCAGGGCTCAGGACTGTCCTGCTCTACCCAGGGCAGCCCTGAGACCTTCCTGGGTAAAGGGGAGAGGGATGGCTCACTGAGCATCCCTGGGACATCCTCTTCATCAACACAGCAGGGAATTATCTTGGCTGGGATCACCAGTTGGGTAAACAGGAAAAGGAAATGGGTACATGGTGAGCTACACCAGCCATGGTCTGCTGCCACCTTTGTTCCTTGTTCCTCCTGGGTCCCAAAGCCAGCCCAGGCTGCCTTTGAGAATCCAGAGTAGCCCAAACTAGGACATGCTGTGGGTGCAATTTTGAATCATGTACTTAAGTTTTATAAAGATGTCTTCAAAACCAGGGTCCTCTCAAAGTGGGACCTGGGTGGTTCATCTTACATAAAGCCTCTCTCCAGATAATAAGGCATGAACTAAATGATCATTAAGTCCCTTCCAGCCCAAACCATTCTGTGATTTTATCAAACCCTTGTCCTGTAACAGCCCAGCTCAGGACCCTGAGGTCCTACTGCAAAGCACCTGCAAGGGCCAAACCCCAAAGTCCCTGGTATTCCCATGCTCCCAGTGCTACCAGACTGCAAAGCCCCCCCCCTAGACTGACCTTTGTGGTGTAGAAATCAAAAGTTTTTTACTTTCTCCAAGCGCCCACGTGTCACATTTGCTCACTGAAAAGAAACAGATTTCCAAGGAATGCGCTCACCCACTCAGCATGGGGCAGGGGAGGGTGTTTCTCAGGAGGCTGCTGCTCCCTGCCTCTCATCAGGGCGTTATCTGAGAATTTGAGCAGTGGATTGGGAAAGAGGTTCCTGCAGAACCACAGGAGTCTGCTGTGCTCGGGCCCAGGCATGGAGCTGACGTCAGAGGGAATGCAACACGGTGACCCCAGCACAGGATGTGTCCCCATGGAAAAGCTGCCTATGGGATGTGTGTGAAAAACCAGGCAGGAAGAGATCCCCAGCACTGCCTGGACTGGCCCAATCCTCACTCACTTCCAGAGAGCTAATCTCCAGGATTTCAGGCAATTCCTGTATTTACCCACGTTCGTTCAGCACTAATCCAGGATCACAAAAATAAACCTGCGCGTTCTCACGGAAGCAGAGGTGGTGCAAGAGCCACATTCCAGAAGGTGACTCAAAGCACAACAGCCAAATGACAGCGAGCAGAGAACACACTAAAGGCAAATCCCACTGCACAGGGACAGTGTGTGCACCACAGCGAGCTGGGCAGCACAGGCCAGTCCTTCGGTATCATCGTTAAGATATGCTGCTAATTAAGCCAGTGCTTTATCAGCGCTGGCCCAAAGGACCACTTGTGATGTGTGACATGGAATTCCTTCACTCCTGGTGTGCTCGCTGGGCCTGGGACAGCTGGCTGTGCTCATTTGCTACGGGGGCAGAACATATGCTCAGTTGAACAGAGGAAACAATTGCTGCAGCTATTTCCATGTGACTCTTAGGGGAAGAGCTGCACTTGGAAATCACTCTTGTAGTAGAGTGCTCTTCCCTGCAGTTTTCTTTAAATACTTCTGAAGGTAACCACAGGCAATCCACTCCTTGCAACGTGTCCAGGGAGCCATGGAAAACCACAGACACAGTTCTTGGGCTTGTGAGGCCATACTTAGAACCTATTTATGGCACATGATAAGGAGGCAGGGTTAAGTTTAAACCACATAAGGGAGCTTTTCACCACTAAGGTAGTTTATAACCTTAACCCCTGTTCTTGAGAATCAAGAAAATTGTGCCACCAAGTTGCTACAGCTTAACAAGTTACTTATTGTGGAGCCGGCAGTGATTTTCTGGTTATCTGTGTCTAAACTGAGCCAAGCTTAGGGTGTCCCTGTGAGATCAGGCAAGATAAGGGGTCTTCCTAGAGAAAAAGGCAGCATACTGCAGGTATAAACAATTATACTAGGGTCACAAAGCAGGTCTGTAGTATGAAAAGGAACAGAAATGGTCTGCACAGCCAGCCCATCCAGCTGATCAAAGACATCTTTCTCTCCCTGCAGGTGTGACAGCATGCCAGCAGACAGGAGAGGAGGTTTGATGGCTCCACAGAGCGTGTCCCTCAGCAGAGAACTGACAGACCTTTGAAGGGAAGGGGTCCAAGGACTGGCATTGGCACTTACTTGACAACTGCCCCCTCAAGGGAAGGCAGAGTCACTCTGGCAGTCAGACGTGACTTGCTCCTCACATTTGGGCAGACAGGTCTGTACTGAGCGCTCTCCAAAGCTGTTGCAGCTAAAGCGTAAAACACACCTCTCCTCCCACATGGAAACTCAGCAGTAGTAAAATATTAACGTGACCAAAGCCAATCTTCTGAATCTCTATTTGCTTAGTGAGCTGTTTCTAATGCAAGGTCTTTCCCCGTGGCTCCAGCAGCTCCGAGTGTGACCCCACCTGCTCCCTGCAGCCCCTTATCACCAGCAGAGCCGGGTAAGAAGCACCTCCAAGGGGAAGCCCAACCTGATGATGCAGCTTTAAACAGCTCGAGTGGAGAGAGGGGGTCACACATCAGCCACAACACAACTGCTGGGTCAAGTGTGGGGAAGGAGAGGCCCCAGGGCAGCTGCAGGAGAACACGGCTCATTGATCCCCGGGGCAGCTGCCAGCCCTGTGTCCCTGCACGTGCTGCCACTGCACGGGCAGGGCTGTGGGCAAGGTCACCCACATGGACCCAAACACAGCTCTGCACGAGCAGAGGTAATGGTTTGCTTGGCGAAAGTTTGGCAAAGCACAGGCTTCCCAGCAGGGAAGTGTAGGAGCTTTCCCCTTCTCCCACTTGGGCACCCACATTTGGGAGGGGAGCGAAGTGTGGTGGCCTGAAACACTGTTTTGACTCAGAGCTTGCTCACAAAAGGCATTATTCACCCTGCAGACTCAGATTTTATCCAGCCCAGCAGCACATTTCACTTTCTTTGGGCACTGCTCGCAGCTGGACTTTACCCCCATTTGTGATTGTTTGCAATACAATGCCAACACAGAAAAACACATCCATCAAGCACGCCAGTATTAGAAAGGAAAATGTTATTACCTGGAATAGTCCCCTTTAGCTTCCTGCAATTGAAAAACAGTGACAGAATTAAAACATGATCTCTTCAAAAGCCCTCGATTTTCCCAGCATTGTTCACTTCCCCACTCCTACAGCTCTGCGGGCAGATCCTGACCCCCGCCACACTCCCTGCAAAACACGGAGCTGCCTGCATGTGCTCAAGAGCTGGACTTGGCCCCCTTGTGCTCCCAGCTGTAGATAATCCACCTACAGCATAAATAAAACTGCTTCCAAAACGGGGATGAATTTCACATTGCAAATCAAATGTCGCTTTCAGTGCACAAGAAGTGAAATACAATTCTCCCTCCTCTCTCATCCAGGCAGAGGTTGGCTGTACAGTCAGGTCAGCAGTTGGGAGGAATTGTGCTCACTCGAGATGAAAACAACTGTTCAGGCAGATCAAGCTGCTGCTGCTGCAGCTTTGCTGAGGCACTTTGTCAATGACAATGCAGTGGGGGAAAACCCCCAATATTTTAAGGGTAGAATTTTATTTCATAGAACGTGTTAAATAACTGGAGTTTAAGTCTCCGTACAACAAAACTAGATTGATGAAAGGGAAAACTGACACTGTGCATTTCAGCATAACAGAGGTATCAAAACCATATGCTCTGAAAAGAAGATTCGCAGGCATAATACATCTGATTTAGCTACAATATTTACACTTTTCTTCCCAGATCTCTGGAATGTATTTAAATTAGGATAAGTGATAAATTGAGTGGAAACCTGCCCAGATAAATGACTTCCCTTGATGAGCTTTTACTCTTTCAATTTAAAACTCCTGAAATAAATATTTCTCTTACTCGCAGATGAGAAAAATAACTCCTATGTATTCCAGCTTCCCCTCCACTCCCCAGCTGAGGAAACCATCACCAACCCTGCGGGGGCTGGTCCGTATGGAGCGGGGAAAAAACCCGGGGAAAGGGAGCGTGACACTCACCTGGAGCACCAGGGCGGCCAACTTGAAGACGGTCTCGCTGTCCACCTCGATCTGCCCCTGTCCGGAGAGAGCAGAGCGTGAGCCGGGCGCGCCCGGGACGGCCGGGAGAAGGAGGGGACGGGGCACCGGCAGAGGCGGTGCCGGCTCTCGCTGCCGGACCGGCGCTCCCCGCCCCGTGTCCCCCCGCTGTCACCGCCACACAGCCCGTCCTCCCCAGCCCAGCCCTGCCCTGCCCTCCGCCTGCTTTCTTTGCAAATCTTGCTACTACTGCGTTTCACGGGATGCTGCTCCGTGTCGCTGCGCCCGAGCTCGCCGGGACGCGGTCCCGCACGCTGCCGGCCCTTGCCAGGCAGATTTTAATGGCTCGAACACATCCCCTCCTCAGGCGAGGTGCACAGGTCACAGAATCAGGGACTGGTTTGGGTTGGAATCATAGACTGGTTGGGTTTGGGACCTTAACAACCATTTCATTCCAAGCCCCCTGCCCTGGGCAGGGACCCCTTCCACCAGACCAGGTTACTCCGAGCCCCGTCCAGCCTGGCATTCAACACTCGCAGGGATGGGGCATGGCAGATACACGGTTGGATGGCACCCAGGAGCACATACCAGCTCAACAAGTATCAGTATTTGACAAGATCAAAACCCCTGACTTGATCTACAAGAAAAGTTATTTCCCAGCTCAGTGCTCTCCAGAAGCAGCTGAGCTTGGGTGCATCAATCCACTGGGAGAGCCCTGTCCCAGCCAAGAGAAAACCAAGGAACCACATCCATCTCTTGGTAAAGAGTTTTACTGCTTATTCATTGTTTGTTGTGATGGTGGTACACAGCCCCCTGATGCTAAACCAGTCATACTGATTAAAGTCCTTTGTCCTGTTCAGTCTGCATCCTACAGCCTTCAGTTCTTCCAAGTCCACTGCAGTTCCAGAGCAATGTTCAGAAAAACTGCACATTTCCATGCTGGAAATCCCCTGTGCCCTGAACCCGCTCCAAAGCCAGCCCTGTCCTAACAGCACCGTGTACTCAGGAACTCCACAAGTGCCAGAGCATCAAAACTACACAAGGATCCTTTTTTTCTTTCCCTGCTTACAAGCAAACTTTCAACCAGGAAAACCCCTGGCCTTGGTTCTACTCTAGGACCAGCAGTGACACTGGAGGAGTGAAGGAGATGCACTGACAGTTGCAGCCTTTACCCCTCCTGCATCCTGCAAACGGTGGGTAAAGCACAGAACTGAGCCTGTGAAGCAGCCCACGAACACCGATTTTTCTTATTGACCTTCTGCAAATGGAGACAATGGACATGATGCCTGTCTCCTGTCACTGAGATCCCAACACATCCTTAGGCCCCAGGCTGAATGAGGAGACAAAGCAGACCGAAAGCTGAAATAATGCCAAAAGCAGGGCAGCAGGAAGATCTACAGAATTATATACAGATACAGGGAAATGACATCTCGAAATATATTAGGGCACATCTGGAGCTGAGCTAATTTACCACAGCTGCAGGTCTGGCCCACAGAGACTAAATTCAAAAGTGAACAAACAAATAATTCAATTTTCATGGAAAGGAAGCTTTTTTGCCAGCTTTGTCAATAAAACATTCCAGCAGCAGCTCTCCCCCAGGCTTCTCTGACAGGCAGACCAAGAGGAATTTCCCCTTCCCAACAGGTGTGGCAACAGCTATGCAGGAGTAGCCTCCAAAGCATTCCCAGACATATTTTATTAGAAGAAGAGGAAGGGCGCATCACAAGCTAAGAGAAAAAAAAAATAGCTTGAAGTTCATCCTTCCTTCAGATCTCTTTCATGTTTAAGGAAAGAGGGAAGATTGCAGCCCAGAAGCTCTTCATGTAGGTGCAATTTTAAGGCACTTTGTTACTTCCAGGTCTGTGTCAGGTTAGTCTTTGTCATGCACATCTGAGATGGCTTTGTGAAAGCTTAAATTGCATCTGCCCCAGCAGCCTCTGAGGCCAGCTGTGGTGGTGAGGGGATTACAGGAGATCAGGTCACCCCAGCACCACGGTGTCCTTCACCAGCAGGCAGAGAACTCAGACAGGAGAAAATGCCATCACAGGGAACCTCAGCTCAGCAGGAAAGGTGGAATCTGGCTCAGCAAAGCTGTCCCTGGATCACAAAATCAGGGAAAGCAGGGACAGAAGGGACCTTAAAAGCTCATCAAGACCATCTCCCTGCCCCAAGGGAGAATCAGCCACATGTGGCTCATTGCCTTTTAAGCCTACAAGAAACTCCATGAGATTTAACTCTCCAAAGCCCTCTTGATTTATTGCTGGCTCCCAGATAAGCTCGGCAGCACTCGATGAGCTGCAGCAGCAGCAGAGTCTCTGCTGACCCACAGCAAGAGCTGCTGCTGGCCTTACAGGGGTGTTTGGGACTTCATAACCAAGCACCTCCTCGCTTTTCATCTTCAAAGCACCTCACAGCCATTAACTAATTAGCAACAGTAATTATGAGGCTGCTCTTTTGTGTTTATTTACTTTTTCCTGGACACTGGCCTTAAGAAATTCTGGTCACTTTGCTGGCTGCTATGGCATGGCCACAAGTGTTAACAGTGATCCCACAGACAGCTTCATTTGGGGTTTTAGGAGACCAAAGAGAGCATGAAGGGGGCCTGGCTTCTCCAGGTGAGGAAGTTTCACTCTGCTTTCAGAGTGAGGGATTTGCTGTGCCAGTGCCCTCAGTTTCAAACACATTTGCTTAGAAGCTGTAAAGGAGTGAACAGGTTAGAGAGTCCTCCCTATTTTGATCTCTTGAAGATGTTGCAGGTGTCTTGACCAAGCAAAGGGGATAAACAGGTCACCCCAGGAGCAGGGCTGCCACCAAGTCTCTCCAAACCTCAGAACAGAGTGGACCAGCCCTAGTTATTATTCCCTATCAGCACACAGTAACAGTGGCAGGAGACTGGAGCCACTCAAAGAAAGGCTCAGGAGAAAAAAACCAAAAAACAACCAACCCAAAGAACAACCCACCCTTTAAAGGGACTAAAAACCACAGAAAAAAAGGTGCAGGGAAGTAAAGGGACTGCCCTGAAGTCCTGCAGTAGCTAAGGAGCAGAGCAAGGATTTGAAGAAGCAAAGGATGCCAAAGCCCAGCTCAGCCTGTGTTTAACAGACTAATGCTCTCCAAGTGACAGTGTCTTGGACAATTCCCTCTGAGCTGGAAGTACTTTTCATCATAATATAACATTATTTGCCATCTGGCTCCCCAATTGACCATTGCTGTAATGTAATCCAGCTCTGCCCTGAGCTGTCATGGAGTTTGGACAGCCCTTGACTTGACACAAATCCAGACAGTGATACATGTCATTCTGGAGTGCAGGACCATGACTCTTCCCACTCACTCAGGCAATATTTTCATTTTATAATCATCCTCCAGCCTGGAGGTTGGCAGATGGGGATTTCTGTTTTAGTATTGCTTTATCAGCAAGGTCAGGTTTCAAAAATAGATGAGGAAAATGGCTGTAAGAAGATTAATTTGCAATGCCTGCCATCACCAGGGTAATTCAAGCAGAGGCTTCAATGAGCAATGGGGGGGCCCTGAGAGCCAGGACAGCCAGAGCTCCCATGACCACGTGCTGAAGATGAAGATGGAAGGTTTTCCTCGATTTATGCCAAGTGGGAACAAGGTCACCAGCATGAGGTTAAGTAGATGTATGTCATTCAGATAATGGAATTTGACTCTTCTACATTTGAGATGTAAATGAGTTTAAACAGGCTGGTGACTGCAGCTCCAGGGAGGGGATGAAACTGATATTTTTCAATTAGAGTTTGCACAGCGGCCGATCATTTTAACCAGTGAGACACATTCAGCCAAAAGACCACTGGCTTATCTGAACACTGCACTTGGTCCAGCGGATTCAGGTGGTGGCTTTTGTCATCCTGATAAACATCAGAATAATAAAAGGCTGCAGCAGGTGTCCAAACTGGTTGGCAATGGCTGTAGAGCAGGAGTAGGTCACTATCTCAGCATCTGGTAAAGACCAGCTCAACCTTCAGCACCCATGGGCAGAATTTAGCCCCCAGCTCAGATGGGAGCTCAAGTCTTTTGCTGCACAGACACTGACTTAGAGTGTGATAAAAATCACAAGCTCGGTCATGAATAGAGCAGTGAACCCTCATTAGACACAGCAACAACACCAGAATTTACTGCCATAGAGATACAAGCCTGAAATCCTGATGAAAACTCAGATCAAGAGTGATGATAGTCAGATGAGCATTAACTGTGTTAAGCAAATCTTTAGGCTGTAAACTCAGATTAAAGCAGATTTAAAAGAATAAGCACACACAGGAGCTGTCATCTTTAACTCTTTAGAGCCAGAGCAAGAAGTGAAAGCAGCCATGGTTTGTTCAAACCATGCATAACCTCCAGAGGTTAAAGGCTGACAACAAAATCGTTTCACCTGAAGATCTGAGAACTGAGATACAAACACACCTGTTCCCTCAAACCAATTCCTTAAAAATTTGTATTAGCCAGAGACACCCCCCAAAAATGCATACACTGTGACTGAATAGCCTCGAGACAGCCACAAGATTGAGCATAATTACCTGTGATTACCAAAAGGTGATTTAAAAAAAGCTGAAAGAAGGGTGCAATTAGTCAGAGGGAAAGAAAGCACCCAAACGTCTCCAAAGAGGGAGGCAATTAGCTGGGTGTGGACCCAGCACAAGTGAACAAAGCAGTGCCAGCACCCCTGTGCCCTTACCCAGCACCAAGGTGACTTCCCACCAGGGATGCAGGATCCCTCTGTGTGTCCTGGCAGCCAGAGGATGGGCTGGCAGGTGCCAGCAGTGCAGAAAGCTCAGCAGCTTTTTGGTGTTTAAGGCTTTTTTTGACAGGCTGAGGAGGGCAGTGGGTGTTGGCCACAACCTGTTCCACCACACAGGCTGTGCAGGAGGAACTGGGTCAGGCAGATCCTGTCACTCGCCCTGTCAGGGTGGCTGTGCTGGGTAATTAATTACAGCACAGAGACGAACACTGGCAGCACACGGATAACCTGCAGCCTTAACCTGCCTGTCCCAATTACCAGCATTCACACCTACTCTCAGTGCTGGTGGTGTCACCTGCTGCTCACACTGCCCTGCCATGCACTGCAGGCACCATCCCACTCCCTTCCGCACCAGATGAGCTAGGCTTTGCTGAGCACCTAGACCAGGACTCACTTTCCAAGGACAGACACTCTGAGCTGAGAAAAAGCACAGCAAAGCAAGTGTCTGCCTCCAGCACCTCAGGGAGGTAAAGCAAAGCACAAAAGCAGCAGAATACGAGCTGTTAGAGGAGCAAATGGAAGTCTGTTCCTCCTGACTGTCCTCAGAGGAGCATTTCAAATTTCCACGTGTGCTGCATTTCCCCCACAGGGCCCTGCAGCCTGGGTGGCTCAGGAGACCTCACAGCTGCTTCACAGCCTGTAGATGGTCCATGATGTCTTTCATTTCATGCACAGAACCCCACAGCCCTTCACACCAAGCACAAGGGCCTGAGAGCAAACACAGCTCAGTGCATGTGCAGAGGCCAATGCAGCTCTTCCTTGACCAGACCTGCTGCTTCCCACCTCAGGGGCCAACCCAGCCCAAAAATAAAAGCTGTTAGTGCCTCGTGGTGAGGAACAGCTTCAGGTTTCCCTGTTACACCCTTTATTTTGCTGTCTGTGCCAGCCACTCTCATCCATCTCCCTTTGCTTTTTGTGCCTCAGCCAACACTTTAGATGAAACTCCAGGGACTCGCCTGCACAGTGCAACAGGAACACATTTACTGCTGCTTCTTTCTCATTAATACAAGAGTAAAGCAGAGAATGGGAGAAAGACATAAAGACTTGCCTGTTTGCAAGCCAGGGTACATAGCAAGTGTCATTAGCCTCAACACATAATCACAGCCTTTCGCTTTCCTAGCCCAGGATCACAGTGAGATACCCAACACACACAGCAACTGAACAGGCTGAGCTGTCACAGCATCTCTGCTCTGTGGCCAGGAGATCAAAGGTGCAGGACTCTCCATGGCAATTAACCCAGTGGTTAGTCCCAGGAGGAGGTGACTACATCGAGAGATGTGAGGTACAAAACTCTGGCTGCAACTCAACTGAATCTTCATGTGCAATGGGCCAGCCCAGCTGGGACACAACATGCACCTCCCCAAGAGCCTCACAGGTCCCTGGGGCACCATCAGGACTTGGATCGACCTCAGCACTCTCAGAGGAGGCCCTGGACTATCCCCTGGCCAAGTCCCTCCCCAAAGCCACCAGCACAGACCCCTGTGAGGTCTCCTGGGGTAACGAGTGGTGGCCCCATGGAGATCTGCCAAACTCCATCAGTGTGGGGTCCTGCCTCCTCCTCCTCCTGTCACATTTTGTTCACAGGCTCAACCTTGCTGCATCCTCCTCATCTGCTGACACGCTGCTGTGAAGGCTGGGCCATGGGGGTGGCTGCCATGGCAGAACCCACAGGAGAGAACAGCCCTGAAGTAGCAAAAGGTCCTGCTGAACCTCAACCTGGGCCTTCTGTGTGCTGCCTTAGGGAGCAGAACAACCAGTTCAGGCAGTGGATAGAGGGTATTTAATAACCTTGGCCAGGATCAGACTACACCACGTTACAAGGCTCCATGGGAACATTCCCCTCTCCCTGGAGGTGGGGGAGAATTAGGAAATATCCACTATAAAACTTTCGAGAGCTCTCTGATACATGACCACTTTGCTCCCCACGAGCTGGGAACCAGCCAGGCTTTCTGCTCACACCAGGGGTCTGTTTCAACAGCTCCTCTTGGTAAGCACTGGTCTTCAGGCTGCCAAGTACTCACAAGCATTGCTGCTCATGGAGCTATCACAGACTCCTCTGAAAACTTACATTTCCTTTAACTTTTCTTTTTTTAAAGCAATCCTTACAAGCCCTTGAAACAAATGGGAAATTAAATAAACCCCCCAACACCCAGAGACACAGAGGAAAAGGGGAACACAGCCAACTTGACCAAGATCTTCGTTTACAGAACATATTTTAAGGCCTGGCAAAGACTCAACCCTGTGGCTGCAGAGCTATATGGAGGTTAGCCCTAATGCATAATAAACTTGACAGTGCTTTGCTAGCCAAGTAGGGTGTTATTTCTCCAAACTTGGCTGTTTCAAAAGAAGAAAAGAGTAATTTATCTTTCCAAATTTATCATCAGCATGCGTGTGACCAGTTCTGACCCACCTCCCTGAAAGTATCCCAGCTATGGTCATGGGCTGTGCAATAACACACTGAACACGTTACAGAGCTCCCTGTGCAAACACATCCATTCTGAGATACCCATTTCACCTGGAACCAAGCACCAGGCTTCCCCTCTCCTAAATCCCAGCTGTACAGTAGGTTTCAGACAGCTGTAAATCTTAACCCAGCTTCTTGAAATCAATGACAGGAGAGAAGGCTTTTAAATTGAAGTTGTCACCACTGAAGGTTTTCAGGCAGCAGTACTCAAAGCCTTGGAAAAGAGAGGCACGTAAGAAAAGGAGAGCCCAGACGTACACAAAGCACTTCCAGGCTTTGCATTCTCCCAAAACACACGTGGATAAATGAGTTTTTAACCAAGTCACTGGAATACACTTCCACAGGCCTGGATATATAATTATCACCAGCTCCCACCTCCTGCTTGGTGGTCCAAGCTGATCCTGGCAATGGAAGTGACTTCTCCAAACTCCAAGAGCGTGGATGCTGGAGAGCAGGAGCCAGGCAGCTGCTGGGACCACACAGCACTGAGAGGGCCTGGGGCCTGCAGCTCCAAACCAGGGGGAAAATGGGCAGCTTGACATGAAAGGAGGGCAGAGTGAGAGCCCTGGCAGCATTTGCTGTCTCAGATGGATGCCAAGGTTTGTGTAGTGAGGGGGCACCGGGCGCTCTGCAATAGCAAATGTTGTGTTCTGTTCACATGCAAAGGAGGCTTTAAAAAAGTGAAAATGAGGTCTCAACCCTTTTGTGCCTCAGGCAAAGGGGTCTCCCCCAGCTCCCCAGCTGCTCACAGGCAGAGAAAACTGCACAGAGAACAGCACAGGTCACAGAGGATGCATGAACCTGGCACGTGCCAGCGAAGGTCCCAGAGGCACAAAGGAGCTGTGACTGTACAAAAGAGCACAGAGGTGGGGGAGTGGGTGGGGAGAGGAAAGAAATAAGCATTTGGCAGCTGAGATTTTATTGTCTACCTTGTCCCTTCCTTGCCAAAATGTCTACAGAGATTGCAAAATGCACAAGCCCCAGATTCCTCCAAGTCCTGGCAGGGTAAAGCAGTACCTGATTTGCAGAAAGGAGCAGAGAGATTTGCAAGAAGGAATGTGGGGTTGAAAGGTGAAGAAGACAATCGTGGCTGTGCACTGCAGAGCACCAAGCAAGCCTTCACCCTCTTCAGAGCTGTCATGCGGGTTTTGATTTCATTATTTATTACTCATAATCATATTTTGTAATATATTATGTAACTAAGAATATAGTAATATGCTGTATTATTTACCCTAACTTTTTATTCATCTGGTGCAAGTTGAGCAGCACACATTGCCCAGCAGCTCCAGCCTGACCCCAAAGGTGCTGGAGTTCCTTAGGAGGATTCCATTCTCTTTAATCAGATACAGCAATTACAGGATTTCACACACAGGTATCTCAAAGAACACTGTAAATACATTTCTGATGCAGCCTCTGAACCTTGTGAGCCAAGGATAAATCCCATCCACAGAAAGGGCTGGCACAGAGTTTTGCCTCTGTGCTGGCCCAAGCCTTTGTCTGGCTCTCCTGGTGTGCCCCATGTGCCAGCAGAAGCAGTGGCATGCCCATGGCACATGCAGGGCAGCATCACCCTCTCCCCCCTGCTCAGAAAAACATCATTATCCTCTGCAGACAGAAGCCATGGGAGCACAGGTGCCCACACTCTGCTGTGCTGTCAACACATGCCAGCACTCAGGAATGTCACAAGAGCACTCAGGCATTGGCACCACCCTGGGTTTAGGCTTCCCCTATGGGGAAAAACTGCAGTGAAAACTTTGGAAACACCTTTGTGAAAGCAAAAAAAACACGGCTGACTTTTAAGCAATCTTACCCATACCGGTCTTAGCACACCCCAGGTGTTGCAGAGCATTTATCCCAAACCACATTCCTGGCCCACACAGAGCAGAGGCTTCATGCAGAGATCCAGGTTAGGATAGTGCCCTGGCAGGGCATCCTCTGGCACTGCCCCTGCACTGGAGAGCTCTCCTGAGCACATGGGCTGGGTGTGGGTTCCTCCTTTTTGACACACTGGGGTTTCCTCACTCCAAGAATGCAGCAAGGAAAGGAAAGGAAGGGAAAAAAAAAAAAAAAAGCAAAACCAAAAAGCCAAGCTGAGGCAGGTCTAACCTCCTGGAGCTGGATTAATGACTGAGAAATGCCAGAGAACATTCCTGGCTGGCATCAGTGAGCATCAGCCATTGGCCTCATGGAGCTGGGGATGTGCTCATCCCATGGCTCCTTCCCTGCCCCACAAAGGAGCCAGCAGCACCAGGGGAGAGGACAGGCTGTGGGAACATATCCCAAGGGGCCTTTGTGCCTCCTGTCCTCCTTTGTGCATCCTCCTGTCCACATCCCAGGGGTTTAGGATGAGGGTTGGCCCTTCACAACCGCTTGAAACCCAGAGACTGACCCTAAGTCTGTCACGTAGGACAGAATATTTTCACAAGAGTTAATTGGAAGGTTTAAAAGCTACTTGAGAGTAGATGAACTGGCTCCTGCTGAAGCAGCCACAGGCTTGAGCTGGGCTGTGAAGCTGCCAGCACAGAGAGGGCTGCAGGCAGAGCCAGGGCTCCCCAGCTGTCCCTGTGTGCTGAGTCACCAGAGATCCTTCTCTCAGGAGGAAGTGATGCTCGTCATCCTCATCCCTCTGCTGCCCACAGAAACTGGACACAAGAACCCCCTGCTGCTGGCAGTTTTGCTTCCAGGAATGGGGAAGCCACGCTTTGGGTTGCTACAATTAGAGCACACACCTTGCAAGCCACGGGGGAAAAAAAGAGCCAGCCTGACTTCAAACTTTTTTTTAATGCTTCTCTTCTCCTTTGCTTTCTGTCATGCTTTATACATACACATAAACACTGGCACCCAAATGTTTTAATATTGACTAGGGTTTGTTTCAATAGCAGTGGCATTTTCTACATTCCATCCCAAAACCAGATCCCTTTTCCAATTCCAAAATTATTTGTGCTACCAGTTAAATTGCTCCAGTTAAGGAGCAATTTAAGGATGGCTATGAGCTGCCAAGACCCTTCATTTTAAGTGGCAGATTTGCTTTTTAATAACCATAACCAGTGAGGCCTCAAGTTTTTTAAGCATCTTTCAAACTTCAGCATGTTGTAAAAAGGCACCAATTCCCTTCACTCTTGCAGAAAGCAATTCCTGCACAAAGCACAGTCACAACCCTGCCATTAACCACTTTCAGATTTCTATGTTCTTTCATAAAATAATGAACCCTGGATACTGAATAAGGATCCTCCAAAATCTGAAGGATATTAAAGGTAAAAACTTTGGCTGGCTGCACTGAGCTCCACCACCAGTTAGTGATACAGGATTGTTTCCCAAGGAAAGGCTGTAAGAACCAAGTGACCCTCTTGGACTGATTGAACCACGAGTGAAAACAAAAGGCACCAGAGCTTGACATTAACTGGAAAATCCCAGAAGCATCAGAGTAAAGTTCACTGAACTGCAGCTGCATGCAGGGGCACAGCACAGTTGGCTGTCACACCACTCTTATTCCAGACCAAAATGTATCTGCAGCAAATCAACCTTAATTTTTAAGGTTTTGATTTCCACGTCCTGATGTGACTTTTAAAACCATGTATTTTACCAATGTGAATATTTTAAGAAAAGAGTGGAAGCTTTTCAACCAGAAAGTAAATGCAAAAAGAATTCCAACAACAGGTTGTGATTACTATTTTATAGGATTTGCTATTACTATTTACTGTTACTTTACTACCTCACTAAATTAAGGCAGGAAATAAAGGAATTAGGGACCCAATCCACAACATATGAACCTTCCTCACAAGCCTTTTCTTCTTCAGACAAGTTTGATTCAAGGTCAGTAAAGAGATGCTTGCCTTGAGTGTTTGCTATGCAGAGTGTAAGAGGATGTGCCACTGAGCAGAGCCTACCTGGGAAGTTATAACCCAGATTTCAAGGAATTTAAAAGCTTTTGAGTATTTAAGACTCATTGTAGAGCACTGAGCACACAGCAGGGCTGTGAAAGCAGGACTAGAAACCATCATCAGCTTCATCCATTTGCATGAAGCATCAGCATTCAAGGCAAGGAGAGAGTCAGCATGCTGAGATCTTAATACTTCAGTTAGTTCTGGAAATCAGACACAGCTCCTACCAAGTTCTCAGGACTGTGAATGTGGCAGACAGCAATAGAAGAGAGATGAACAACAAGCTCTGAGTCTTACCTGGTGTACACAGGACTTGGCATTCAGAAAAAAAAGCTCCACTGTAGTTTTGTCCTTGAGAAAGGAAATGCTTTCAATGTAGAACCTGAAAATTAAAAAAAAAAAAAACAACCAAAAAAAAGAGTTACTCTCTTGAATAGGTTTCATCTTCCTCCCAAGCAATTTTATTTCCTCAGTGTTTTGTTCTCTAGCAATGAAATAGCACAGAGGAACTATGAGCTACTGCACTTAATTTCCTGCCTATTAGGAGGGAACAGGCAGAAATCACAGGCTGACAGCACACAGGGAACAGGGACTCCTGGTTCAACAGATCCTGGATATCTGATGCCTTTTCAAGTGAGATGAAAACCCTGTTGAATGCTACAGGAGCAAAGCCCATCCCTTCTCTGCAGGTAAAGTCACAGCAGTGGAAAAGGCAACTCCAGAGGTGCTGCAGGTGGTGAAGCCAGTCCCACACTCTGCTGGGGGAGAGGGGTTGCTGGCAGCCCTGCAGGACCATTTTCCTTCCAGGAGGAGAGCAGGAATGTTAACCAGAACCATTAACTTTGCTCCAGGCCCAGATGCTCCCACCAAATGCTAGGCAGAAGACACAACTTTTTTACAGCCAAGCAGAGAGCTGGACCATCACTGCCTCAGCCATGCAGAGCACCCCAGGGCTTCCCAGTGCCTTGTCCTTGATGGCAGGAGTGACCAACACAGGGCAGTCAGAACCAGACCAACCTCCCCCCATAGCCCCATGCTGCTCTTGAGGCTCCTGACAGCCCCAAGCTCCATCCCCTGATGATTGCAGGGATGATCATCCTGGCACAGATGATTTGCAAGACATTGGGACAAGTCCCCAGCAGGAGCAGTAAAGCTGGGACCTGCCACACGTGTTAGGAATGTTTGCAGTGTTTATGCTGTGACTTCAGAAAAGTGATACATTAAACAGTAATTGCTTTGATATTTCACATTCCTACAGCGTGTTCCATCAAATTAATTTTAAAGCACTCTCCAGAACACCTCTGCAGGTAATTTGCCCATTTCACAGGCATGCAGCCTGTCCGAGGGGCAGCCCAGCAGCCAGCCCCAGACACTGAAAAGCTATTATACATTCCCATGAGTCACCTTTCCCCATGAACTCTATGAGGCACAGGTATTTCCACCTTCTCTTGTCTCACCTGATTTATTTTTTTTCCAACGGCTTTACTAAACTTTACTTTAAATACTCTTGAGTGTTTATCTTCAGAAATGCAGAGCAGAGGGCAGGACCCACACTCTTCATCTCATCCTTTCCCAGCCTGCTGCCAGACCAGCCCTGCACCGAGTGGACCTTCCTCAGGCTGCTAAAGCCTTCACTGCACCTAAATGTGATTTTCCTCAGCTAATGACCTCATCTGCACTTCCAGTTTCTTTCAACCAGGGTCTGGTGTGGCTGACTTACCCTCAGAACCCAGACAGTTTTGGTTCTGAAGAGCAGCAGCTCCCAGGCACTGCTGGTACAAAGCAGGAAGCTGTGGGATCTCTGGATTTAGGGTGGGGGCACTGCCCCTATCCCCAGCTGTGTCCCTGTGCTCTATTTCCTCTGTGGTACAAACTGTACCCTCTTATCACCCCAGTACAGATGGGGAACACTGGACCACAGAGATAAGGATGTTCAGGGCATGGCAGGCACATTTGGGAGCACCATAAAGTGCACATTCTGCTTCTATTTCCAATGCTGTCAGCGTTCTTGAAACGGCAGTGACGCTTCTGAAAGTCCTCAATCTGCATCACAGAGCCCTTCAGCTGAGTGTACCATCCAAAAACCTCTGAGACTGGATTGAGTTTATGCCAGCTGGCAGTAATTAAAATCTCAAAGGATTATCACATGGTTCCTTATTGAACAGCAAAAGCTCAGGGATGAGAAGTGACGAAGAAAAACCAGGAATCTGGAGATTCCTTCACTGGAAACTGCAGGTTTTGAAGTGGCTTTTTTGCTGGACTATTTATTTTCTGCAGATCAGGCAGTTTCTGTAGTGCTAATTATTTCTGTATCCTCCTCCTCCTCCTGCTCTGCATCTCACCCCCTTAGTTACCTGTTCTGGATCTCATGACCCCAGAGCAGTCAGGTTTAACATTTCCTTCTAAAAGCTGATCTCCCCAAACCCACTCCTCATATATTAACTCTTGCCCAAGTCTCTGCACACCCTGTCCTGTTGAGGACTTGCAACAGAGAGGGCCAAAATGAACACCGTGAGCATAAATTGCAGCCAAAAGAATGCTCAAGTTATAGGATTGCCTTCACAGCTTTCTTGGGCTTTGGCCTCCCAGATCCTGATCAAACACTGTAAATACAGTGAAGAGCCCATCATCCCTTTTTCTTTCTGTTAAGTGTGGAAGAGGAGCTCTGAACAGCATCACACATCAGCACGTATTCAGGAAGAACAAAGTGCCTCTTGTTTGTCCCCTTCCCTTGATGACCAGCGGGGGACACGGGGAAGGGACAGTGCCAACCGACCCAGCTACACAAGAGGCTCTGCCTTGGAAGTGCTTCAAATAATTAAGCACACAGGGCATAAATTTACCCAGATCTGAAAAGCAAATGAGGTCAGCCTGCTCTCATGTTCCCTCATAGACTGCAAGGGAAACAAAAACTCCAACAATATTAAGAGTATGATGCTTGGTCTTTTCTGTCAGCACAGCTCTGTTTTGTAGGACGTGGCTTTCTTTCAGGTCCTTAACCCAGCAGAGCTTTGCCAGCAAAAGCCCTAAAATAATGCAACTCCATTGGCCAAAATCATAATTTTGCCAGGGATTTTGTTCTTTCCTGGGGACTGCTTAAGCTGTGAGCAAAACAGCCACCAGCAATCCCTTTGAAGTACAGGCAACCCTTAAGTAAACAGAAGGAAAAAAGTAAGTACAGTTGTTTAAATAAATTGTATTGCAATTTAGCACATTTAAAGACAAGTCAGCCAAAGAAGGTATATTAAAATATGAGGTTTCAAACCACAAAAAACCAAAACCAAACCAAACCAAAAATCCCCCAGCCTAGGAATAATGTCCTATTAACAGTTTAAAAAGTAGCAGGTTCCAAGCTACTTTATTTCCCAGTTAAATACAAAAGAGAGCAGCACTTAGCCAGGGCCAAATCTCCTTCTAAAAATAACACATTGCTTTGAGATTTATTTCCTTTATCAAACTGTAATCGGTTCTTTCAAACAAAACCCCCCGGTGATAGATAAACCCAAGTGGTAATGTTTGCTTGGTGGAAACAATTACTCACCTAACAGCAAAGTACAAAGTTGCTGGCCCTGGTTTCTTGGGCAAGTCATGGTCCAGGACACGGTGATCCAGCTGCAGCCAGACACTCTGACCTCTGTGGAAACAGGTTGGGGAGAAGGTTAAAAACTGGGGTGGAAAATGCAGAAATTGGTTCTTTTCAGTGCCCGTGTTTACTCCAAGTGTTACTTTAAAAAGTTCAGGACTCAGCCCCAAGGCAGGCAAACATCTCATCAAGTGTTTTCCTTTTCTTTTCCCTAACCCTTAACCCTGCAAGGCTGAGCCATGGGTGCCCTCCAGAGGCCACACACTCCCTCTGAGCACCCAGCCCTGTGCATACACTCAGGCAGGCCCTGGAATCCCACGGGAGTTTCTGGGGAAGCCAACAGCTTTTAGATAATCCCCTGGCAGCACTTTAAACCTCGCCGTGACTCAGCGCCAGCAACCAAAAACATCCAGAAGAATTTCATGGCAGCTCTTCTGGGGGGGAAAAATAAGCCAAGTACAAACAGGATCCTCAAGGGATTTACAGAAGAGCTGGGGGAAAGTATTTTTCCAGCAAGTGAAAGGACAAGGACGTGGCAAAAATATTCCAGGGATAGCCCAAGATGTGAGTGGCTGGTAAAAATAACAGTGCTGGGGTCAGGGTTCCAGAGGGAGCAGCTCCCATCAGCTCCATGAGCTCCAGTGTGTCCCAAGTCCAGCCCTGCACCTGCACGAGGGATGTGCCTCAGCAGGGTGGCCCCAAACACGGCCCTGATGGGGTTTGTAGGTGAAGGTTTCCATCCAGAGCTGCATAAAGAGTGGCAATGGAGAGCAGCAGGAACTAATGTTATTCTCATTAGATAAAAGGTTTATTTAGGGGCTGCATTAGTGCACAGCTCCATGTCCCCACTGCCCCAAGCACCTCTGCTGCAGCTGTTTTGGGGGAGCTGAAGGTAACTCCTCTGGAGATGCTGGCCCTGCACCCAGCAGATGTGGGGATTTCAGTGTCCTACTGAGAGATGAGCCTGGACACCAGGTGAGATTGCAACTAACCCAGTGACTCTGGGTTAATGCCATGAACAGATCTCCCACAGCACTCCAGAGCCTGGAAAGAGCATCACACTCAGGCTGAGCAAGAGGGAAGTGGTTCCTGGGCAGGACTGACCTCATAGCTCACTCTGCTCAGGAAATTTGGGGTTAAAAGGCTCAATAATACGTTTCAGATTCAGGTGCAAAGCAGTCGGAGCAGTTGATTTTGGAAATAAACGCAAAACCTTTTTGTTGTTACTGAAAGTGCAGAGGAGGAAAGCTGAGGGTGTTCACATGGGAAATTATCACTGAATCAGTTTTTTCACCTTGTGAGACAAATATGAAATGTGAAATCATCAGGAAAGTATTTTACAAGGATTCTCTGGTTTGTGCCTAGAAGATACTTTCCAAATATTTTCTATTTCATGCCTTCCCCTTTCCCCAGCCAAGCAGCACAAGCACAAGGTAGGAAACTCCTTCTTCTTTGAAAGAAAAAGTCATTTTTCCATCATGCCAAGCTGCCACGGTATCAGAGATAAGGTTTCACATTGCAATAATGACACAGCTGTTTAAAATAAATAAACACACTCACGTATCATCGATAAATGTTATCCCGAAATACTCCTTTTCTTTCAGGTTGAAGTGTGAGGCCACCAGATCCAGTAACTCCCGAGACAAAAGTTTGGGCTATTGAAAGAGGAAAAAACAGCTTTATTCATTTCAGTCCAGGCTTTTAATATAAAATAAAAATTTTCTGTGCAAATACTGGTATTTGAGTACACATGGCCATGCTAACACCCTGTTGTACAACTCATACAGAAGTGATGTATCAGACTCAGGGTGTCTCTGTGGAGCTGTGTGGGATGTGTGGAGAGACAATTCTGTGCTTAATCCATGACATAAAGCTGAAGGGCATGGACTGAGTGCTGCTTTCCTCTTTCTGGGGGAAAAGGCAGCATCCCAGGCTTTCCTGCACTTACAGCAGGAAGGATTTTTCAATTAAGGAAATATTGTGTAGTGGAGGATCCCATGCTTTGAGTTCTGTGATGGGAATAAAACATCCTCAAAACCACAGTTTTCTTCCCCTCTAAAAAGACAGAAAAACACCACCACGAGGGGTGTGTTTAATATACTCCATGAATTTTGGTGAAAGCAAAAATGGAATGCAGAACTGATGGCAGATATTTTGCCCACGATGCACAGGGAAACCCTTCAGCTAATGTAAGTGTCAGAAGAAGCTCATATACCTGAGCAGGCTTATTTTTCCACTCCTGTGAGTTTTTCTAGTAAGAGATGTAAATTTTCTTCAGCCCCCAAAAGAAAAGAAGCAATCTGGCAGTGGCTGCCAGTCCCCAAAAGAGCGAGGTCTGTACCTGAACCAGCAGCTCCAAGTTCCTGTCATCGAGGAGATGCACCTGGCAGTGCCGGCCCTCGGTCATCTGCAAAGACAGCAACACAGCTCTGTCAGGAGGGGCAGCATTCCTGAATTCCTGCCTCACACCAGAGCACGTGGGGCTTGGGGACAAGGACAGTGTGAAGCAAGTGTCTGATTTTGATGGATAAGGGAATTGACTCCGTACCCGAGCTGAGTCCTTCTCCAAGGACTCCATCTGGGGAGCTGCCTCAGCACTCTCAGTTCCTGTCAACTTCAAGCTGGAATTAGGGTGCTTAGCAGCACTCAGGATCAGAAAAAAATGCCCATAAATTATGTGAGAAGTAAATGTGAGGATGAGCCAGCCTGGCCAGTGCCACAGCCACCGGCTTTTGCTCTGGTGAGGAGTAGATGAGCAGGGACCCCAGAAATCCAGATCCATCCAACCCTCCCTGCAGATGGCTCAGCCCAGATCTGGTCCATCATGTCTAGGAGAGATGGAGTCTCTACCAGCACAGTAACATTTTCACTTGGACAGCTGTTGGAAGTCATTGCTTCCATGGGATTCTTACCCAGGAGCTGCACACATCAAGGAGGTGCTTGAACTGCATGATTAAAAATGAGATGAGCTTTGCAACGTCTGATGCTGTATCTGAACCACCTATTTCATGTCACATTTATCTCCTGTAAACTAAGTCTCTTCCTCTCTTTAAGAGGCGAGCAATTCAGAAATAGCTGCCCATTATGCCCTTTTAATATCTGCCCTTTGAAATCTAATACATTTCAATGAAAGCTTTTACATTATTTAATATCTGTTCTAATTCTGGGCCTTTCAGCAGCCTCAGCGAGGACCAGCTTTGCAACGCTCTCTGGGTGAGAGCTGGTGAAGGAAACCTGGCTTTCATATTTATTCTCCCAGCCTCAAAGTAACTCATTTTCCTGACAGCACAAGCTTCCAGCCGACTATAAATTGTGAGCTGTGAGCAGAGGCCGGGGGTGGTTTGCTTAGACAGGGGCTCCCAGAGGGATTAAACAGCAACACGCAAGGGTTTCTCCTTTCACATCCCTGTGGCTCCGCAGGGATAGGGACAAGGACAGGGCTGAGCTCCGGAGCCACCAGCACCTCTCATCACCTCCCGCCCCTGTGCATGCTGCACACCCAGGCCTTACAAAGACGTAAAAATAAACATAATTTATTGTGATTGCAGTAGAACCGCAGAGACCTCCCAGCTCTGCCCCGTTTGCACAGCGAGAGCTGCGGAGACACAGCCGCCTCTGTCACCAGCCTGCCCTTCTGCCCCACGCACCCAAACCAACAAAGCTGCATTGTTCCGACTAATTGAGCTCATTTTGACCAAAAGCCGAGAGGGAGTGCCCTCCTGAGGAGCTCTGCAAGCCGGTCAGAGATGAGCGTCTGCAGGCGCAACTCCCTGTGGCGTGCGGGGAAATTGGGATGCAGCATCCGTGCCCCAGCACCGGCAACTTCTGGCACTGCTGAGCATCATATCGCCCACCAAAACAGCAACAGCGCTACAAGGACCGCCTGCAGAGCGAGTCTCGAGGAAAGAAATCACTTCATTTCCTTTTATCTTACTGCTACGAACGTGAGATTGCACAGCGGTGCCAGGGGAGGCACATCGTGCACACAGGGGTTCAGAGAACAAGGCTGCTGCACCCGGAGACAGCAGCGATCTCACCGCTGCATCCCCTGGTGCTGCACCCTGCACAGCATCATCCCCCACGCCCTGCACTCCCGGCAAGGCACCACTTCCAGCGCTTCATCCCTCGGGTTCTGGAAGCAAAGCTGCACCACCCCAACTCCAGCTTGCAGCACGCTCCCTTGAGATTCATCTGCTGTCCAAACACAGCGCCTTAAATCCATTACGATCCACTCGCAGGTCCATTTGTTCCCGAGAGCTGGAGGGCTGCCGTGGCAGGCTGATAACTAAGTCCCCCATTCCCATCAATTAATCATTTCATCAGCGCACCCCTCAAGGTGGAGCACATTTCTGGCTCTGACACACTGTTACCAATCTGCCCCTGTTGCGAGGTGTCTGATCCAATAGTGTTTTTAAATCATTCCCCATCTGTTGCTCCGAGATAGCACGAGGGTTGCCATTATTTAATTGCGAGCTGCTTTAGCTCTCACCCAGTGAAATCACATTTATCACTTCTGACTGTTTTAATTGCCTTGGTTGTCTGTTGTTAAGTAAAAAAGGTTTCTATTATACCAAACACGTCCACAAAGCCTCGTGCTGAGGAGAAAGAAAGGAATCTGCAAAGATTAAGACATAGAAATACCAAGCATCATCTGTGCTTCAATTCAGCCATCCAAGGTAACTGCAAAGCACCTCAGAAGTAAATAAACCTCATGACACCCCTGAAGACAGGCAAGATGTAATCACTGATGAGACAACATAAGGAAACAGCCTAGAAGTCTGATTTACAAATATATATATACAGACAACATTTAAAACCTGAGACGCCAGGGATCTTTCCTCAGAAATCACACATCCACTTCCCAGAGCACTGGAAAGCTCTCTCAGTCAAGAAGTTGCAGCAGATGCCAAGGTGAAAAAGCACCATGAAATGCCTGTGCTGTGACAAACCTGGCAGCCCCCACCAGCATCCCTAGAGCTCTCTGTGGCCGTGGGCTCGTGCCACCCCAGGAACACTTTGTCACAAGGACAAAGCTACAGGACAGCAATGTCCAGAGCCATGGAATGCCTGTGGCTCTGAGAAGAGCTGCTTGCACCCCTCTGCCCCCCAGCCCATTCCTGCACACCTGAGGGCTGCATTCCTGCTAGGACACCTTCTCCACCCAGGATGAGACACAATAAGGATACTCACTGCATGGCACCTCAGCCTGCTCAAGGAACACAGATCTCCTGGTGTGACCACCAGCTCTGCATCTGCAGGCTCCAATCCCTGAACAAAGCAGTGTTAACCCAGTCCGAGCCCTTACCCTCCACCAGCACCCTGGTTCCTGCAGCTGTGCAGGAGCTCACTCCAAGTATCCCCACCCCATTCCTGATGGGGCAGAGAGCACTTCACTTGGCTCATCCCATTCCTACAATCAGAAGAAAATCACTCCAAATTACCATCACAGGGAAGCAGAAGCCCATCCTACCTCAGGAATGTCGCCCACCAGAGAGGTCATCTCCAGGAGACAACTCTCTCCTCACATGGAGCTGCCTCCCCGTGCAGATGTACAAGGCAGTACTCACATTTCACGAGGTTTTTCTGCACAGGAGGTAGAACTGAAAGCTTTGGAAGCTATTGCAGCTGTATGCTCACCTCACAAGCTTTGGAGTGTCAATCCCCTTCCTTCCACCAGCCCTGAACGGTCCCAGGTGTGACATGACTGTGGCACAGCAATGCCACAGCAATGCTCCAGCACCATCACAGGTACCAATGATCTGGTCCCATCCTCGTGCCTGGAGAAAAGCTGGAGAGCTTCATAAAGAGACTTTCATCAATGGATTTTGGCCAGGGAAAGGTGCCTCCAGCTCAGCAACTGGAGACTCTGAGCTCCTGGAGCCAGAGCAACAGAGGACTTGTTTTTAACTCCCTCAGTGACACTGGTGTGATTTATTTGGTTTGTTCCCCACAGCACATCCGCTCGCAGGTCTGTTTACTCAGGCTCTGGGAAGGGACTTGTGCTGTCTCCCAACTCCCAGGGTGCAGGGCTCCTCAAAGAGGAGCCCTCGCTGATACATTTTCCTTCATCTTTAATTCAGGACACCCTGCTAATCTGAACAATATAATTGATTTTCTATGTGCTGGACCAATCCATCAGGAGAGGAGCACAGCTGTCTGGCTCAGTCAGGAGCTGGTGTGAACAGTCTTGAGATATTTATACACACACACATCTGTTTTCAGCTTACTTTCATTATTTGGCATTGTCTGTACAAATGAACAATTTTTGCAACATGACCCTAAACTGGTCGTCTTAGCAGTTATTTTTAAAAGCCTGCTAATATTTAAGCTCCAATCCAGTAAAAGAAGTAGCAGCATAAAATTCATGAAGCATCCCTGTGTCTCATCTCATTCCCAATAGGAAATTAGGGGGGAGACATTACACAGCCCTATTTTTGGCAAAACCATACTGAGAGACTGGGAAACAATAAAAATCCAGCATCCCAAAGTCACTTGTGTTCTCTGTACAAAAGTAAGCAACACAACCTCAAAAATGAGAGGACTGGAAGGAAACACTGTCCAATGCAGAAAGACAATTATATCAAAATACTGCAGCTCTCCCAACTTACAGGCTGTCAGCAAGAATCTGATTCCCCCAAATCTTCAGTAAAAAAAAGGCAGATAATGAAGGAAAACCAGCAATTCTCAGAATATCCATGTGTGGAAATTCAAGCATATGGTGAGATTTTAATTCTACACAGCAAATTAGCATTATCATAAAGGTTTCATTAGCTGGGAGGAAACAACATTTTGCACTCCCTTTTTTGTGACAAAAAATATGACAAATTCTCCACCTAAAATAATCGAGGCAGATTTTCCAAAACCTCCATCCTTTAATAAGAAAAAGAAATCAGTAAGGCAGAGGAAAAAAACCTCCTTCTTGGCTACTTAGACCAATTCCCTACAATATCCTGAGCCTGAATGTTTATTTGAGGAAAAAAGCACATGCAGGATATTTATGCTATTTCTCTTGGACAGAAACATCCTCCCTATGCAAAGCTGGTTGTTACACGCAGTATTTTTAGACATCCATGTGTGTCATCCCGTTAGGGAAAAAATAAGAAAAGAGTAATTAGAGAGGGTGTAAACAGGAAATCTCAAAAAAACGAAAACCCTTAAGCCAAAAAAAAAGCTGTCAGAATAACACACCTCCTGAAGGGAAGCTCAGGAATGGAGAATCATGAAGGCTCTGGGTCAGGAGCAAACCCCAATGTGTTGCACTCCCTCCAGGTCAGATTCTTCCTCCCCAGAACTGGGCAAGTTACAAAGAAGTCACTTGGCCTGTCTGTCACTGACTTCTATATTTAAGCCTTTTTTTGTTTTAAGGTCCTAGGGAAAGCCAAGAAAAAAAAACAAGCAAAAAAAATCCCCCAAATACTAAAAACTCTCTGGCCAGAGAAGAGAGGATTACACGTAAGCTGCACATAATTAAGACAAAACTGGGAGCTGTGTCTGCCAGTGACAGGCTCAGAGCTCTGTGCCTGCATCCCAGCTGCTCTCCCTGGGGATGTGCCATGGTTTGGGCTCAGCAGCCCACGTGTGCACACACATTTCACCCCTGAGCAATGCAACCTGCCCAGGGACAGCGTGGCTGAGCCAGGGTCCTGCAGCCACCTAAACACTCATCAGCAGAAACTTTAAAACCACCACCACCCACATCCAGCAAGGCTTCACACCTTTAATACCCTGAATTCCACAAGAAGTCTTTTGGAAGGAGCAAACCTCTCCCCCACAGTTCTCCTCTTTCCTTCCTCCCAGAATAAACCCTTTTGTCCAGGGCTGGGCGCTCCTGGAAACACCCGAGTGTGACACCAGGGGTTTGGTTCCAGCTGCACTGAACTGTGCATGTTATTCCCATGAGCTCCTGGCAGGGCAACCACGTGAAATTGAACTTCACTGGCAGATGAATAGCTCCAAAAGGTATTTTATAGGAGAAATACACCTGTATTTTAAAGGAAAAATACACCTGTACTGATGCATCCAGTGATGAGAGAGAAAGGGGAAGCATTTTCACTAAATAAATGGCCAGCACAAAGCCTGCAGTTTGAAAAGTGAGAAATTGGACTGTGGTACATCATTAGTACATAGATTATAAAAACTGGCTCATTTATTCCTGAAACAGGCACACCACAGTGGCTCAGGCAGTCAGAGCACTGAAAAAAATAATAAAATGTAACAAAATAATAAAAAATATATAGAATGTATAAAGAATAATAACAGATAACAAAAAGCCAAAGAGCAAAATTCCCTCTCCCAGAAAGCAACACTTTCCCTTTGCACACTGACTTCACAGACCCTGGGCCATGAGGGCATCCCAAAAATGTTTCCATCCTGCTTTTGACACTGATTCAGAGGCAGCAGCACTGCCTTCCAGGTGCACAAGCTCAGAGCACCAGCCTGGAACTTTAAAGGATTTCACATCCAAATCCGTACCTGAGCTTCACACTTAACCACCCATTAAAGCATCACCAGTAATTTCTTGTAAAGATCCTGGGTTTTTATCCAAACCTCTCTTCTCTAACTCATCAGCCTGTAAGAGATTTCAAAGCTAAATAGTGAAGCCCCTACACTTCAGATTTTCATTGGCATTTAGGGTTTTTTTTTCCTTTGGTTTTGAAGTCATTTAGGATCAGCTCCTCAGCTGCCTCAGATCAGCACTGCTTCATTGACTTTGGTACAAGCAGCCAGCTCATGTCTGGCCCCTGGACGTGCACAGCCTGATCAAAACGTGAAATCACATGCAAGGATGTCTTACAAACAGGAGCTGCCCTAACCAGGTACATCTCAGGAAAATTAAAGCCTTTGCCTGTCCTTCTGGAAGGAAGGGGCCTGAATGCAGCTGGGGGGGAAAGGGAAAATGTTATAATGGTTTAAATGACCTCAGAGTTTCCTGGTGTGTCTGCTGGGAGAGCAGAGCTTCATCATGTTCCAGCACTTGGAGCCACTCAGAACTTTAAGGAATAAGCAGAAAAATAACAGACAGGAGTTTGGGGCTGTACCAGCATTGATGTGAAAGCTTTTTAAACAATCTGCACAGATCTCCAAAAACATCATGATGCACATTCTGGAGAGTCTGTCTGCAACCCACAGGTCCTTCCCTGAACCAGTGTGGGTGCCACCACTCAGTGTCCCACAGTGGGAGGTGCTGAGGGTGAAACTGATGGAGGGGGGGATTGGAAATGCTCCACTCTCCCACAGGTAAAGATGTGAGGAAGGGAAGCATTGCCCCATCCCACCCCACTGTGGGCCTCTCCATCAGCTCCTTTGCCACAGAACAGTGCAGTGCCCTCCCCTCTGGACTCACTGATACCTCTTGCAATGCCCAATGGATCAGCTCTGGATCCCCAAACTCGTGTTTTCCCAGTCTGTGCTCACACCAGCCAGGGCAGCCAGTGGGTTCCTGCCACGACACCACAGTCTGGCTCACACAGACACAATAAACCTGCAGTGATCCCTCTGAGGGCAGTGGCAGAGCTCCCACCAGCTTTATGGGGACAGACCATGTCTCCAGACATACTGCCTCTCCTTCCTAATCTTCAGGTCATAAAGAAGCCTTTGGCTGAAGTCCTGTCTCCAGTGTAGTCAATTAATTTTGCCATTAATTTTAATAGGGTCAGGATTTTGCCTTAAATCATTTGTTATCTCACTATTAACCTTTAACAGAAGCCAGTATCTGCTTAATGTTAAATAGCCAGTGATGGTTCACAGTGGCTGGCTGCATCTTTCATCCTCTGTGCTCTGGCAAACCATCCTGTAGGACCAATCTCACCTCACCACGAGACTCCAAGTGCCACCCCCATCCCTCCCAAGGGCTGCAGAGGCCACCCTGGCTCTGGGATGTTTACCCACAGCAACTGCAGGGACTGTGCAGAGCCATTCCCAGCCCCAGGGGGTTCTCTTTTGTCAGGACCAGCCAAGCAGGGACAGACACTTAAAGCCATAACTGAATGGCATGCACAGAAATAACATTTTAAGATGAGACAGGCTGGAGAGAAGCGCGAGCTTTGCACTTTGATGCCCCTTTGATGATGCTCTACATGGAAATGTTGGCTCTGCTGAAGTTTGGCAATGAGCTGCAGATAAAACACAGTGCCTGGAACAGGGGGCTGAGAGGCTCCCTGGGTTGCATGGCACCTTCCTAAAATAGCCATGTGAGCTGGAGGTAGGATGAAAAAACTGGCTCCTGCAGAGCATCAACTGACTTTCATGTAAGCCCCACCAGCTGAGCCAGTGAAAAAGTCTGGCACAGGAACAGCCCAAGTGCTCTCCCTCACTGCAGGCACTGTGGCTTTGCAGGGCCACGTGCCAACAGACTTTCCATGCAGCCCTCCTTTTCCCCATTTATTCTATTATTTCTCATTGCAGGGGATGGCAGATCTAAGGGACTCTTTCATTCACTCTATTGATGGCTTGTACAGGATGACAGGCACAGCCTCCTGGGGTCATTAGAAAGATCCCACTCACCAGAGCAGGTCGTGGGGCTCTAAATCTCCTCCTCCTCTCCCAAAATTCTCAGAAATAATGATGAGCACACCTTAATAAAACCCCCAAAACTGAACAAAACCGAAGAACAGCGATAAATTAAAATCCAGGAAACAAATTAATTCAATTTTCCTCAAGATGATAAATCCAGTAATCCAACCAGGATTTAAAGCCCTTTGCCGAGCACAAAATATAAGCAGGAGAATTGCAGCTGCTTGCTCCCTACCAGGAGTGTACAATGTAAAAAATATTTTTGTTTTTTTCACCCATCTGCTCCCCATGAGGAAATCTTGCAGAGTGGCTGCCCTTTCCTGATGTTACCCATGACTTTTCCTGTTCTTGCCTTTGCTCCATCCCACACAGGGATGCAGGGGCTGTTCACTGAGCACCAGCACAGGGATGAAAGCACTCAAGTACATAGGCAGCATCAGCCCCATGGCAGGAGGCAGAGGGAAGAACTGCTGCTAAAAACCCTTCCCTGGCTCTGCTGGCCCCAGACTTTCCAGCTGCCAAGCAGCACCCAGCCAGCATTTCACCTCTCCTGGCACTGCCAAAGGCCACAGGATCTTTCTGGCAGTGTTATCATAGATGCTGAGTCCCTCTGACAGAAGGGGAGAGGTTAGCTGTCCTCTTGAAGGATCAGCACCTTTATTGCAGGAGTTTTCTCCTTTAAGGTGTCTCATGCTGAGAACTGAAGTGTTTCTCAAACAGGTCATGTCATTCCACGAGTGCTGATGTACCACTCCTGCCACTGTGCAGGGTATTTAGAACAACAGCGCGAAAAGAACAGGCAGGCAACTCTACAGCTAATCCTATTTAAAAAACCATCAGGAAAATTAATAGGAAACAATCAGTACAAATCTGCCACAAACATCAAGTCAATGAATTCCAACATCTGCTTTCCTTGGCAGAACACAGGCAGTAAATTCGTGTCTGCCGGAGACGCGCTTATCACCAGCAGTGCTGAGACACTGCAGGCAGGTCATTACTGCTCACAGCCCACGGTGCTGGCTTCTTCCAGTGCAATCCCCTGGGAATTCAGGGGAAAAAAAGCATCCTGTAGGATCAGAGAGCTTTCCTGATGCTACCTGACAGAACAAATGCAGGGGCAGCCCATGAAGGGGCAGCGCCTGGAGACAGCAGCATCCTCTGCCCCTGAATGAGCAGCGGCCACCGTGGGGCAGGAGTGGCCACCTGCCCTCCCGTGACCTGTCCTGACCTTTGCTCCTCAGCCAGGAGGCAAAGCAGTTAAGCTCCTGCTTCTTTGCTTAAGTCTCTACAACACGAATCTCAGGGGATATTCTGTGCAGAGCTTCTGGTAACTTTTCCTGAGTTTTACCTCACCCCAGAAGCCATCCCTGACCCACCTGAACAAACTCAGCTTTCCTTGTTACAGAAATAGAGAAGACTAAAAAAAATAGCCTTACAGAAGAGTAGTTTCTCATCACTGGAGACCCACACCCTGCCCTTGATGACTTTTTGCCTCTCCCCAGCCCTGAACCTCTCCCCCCCACTTCTGATGGCTTTTCACAGGATGCTCCTCTGTCCCCTCCACCACCTCCCTGCTCACTCCTGAGTTGGGTTTTAGAGGGAAGGCTCCCAAAGCAGGAGACACAGACACAGCAAGCCCTGACCAAATAATTGCCATCCCCTCCAAGCAGCATCTCATCCTCTAAAGGCATCTTGAATCTCTTCCTCTCCTGCCCTATCCAGGTCCCTGCACCCAGCATTCTCCCCTGGACTTTTCCAGCCACTCATGCTTGGCAAGAGCCCCTGTGGAAACGCGGATGCCAGCCTTGGACAGACATCAGGTAAGAAGGAGATGAAAAATAATTTTAAAAGAAGGCTACAGCACAAGCCCTTTACATCTGCAACACTTTAAAAAATCGTAAAGAGCAAACAGATAAACCAGAAGAAATCACAGGTGACTCTGTGGAGGTGAGGAGCCAACACTCCCAGTGCCAGCACCTTCCAGGCACTCAGAGGGGCTGATCTGGATGGCTCCACATCTCACTTTTAAAGCAAAACAAGTGCTATGGATCAAAGGCTCTTTCTCAGCAGCCGTTACCTCCCAGCTCTGTGTGCACTGCTGCATCTCCAAACCACCCCTGCACAAGGGTTTTTTGGAGGGTGAGAGGGGAGGGGATCTTTTGAGGAGATATTTAATAGTTGCACACTGAAAGGAGTTACTGTACCAGGCGCTGACTGCCTTTTCTCAGACTCATGAATCTGTGCTTTGTTCAGGTTAAATCATATCTCAGAGCAGCCCGTAAGGGTAATCTCTGAAAAGAGGTTTTCTCTCTAACCAGAAGTTAGAGATCTTTGCTCCAGCTGCAGCAAAGTTACCAGAATCCAGCTTGGATTCAGCCCTTTCCTAAAGCAGCCCAGGCAGTACTTACAACAAAGGCAGGAAAAAGCAGCTGTAAATGCTGGGATAAACAAACAGCCCCTTATCTCCTCAATGGAGTGCAAAAGATGCAAAGAAATTTTTATGGACTGATCCTTCAAGGAAAAGAGAAGGGCAAGCAGAAAGGCTTCAGCCTACACCACCCCAAACTTTCTTTGCTCTGTGCTGCTTTCTGGCTCTCTGGGGCTCACAGCTCCGAGCTCTGCACAATGTTGAACTCAGGACACTCTGCAAGAGCACTAAATAACTTCATCTGTCACTGCTAAGCATCAGAAATTAAAATACAGCCTCTTACCTCCACGGCACACACCCTGCTGGTTTAAATGGACTCGAAGAACCCAAGAAGTACTCCCAGGGTGCATGCACTAAGCCTTCACATTTTCTGCACATTGGAGCTGGGGAAGAAGGGAGACACGATCCCAGACCTCTTCCGTTGCCGTATAATCTGAAGGAAGTGACCTTCGCATTTGTTGCTTTGATTACAGATTCAGAAACAAAAGCCCTTCCAGTGTGACTCAGGGGACAGAAAGGGTTGAAATGGAATTGTTAAAAATGGGAAAGCATTACAATTGTGGGTTGGGGTTTTTTTCTTTTGTTTTGTTTTTCCTGTCTGTGATATTAACCCCTTTACTTTAGAACAAAATTGACCAAAGGCATAGCACAGGTGCCAGTCCTGGGGCAGTGAGACACCTCGGTGTGGGATTGTGATCCCTGTGCCACAGCAGTGGGTGAGGACCCCCATGCTGGCAGCTCTGTGCTGGATGGGAGCTACCATCAGCCCTCCCAGCTCCTCCACTCCACACACTCGTATCCAGGGACAGGAGGGGCCTTTGTGTAAAAACTTCCAGCCATCCCTAGCCTGGACCCCTTGGAGCAAGGCTGAGCCTTGCTGTGGCAGCAGGGACCAACCCATCTGCAGGGGTACAGCAACAGAGACAGCCAGAGTTTGCAATCTCAGCACACCCACCCTCACCTCTCCACTGTCCCTCTCTGCAACACACACCCCCAGGTACAGAATTCCACTGGATTTCCCAAACTGCTTTCCAAAGCTGCTCTGATGTGGGGTGCTGCACTCTGGGGAGGGAACCAAGAGTGTGGGACACAGTTCACATCCTTGGCCATTAATCTGAATTTACTCCTGGTCTATAGGAGTGCACCTCACTGCTGGTAAAGGAGTAAATCATCTGCCTGCTGTTCTGCTGCTCCTCTGTGTGCAAAACACCGAGTTCTGCTTTGATTCCCTGGCTCCTTCCCTACTGGCACATGAACCCACGAGGCTTCACACACTCCCTGCCTCTGACACAGCAGCACACACTGTGTAACTGTGCCAGGCAGAGCACAGGTGTCACACAGGCACAAAAACAGCTCTCCTCAAAGAAAACTCCAACAACTGACACTGCTTTCACTGAAAATTAAAAAAAAAAAAAAAATAGAACAACAAAGAACTGTGCACCCAAATCCAGGAAGCTGCAACTTCCAGAGTTCCAACCAGACCTTCAGGCAGGTACACAAGAGGCACGAAGTCTCAAATTCTCACATGCAGTTACCTCAAAAATCTGAATGCTCCTATTCAGTTATTAATGTTCTCAACTGAGCAGTCACTGTGCACACAGAGGGCAAACTATGAAGACTTTCCCATCCCAATTTTTAAAATCCAGGGATCTATTTTAATAGAAAAAAAAAAAAAATAAGCTCAACACCTGGAACAAACCAGCTTGCTTTTCCCAGAGTGAAAACAGGTCAAACTTTGGACAGCAACACCTCAGAGACGTGGCTCTCTCTTCTCTGAGGTCCCAAGGCCCCTTGGCCCAGCTGAAGTCCCCCAAACAGGAGGCTCTGCACCAAGTGTTTGAAGGGTTCCAGGAAGCTGCAGAGCACTGTGTAAAGACAGAGCCTTCCCAACAATGCTGGGGAGAGAAGCAGCACTGCCTGGTCCTGCCATCACACAGGGTGAGTCAGCCCTGCTCCCCTCACCTCCCTGAATAACCATCAATGCAGACACCTCCAGAGGGCACCTACCCCAGACACCTGGGATGCAGTGAGGTGCCAGAGGTGTCTCACCCTCCTTGTTTAATTCAGAGGAAGCAGCTTTGATCAAGTAACCACCCCTTAAATAGCTGCAGACAAAGAGCTGTCTTTTGGCCCAAAGTTACTTTGTAAAAGCCAACATTCTCACAGTCATGAGACTACAAAAGCTTTCCACTCCATGCTCAATATCACAGGTTTCATGAAAAAACCATAAGTTGGCCCCACATCAGGCAGGAGGGTGCCAGGTCAGGTCCAGCCAGCTGCTCCAGACTGCACCAGCAACCTCAGGGGTGGCAAGACAGTTCTGGGAGAGGATTTCAGAGCAACAGACTTGCATTGGTCTCCAAAACACAGGCTCCAAAGCCCCAAAAATAAGATGGAAAATAGACAGTGAGTCATGTTTCCTTAGAGAAATGACGTGAGGGTTACCTGGGTGGTGCCAGCTCCTGCCCTGCTGGGATAACCACAGGGACAGGAATAGCTGGAGGAGGGAGAGCACAGCTCCTTGGAGGATCCGTGGCTTCCAAACAAACACAGGCCAGAGCTGCAAAACTCAGCTGTACAGATAAATTCTTTTAAATGAGAAAAATCAGAGTTTAAAGAAATACAGCACACCTGTAAGAGGTAGGAAGCTGCTGGAGTTGAGCACAGGGAAATCTCTCCAACTCTGAGGCACGAATGAGCTGGGTTTGGGGACAGCAGTGCCACAACCCTTCACTGGAGGGTGACCCTACAGGGAATGCAGCACACCCCAGCCCCCAGCAAGGTGAACAGATGCAGTGTGCTGATATGAGAGAGGAATTACTGCCACTTTCACTATGGCTTAACAAACACCAGCCTGCTCCAAACCTCACACCCTCTGCCCAGCCCACATCACCCTGCCTAGAAACCATGAGCCCAGCCACAGGTGAGGCCAGGATGCTCAGGAACCAGCAAATCACCACCAGGGCCATGGGTGGAAGTGCAGAGACTCCTCCAACCCCATTCCCAGCTCTGCTGGCACCACACTCCTGTGCCTGATGGCCAGCAGGGAGATGCACACTGGGGCACCCATCCCCAGGACAGCACCTGCCCCACATCAGCTGGAAAAGCAACCACAGAAACGTCACAGCCTTAATCCCAGCATTGTTAGGATTGTCAAAGATGACTTTTAATGGCTAAAACCAGCACATTCAAGCTCTTCTCAGCTTTTTGAAGACACTTATTCTCCTCATCTCCTTCCCCAGCACACCGTTGATGCATGTTTAAATGAATGACAGATCAATTAGTGGGGAAAAGTGTACATGTGTATTTGTGTGTGGGAGGGTATTTAAGCTAATATATTCCAGCACTGATAGCTTTATCCTCTTTGCAGTCTCTGAGAATGAACTGGCCTCCATCTGTACAGAAGATTAGTAGAATTACTAATCACTAATTATGACTCAGAGGTTTTAAGAGCAATGCAGACTGTACAAGGGGTGGCCTGATTTTCAGAAAATGAGGGGACAAAGATAGCACAGTGCTATTTTAAGCACGTGGACAGTCCATCCAAGATCACAAAGCTCTGCAGTGACAACGCCAGCAAAAGGAGTGACAGAGATAAACACTGAGAAGGACAAAAAAGAGGCTTGGAAAAACCAGCACGTGCCTGAAACACTTTTAATTTACTTTTTCATACAGCTTGTGTCCAGTCAGGGAGAGCTGGCCAGCCTCTCTGCAAAGGCCAAAATGGAGATTTATCCAGAAATCTCATACAGTGATACTTTGTACAGGACTTTCTGCCTCTGAGAAGCGGCGCCAGCGACATTTGAAATCGAACGTATTTTGTGAGCTGCGTCACATCGAAGAGGAAAAATATTTATACAGGCCCAAGTGGTCTGTGAATAGAAGGCACTGTTTGAAACTGGCACCGTGACACCCCGAAGGAAATGAGATGAAGTTCACAGTCTGGTTGTGAAGTTTGTCAGTGAGAGAAGAGGGAGAAGCAGTACCAAAAAAATCGTATTTTTGTTTGAATGAACTCTGTTGAACAGAAAACGCTATATCATGAGCTCAGATGGAAATGTGTCTGGCAGAGAGCTCTGGAATGCTGCTGCTGGAAGTGTGCAGAGCCAAGCTTAACTCTAAGCTGTCAGGAGGCAGTGCCCAGAGCTGGGCCTGTTCTCAGCCCTCCTAAAGGCTCCCCCAAAGTCCCAGCCACGGGGACACCTCCACGTGCCAGGTGTGGACAGGATGGGAGTTCCAGCTCTGCAGGTGACATGTGAGCAGTGTCACTGCATTAGATCAGATCCCTTCAGAAAGAGAAACAGCTGGATGAAAGCAGCCAGAGCAAAGCTTTTCCACGGTGACCAGTAATCCCCAGAGCGCAAGTTTAAATCTTTGAAGGGACACAGACATGTATTCAGCATCCTCTAAAAAGGTTTTCAAGCTCCCTTTGAAAAGCCCTGACCTGTAAGAACACCTGAGATGCTTCTGCTGAGCATCACTCCTGGGGTCTGTCTGGTGTGGAACAAAGTCCTGCCCTGACAACACAGCCCCAGCTTTGTGCTCTCCCTCACCACCCCAGCACTGCTTTTCATCACTGTGAAAAGAGAAGGGAAAAAAAGGACATCTCAATTTGTTGTCAGCATTTTTCACAATGAAAAGTTAAGGTGTGGTGGCAGAGGAAGCCTGGTGCTCACTATCCAAACCAACTACGTTAGCACTGGAGGAAACAGAAGTCAGTCACTTCCTCTCCTGCTCCTCCACCCCAGGTACCATGGGATAGACACAAGTACAAAGATGATTTATTGTGCTTCATCAGCAAAATTTCTTCACTTCATGCAGAGGAAATGACCTTTCAGAGGTTAAAAAGCACTTTGTCCAAAAGAGCCACACGAAAAGTTTACACTTTTATGCCATAATTTATCAGCTAGTTACCAGTGCAATTGGTAATTACAATTACTCCTAAACTGCTTGATCACAGAGATGTTCCCAGATCTGACTGTACATCCAGCAGATCTATCACAACATGCCACTGTATTCTGCAGGGAGTTTGGGAGCAGTTTGCCCAGTTTCTTTCCCACTTTGCATGGAGCAGGCTGACACACATCTAACCCTGACCCTAAAGCATTCACTTGACCAGTTTTTAATTTATAACAGTCAGCTGCATCACTAAATAGACTGCAATGCAATGTTTCATTCCTGCTTAACCATGCTGAGGAATCCCTGTGTTGTGGGATGGATTGGTGGCAACTGGCATTGATACCTCAGAGGAAAACTTTGTCTCAATATCCCAGTGAAAATCAGGCCAGCGGCAATATAGGTAACTAAACACAGAATAAATAGTGATTCTAGAAGTTTTTGGCTTTGCAGCTGCTTATTAACCCCATTTATATAAAAATTTCATTTTTACTGCCCTATAATTAAATCTAAGACAGGTGGCCCATAAAACCAGCACGTGGAGAGCCCTGCAGAAAGCTTTCTTTTGGAATAGTATCAGGACACTTAGAAATGCCATGCTATCCCATCTCAGGCATCAGGAGAAGCTCTAGGAAGACCCCCAAAGGCACAGCACTATGTGCCAGAGCTCCACAACAAAATACAGCCCTCACTCCTTTCTCTGGTAGGACATGGGAACCCTTGAGTGAAGGCTTCTATGCTGAATTCTCACCCAGGAATTTTTCCAAGCCCTACCAGCCCCAATAACTCATACCCACTTGCTGCTGTCAGAAAAAAAGACCTGTGCCAGTCTTTCCATCAGCTGTCTCTGCAAATCTGTTATTTCTAGGACAGGCTTTAAACGCTCCCTGCCATGGACAAGACAATGTTCCCTGGCAAACAACCCAAGGGCTCAGAGAATCAGCTCACACACTGCACAGCCCCTCCCTCGAGAGGGTTCAGGGGTTATTTCAGAGTGAAACAGGACACCCCAGCAGTGCTTTGGCTCACAGCCTCCTCCAGATGGATGGGCTCTGGGCAAGCAGGACATCTCTTCTCTTTCGGCAGGTGGGACAGATGATGGGAAGCATCCTGGAGCAAGGATCAGCTTGGGCAAGTACCTGGGCCAGTGACCAGGTGAAACAACAGGTAAAGGTTTCCCACACACACATGCCAGAAACACAAAGGCTAAGGAACAGGTGACTGACAAAGGCTGGTTTGTGCTTGTTGAGGTGGGTTTTAGTTGTGCTTAAAGCTGCTAAAGGCAGGTAAGGGCTTTATGCTGGCAGAGAGGATTTGAGGCTGCCCTGCCAGCCGGTGCTGCCCCGTGACCACCCCCGCACCTGCCAGCACCAAACACAGGTGGGGACCCTGCTCACACACCCACAAAGGTGTTTGTGGCTTCTCCTGCTGGGACTCAGCTCTCCCACAAGGCTATCAAGCATTTTGTATTTTAGAAGACTAAAAATCCCCCTCACTACAACAACACGTGTAGCAGCCCAAGGAGAAGGAATCCTGCTTGCTTTCCTTTCTCCACAAAAATGTACTGGTGATTAAATAGAGACTTACTGGCAGCATCCAACTCACACTAAAATAGCCACTGGCCCACAAAGTGTGATCCACAAATACCAGTCTAAGGGAACTGAGGTTTCCAGAGCAGATCAGCAGCGCAAGTGCCTGCCACCTCACCCTTCCCTGCACATCCCCTGCATGCAGCTCAGTGACAACATTCTCCCTGGTGTCCTGATCTGTCACACCATGCACAGGGAGTCCTCAGAGAGGGGAAAAGCCTAACTTCAGCCAAAAATACCTATATAAAACCTTTACAGAAAAGAACCTCTATATAAAATCTATGGTATTTTTCACATCTGAAATATGAATGCAAAGGAGCTACAGAAATATGAGCACCCTCCATGAAGCCAAAGTGGGAAAGGACTTGGTTAAGCACCTGTCCAGGAGTCAATTTTAGTAAGAACACAGGGCAAAAAGGTGCTTTCATGTGGCTGCAATAACTAACAGGACTTCTGGAAAAAAATCTGAGAGGACAAATGGCATCCCTGGCAGGTAGGAAAGTGTTGTTATACCCTTTTTACAAAGAACAGGGGAACAGAGAAAAACAATTTGCTCAAGACAATGCAGGATCTGTGGTAATGATGGGACACAACATCTCATGCGCACGATTAGAGTCCTGTCCCACAGACACTGCAACATCCACCTCCTGAGAGAAACGACCCCATGGAGAACTCTGCACTGCTTGTGTTGCTCCTGTGTTTCTCCACTGAGCCTGAGGTGAAGAAATGCAACCCAGGGTGGCTCAGAGTTCCTCCCTGTGTGCAAGGGTCACCCAGCCACTGTCTCTAGCTTCCTCCACAGCTTGAAGTGCTTTAACAAATTGAGAAAACCAATATGATTCAAGCTCTTGGAGGGCTCTGGTACCTGAGCAGTTGGGTGATGTTTAACACTGTGTGCTCAGTCCTGCGCTCACTGGACTCAGCCAGAAGTTTGAGCAGCTGAGAGCCAAGACTTCAGCACAAAAAGCAAAGTGTTACACAACCCAACAAGGAAGGGCTGCAGGGCATTCTTTCAGCCATCTCACTTTAATACACCCCAAATTACCACTAGCAAATTCCTGATGTTAACATGAGAGAGTTGCCTTGCTCCTGCCAGGTTTCACCTCCCAGGGAAGACCCTCATAGCAGTGAGTGGGGAGCAACAGGTCCCTTAATGTCCCCAGCAGGACAAGTTGTGGGCAGAGGGGAAGGGGCACTCCCTGTCCACTTCCCTGGCTCAAGGTCTGCCTGGTAGGGTGAGAGAAGGACCAATCTCCCCTTTTCACCCATTTTTTCATCCCCGCTTTCAGACACAGGCACACGTCAGTGATGCTTTTCATAAAGAAAAGACAAGACAAAGCAACCCCTAGGACACAGTAAGTTTGGGCAGAGATACAGTTACACTTCGTTTTGAAAAAATCTCTTTTCACTTCAAGGCAGCCATTGGAGTATGGCAGCTGAACAGGCTGAATACAGCTGCTGTCAGAGCTGCTCCTCACTGAGCCTTTATTCCAGCCCTGCAGGGATGGGTTTTACCTCCATGGGGACGTAGTGGAGAGGGAAGGCAGCCCAAGCTCCATGCTCTTTGTGTGAATGGACCCTAAAAATAACACCCACACAGCACAGGTGTAGCTGGGTTTTACTTAGAGAGGAAGAAGGGAATAAAGATTGCATCCCACCACATTCCTGCAGGTCAGTAAAGGTGGGAAAAGGAAGAGCAGTGATGTCTTCACTCCTGCATTCCCTAATTACTCACGATCCATACATGGATCCATATCCACAGTGGCACCTGTGCCAGACACATCACAGAGTGTTTCCATACATCACCTGCCCAAGATACATTCAAAGCACTTGTGCATCCACCACATAAAGCTGCTCTCCCTCTCCTGAGCCTGCCCTAAAGCTAAACACCACCAGATCCTTTAGGATTAAACAGGCACAGATGTCCTGCTAGCATGACTTTCCCATGCAAGTTGCATCCTGGTGGCTCTGGAGAGCTATTTGCGATGAGCTGTGTCATTCTCCGTATTGCAACACACCAGGGAGAGGGGAGAAGCTGCTTTGAAATATTCACCCTAATGTAGCAAACACACACAGTGAGGCTGAGAGCAGGCACGCAGCACAAGTTCATGTGCGAGACAGAAACAGACACACAGAAATAAACAACTGCCAGCAAAATCAGACTTGAAAAGAAGTGACACCACCCTCACTGCAACTGGATACCACAATAACTGCAAGTACAGGGCTGTGTTTCCTGCCTGCACGAAGGGGAGCCCCCAAATTGCCATTCCAGGACTCACTGCACCCCTCCCAAGCAGCAACCCCTCTGCCATGCAAAGGACTATCACGTTACGAGCTGCCACTATTCAGTGACACAAACACAGCAGAAAAACACAGCCAGTCTCTCCCATGGGAGCATCAGGCAGAGAGGAGCTCCCTGAGCTCCGTCCCCCAGATCCCGATGGTGACAGCAGCAAGAGGGGCTCCCAGGGGCTGTGATATGGGGGGAGAACTGGATGCCAAAACACTTGTAGATTGACTGACTGATAAAAACATATTTGGCACAGAAAACACCTCCCCCAAACTCTGAATTCAGGCACGGAGCCGGCGCTTTGAAAGCAACACCGGGATCAGCTCAAAGCCAGGTTCAGGATCCTCTGAGCGCCTTCCCAGCGCTGCCTCGATGCTCCTCACCCCATCCCAGCCGCGCACGGAGGAACCGGCCCGGAGAGAGAGCACACACCCCTCAGGCGCCGGGATGCAGCCTGACGGAAAAGCTGGGACGACGAGCAGGGTTTTTTTTTTTGTTTTTACCTGGTAGACATCGCGGAGGCCACACCAGGCTCGCAGCGCCTGCCGGCACGCCCGCAGCCGCGCCGCGTACCATCTCCGCAGCGCTGCCACCGTCACGGTCCACACGAAGCGGCTGCCGCTGAACAGCAGGTCCTCCACCCCGCACATGAACACCGAAGCCATGAGGCGCCGCGCTGCGATCACAAGCCCCCCGTGCCGTCCTGCCCCGTCCCGTCCCGGCTGGCTGCTGCCGCTGCCCCGCTCAGACGCCTGGCATGCGGCTGCCCGGCTTTATTGGCCCCGCGGGCGGCGGGCAGGGCTGTTGCACAGAGCCAGGGTCAAACCTTCAAACAAACTCCTCTTTCACGGCGCTTCCTGGGCAGATTCCCAGGCATGCCCCGGCTCCTGACGCCCAGCCAGCGGCTGCAGTAGCTCAGCCCCACCAGCAGCTCACACAGCAGCCTTGTCCTTAGCAGCTTATATAAAGCTCTGTTAAGCTCCAGTAGCTACCACTATGTTTTCTAATTAAATTTTAACCCTTTTGCCACATGCCCTGACAACAACCCCGTTTAGATGATGCAGGAGGAGCGAGAGGAAGGCGCTCGCCGGCGTTCAGCGCTGCCGCACTTGAGTGAGCTGGGCAGGCGCTCCACACACGAATCCAGCGCTATCTGCCTCCAACACCTCATTATCTGCTATACAGGGAACAAAGCTGTCATCGTTTTCTGCCGGCTGAGCCCGTGCTCAAATTATACACTAGAAATCCTACTTGAAAAAGGCACTTCTGGGAACCAGCAAGTGGAGGAAAGAGGAGGGGGGAAATCAGTCCTGCAGAAGTAGAATAGCTTGGAAGAGACCTTAAAGTTCATCTCGTTGCAACCCCCCTGCCATGGGCAGGGACACTTCCACTAGACCAGGTGGCTCAGAGCCCCATCCAGCCTGGCTTGGAACACAACTTGTGCCAGTGCCTCACAGTAAAACAGATGCACTAACTTCTCTCCCAGCTCTGATTGTGCCAAATACCTACAGCACAGAGCCATCCCTCTGTTCAACACTTCCCCCTTGGTTGTTGCATCATGTGGGTAAAACACCCAAAACGTGCTAAAGAGATGGTTTGCTCTACTCTTTAACTCCATTAACACAGCAGTTGCTGCACGAGAAAAACAAAGCTGGGCATTGTAGCCGAGCTCTTCACAACAGCCCACAGCAAATAAACAGTGCAATAAGAACATACGGGAGAATCCACCCTTGCCTCGAGCCACTTTAAAATTAGCCAGCACCCTGCCCTTCTGGGGTTTAAAGTGTTAAGCTCCCAAGCCGCACCTTCCATTTGAGCGCTCTTCCCTATTTCAAGCTAAGAGAGTGTGGAAGAGAAAGGATGATTAATCTTTTTAAGACCCCACTCAGAGGATTTGACACTTTCTAAGGTTTTTGGGACAGAAGCTGAGGGAAGCCTAACAAGCCACCATGAACACCTTGTTGAACAAACTATTCAAAGAGCAGATTTCGGCTAAAATAATCAGCAAGGTTGACCTGTAGGAGTAAACTCTTGTGCAATGCAATGAATGGGAAGGGGCAGGAACAATTTGCATACAGGCTGTGTGGGAGAGCTAAATCCCAGCATTGCTGGCGCTGCTTCCCCAAGGGCACTGCCGGTCCCAAATGGTCCTCACGGCAGGAAGACACCTGCGTGCCCACAGCACAGTGCAAGTATTCACAAACCCCACTTCATTCCTTATTAATCAACCTGCTCCGTGCTGCAGCGCCGCTGTGGCAGCTGGGTGATGTAATTCTGCAGACAGATGACTGCCTGCCTGTTCGAGACAGCCTTTGGACCCGTGTCTCCAAGATCACCCTTTTCCCTTTCATGCATAACAGAGTGAAAGCAGCCCTGCTCCTCCTGGTGCTGGTATCCCTTGGCTGTGCTGTTGCCACGGAGTTTCGGTCCCTCCAAGTCTTGCTTTTCACATGGGGAAAAAACCGTATTTCAAATGGGTGAGAAGCTGCTACAAAGCGAGCTGAAGCAGAGGAGGATGTGTCTTCTTGTAACAAGATTTGGGCTCAGCATTGAAGTCTGGCATCCATATTCCCACCCCAAGGGTTTTATCATCTCTTGGAATTACTTGGAGCCTGTAGCCACAAAAACATCTTCCTCCTCCGTCAGCGTTGCCCACCACTGTGTTTAGAGGATTTTGACAGCTACCCACATGTACTAAACAGGAAAAGTTTCCCTCTTCCACTGGGAGAGAGTGGTGACAAAAATCCATGGGTTTATTCCAATAACCTGAGCCAGCACCAGTGCCAGGCTTGGCAGCAGGGAATTGCCATTCCCTCACTGCTTTGGGGAGGAATCAGCCAGGAAAATCTCCAATGGCATCCGTTCACTGGTCAAGTCATACCCAAATTTAAACACAGAGATTAAAAAAAAAGAATCCAGTTTTCAAGTGCCATTTCTGAAAGAAAAGAAAAGGAGCTTTGTAGCTGAAGGAACAGTGCAGGGAACAGCCCTGTCCTGCGCCAGGAAAATCCAACCAACCCACTAGGAAAAGTTTACATGGCTTTGTGCTGTGCCTGCTGCCCTCAGTGCCTTTTTGTTTTGCCTTTTTTTTCCCCTATTGCCTAACTAGATTGAAAAATAAGGATCATGATTTTCTCCTTTAACAGCACAACGGATTTGTGTTAGGTTTTTTTTTTGGTTTGGGGTATTTTTTTCCACATTTGGTTTTTTTCACTTGCTCTGTGATCCATGGTGTCTTTACACTGAACTTGCATGATCTGCAGTTATTCTTTATGTTTCACAAGCTCCTGTGAGCCTGAGCCATGGGCTCAGATGCTCCATCTCACAAGGCAGAGCCATAGGTACTTGGGCCTTCCCTCCTCAGTGCTCCCAGCTGCTTCTCCCATCAATATTCCCATAACCTTGTGCAGGCTTTATGCTCCTACAGCAAAGTTACAGTTCCATGGGAAGGCTGGAGCAAGGCAAGAACCTTCTCCCCACCCTTACTCAGGGCACATGGGCTTCAAAAGTCCAGTCCCATTAATAGAAACTTCACCCATCTTTTCATCCCCTTGACAGATGGAGTAGGTGATAAAACAAGTAAGAATTAAGTCCCATCTGGACTTCACCTTCCCAGCTGACCCAAGCACTGTCCCTTAAACCTGGATAGTGTTAAACACAGAACAAAAAAGAGCAAAGAAAGTTTGTCATGCAAAAAGCAGCTACATGCAATTTGGGATAATTTGGTGGAGTTTATATGCAGCTGATGAATTATCCATTCACACCAGTCTTAGTCTTTTATTGACTTCCACTCTTAAGAACCTGACTGCAAGTGAGTTAGTTTGAAATACCTAAATAATACCCAGGCTCCTTAGAGTCAGAACAGAAAACAAAATTCAGCAAGGGAAAGCCAGCAGGATGAATACCCAGGTGGTTTCCAAAGACTGTACCATCCAGATTTCTATTCTGTGAGGAAAAGGAGGGGGAGAGAGAGCTCTCAGAAAATGTCTTTGTAGATATATGTACCACTGTCAGGGGAGCACAAGAGACAGCTACTGCAGATCTGTTTGATGCACAGTCATATGAACAACACAGCATCCATTGCTGATAAGGAATAAGCCTGCACAACAGTGATCTGAGGAGAATGTCACTTTAAAAGGCAGCAGAAATCTTGATGTGTGGCAGACTCATGCTTCTCCTCACATTATTGACTGCAGATCCAGAATAATGAGTAATAAAAAGAACAAAGGTTTGCTACCAATATAATAGGAAAAGATGATCCCAAGTGGATTCTCAGGCTTCCTTGCACGTTATCTTCTATGCCAAAATTAATGGAACGAGGTTTAGCTGAATTGCTGCTCCTCTTTTCAAAGCTGCTCATAGGAAGTTCACATGAATAGAGAATTCATCTGCCTGTGAGGCCAGAGGACAAGAGCATCAACCTGCTTTTAAATCTACAATACAGTATTGCTGCTAGATAGGACTTTGATTAGGCATACAGGAAAGGACACACACACACACACAAAGTCCCGAGTGACAGCTAATGAAATTAAAGCTTTGATCATTTTTGTTCTCTGAACCTTCCACAATAAAAGGTGAGTTACTGTGCAGATGCACAAAATGCCTAATTCTGCAGGCTCGCAGATGTCTGTCTGAACCAGAGATTTAAAACATGCTCTAATCCATAATTTGCATTCATATTGATTACACATGATTGCAGCCAATGTTTGTAACGTTCTGTAGAGCGAGCAGCAAAGTTCATGGAACACAAAAAAAAACCCAAAACAACAACAACAAAACAACAACAGAAAACACAGAGAGCCCTCACAAAGTTATGAGAGACAATTCTGTTTCATGGCACACACCACTGTTGACATCTGCTGTTACCTCAACTCCAAGGGCTCAAACCCTCAAGCCCTGACCTCCTGGACAGGCTCAGGGCAATGAGAAGCATCACTGAGGTCCGTGCTAGAACCCAAAAACCTGTGGTACCACAGTGTCCTCTGAGTTCCCACCAGGAACCAGCTGCAGTCCCGCTTCATTCTGTTCACCCTGACGTGTTTCTCCTTTCCGTACAAATCTCTGCATAGATTTTCATCAAAATCTTCCCATTTTGCTCGTTAGAATCAACAGCACACAATTACATTGCCTTTAAAAATAAGAACTGCTCGAAGGTGCTGCTTTGTAGGCAGTTTCATGAGCATGAACAACAGGATTACTTGGGAATTACGACTTTCAGACAATGCTGAAGGCTGCATATCCCCTACAACTTTATTTTTTAAATTCCTGTCATGAACCGAGCCTGTCAAGCTGTGAGCATTAATGCAATTAACCCCAAATAAAGATGAAGTGACTTTTCAAAAATTGGTTTCGCTACACTCTGGCCCTTAATTACCAACTTAGATATAAAGTGAAATGCAGACATTGGGCACCCTCTCTTTGATGTTCTAACCTCTCAGTACATAAGATACTTAAGCAGCAGCAACAGTGCACAGGATAAATCTGTAATCCAACCTGCCCTGATCCAGAGCTTTTGACGCAAGATTCAACTTCTGGTAGAAGTGTTTGCAAACCACTTGAGATTATAAAAAAATAAAATAATCATAATGTGCCTCTAACTAATCTGCCTAATCCTTCATATTAGCACAAATTTGGGGACCTCTCAGAAATTAGGGCTACACTTCCACAAAGATTTATTTACTGTCGTTCACATTATCAAACTTTAATTTAGAAAGAATGGAAGGGCAATGCTACTCTCCTTTAAGGCTAACAACAGCATCCAGTGTAGCTATTTATTTATCATGTTCTACACCAGGAATTTCCATTCCCAGCTTTTGCCCACTGAGTTGCACCTATGCCAAGTGCCTGGTGTAGCTGAAAACCACAACTACACCCAGAATAATCCACAGCTCCAGAGGGAGACTGATACCTAATGCTCGCCTCTCTGAATGAGGCACAGCCTCTAATAAGCTTATTTAACAGCAGCCTTACGTATTTCTAAATGAGCTGCTGATGTTTTCCCTCCTCTCACAGAGCCTGGGCTGTACTATATTGCTCTACACTAATGATATAAACACAGCACCGTGACAAACACATTTTTAAAGATGAACAGCCACTGTGCCAGAAACACGAATTTCCTGCAGTCTGGATCCCATAGTAAACTAATTAGCACTTCACATCAGAAACCAAGTGCCACAGTCTTTTAACTTTATAAATGATTAAGCAGCTGCTGTCTGATTCCTCAAACAGCAAATTTCATACCTGCCATACCCAGAACTACAAAATCAGGTCAGGTTCAAAACAAGTAGCAGATGCTCCAGTTTCACGAGTCAGAGTTTATCATCTTGCACTGACACCCTTATCACCATCAGAACAACATCACCCAGTTTTCAGAACACAAACCTAGTTCCTCCAGCACCCTGTGGCCAGTGCAGCAGGGCTGTAATTTGGCACAGCTCCACTGGCTTCAGTGAAGCCTCACGTGTCCAAACACTCAGTCAGGTGGGGATGCCCAAGGAGTCTACGTGACATCTGGCAGCAGGGAGCAGGACTTCTAATGCAGGTCACTATTAACATATACCAACACACAAATTGTATTTCAATTTTTATAAACATGTATTTCCAAGGCAGGAGAACTTTACAGCCTCAAAGTCAGTTTGCACTGAAAAGATACCCAGGAAGGAGAAACACCAGCCCAGACTCGTGGGGAAAGGAGGATGAGGAAATGGGAAGAAAGAGTTGGATCTCCAGCTGAAAGAGGATTTGTTTCTCACACACAACAGAGTCTGTGAATGCTTTCCAGCTTCACATTTATGTCCCTTCTCAGCCACATGGGTGATGGGCAGCAGAGCAGGATGGGGACCTGCAGGAAGGCTGACATCTACCCAGCCACCAGCACCACTGCCTGCAGCTCTCTGGGCACAGAGACCTGCCCAGGGACACAGCACAGCAGGGCAGGATGTGACACTGCCCTCCCTGCTCCAGGGTGGGACAGGACCCTGGCAAACCACCCTCTTGTTCTCTGCTTCTTGGGAAGGGTTTCCTCCTCAAGGAAAGCTCCTTCAGGAGGGGAGAGTCATCACTGGTGACATGGGAAATCATCCTGCACTTGGTGCTACTCCCAAGGCACATCTGCAGGAAATGAGAGATCAAACAGCACAGGGTGGAAACGTGGAGCATCCTCAGGGCTGCAGAGGTTGGCACCACCTCCCTCCCAGAGAGGGCTTCACCCAGAGCCTCCTTGGAACAGAGCTGCCAGAGGAAATGATCCACCCCTGCCAGGACCCTGAGAGAAGGAGGACACCCTGATCCCCAGCTCAGGGCTGTCCTTCTGGGAAGCATCCATGGGAAGCATTGGCACAGTGGAGACTGTGGCTGCCTTTGGAAGCTGAGGCAGGACAAGCGATTTCTCTCCAAGCTGCTCATTTCATCTTGCTGAGGGTGCTGATTTCACCTCACTGCTTCCTAACTGGGTCCCAGCCCAGCAGCAGGGCACTCTCACTCCCATGCAGGCTGTGCCACACCTTCTACCCCAATACCAGCCCTCAGAGATGGTCCCCGAGCCTGAGAGGAGACAAGGAACCTCCAAAGAGGGACTGAGACCCTGCAGAGCAAAGGGAGAGGCAGCTGTCACACCCCACGAAAATAAACTACAGAAAGAGACAAACACCCTCCACTATCACACCTCCAGTATCAATTATCTTGTACCTCTACCTCCCCCAAACTGGCAGGGGAGTGCACAAAATACTTTCAGCATCCTGATTTTGGAGGCAAAACTATAACTCTGTGCACTGACACACCACACTGACAAAATTTCTACCTCCTGTGCCCAGTTATTCAGGTGAGTCAGTGCAGTCCCTTCAGCTCCCACCCAGACCTGCTGCAGCAGCCTCCCAGCAGCTGGGGCAGTGCCAAATCCCTCTCTGGGGCTGGACACTCCTCCTGTCCATCGCCTCGCTGGAGCCATGAAATGCTGCAGGGTCCTATCAGACAAGTGGCAGGTTCAAAGTCTGGAAGACCAAAGGGTTCCAGGCAGGTGACACATCCAGCCTCACCAGTTTGTCCCACACTCTCCTGGCAGCAGGAGGGTTTCCTCCCCAGCTCTGGTCACTCAGATGGACACCGTGCTCCCTGACAGGTGCCACACCTGCTCAGCCTCCCTCAGGCACAGGTCCAGGATGGATGCTGCCACTGCCCTGCTAATGTCCCAGACAAAAATGGGGCAGCGTCTCCTTCATTTTGAGTCGTCAAGGAGTATTAAAGGGAGCCTGGAGAAGCCAGGTAATTACTTCTGGATGAAGTATTTCACAGTAGATAGAAGTACGTGAGGAGCGTGAAAAACCACAGCTGCCCCAGCTTCATGATTATTTTATAGTCTCATTAATCTGTGGCAAATGAGGCAGAATTACTACATAACCTAAATACTGGGCAGAGATCTACAGCTCTGTAAGAGGAAGCATAAATGAGATTGTAAAGTTTCAGCATTTTGCATGATATATATGGACACAAAGACAAAAATAAGAACCCAAACCTACCTGTTTCCTGACAAGAATCTTCTAAAGAGTGAGAATAAGTGATATCTAACTCTAATAATTATATCCTCAGTGCATTCATTCTCTTAGGATGAGTAACTCAGGATGCTGTAGCCTCCAGAAAAATCATGACTCAGAGCAGTGCTCTGCCCTTGATTAGACTCCATGGGTCATGCCTAGCCCAGGAAAGGTGTGCACGTAGGAAAGGACTTGCCCTTCCCCAGGTACCTGCTCAGATGACAGAGCTCAGATCACTGCATTCCATCAAACCTGGACCCAGACAACATCTTGGGTGCCTTCCTGCTTCTTCTCCCTATCCCCAGTTCCAGGCCACAAACCCAGCAGAGCAGGATTCATTTCTGTGCCCGTTCAGCGTTTGGCACACCAATACAGAGCACCAGAACTGATACAGGCATTCCATCAAAATCCTCATTTAAAGTAAGCCATCCCCATGGGTGCTGGCTGGCAGAGGCTGGCAGGGATGAGGGCAGCAGCACAGCAGAGCAGCTGATGTTCTCCCAGGGCCACCAGCACTCCCTTCATTTCCCCAGGTCCCAGCCACAGCATTCCAGCATGGCCAGAGAGTGGTCCTGGGGACATTTTTATCTGGGACTTGATCCGGCACAACCTGAAGACAACAGATCTTGTTGCACCTGCTACAGGTGAGCTCAGTTCAGATCCTTTCGAGACACAGCTGTACATTTTCCCAGCCAGTTTTTGCCAGGAGAGAATCACTGACCAGGGGAAAGAGAGAGCACTTGTTAATTGAAGAGGCAAAAAGAAATTTGTACTTTAAGTCTATAAAATGAATTGCCAGCACTTCTGGTGCTATGGACCGATGTTTTCTGTGAACACAGTTCTGCTGCAATTGCACTTCCAGAGCTAGGAAACACAAAAACAACATTTCACAATGTCTCATCTGTTGCTACAACAATTAGTGCCTCATTTTATTACCAAAGTACCTGTACAGTGCTCATTTGCCAGCTCTGGACAAATAAACGGGCAACAACTGTCTAAAATTTGAAAGGAGACAGGTTGGGGTGTTCTGTTGTTAGACCAGATGAGCTGTTGAAGGTGAGCCTGGGTTCTGGGTGTTTGGCTGTGGAGAAGGAAACAAGTTGAGCAGCTCCCAGCATTGTCCCAAAGAGGGGTCACGCTGTGGCTGCGGGGTGCAAGGAGCAGCTGATCCAAAGGAGAAGGAGAAAGAGCAGCCACTGAAAGGATGTTTTCCTCCTTCAGAAGGCGTCCAAAACAAACAAGCAGCATGCCGTGGGATTGATCCAAAGCCCATTGAAAGGAGTGGAAAGCCTCCAGCTGCCCTCAATAGGCTCACGGGGAGCCCGGGCATGCCTTGGGAGCCCCACGCGCTGCCCCACCAACAAACACAGCGACCCCAGTGGGGGCTCTGCCCCTCCTGCTGCTCCTGTTCTGCTCTCCTTGGCCCCAGCAGGCATTTTGCAGTCATTAGCTCTATTCAAGCCACCCAAAATTGTATTCTATTAAATATACATACATAAAAATAGATTTTTTTTCACTCAGCCCCAGGAACACAGAACACAAACAGGCTGTGAATCCATTGCTGACGTAGCTGTGGCCCAGAAGATCTGCACCAAAAACCTGAACCATAACTCTGCTTCTGTGCCTCACAAGGCTCCTCCTGCAGCCACCACACAGGTCAGTCCTCCCCCAGTTGCCACCCTCATGTTTGCCCTGGAACTTTCAGGAGTCAAACAAGAAATCTGCACTGATACTACACAAATCCCAAGTTCTTCTCACCGAGACAGGCCAAGCTTGGACAACACATTTTACCATGTTCAAGCTGTGCAAAGCTCCTTCAAAAGCCACGAGACCTGATCCAATTTTCCCTCCCTTTTGATAAAGAAATCACCAGGAGAAAGGCCTGAGCCAGAAGCGGTATCAGATGCTGCAGGGTGGGAGCAGGGGCAGGGTGGGAGCAGTGACGTTGGGAAATGTCAGAAACACAAACAATGAGGAAGGAAGAGGGAGGGGATGGCTGGGATGGCCACGGGGGCTGTGGCCCCTGCTGAATCAGCCCGTTGAGGTCAGCAGGACCTCACCCCTGCGGGGAACAGGGTGAGGTGCTGGGCACAGAGCCCTGGCCCTGCCAGGTGAGGTTTGCCCACACTTCGCCCCGTTCTCACAGCCCCACCAGGCACACAGGGCACAGCAATGCCCCTCTGCCAGCACATCTGTCCCCACAGCTGCTGGGGACACGGCCAGATCCAGCAGGAAAAGCTGTGCAGCCCCTTATCCCAGTGTTTGTGGAGGGTGAGGACAGGGCTGCAGAGGCAGGGGTGTTATTACCTCAGCCCAGCACTCAGAGTCACTCATTTTGTAGCTCACTGGGGAGAACAAAGGGGGAGAGGAGATGGTAAACCCCATTCTCCTGTTTTGCCCAAGGACTGTTGATAAAACAGGCTGTTAAAACTCACCTTAATATACTTTGGCTGCAATGTTTTGTTCTGGTTTTTTAGCTTTCCCCTCATCACCTTGGCCAAAAGGGAAGCAGAGCAGACATGCTGAGAGTGGGGCTTTAGCCCAGCCAGGCTCCCCACAGCTTCCTAATCTCTCTTCTGGCCATCCTGCTCCCCAATGGGGGTCAATCTGAGACCATTCATACACTTTGAAAAGTCATCCCTGCTGTAATGGATGCACAAATGAGAATTCCGCATTTGTTAACAATTATCCCAGGCCGTAACTCCAGTCTCCCCCTCGCTTCCAGTGGAAACAATGCAGGAACTGAGTAGTACCTGTTGGCAGAGAAATTTTTAAATAGGTGGCTAAGAGGGGCTGAAATGGCTTCCGAAAAGAAAAAATACCCATTGCTTCCGTCTCCCCGCCCCCCCTTGGGATGTAAAGGAGACTTGAGAACTGCCCTTGCCATTATCAGAGCTGTGATTCAATCAGCATTTCATGGTCCTAATTAACGGCTATTTGTTTTCATGGGTGTGATTCCTCACTTGCCAAGAGTGCAGAATTATAATGCATTTTTCCCTTCCTCCTTGGAGAGGACATGAGAACTCAGCCAGGGAAAGGAAACCATTTGGAGCAGGAAGAGGATGCTTGGATGCTGTTCTCATTCACATGAATGGGCAAAATTGTAGCACAAGAGGCCCTTTGCCTGCCTGTTTGAGCAGGTCCCTCTGTCCTGCCCAGCTGTTCCAGGAGGATGCTCCCCACAAACCCTGCTCCCATCCTGTGCACATTGTTAGGACAGGGTACACCCAGCCCAGGGAAACCAGAGCACCTGGTCCTCCTCTCTCTCCAGTTCTACATCAGGAGGAAGGAGAATTCCAGCTGCTACACCCAGATTCATTCCCTCCTGCCCCATATATCTGTTCCTCAAGACAGGCAATAGCTTTTGGGTGGGAACAACTCCAGGATTAGGGTTTTGGAGGGTAAAGAAAGCACAGCTGGAGGCTGAGAGGGGCTCAAATGTCCCACAGGCTGCCTGCAGAGACAGTGACACTGCTCCTTAGGGGCACAGAGAGAGGGGACTGTCCCTCCCCATCACAGCCCTGTCCCTCCCCATCCTCCCCAGGCACTCAGTGGCCTTGGCAGGACGTGGGGATCTCTGTCCCTTCTGCACAGACACAGCAAGCTCCTTCAGCACACAACTAACTCATGGCTAGGATTCACACAGAAGGCGAAAATAAATTCTGGGGTTTGAAAACAAATCTAGTTGGTGCTACATTTTCAAATCCTCAGGGAGTTAAAAAATAGATATAAAAGGAGTTATATTGAACATCCTTTCCCCCTTCCCCTGCTGCTGGATGTTAAATCAAATAATGCCTCCCCCCGCCAAGAACACAGCAGCCATGGGAATGCAATTCCTGCTGTATTGCTAAGTGATGCATTGGCCTTACAGCAGGTAAAATTGTAGCACAGCACCATCTGTTCCTCAATATGCCTGCTGCCTGCTTCCATGGCAGGGATTTACTCCCACAGCCCTTCCAAGGTAGAGCTGAGCTGTTGGGCAGAGCTTCTGTCACGGGAGAAAGGGATCTGTCACCTGCCCAGTGCCTATTTAGGGCACAACCTACTGAAAGGTGGGGACAGAACACTTATTTTCTGTCATACAGCCCAGGCTCACAGTGCCAGCTCCGGTGAATAGCCCTTGATGATGCTACACATCCTTAAAATACTGCAGGGGAAGGCACATTTTCCAGCTGTTTGTGCCTTGTGCCAGAGCACGTTTAGATCAGCAATTTCTCTTCTAAATATTCTGGGGGCTGCTGCAAATTTTCCACTATGATAAAGTGGCAGGAGAAAAGCAGCCAACAGTTCCACTTCTTCAGATTGAAATTTAAGGGACTTGTGCACAAGCACTTGCGAAAGGCTCAGACGTCAGGCAGGCAGCTTCCAACTCCTTGTGTGTAATGTTTCGGGTAATCTCAAACAATCTCAAATCTCAAACAGTAACCAAAGCACCAGGGAGCTCAGCACAGAGCAGACCCCAGGCGTGGCAATTCCCAGGGAGAGCTCAGGGGGCTGGGGGTGCAGAGCCCTCCCAGGGCTGCCCCATCTGCAGCTCCCTTGAGCTCCTGCTGAAGGACAGACCTGGCAGGAAACGGAGCAAAACCCACACCCCAACTCGACCCAAATTGCTGCTGTTCTGCCCGTGGAGCAGCTGGTGGGGCTCTGTACTCAGCAAGGGCACAGAGCCCACAGCAGCTGCAGCAGCATTTTGGGTGCTGTGAGGTTCTGGTAGAGGTTCCAGCACCCGGCCCAAGCCAGGGCACCATTCCTGCATGGCTGAGCCTCCATCCCCTCAACACCCATGGTCAACATCATGTCCAAATGGACAGCTGACCCACCAGCCAGCCCAGCCTGGGAACCACACCAGGAGCAGATCTGCCATGAGCAACACCCGTGCAAAATAAACTCAGGAGAACCCTTTGAATACCCTTCATGCTCTGTCACTTCTGATCCAAGCTCCACCAACCACAGGGACATCCCCCCAACTCCTAAGGTGAAAACAGTCTCCCAGCTTCAATCAGCTCATCAACCCAAAGAAATCCCTCTCACCTGAGACTCAGCAGACAGGCACCTTGTGGAAGGGAAAGCTGCTGGCACACCTCACGCTCTGCCACACGCCATAAACTCTCCTCACTGTATCCGGATACTCCGCTCAGCCCCCTGACCTCAGCTTGGCTCTTCTGCACAGCCTGGTCTGGGTGGCTGTCGCTGGCCAAAGGCTGCTGGCCACACACCGAGGCACCCGAGCTGGTGGCTGCAGGCAGGGGAATTCCTGCAGCACCGGGAGAAGCGGCCAAGCACCTCCCAGGGCACCCGGGACAAGAGAGCGCCTGTCAGGAGACGAAAGCAATGAGCAAACTGGTTCAGCCTGTTGCTGCCTCTGCTGAAGGCCAGCTCGGCACAGGAGGTGTGGAAGTCATGTGTTTGCTCCTGCCCCAGCTTGGAAAAAAAAAAACAAAGCCAAAAACACAAGTGGTTTCGTAGGATTTAAGACTTTCACCTCACTGCTTTCAAAGAGGTTATTTGATGACTGAAGTAAGGACAAAACAAGACCTAGAACTTCAATGCTGAAGTTGTAGCAAAACAAACCCTTCCTCCTCCCAGATTTTTTTTTTTTTTTTTTTACATATAAGCACCTCCTCTTCTACAGCCCTAATTTTGTTGTTCAGTCAGAAATAGGGAGTCTTGTTTCCACTTCTCTTCCCTCCAGCCCCATCTGTAAGAAATCAGGACAACCAGCATTGCTTCACAAACAACCTTCCCTCATCTCCCATGGAAGGAGAGGAGGATCCATCAATGCTTCAAAAAGGTCCAGCTGATCTGGAAGCACAACCTGTTATACTCTTATACCTTAAATATCCCACAGCTGCAGGTTTCAGTAGCTGCGTTGTTGCCTAAGGGATGCACCAAAACACGCAGCAGCCAGCTCTGAGACAGCACAGAGCCAAGGCAAAGGCTGATTCCAAGCTGAGCCAGCCTGGCACAGGAGCCACTGGCCCACCTGTGGCTGTGGGACTCCCCCTTGATGCCATCAGAAACACAATCTCACTTCAGTTCTGAATTCAGAAGAGCCCCAGCGAGCTCAGATCTCAGGATGCTTTTCCTCATTTCTCCCAGGAAAATTACTTCCTAGGGAAAAGTCATTGGGCACCTCATTCCTCGTAACTGCAGCACTGTGAGTGCCTGTGCTTTGCTGCATTTCAGCCCTCTAGGAGAGACCTGTTGCTGTCTGGGGAGAGATTCACCTCTTTCACTGTGCATCCCAGAGGCGTGTGTAAAATCAGCACCCCCAAAGGAGCCACTGCCCTCCCTACAGCACCCACAATGCTCCACTTGGAGATTGTGACATTCAGGATTTAAAACCTCTTAAAGCATCTCTGCATGAGTGCACTTCTGGCCTATTATTGGACTGCTCTGCTGGGAGAAGCCTCATCAATTCATACTCATAGTTCTCCAGCCTTTGCTCATCCTCAGTTTCCTACACCACGTATGGATTTCATCCTTTTCATTATTTCACTATTTTTGCAGTGCCTTTCTGGGACACTACAAGGCAGAGTATCTATTTTCCCTTGCAAAAATCTCATGCATCCTACATGGAAACATTTTTTCCAGATTTTTACCCACAGTCACACAGAACAACCTCCATGTCCCAGCCTGTAAGAGCAGACATGGATTACAGAAAACACCAGGTACAGAGCCAAGACCCTGAACCACAGCACAGCTCCATGGTGTCATTCCTGAGCCCCCCAGCCCTGCAGCCACTCCTGCTGCACTCCTTGGTTCAGTCCAGATGCAAACCCCTCCTTGCTTAGCATCTTTTAGGTTCATCTCTGCATAATCCTCTCCTCCATTAGACTAATGAATGAAGTGTTTCCAAGGAGCAGAAACGTACTTGTTACCAAATTACAGGAGTCAGGCTGAAGCAGATCCTTTAAACAAACACATCCTGACTAAGCTCTTCTACTCCTGTTTACCCAATCTCCCCCCTCCAGTCCCTGGGTATCCCCAAAAAGCAGCAGCACTTTGATGCTGCAGGACCGGTCTTTCCATGGCCCAGGGCACTGGCGACTGTTTCAAGCCTGCCCTTATGCAAGGAATCCATCCAATTCCCCTCCTGGGTGAATCCTGCTGTGGCTCCCCTCCTGCAGCCACACACCTGTTCTTAGAGAAGGCACCTCCAGCACTAAAACCATGCCAAAATCTGCTCTCCCTGGCTTTTCTCCTCGGCAGCTGCAGCATGAATTGCTTACGATTTTGGGGGCCATCACATGTAAAACTCAAGCCTAGGAGAGCTGCCCACACTTCTTGGGCAGCCCCTGGCCCCCAAGAACTCCAGGGTTGCCAACCTCATCTCAAAAAACTGTATTTTTAGTTCCAGTGATGCCAATGATGATGGTGGCAGCTGGCAGGACCTGCACCCATTTCAACCCTCCCCACACCTGTGCACACCACAATTACTAAAATATACAAACAGCCAGAGAAATGCAGGATTAAAAAGCCCATCCTGAAGTATTTCAGCCCTATGGACACAAAGCAAAACCTTTCCCCATGGTGTGGCTGGCACAGAGGGTGCCAGCACGCTATGGTGCCCAGAGCCTGCCCCACAGCTGGGAGGAGGAGGGGGCACAGCCCCAGAGAGGGCTGCCACCACCAGGCACAGCTGCACAGGGCACACACTGCCCCAGCCCACTAATACCCTCCTAAAGCCCTTAAAAAGCCACCCCACAATTTTATTAAATTTTATTATACGGATACCACATCCCCACAGGTGCCCCCCCGCCTCCCGCGGGGGTGATGCTCCTCCTGAGGAAAGCCAAATTTACCCCCTCTCACTTAACACCCACTAATCGGCCAGCGATCAGAATCCCACCGGGACGGCAGAGGTTAAAAGGATGAGGCTAAAAGGATGAGGCTGATCAAGAACTTGGCGATGCCGAGGATGGAGAGCGGCGATCCAGGCTCCGCTCCCGCGGGGATTTTTATCCCGGGCAGTGCCTCACTAGAGGGCAGCCAGCACACGGCTCCCATAGCCCAAACATCCAGCACAGAGCCTCGGAGCGCTCCAAAAGAAACAGGTAAACGGCACAGAACAGATAAATCTGTGCAGTTTCAGAATGGACAGAGCGATGAGGGAGAAATAAAACACTTTATTAGCCCTATTCTATAAAGGTGTAGCTCAGACACAGTCTGGGACTCTCAAACAGAGGAACATTCCTTGCTCCCAATGCTGACTGCTCAAATCCTCTCACCAGCTCCAATATTCAACTCTGCTTTTGATGGTTTTCCCCACAAAAGTGGCAATATTTAGTGAACAACGCAGGTTTTTCAGCAGAACCTCTAAATTTGTCTCCACAACCCTCAGAAAGAGAGAGGCAGAGTGTTATTTGGCTCCCTACAGAGCAGAAAACAGCCATTCATAAAAAAAATCCCAGCAATTCACACACACACAAGAAAAATCCAGGCCATAATTTTGTTTTCTTTCTTATCTGAGGCACATATAAATCAATGAACCAACCACACCACAGGAAAGTTCCCCTTTCCCATGGGAATACTCAGGACCTCCCCACTAAATTCCTTCATGCCAGAAACAGTGAGATCTAACCCCAAAGCTGCATTTTAGGTATTTATGGTAAATGTTTACCATGGTGTAATTGCCTTTGTATGGCAACAATACCTTATCCTATCAGGAAATATCGTGGGAATATGGATTTAAGGTGGATAGTGTAAGTTCTCACCAGGATTTAATAACCTCCACTGGGACTGATTTGCTTCGATCAATAATTGAACAGATCAAATATTCCCACGGGATCCTTTTCTGATGGCATGTCATTTATGGGAGGGACCAGCAAGCTGATCCAAAACTTCCTGGAGCCTTTCCAGGCTGGGTCAGTCCCTCCAGTGCCAACAGATGGTTCTGGAGGGGCCTGAACCCAGCTCAGCCTCGTGGATGACCCCATGAACTACCCCCTTCAGTCAGTTCTGCTCCATATTTTAACCAACCAAATTCAGTTTTATTATAGATGAAAGTCTTCACAAATTGATCTCTCCTAGAAGGAAATTGCTCTCAGACTAGAAAGTAACATAATTTAAAATACACTGCAAGAAAGAACATTGGTTTTTAAGAAGAGGACAATTTTCCTCCTTTTAAGTTGCTCTCAGCTCTTCAAGGCCATTATGGTCCCAATTCCAGACCCCAAATATCTCCTTGCTTTAAGGAGTGAAACACACTACATCCAAGAATTCCCCTGTGAGAAATCAGTCTTGTCCACAGCCACCATGTAATTAATGTTTTCCTGCTCTGTGTATTCCAAGAGCACACTGGCAAGCTGGAATTTGTTTCATACACATTTTTTCCAGCCGGTCCCTTAATCCACCTGAACCCACAGCAGGATGACAGGACAGAGGTCACCCTTCACTCTGTTACTAGAAAGTGAGCCCAGAGGAATCCCTCTGTGGGAAAGAACCTGCAGGGCAGCACATGAAGTCACTGCTTGAGACACCTGCAGTAGCTTAGAAACTTGGACAGAATGAAGAATTAGCCTTTTTTCCAGGATTGCTGAATATTATTACTCCTTTCCTTGAACAGGGATTTTCACTTGTGGACACTTATGTATACACCAGAAATGAGAAAGCAAGATGGCTTGTGTTAAAGACCATCCTAGGACTTTATAAGCAATACTCACGTGCCAAAACCTCATATTGGATTTCCTTTTTTTCATTTTATTCCCCAACTCCAGTAATTTAGCAGCACATATTGATTCTGAAAGAATGGGCAATGCTAAATAGGCAGGATGCAGGCGCAGCCAGGAGTAACTGCTGAGCCAGAGAAAGGACTGAAGAGAATAGGAAAAAGAAATAATATCACTTAATCAAAAAAGATTAAAGAGAGTCCACATTTCCCCCTGTTTGAATGGCAAACTTCCCATCAGATTAAAGAGACCACTTAAAAACAGAATGTCTTCCATCAGAAGTCTGGGTACAAAAAGGAAACCAGCTCATACGGTCCAGAGGCTCAGATATTATTTTAGATTATTCTAAAAAGAGAAATGTATAGAAAAAAAAAATACATATTTTCTTTTTCTCTCAAGTAAAATCATTTTCTGGCAGTGCTTTCCTGCTCAGTGCAGGACCATGGGCACTGCTGGGACTGACACAGGGCTCAGGACCCAGTGTGGAGGCAAAGTCCCTCCCAGCAGTGCCAGTTCCACGTGGGATACAAGGATCAGCCCCTTCACCCTGCCCTCGGGGACTCACACCAGCAGGAGGCTGCAGCTGAGGCTCAGGGCATCCACTGAGGTGAACATTAAGTTCTGGATGGGCTCCTGGGAAAGCTCCCACCTTCCCAAAAGTGACCTGCAGCACAGGGCTAGGGAAACCTCCCCCAGCCCTGGGGACAAGGGGGACAACAAAACCTTCCCCCTGTAACACAGCACAGGCTGCCCGTCCTCCCCTTGAACAGAACTGTATTCCACTGTCTAAAACCAGGAAAAAAAGAAACACTGCATGGGGATGGGATTAGTGTTCAAAATTAATTAACACATAATGCCCCAACAAATGAGTTTCATCCCAGTTTATTCACTCCATCCCAGAGGGAGAACATCCTTCTTATCAGAGCAGCAGAGAAAGTGAGCACAAGCCTAATAAAAAGACAAGCTGCGCTTCCGAGAGTTGTTATTTTTAACTAATTCTCCCCGTTTTGTTCCACGTCACTTTAATTAAATAGCTGAGATTGTGGTAAGAGCCCAATCTTGCACCAGCACTAATCTGCAGTGCCCTGCAAGGCAATGAGGGCCTTGGCTGGAGCTACTGAGCACAATTTCTCAGGAGGCTGTTTTGATACACAGCACAGTTGGGAGCCTTGGCCATTTTACCCCAGGAGAGGAAAAATCCATGTTCCTGCAGAGCTGTGACTGTGCTGTGTGTGTCAGGGGTGTTACATTCTCCAGGTGATGTCTCCTAACCAGGCACCTGTGCAGCACTGGTGACGTTAACATTCATTTCTTCTGGTCTGTGACACCTCCAGAGGAAGGGCTGGGGTTTGGTGCTTTCTTTTGGAGTTTTGGTGGGGGTGTTTTTTAAGAAATTCTCAGGTATTTTTCCATCCAGAAGCACCCTTCTAACCAAAGCACTGCTCTGCTCTGTTGTGGTTAAATAGAAGCTCAGTCTACACTCAAGATTAGATCTAGCAAAGACTTAGCAATGACAAACTGTTCCTAAAAGCCCATCAGACAAAGCAGGGGCTTTGAGAAGATGGCAGTAGGGTCCCTCTCCAACACACATCCATATGTACCCCACGATGGGCCAGTTTGCGGGGTACCACACCCAAAGTTGCAGTTACTGGGGTAAAAGAAGGAAAATATTTTGAGAGAGGAGTGCAGAGGTTCAGCTGGCAGCACGCTCTGAACACAGCTTCCCACAGCGTCAGGCACTTCAGGATTAGAGGCACTCTCCCCTCCAAGCACGAGTCCAACAATTTCACTTCATCTCTGCACCAGCCAAATGAATCCCTTGTGCATCCCATGGGGTTCCCAGTGCTTGTAATTTTCCAAGGAGCGGGGCTGGCGAGTCTCCAGCCCCAACAGCCTGCAGGACCCTCTGCAGCACACGGAGGGTCCCCCCTGCCACAGCCTTGGAGCAAGAGGCAGGGGGATCTTTATGGAGAAATGACCCTGTGCCTTAGCTTAGGGGTCTCAGAGACTTCTGTCTCCAGTTTGGGTTCTGATAAATGGTGTTCTCAGGCAATAATCACTAATCCTGTGAGAGGAGACCTCGATGACAACAGCACTGAGTCATCCCCCTTGCACCCGAGCCCCCAACGCCTTTCACTCCCCCTTCCAGGATTTGATTCAAAACAGTCCCATCTGTTTTCAAAGCTTCTTATCTATTTGCTTTAGCCTGCAGCTCACAAGTTTGCTCTTTTCCCCTCTCCTTAGGGAAAGGCCACGTACCAGCGTGGGCAGTGGGGTCAGGCAGCAGTGAGGAGGAATGAATGGATGTGGCTGCTGTAATCACTGGTCTGAGTGATCTCTGCACCCTCAATCACATTGCTGAGCCACTCTTTGCAAGTGCTGTCCTGCACAGCTGCATTCAGCCTGGAAAAACATCTATTCCCTTCACCACCTGTGAAAGTTTATTTCCCTTTAGTATGAACCATTACATGTAATACAATCTAGAAGAAGACGACAAGCAAAAAAAATTGGACATGTTATAAAATGCCTATTAAGTTCAAAATATTAGTTCCTATTAGTTCCAAGATCAAAAAATGCCAACTGTTGGTTCTGCTTGTTTTCTGGGACAGTTATGGGGAAAGAAAAGGATCTTGGAGGAATGCATTCAAAGCTTAAGCTGAAAGGGAAGGTGGCAGAGGAAGCAGCCCCCTCCAGCAGTGCATTACTCAACCATATCACAAATGCAAATGTGGACAATCCTGTTAAACAGGCTCAAAGCAATTGGGTCTCATAATGCAGTTCACTGAAACTACAGGAATTTGCCCTCAAAACCTTCCTTCAAGTACCCATGTTTGCACTTAGAGATCATAGGAGGCATCTAATAGATAAAGTTATCGACCTTCCGAAAGCTCACTTTAAGCTGCCTCCAGGGAATCACATAATTATGGGATGAAAGATAAAGCTTTGTCTGGGATAAGACAGCATAAAGCAGTGAGAAATGCATTATACAGTTATCATCACTTGGGCTTCTTTCCATCTGCCTTCTGAGGTTCCCATCTCCAGGATCTCCTCAGCTGCCCTGAGATTCACAAACCGACCAAAAGGAGAGCAGCTATTGCAGTATCAACACTCCAGAAGTCTGGACTTTAAGATGTAAGAAAAATCAAATGCTAAGGGCCACAACCCTTGAAGAGCTGCAAACATCATGGAAGTCATCATCCCCCATCTTCTGTGATCTATCATTCTGTGATTACCAGGAAGGGCTGGAGTTGCAGCAGCATCTAAAAACACCATGGGCAGACAGTAAGGGAGTACAAAAACCTCATTCATAGGGCACAGAACAACCACTAAATGACAGAGGTTAGGTTAAAAGCCTCCTCCAAGGACTGGCTTGCCCATAGTTGTTCTGAATCAAGATGCAACTGTCAGCTGGCTCCTGTCCCTTAAAATTACTTCCATCTGCCTTCACCCAGCCAAGCTTCTGGCATAAACAAAACCCCTACAACCAAACATCCTCTCTCTCCACACCCCACTGTGCATTCCATTCTGGGAAGAGCAGATTCCATGCTGACCTACAGCTCTGCAGACAAGCTTGAACACTCCTGGCCTCATTTCTTCTGCAGTGTGGAAGCGAGTGGGGGCAGTTGTCTCCCAACAGAATCTTTCCTCCTGTTGCAAGGGATGAAGTAGAGGCTGGCTGCTCCCTCTGTCCTACCACCTTCACTAAGAGACAAAAGGACATAACCCACACCAAAACTGGCAGCAAAGCTACCCAGCACCCAGCAAAGTCCAAAGGTTTTTCCATGTTGGACCTGCTTCCATCCCATCTTCTTGTCATCCCCTGGGAGAGGGGACCTTTGCCCACAGGACCTCCCAATGCACCCCCAGCTTGCTGTGTGTTTTGAAGCACTCAACAGTCAGGTTCAGAAGAACAGAATCCATTCTGCTCCAGGATGGCAGTGCTGGAGTGATGGACTTGTCATGTACTGGGCTGAACACAGTGATATTCAGCTTCAGTGCAAAAGACCACATAAAACTTAATAGGTTTTGCCATCTTCTCATGGACCCCACTCCTTTACAACAAAGGAACTGAAGCACAGACCTGCCTTGCACACAAAAAGCCAATTCCAGAGCTTGGAGCACAGTTACAACCCAGCCTCATCTAGAGCTGCATCCCCTGCACCAAACAGTCCACTGCACTGTCCTTAAGCATATCAAAAAAATAAACCCTGCAGTAATCTTTCTTTTGCCTCTTTTTATTTCATGTTTTGTTACTGTACGCTCCAGTTGCTGTTGGAAAGCAATTTCTGATTCAGGCTCTAGGTCCATTTAACAATTCAACTAATAATTGTATTTTATTTCTCAGACTATTAGCATGTAATGGAGCAGCAGCAGCCTTGGCTCCTGCTGTCTGGGAAGAGAGAGAATTTGTGCCAAGGGCTAAGTGCATTGCCTGGGGTCAGCTGGTCCCTCCAAATCCCAGAGTACATTATCTTGGGAGTGGGAATTCACCCCACTCTGCTCTCAGCAGGAACCAGAGCTTCCAGTTGCTTTTCAAAAGATAAAGAAATCTCAGTGTGTTTCCTAGTACCTACTCCCCTTCTGTACTTCTCCCAAAGAACAGAAAGCTGCTTAAATGAGATGTGCACACTCACAGAACAAGTTAATTAATGGTCTCAGCCTAAATTGGTGAAACCAGCATGCCTTGAGCAGTGATTTAGCACTTCAACACTCGCTGCCAGACTTTCACCTTCCAAGCGGTCTTTAATCCCCTATATTAACATTTAGCTCCCTGCTGAGGGGCCTCTTCCAGGGCTCAGCTCTTTGGGAGTTTGTTCCCAAGACAGAAGCATCCCAGGTTCCCCCTGAGCTCAGGAGCTGGAGTGGGGCTGCAGAGCTGGGAGGGAACCAGCACCACACTCTGACAGCAAAGGGATGAACATCTGCAATATCTGCCCAGCCCTACAGGAGAATGTGCAAGAGATGAGCTCTTCAACCCCATCAGACCAGCAAAGAGCCTCATTTTTGAGGCACCAAAGTTCCTACAGAAGCAGGTTTAAAATTCAAATTCCTTCCTGCTGAAGCCTGCCCTGATTCTGCTTCATCCTGCCAGCATCTCCTCTTGCAAGGTGTATTTTGTTAGATGAAAGAAGAGAGCAAAGAGAGGAGGGCTGGGGAAGTAGGAAGCATTTCTAAGAGCTGCACAGTTGTGTTTATCCAGCACACTCAGGCTCTGGTTTGCAGCAATCACTGTACCCAGGTCTCTGGAATGGACTGGTGTCTGCTCTGAAAATCCAGCCAGGGTCGGTCACAGCCAGAGAGAGCATCACTGCTGCCTGGGAGAGGCTCCACGGGGCAGAGGGGACAAGGACAGAGAGGTCTGAGCTGTGCACTGATCTCAAGGAGCCTCTGCTGCAGGCTTTGCTGAGGTCTTCCTCCTGCAGAGGCTGAGCCCAGGCTGGGCTCTTGGGCAGCAGGCAGAGAGAAAATCCAAGAAACTGGTGGAGTCATCATCCCTGGAAATATGCAGAAAACATGCAGGTGTGGTGCATAGGGATGTGATTTAGTGGTGGGGCTGGCAGTGCTGAGCTATTGGTGGGACTCCATGGTCCTAGAGGGCTTTTTCAAACCTCAGTGATTCTGAGATCAGATTCAGGGAGCAGAGGAAGGACTGGAGCACAGCCAGGTCCTGCTCAGCCCACTAAGGGGTGAACACCTTCCCCTCTTGCACAGGAATTGCCTGATCCCTGAAGGTGCAAACACAGACGGGGAAGAAGCAAACCAGGGCTCTCCCCACTCCTCTCCTCACACTCTCACCCCCACTTCATCTCCAGGAGGAGCAGGGCAGGCAGCACCCCTGTTCTCTGCCCAGCTCCAGCACAACCCATCTCTGCTGGGACACAGCCAGTTACAGCCCTGGGTCAGGCAGGGGACATGGGGACAGCAAAGCCCAGGGGATGCAGCAGAGCATTTTGGAACCCCTGAGCAGAGCCAGCCAGGGAAGCAGTTACATACAGAAACCTTCTCCAGCACTCCCCAGTTCTTATCCAATTATGACATAATTCTTTCCTTCCCCTCAAGGATTAAAGCAACAAAAAGGGAGCACAAAGGGAGAGGTGGGAGGACTGCAGCAGCATGAGGGAGATGAGAGACCAGGGGCTCCTGCCTTTGATGTTTGGATGATCACATCATTGCAATTACTGTGTCAAGGGCTCTGCAGTGTCACTGGTAAATAAATCATCCAAGGAAATTAACTGTGCAGGGAGCTTGCACCACGAGTCCCAGCAGGTAAAAATGAGAACAGAGAAGTCAAAGCATTTCAAACAGAGGAAAAACTCCAAAATGCTAGGAAAACAAAGTAACATTTCAAATTATTTCTCTAACGAATATAAAATCTGTGTAGGTGCTCTTACAGGGAAGATAGAGACTTTGGATTCATCTACTGTTCTTTGGGAAAAGAAGCCATTATTTAATTGTGTGTAGTCTTATTGCAGACAGAGGATAAAGAACTCATTTGTCTTGTACAAGAAGGAATCTGGCACTTGATACCTGTCCTGATACAGCATTAAAAACTATGCAATACACTAATTATTCTCCTTCATCACAAAAAACACCTAAGTTCTCTCTTCCCCTCCCCTGCTATCACAGTGAGGTGATCTGTGCCACATCACAGGAACACAGAATTTCACACCCCACTCTATTTCAGGAGTGATCCAAGGTAAAATGCCATCCCAAGCACTCGATGATCAGTTGATCTGAGTTCCCTGCTATGGCTGATGCTCATTTCACAGATGAGTAAACAGATCCATACAAAGATGTTTGCTCAAGATCACTGGTGCCAGGAGCAGCCAGAGCTTCCACCCACCCTACTCAGCCACAGCTCCTGACAGGAAACACCCCAAACCCCACTGAGCTAATGGAGCGTAGAAAACATCCCTGGCAGCACCTGAGAATGGATGGGATGGAGCAGGGATGACAGAAACTTCAGCCATTCTCTTTCCTCTCTGTGCCCTCTGCTCTCATTCAGTCTCTGCAGGCTCAGCCAAGTCCAATTTCTTCTCAGCTGTTTGCCCCTAAGCTCCCTCATCCTGCCCTCCATGCTCTCCCAGCCCAGAGGTGCAGCTCCAGAAATGCTTTCTAAATGCCTGTTTTGCAATTCAGAACATCCCTAAACTGTTCCATCAGCTCAGCATTTGCCTGTAATCCCCTTTGGATTTGAAGTGTTTATACAGTATTACTTGCAAGATTTAACTCAAAGATAATTAATTCAGTTCTGTGATTTTTGGCTTCATTTTGATTTTAGGGCAGCAAAAGAAAACCTTTGCTTGAATCAAAGCACTTAAAAATATGACAAATTGATTTACAGCCCTGAAGAGGACTCAACTTTTTTAATACAAACCAGTTCAACTTTTACCCACCCCCATTTTTGTTTAAACCCACCCAGTGACGGTGGGAGCACAAATTCTACAATCACATGCTTAACTGCTGTATCATGTTTATTTTAATCAGAACCCATCCCATTCCAGTTGCAAGTATTTAAAGCCCAGAGCTGAAGTGGGAGAGGAAATTAAAATGAGAAAAGCAGTGAAAGTGATGGCACCCACCACCATGAGCAAGCACAGCTCTGCAGCCTGCCCAGGGCAGGGCGTGCAAAGGGTAAGAGGGAATGGCTTCAGACTGGCAGAGGGCAGGGCTGGGTGGGATATTGGGAAGAAATGCTTCATTGTGAGGGTGCTGAGGCCCTGGCACAGGGTGCCCAGAGAAACTGTGGCTGCCCCTGGATCCCTGGAAGTGTCCAAGGCCAGGCTGGAGCAGCCTGGGATAGTGGAAGGTCCCTGCTCTTTGGAACCAGATGATTTTTAATATCCCTTACAACCCAAACCATTCTATAACCACAAACTCACTATTTATTGGCTGCGGCTGTTCACAACACACAACAGAAGCAGTTCCCCCTCATCTGAATTTTGCTAATTGAGCTGATCATTCAAGCCTTGTTTTGCTGTCTCCAGCAGGATCAGTAGAAGCGCTCCAAGTCTCAAAGCAGTCTTTAGCTGCTGCCAGGTTGAAGCACCTCCCACTGCAACCCCAACCTTCTCCCCTCCCCTGCTACCCTTTCACGTGAAACCTGATCCTTAAATGACATCTGAAGGGTCTCATATTGCCTCTCAGCAAGAGCCACCAGCTAACACCACACCTTCCCTGCAAGAACTGTTTAAAATTGCTGCACCTCCAAGCACATCTAATTTTTCAGACTGATGCAGCACCAGAGCTGCGAGTCTTCCCACCCACATGACCCCCTGTAATAGAATGCTCCCAAAAAGTAATTTATCCTCAAAACAGAGTCAGGAAAACCTTGCCTGACAGAAGCCTTATTGCTTTCAAACTCAACAGCAGTTACATTTTCACAGCTATAAGAAAACATGATTTCATCTTAGATCACAGATTGCTTTACAAACAATCAGTGAATCCTCACAGATAAAACTACAACGAAATAATGATCCATTCAAGAGTCTAAAAGAGTAAAACATACCTGACTCAGGCAAATGGGAGGGTGTTTCAGATTACTGCTGTCCCACTGGAAGCAATGGATGGGAAGTTGCTCACAGATTTCTCCAGTCCTTATCCTGAGATGTGACACAAACCAAGTCCCTCACAAGCTTTACAGGGTGACCACACTGCCCTGAAGCTGTGTCACAACAACTGCAGAGCAGCTCAGATTGAGCAGCAGCACAGCAGACAAAGCATCCCAGCTGGAAAAACACATTAAAAGCTCCAAGACCCTGAAAATGGCCTTGATCAGTTTTCCCCAATGGGACTACTTTTGCAGCAAAAAATGGATTCATTATTTATAGCAGGGGAGAAGGTGGCTGCCTGCAGCTGAGGATGCCACTTTGGGTTTAGAGATGTCCTGATATGGTACATTATGTAAACAACACCTACACACATGAGGCTCCTGTTGCCACAGTGAGAAGTTTTCCCTGTATTTTTCATACGGAACAAAAGCTTCTCCCTTTTAATTTCAATTGAATCAGGGTCTGGATTCTAAACTGTCTGTAAGTTTGATGGGTGATGGCCAACTTTGGTCCTCTCCATCTGAAGTTCTCCAGGTTCTGTGGCCCACACTCCCCTGTCTGGCCACTTTCCAGTCAGTGAACAAGACTTGATTTTCAACCTTTAATTCTTCACACTGGATGGCCAGTGCCCTCAGATTTGCACTCCCACACCATTTACAGGCAAGGGACATGAATTCAGGGCACGCACTGTGACAAGGGACTATTTGATGTAGTGCTTTGTTGAATACTTTAGAAAACTGGGCACCTCAACCTCTCTAGGACTTGACATGAGAGTCCAAGTTGTTTATTTTCCATGAGTAGGCACCAAGCCATGGTGCTTTGCCCAGGCTGCTGCACTGCCTAATGTGATATTTTTAACACATTCTTTGCTGGGATCCCTGACCTGATGCTGCCACACTTCCAACAACACAGCTCAAAGTCTTTGCAAAGGTTGGAAAGTCAAGGCACAGGAAAAAGTGAGGACATGAAAGCAGAAATTCAAATGCAGCTTTAATTTCTTGGTTTTAACTGTATGCCACAATTAGGGCAACACCAAGAATTGCAGTGTAATGCTCCTGTGAGCACAGTCTTTGGGAAGGAGATGCTCTGAGTTCAATCTTCATCTTCTGGATTCACAGAAATCAAACCAAGTACTCCGCACAGCCACAGCAAGATAACTGCAGTCAGGCTCAAGACTTCCTCAAACATTTTAAATGCTTGCCCCAGTGAGAAATATGGCATAGGAATTCAACACAGTGTTTATTCCATTCCTCTGCCAGAGGAAGAGAACCAAGAGAAGAGCTCGCTCTCTGTATTGCTTTTGTGCATCACTGTCAGCAACTGCAGGGTGAGACAAAGTCCTTTCAAAAAAAGAAAAAATCCAAATGCCTATTTTGGGAAATTCTCATCCATCACAAAGCATTAGAGATACTCAAGGGACTCTGGCACTATGTGATTTAACATGGAGATTTACACCCCACCCCACCTCCTTATTTTACAGTCTTTGGTGGCATTATGCTCTGAGGTTCAGTAGCTCCAAGCAGGGCTTCTATTTAAAACCATCTTTACTGCAGGAAATTTTGTTACACGACCTTTTTTGAAAAGTACGTTTTTGGGACAGAAGTATCAGATGCCTTGCTGACTTCTGAGACATGCAGATGCAATGAGCAAAAAGAACAAATCCAGCTGGTTTGACCCAGAAAAAGGCACCCTCCAAAGTTTAGAAATACAGAACATCAAATTGTAGGGAAGAAAGAATAGCTTGAATTAAAATATTAAAAATCCACATCTACTGGCAAAGGAGCAGGGGGGAACCGTGGTAGCAGGCTTGACACGTGGTAGCAGAAAGTGGGAAATTCTTCCTTTTAGCTTACGTGGGTAACATTAAAATACACACACATACATAATTACACAGATTTCCCCCTGGGAACCCCAGATTTATGCCTGGTCTGTACAAGAGCACAACACAGCTGTGACAGAGAACAGACCTGTAATTATGTCTCTGTTGTGCCATCAACAAGCCCAGCGTTTCGGAACACACATCCCCAGGGACGCGGATCCCTCGCAGACACAGCTGAGAGCTCGTGTATCTCCTGCTTGCAGCCTCACCTTCTCATGCATTTCATTTGGGGTTTGATTATTAGATGCCCACAAGCAGCTATTAAACAGACAGGAGAAACCCTGGCAGGGCAAATCCCAGCCCTGCTGTTGGACAGGTCCAATAAAGCAGGAACAAAGAACAGCGCTCGCCGCGCTCCTGCCGAGGCACACACAGATCCAGGAGCAAGGATCCTGCAGGAAATGGCACTTGCTCACCTTGGTGGCATTACTGACACATTACTGGCACTTGTTCCCCACTGTTTTCACTGCAGGTGCAAAGTAGGGAGCTGCTGTTGTGGCGGGAGGGGTCACGTCTGTGGTGGTGTCTTTTAAACAAGGGATGTTCAAGGGACAGCTCAGGCAAACCCATCCTCCAAAGGTTTCTTGGGGATAAAAGGCAGAGGGGAAAACAAAAGCCCATGCCTTTGCAAGTCAGGGGGAGGAAAGTACAAGTGCCAGAGGGAGCTGGAGAGGAGATGCAGCAGCAGCAAGTGAATGTCACAGACTGCCCCAAGGAGGGGGGATTCCTGTGGTCCCCAGGAGTTTGTGTGGGAGCAGGAGTGGCCAACACCCAATGCCTGGCAAGTTGCTCATCCATCTGTGCCAGGCACTCACCCCCAGGACAAAGGGCCTGTCCTGAAATGGTAAATCCCCAGAGCAGAGAGCCACAGACATCAGAAGACACTGTAAAAACAAGAAGTGTGTTTTCTACAGCACCATCATGTTTCCTGCCACAGTGACTTACCTGTGGAGGCAAAGGACCCCCTTTAACCAACAAATCAGAGCAAAAAAAAAAAAAAAAAAGTGATGAGCTTTCTGTCCCAAAAACCACATCCAGCCATTCAATAAAACACCCAGCTGCAAGATTTGTGTGCTGCTTATATTCCTTACCCCATCCTAAATGGAGGAAAAGGCTATGAAATGCTTTTTTTTTTTTGGACATGCCCTGCAATGTGCACAGACACTGCTCCTGGGCCAAGGAGATGTCAGCAGAGGGCTGACCTGCTCTTCATATCCACTGCCATGGGCAGAACACGTGCTACAAACATCCTCAAAAAACAAAACCCTTTTGGGAAGCGACCTTGGTGCTCTTGCCTGCCAGCAGCCCAAGAAATGCAGGCAGGATATTGCCCTTGTTCCCATCTTGGCAGGGGCCTCTGTGAGAATTTATCTTCCCTACCTGTGTTGGTTCCCACTGCATGGCTATAAACTCTCACAGTCTGTAAATACACAGCTAGACATGAAAATATCAACCCATTTTGTGTATATTCTCACTCTTCCCTGTACAGCCAGTGCCAGCACCATGGTAATTCAAACGCTGTGACTTGGGATTCCTTCCTGGCAAATGCCCACAGTAATTTTAAATAAGGCAGGCTTGGCCTGAAACCAGCCTACAGAAGGTGGGTTTTCCTTTGTCTCAGGATTGTAGGAAGCAAAACAGCTACGAAAAAAGCCAGATATCACATCGTGATGAGGATGAGGAGGTTGTAGGGGCAGAAGAGAGAAAGATTCATCTGAAAATACCTTGTGACAGTTTCTAAAACAGAGTGCCTAAAACAAGGAGGGAAAAGATGGCTTGAGAGCAAAGACTGTATGCAGCAAAAGTGAAATAAATGGGAAGGTTTCCAGTGAGTGGATCACTGCAGAACAGCAGAGCCATTAAGGAAGCTGTATCCCCACAGCTGCACTCGCCATGCCCGGCAGCACCAGGATAATGTGGTCGTAACTCAGAGAGGCATCAGCAAACAGCAGTTTTCCTGCTCCCTGTATAATTCAGCAAAGGCACAGACTCTGCTCTGTCATATTTCTCCTCCCTCAAAGCAGCAGCATTACTTTTTCTGGGGTTATATTGGTACTGGTTTGGATTTTCTTTAAAGAGAGATCTCTGGATTAAGCAACCTTTTTATTTAAATAGCAGCCCAGGTTCATTGGTTCAGAGCAACCCTGAAAGCCAGATAGCTCCAAACAGTGTCAGATTTCAGTAAAGGCTTGAATGAGAACACCTTGGCACACATCCCTGCACAACAGCATCGATGTGCCTGGAAAGCCTTGAGAATTAACGTCCCATGTAACACTACCAGGAATTTAGTGGTCAGTTTTTAGAAATACAGGGACATCAGAAGATGACAGTGTCCTTACTAGCAAAGCTGTGCCACCAACACAACAACCTGCAAAAGTAGCTAGGTTAATGGGAATTCCTGGAGAGCAGCTGTGCAGTTATTCCTGCACACCCATGGGTGCTGTGCACCTTCACCTCGGACACACCAACAGCCGGGCTTTGCCTATTAAGAGAAATTGCTTTCAAAGTGAGGCAGTGAGAGATATTGTTAGAAAGTTCAGGATTAACCCTGGCTCAGGGCCTACATTTACCTCCCCTTTTGGAAGGAGAGGACTGAGATCAGTAGGTCTGCAGCTACAGAGCAGCACTGGACAAGTACCTGCCTGTCAACTCCCCCCAGCCATGGGGATTCCTCCTCCTCCATCTCCTCTCTGCTATTTGCATTCATTTCATGCAGCACCAATTCAGCCAAACCTCCTGCTTTACCACACTCTGATCCAGAAGCTGCACCCAGCCCGTGGCCACCTTCTCCTCAGGGCCAGGCAAGAGCTGCCAGCAGCCCAGGAGTGCTGGGATCCCCCAGGAGCAGCAAGCCAAGGCTTGCCTGCCAGGTAAGAGCACCTGCAGCCACTGCAGGAGACAATGTGCCCAGCCTCCTGGGAACACCTCTCCTCCAGGATTTGTCACCTCCCATCTCATTCCAAGCAAGCAGGGGAGCTGCAGGAAGAGCGAGCTCAGGTACAGCACTGCCCAGCAGTGCCCAGGAGAGGAGCCCAGGTTTTCTCACAGATTGTCAGAACAAGGGGTAGAAATCATTTACACTGCAGAGCTGTGCAGGCGTCTAAGAACACACAGCCAGCTTCACCTTAGCAATTATTCTTCTTTAAATGAATCTTTAAGATACACCTGAGGGGTTCCACCTTCCTGCCCAGCTGTTGTTTTAAACCAGACCCTCCCTGCTCACAACATGCTTAAACCCAAATAATCTGCACAGCAAAAACGAGGAGGTGCCCAAGGGCTATTTTCTAGAAGTGAAGCCTCAAACCCTTTCACAAACAGGGTTTTCTGGGCAGACATCTCACACGAGCACCTCCCTACTCCTGCAGAAGAGCTCTCCTTACCTCCTTCTGCATGCACCAATTTCATCCTACTTGTGTGCACAGCCAGGAACCAAATTGGAAGATAAGAATACCCTGGCAGGGATATTGCCTGCTTTAGTTATTCATATCTCTGTGAGCCAACTGGGGCTTTGTTTGCTAAGCAATGACAGAGTATTCAAATTATTCTGATTAAAACCATTCAGTCAAGACATCATGCCTTTAGAAATACTGTTTGGTTTATGTTACAGCTATTTTTTCCCCCCCCTCCCTGAATTCAGCAATTCAGATTGTTCCTCCAGCAAGCCAAACATACAGATGATTAAACTCTTGCACCTCCAAATCATAAAGGCATGACAATATTTGGCTTTTTCCAGAGCAAGGTCTGAATAAATCAGAGTTTTACCAGGACTAAAAGCCACTTGGAAACTTCTGGACACAAGCCAGTTTCTAACCAAGTTGAGAAAAAAACTTCTTGGGAAAAACCATCCCAGCACACACAGAACTTCTGTAAATCAGCTCGTGAAGGAGCTGGTGCTGCCAGGAGATGGGTAATAAACTCCCCAATTCATTCTGGTTATTTCTACAGGCTTCACTTGAGACTTTACATTTTGTATAAAGTTTTCATCACCTTCACAGTGGCAAAGCTGAAATGGTGTTTCACACAAGAATTTAATGGTAGTGAAAAGCAGCACAGGGGCACTAAATCACAACCATCACTAACTTGTTGACCCTCCCGGGCAATTGTGCCTAAAGGTACTTGTTGCCTCTCACTCAAATCACCCCTGTGGTTTTATTGTCTGGGAAGAGCAGTACTTTGCTTTGGGACAGCAATTCCTTGGGAAGCAGCATCTCTGACTGGTTCTGTCCCACAGGTAAAGCCACCCAGATCCATTCTCAATGGGGCAGCACAAGGGACCTTTACTCTTCCAAACTCATCCTCCAGCCACCCCACCATTGTTTCCAGCAAGGAGTTGGATTATGTGCATTAAGATACACTAAAATCCCGTGGTGGGGATGTGCTCACCCCTCCTGAGCAGCAGCTGAGGGGACACATTTATCAACAGTCCTGAAGCAGAGACAAGAGAGCGACCCAGGAATCACAGCACAGCCCTCACTCAGAAAAACCCCATTTGTGCTACTCCAGCAGCCAACAGAATGGTCTGGCAAGGCTTTTTCTTGGGAAGCAATGTCAATTTAGTCCCAAACTAAGCAGTTATCCACTGCTTTATAACAATCTCCCATTTTTTATCACCCAGCAAGTTGTTAATAAGGGATGTGCAGCAATCCAGGACACAAGTCAGATAAAATATTTATGGAGTAACTGGCCTGGGACCTGGACAGCCCTGACAGGCACATCCTGCCTGCACCAGAGCCTCTGACCAGCTGGAGGGGGTTCCTGGAGTCAGGAGGCAGAAAAGCCAAGCAGGAGCAGGGCAAAGAGCTTCTGGAAATGTTCCGACAACAGCTGAGAATCACCACAGTCTTTTTTACCTTTAACAAGTTTCTCTGAGTCAGCTCCCTCCCTTCAGCCTAGAGCCATCCTTACAGCTTTTTTTCCTTGAACACAGCAGTCCCTATAGGCTAGGAGCTAATTTATGGCAATTCATTAGGCTGTTCTAACTCAGGCAACAACAATTCATGCTGTAACTTTCTCCAATGAATTCTTCTCAAAAACACCACCCCACCCTGGCAAAAAATTAATTAAGGATCCTTTTACCTGCTCTCTGAAGATCACAGGGCAGATGCTGTCAGACAGGTTTGCTTTCTGTTATTACCAATTTCAGCAGCAATTCACCTCTCCTAATCCCATTCTGAATATCAGGTACTCACACAGACATTAAAATGAAATAAAGAGGATTATTGTAACCACCCAGGTAGCAGCGTTAGCTGGGACAGAGCTTGCACAGAGGACAAGACACAACTGAATGTGTGAGGATGAGTTGCTCTCCCTAAAATCTGGAGGACATGCTGTTCCTCTGAAGCCCCCCCTGGCCTTCCAAATATTTGCTTGAGGTTTCCTTTATATGCAGAGTTTCCTGGTGGAATGGCGAGCATGCAGAGCACATTCCTCTGCTAAGTGTCTTCTCCAAAATTGGGGTAAATACCAGCACATTCCTGCCCAGCTCACACAAACAGCTTGGATCCTCATGGCAGGAGCAGAGCCTAAAAGGACAGCTATGGTCTTCCTGCTGGTTTGCTCCAAAACCAAGGGCACAACTGATTTTGTGCTCTGCTAATCAATATAATTAAACTCCCCGAGTGGACACATTTATCCCAGTAAATGGTTGCTCTAAACTGCATTATTTAGACAAAAGGGGAGCTGTAACCGTGCCAGAAGGTTCTTGCAGGTAAAAAAAAGGATCCTGCATGGAAAGAGCTATGGTTTGTGTTAATGAAGCCATTGCTTATGTTGTATTGGTGTCATATTAGTACTGGGAATTTACTGGACAGTGGTAAATTTGAATTTAATTAAATTTTTCTTCCTTTCCCCATCCTCCCTTTGGACATGACATGGGTGTCACAGCTGCAGAGAAATTGCTGGCTTGAAATAATTGCCTTTCAAAACTTTTTGTCCTTGAGAAGGGCACAAAGCACCATCAATAAATCCCTCAGAATCCTTCCTCCCACCAGGGTCAGGTACTCAACACCTTGCTTAGGCACAATACCAGGCATAAAAAAAATCCCAGTTTCAAGCAAAACAAAGTCCCGTAATCCTGAAGGTCACTGACACAGTTACACATGGACACTGCTACAAACACAAATTTATTTCTTACAACCCAGGCAGTCACTAGGAGAGATGCTAGTGCTGAGGAACTGCATTAAAACTACAAGAAGTCCACCCCCTTGGATGCTGTCAGTATGTCTGGTCCAAGATTAATCTGCTTCAAAGCCTCTGCTCTGCCTTGAACACTCTGCTCGTTTTTCAAGCCAACATCCTGGGGCCTGGCAGGGATTTTTATCTAAGAATTCCCTAGCACAGGATCCCCAGAGCTGGCTCGTAGCTGCTGCCTCAACTCTCTGTGCTGTCACTCCTCCTCACACTGTACCAAGGAGTTCTCCTGCCTGCAGGTTTGCTCCCTCCAACCTCTGTCATGGGTTTTTTGCAAACTCCCTCCTGCTTTGATGTTCATTTGCAGCCCTGGCCTGTGCTGTAAAGAGCCCCTCGACTCAGAATGGCAGCCCTAAAACTCATTTACTCTCACAGTTACTGCACCAGTTACAAGAACCTGCTCACGTCAGAGACCACTAAACCAAGGAAGCATTTCAAGCAGATCTTTCCAACTCCTCAAAAAACACACAGCAAAAGCAGATTTTGCTTTGTTTTTTACTTTCATGATTTTTTCTCCCTATGCACAAGTATCTTTCACATTCCAGGCAGAATTAACCTGTGAATTTAAAGTCACAAGCCTTGGGCACCACCTCTCACATTCCACAAACCAAGGTAAGGCTTGCAAACTTGCAGGATTTCTCAGGGTAAAAAAAAAACCAAAAAACCAGTTACGATGAGCTAATTCCAAAAGGCTTTTCCTTTTTCTGGGGAATAAATCTCTGTTAAAGCAACATGATAACAAGCATCAGGACTGACCCTGAGACCTTCAGAACCCAGACAAAACCTGCAAAGATCCAGTGCTATCAGGGACTGAACAGGACTCTCCAGCCTGAGGTGATGGGCATCGCTGCTGAAAGCAAATCTTCCACCTGTTTTACCCCAGAGGAAGAAAGCAGACTACACACAGGTGTTATCATTCATCTACTACAAACTTCCTCATCAGACACCACCTCCTCCTCCTCCCAAACCTTTCATTCTTTTCCAAAAGCCTATCAGCTGCTTTGGGCAGAGCAGTACCTAGAGTGTTATCAGACATCTTTCTCTCTACAACAGGAATTTCCACTCCTGCCTGCTCCAGGAGGTGCAGCAGCCCTGAACCCCCTCCCCAGGCCTGGGAGATGCCCTGTGACTTGATGGCTCCAGGGCACAGGATTGGGAAGTGCTGGAGATGATGTCAGGCAGACAGAGATCCCCTCCTGTCCATGCAGTGCTCACACACAGCTCCTGCACACATCCCTGACTCCTCCTGAGGCTCAGCACTGCTCTCACATCATACCCAGGGTGGGGATCTTACTCAGATGAGTTTTGCAGAGGAAGGTGACAGGCACAGGTGACAAGCTGCCCGGAAAATCCATTTTGACCCCCGGATGATGTTGGCACCCTGGTGAAGCAGCACTGGCAGCCCTTTAGTACCAAATATAGCACAAGCACTGTGGTTATAAAATACACCCTATGCCCTGCTGTCCTGTAGGATGCTCAGAGGAAACAAATATCCCATTTTCCCCTTATTCTCTCCAGTTAATTGTGTACAACAATCCACCTGACTACTGCTTTCAGTAGGATGAACAGGCTGCTGCAGGAACATCCCAGCAGCACAGCCAGTGGTACCACAGCAGATGCTGTGTCAGACCCACCAGTATGTTCTGACTGGGAATGACTGGAGTCCATACCTTTGGCCCCATCTCCTCCTCCTGATTTCAACACTAGTCCTGTGAGAAAGGAACCAGGATCCTCATTTTTGCAAATAGCTCACTGACCATTTCCTCTTGACTTCTGGTGATTCTGCACATCCCCACTTTACAGTCTGAGAATACAAACCCATGTGGGTAAAGGGAAGCTCAGACCTAAAATCCAGGGGCTGAGGGTCAGACTCCACTGCTCTGCAGCTGGACAGGTGTGCAGGACAACACAGCTGGGTCAGACTGCAGGTTCTGATCTTCCTCTTCTACTCTGCTTCCTCCTCTCTCCCTGCTGTGCATCAAAGGCACCTACCTGCTCCACCACTGAGTAAAGTATGCCCACTGTTGTTTAAAATTAGCTGTTACAACACACCTGGCTAGGCAAGCACACCTCAGTGTTAATTAGGGACTCCAAGTATCCCAGATTAAAAGGCTGGACACATTAAAAAAAAAAAAAAAAAACAAAGAAAATTAAATGCAACTTCTGGCACCTCAAAGCAGGGGTTTGAGCTTGCAACCCTCACAAGGCACATCTCTAATAGACTTATGATACAGGAGTTGTGTTGGTAAACTGTGAGGAGACAAATCCCAGGCTGCAGCCTCCCACCCTGGGCAGCCACATCTCTGCCTGCAGCTTCCCCAGCTCAGCTCTCAGCTGAAAGAACAGAACGCATCTCCCAGGCTTATCCTCGTGTTTTTGCACAAGTAAGGAAAGGAATGACACAACATCTGTCTTTGCTGATACAAAGAGCCATAAAATCAAACACCTCCCTTCTTCCCAAGCCTGCATCCACTCAGCATAACAATGGCCAGACTCAGGTTACCTTTCCACTTACCTGGACTCACTGAGTGAGAGTTTCTAAGGATGCAGAGCCAGGCAGTTCATTCCCTGGAGCATTTCCACCCCCTCTGCTCCCCTCTGAACACTGCTTGCTTTGGTCCCTCCTCTGCCTGCTCTCCCCAGCTCAGTCCCACCCATGGCTCTTCTTACTGGCTTGGGGTTTGCTGTTTGGATTTTTTTTCTCCACCACATTTTATTTTAAGAGGACAGGACTACAGAGCACCAGCAGCATGCAAAAACAAAGCCAAACAAGTACAACTGTGCAGGGGAAGTGCCAGACACACAGTCTGGCACACAGCACACCCTGCCACCCCATACTCCAACAGCAGAGCTGGAGACAACAACTGTTAAAGCAAACTGGGAGTCTGACTCCTGGTGCCACTGAAATCCCACGCAGCTCTGTTGGAGATGAGAGCAAAGATGACACACTCACATGGATTTGAATAAACATTTGTATCTCGGCTGCTGCAAAGCCCAGGCTCCATTCAAGTATTATGGAGGAGTTTGGAGCTGGGAGAGGGATTTCTCAGACAGGGAGGTGTAGCTTGCCCCAACAAGCATGTGATGCTCTGACAGGGTGTAACTACTGAAAGACAAGATGTTAATGCACTGCTAACAGAACTTTCTGTCATTAAGCATCAAAGCTACTCATGCTGGGTTAAAAAAAGAGGTTCAGGCTAAGAATGGGGAGGTTAAAATTAGTCTAAACACCAGCTCCCCTGTGTTTAAAGTGGAAAGAACCAAGTCAGCAGCCAAGTTAACTCCATTCAGCAAGAAACCTTCAAAGTACTTCAAAACAAGGTGAAAGATGGATTTATACACACACATCAAAGACCCCTCTCCTCCCTTCCAAACCCACCACATACCCACATGGCTTTGATCCTTCCTTGACTATCCTGTCCACAGGGGTGGACAATCAAGAAATCCCCATCCCTAAAGATCACCCAAATGGGTTAGGGAATCCCTGATCAATATTCCTGCAAGCGTGTAGTACTGAAGCAGTGGTCACTAAAACTTTTAAAGATGAGGAAGGATCGCACAGGAGAAGTAAGGTCTTGTATCATCCCAGTAACCCCCAGTATGAACACACCCCTCCTCTCTTCCCTCCCTGCACCCACTGTCAGGCTGACTTAAAGGCCCATGTTTTTTTTTTCCTTCCCCCAGTGATAATCAGTTCATCTGAGGGATAAATAAGCCTTGACACTGGTGTGTTTGTCAGATTCATGCAATTCCCTACAGAAACAGCTGGCCAGGTTTCCTGGTGTCTCCTGAATGCCCCAAACTAACACGGCCTAATTACATTTCAACTTCATTTCACCTTCTGTTTCATGGAAACCCATCATTAGATGACTCCTCTCTCGTTTCCAGCAGACACTCACAGCCAACCCTCACAGTGATTTTCTTGTAAGTGCAATGAAGGCAAAAACATGGGAAAGGAGCTCTGCTGTTGCCAAGAGATGAAGACTCACACGGTCAGCGCTAGGAAATGCTGACAGATAAGCACATAACTCTGTGCCAGATAATGCATCAGCCTCAAGGCTGCCGAGCAGACACCTCCTGGAGCTTCCCATTTCTGCCTCCTGTGTAAGCAAAATCAGGTGGGGCTCGAGAAGGGTTTAGGAAAGGTTACTTCTCCAAACTTTCCCTTCTACACAACAGTACAGATCATTACATCACAACAAGATGCAACTGATTTTCAAGGTGTTTGAGACAACAGCAGAGTTAGAAGAAATTCTGTTGCCTTGATTTAAAAAAAAATAAAAAATTATTGGAAGTGAGAGGGATGAACCAAGCCCAGGCATTCAGAATCTACTCCATTAGCCACACAATACATGCACATCTCTCCAACCCACTAACAAGGATGCTTTACAATCATTGCCAGTTGTGTTTTAGCTGCTAAAATGTTAGATTCTATGAGCTCTCTGCTAAGCTTTTTTGACAGTGGAGGAGAAACAAGAGATTTGAAACACTTAAATCTGTTTTACCATAAAATTGAGTAATATGGTACCGATTAGAGGACTCCTCCTGCAGCACATCCCTGCACAGTTCCCACGCTTCTCCCTTCTGCTCCATGTGCAGCTCTCCTATGTGGTGCCAGTCATGTTACTGAGAGAGTATCATTAAGATTTTGGTCATTTAAAATTGCTTTTAGCCAGGCCCTGCTGTCAGGCAGCATTCCTCCAAACAAAGACATTTCCTTGGTATTATGCACAAGAGGGAACTCAGTGTCGGAGTTAAATGTGCTTAAATTGCTGGATCTGCAACCCAGAGGGGCTTGTAGTTTGTTTTCTAAACGAGGAACAGAAGTCTAAACTAAGACAGAGTAGGGATAAAGTGTGAGAAGAAAGTAAGAGGCACTCTCCATGCACCAGAGAGAGCCTGGAGATCTCCCTAAGCTCCAGACACACATTTTTCCATCATTATCACCTTCAGAAACAAACACCATGATAGAGCACGTCAAGGTTTAATCTTAAACATGCACACCCCTACCTTTTTTCTTTTTTTTTCTTTTTCCTTTTGAGATTTAAGACATTTTACCTTTATAAGAACTGCTTTCTTTCCTGGCTGGACTCAGCCCCTTGCACAACAGCTGCCAGATGTGAACATCTGCTTTCCATAACATCCAAGCAGGGCTGCAAAGACGGATGCAGGACCCGTGTTCCCATAACCTGCACATTTAGCACTGCAATGCCTCCAGAGGAATTATGTCACATAAAATCCAGCAGCAGGCTGTGATCTCAGCCCAGGGCTGGATTTCAGATGGCAGCCTCCTTCTGTGCCATGCCCAGTCCATAACAATGACTCTGCCTGGCTGCTCTCCTCTCCTTCCTCGTGCTTTTCTGAACTCTTGTCCACCTTTCCAACCTGAGTTTTCTTCCTGTTCTAAAGCATCCTCCTGTTACATCTCTCATCCTTCACCCCTTCCTTTAAACCCAAGCATAGAGTGCAATGAGCATGGCCATGCAAAATTATTCCACAGGGTCTGACTACAACGCAACAACCTCTGCTGTGTTCTCAGGGCCAGGGCAGGCTGGCTGCACTGAAAACACTCCCCAAAAATATCCACTGATTATTTTTATTGCTTTCAGGCTTCTTTCTAAACTAGACAAAGTGGTCTCTGTCCCCAGATACTTCTAATGCCCCTCCCAAGTGCTTCTAGGACTTGCTGGGAAAGAAGGGAAAGGATGTGCAGCTCCTGCTGATCTGTTTAATCTACTATTTAAAAATAATTGAGTATTCCAGGCATCTGTTTCCAAATCTTACACTTCACTTCAAAGAGGGGGAAAATCAGCCAGATCATTTATTCATAAAGCTGGAACACCTAGGAATTAGTCTTTCAGTAAAACTGCTATTTCATATCTCTAAAAGCACACAAATCTAGTATTCCAATGAGGTACTTATTTAAAACTCCAGGCCAGATTCTGGTCTTAAGATTCTCATTCATTCAGGAGGGTCAAGATTTTGTCAGTTTTGCATCTTTTGTAGCTTGATTTTCCTTAAGAATTTTCAGGACTGAAAGCCTTGAAAGGGATCCCTTTCTTGGGAAGTTCTTTGCAGACAGAAACATTCTATGAGATCTTTTATTTTGACACCCCACAGCAATAATAACCAAGACCATGCAGAAAAATGTGTCTGTGTATGTGCTTTGTTTCTGCTTTCAAGTACACAGGGTTTGTTTTCAATGCAACTCGAGGTAAATGGATTTGTTTCTGAACCATCTCTTGCCTTACATGGGGATCTGAAAAAAATAAAGGATTAATTGTAGGAAAGAGATTTATATACAGGGAGATTAACCAGCCTATGGAACTCTCCTTCAAAGGGACTGAAGACATTAGCATGAGAAAAACTGTAGGGCTACATTTCTTACATATATTAAAGGGTTTTAGATGCCCATCTCCCACTGTGAAGGCACAGCCACACAGCAGAGCCTGACCAGGCTGGGACTGATCACTGCTGATCAATAACTGCAATAATTGATCTCCTGCATTCTCCAAGGCCAACAAGCAGCAGCTGAAATGATGCTTTTGGCTCAATAACTCACCACAAAGCCTCAACACATACCTGAAGGGTCTGAAAAAGTTCCACTTTGAACTTGAGGAGTGCAGCAGTGATCAATCCTGTCCTGGCAGAGGAGTGAAGGGCCTGGGTGGTTTGGGCCTTCATGCATTTGAGTTCTGGGGCATCTTGGCAAACACTCTTGGACAATAGTTTTTATAATAGTTTGTTAAACTGACAGATAACCCCAGTGGAACTGTATTTTCTTTTACCCCTTCAGCATCCCCCTTCTTCTGCACTGAAGTTTTGACAACTGCAGAAAATTGAAGCTCTTGTCAGCTCTATGTACAGCTGACCTACTGAGAGTTTAGTCTCTAAACAAAGAGGCCATCACATGAAAGTATTTCCTTTCCTGACACTGCCCTGTAAACAGACTGCACAGAAAACAAAGGACCAAAATTACAGTTTGCATGCACTCAATGTGCACTCTATGTTTTTCAGAAATTACTAGAATTCTGAAGGAATTATGGTTTAAAGGTTTGTCGTGTGGCTTTAAATAGCAAAAGAAAACAAAAATCCCTGCTTTCTCTAACCTATATCATTTAAGCAGAGAACTGTTAACCATTGCTGAGAGCACTGATGCATTATGACCTGGGGCAAGAGGAAGGCTTAATGCTTTGAAATGGCTGCAACCAAACAAGAGCAGCATTGCCCGTGGCTTTTCAACATTACATTGAAGGCAAACTGCTCAGCCAGTTCAGAAAAGAAGACATGCACGCTCCAAACTGGCCAAGGAATTGTTCCTACAACTAAACATTGTCACACAGCACTACTGGTGACATACACAAGATAAGGATGTAAATGATGTCCAGCGACCTATTTCCTGCCCTGACTCTTGACTGAGTCATTCTCAGCAAATAGTTTTAAGTATTGACCAATCTTGCAGCATCTGGCGTGCGCTGCTTTATCTGAAGCCTGATTACAAATGTGGAGGTGCCAAGCCCAAGCCTCCCATCAGTCCTTCTGGTGATGATACAGGGGTCTAAAAGCCTTGATCTTTCTTTATCTCCCTTGCAGTGGTGTGTGCTCCACAGCTGTCCTCAGCTGCTCAGAAACCCTTAAATCAAAATACAGCTGCTTTATGAGAACTGCTGTCTGCAGGCAACTCTTCACAGTCACTCTGCAATCAATTTCCATGTTAAGCACAAAAGCTGTTTCACTGTGGTAGTCCAGTTAGGGATAAACACAACATGACTCAAAACATAGTATTAGCCCCTTAGAGAATTTGCTATTTTATTCTTTATGTTTTGGTATATAATCCAAGAGGAAAAGTCTGAAATGTGATTTAACCACAAGGGTCTCAGCAAATGAGCTCAGGAAGAGCTGTAACTTTTATTGTCATGCAACCAGAACACACAATGCCTTTCCTTCCCCCTGACACCACTGGAAAGGGTGACCAAGAGCAGCTCCAGAGCTGGCTCCTGTCCTGGTGTGCCACTCCTCAGGGCTGGCTGTGCCCCCCAGCTCAGACCACAGACAGGCAGAGCCTGGAGCTGCTCCTGAGCTGGACCTGTCAGCTGAAACCAGCACAGACTGCAAGGGGCACTGGGCAACACCAGCACTGTCCAGGAACCACGAGAGCTGCAAGGATCTGAGCTCCTCTCACCCATGGAACTGGATTGGCTCCAACCACTAACTCACATATATTCCCAATAGGAATGAAAATCTACACAGAAAAGACCAAATATCGATTGCCTGAGCATGATCTCATTGTTAAGTCAGGCACTTCCAGTCAGATGAATAAAGTCAACATCCCCTTCAGCCTCATTCCTCTGGATATTAAAGCCAGGCCAGGCTTATAGAAAGAGAAGTGCCACCCTCATGGGGATGCTGCCTGAGAACCTCAGGACCTAGAAAACATTTAACACAAATTATAGCTCCTCATCTACTGCTTTTCCCAGGTTGGCTTGTACAACAGCACCTTTAAATAAAAGTTTTCTCTGAGCCCTGGGGTTGTACAGCTCTGCAGGACAGCGAGGGCACACTGCTGTCCATGGCTCAGGGATCACCAAGTCCACAGCCCTGAGTCCCAAAGGCACAGAATGCTAATTCAGAGCTACCTTGCAGTGCCCAAAATCACACATCAGCCCACTCTCAGGAGTACAACCAAAGTTTCCTTGGTTTCCAAACAGCCAGAACTCCCCCCTCCCTTTTTTGCTACTCTTCATATTCATGTAGCTGCTGTAACACAGCATCCTGGGAGGGAAAGAGAAGCAAACAAAAGACATTATAGCCAATTTGTATGGAAAATCAATTAAGTTCAGACATCTCATTAACCTTCTAACCTGCTTATCCCCCAGCTTTAATTTACACTACTGCTTGCAAATGGATTTGACACATTGGCCCACCACTTCCCTGGGAAGGTGCAACAGGCACGAACAGAGTCCTTGGATCCCAGAATACTCCATTTATCCACGTCCTTCCCTCCCTCCTCCCTGCCATTCACTGGATGCTAAGAAGCGCTGGAGGAAGAAAATAGGATACAGAAAATATGCAAGAGCTCTTTCAAAATCATGTAAGCCCTGCAGTGGGCCTCCTTTTTTTTACCTTCTGTTGCTTTAATTACCAGAAACTACGAGCAGAATTGCCTGAACCAAGAATGCCCAACCATGGCCATGTCAGCAGAGTCCCACAGTGGTGGCAAAGCCACTCTTACAGGAGCCTTCTCACACCACACTTCACTTCCACACTGTCACAAGACTGAGCCAGAAAACACACATTGAAAATCAGCCATAGGTGGTGTGTGGAGTTCTGGTTTTTTATGTTTTAACACAAAGTCTGGGAACGAGCCCCGATTTCTGTAGCCGAGATGCGTTCACAACCTTTACCCTGGGGATCTCTGCAGCAATTTCATCTCACTGCCCAGAAAACACCCAGCTTCAGACAGCACAACCCCAGCACTCCCACAGGAAACCACAGAAAAATGGTCACCTGCATCTCACACCTCAGGAATTCGTTCACTCCTGTCATGTTTTCAAAATTATGGAATTCCAGGGCTTGTTAACACACTGAAAGGTTTCTGTACAATCTCTTTGGACTAAGATGATATGTATATTTCTAATGGACTGAGGAGAAAACTCTGAACAAGGGCTTTGACATGTTCAATACATCAGAATCAAACTAAAAGGGTCAAGTCTGATGTGGCTGCACCCTTGCAAGTCCAAGGGAATCAGCAAGATGAATCTTCCTGTAAAACAGACCAATCCTTGAAATCCATGCTGCTGCAGGAAATATAAATCTTTCCAATGCAAGCACTGCTAACTTCTGCAAATAAGCTCTTCAAAAGGAGGAAAAGGGACAACTTCAAGAGAGTAATTTTTAAAAAGCAGAGAACACAAGTGAAAATACCTACTTTTTTCTAAACATGTTCCTGCCTCTGTATGAGCCAGGCATAACTGAAGCACTGCAGTCTTGCCCAGCCTGCAGACACAGCTCTCCAGCCAGTGCCCCTGCGCCTGCTCAAAGATTTCCCAAGTTAAAGCCAAGTAAAAATTGATTAAAGCCTCGACTACTTCACTGCAGCTATTGGGAATCCAGCAAAAGTTACAGGAATGAGCTCAGCTGCTCTTTGCTTCCCATCAGGCAAAACTCTAAATAAAGGCAGTGCTTAAAGAACACAATCCCCTAAAGGAAAAATCAACACAGCCCCCCTGGCAGCAGCTGAGCACTGCCCTGTTCCAGCAGAGACACAAACACTTTCCAGTGGATCTGTGCCTGAAAACCAGCACGGTACAGAAGGTGAGGGCTGGAACCTTTTGGAGACACTGTTCTAACAAGCTCCTAACCTGGTCTCTCCCTGGATCTCACCCCCTGGCACTCTCAAATTTGTTTCCAAGAGCAATGTGTTCAATATTTACAGTTTTCAGCTGCATGCTGCAAGGCTGCACTCATTTAGCCAAGAACCCACCAAATCCCATCTATATAAAAAAAGGCAGCAGGGAGGTCAAAGGTAAAGCATTGCCTTATTCTATATCAGAGCAATGATAGGTTAGAAAGCCCAGACTAAAAGCACACAGTGCTCAGTGTAATTGAAACTGATCTCAAGTGCACAGGCAGCCGGAAATCTCATCCTTGTTACTCAGCAGGTCCTAAGTGAACTTTATTTCAATTTAGTTCAAACCCATGGAATGGAAGTTAAAGTCAAATTTAAACACTCGGGGGGAGGGGGGGGGGGATAAAAAAAGAGAATTTTCTCACAATCGGTAGGTCTGAACTTAAAAATGTCATAAGGGAGAGGGAAGATGTGTGTCAGGGTATCAGGTCTGCAGAGAACCTGCGCTAAGGACGGGCGGAAGAAGGAGGCGAGAGGAAACACACGGAGAACAATACTGGGAAAGGGCTATTCTGGGCAAGAGGGAGAACGCGAGGCCAAGCCGGGCAGGGAAACAAGTGTAACAAAGGCAGAGGAAGGGCTTCCTCGCTCCGCAGGGAAAGATTTCTGTCCGACTGCCTGCCACCATCCCTGACGGACCCTGCGCTGGGGCTGAGCCCAGCGCCGCTCGGCTCCTTTCTCCAGAGGAATGAAGGAGCAGCTGCCCAGACCGGCGGGTCTGCCCTGCTTGGCAGAGTGAAAGATGCCGGGGATGCCCCACGGAACGAGGCTGGGGATGCTCTCAGCCCCCATAGCCAGGTGCTGGTCATCGCCCCAGCGAGAGCAGGTTGCATCGGCAGTTCTCAGCCCGTCACTGCATCCCATTGGGAATTTCACCCTCCCCGAGCGACTCCGGCTTGGCTTTTCGTGGTGGTCCCGTGCTCTTCCAGATCCCGAACTTGACCCGGGCGGTCCGCACGGGGATGTGCCCGCTCGCACTGTCACGGCGGGGGGACCCCGGGCACCGCTCCCCATCCATCACCCGCCGGACCCGCATCCCGCCCGGAGAACAAAGCGCCGCCCTTCCCTGCCCGGCCTTACCTTGGCGGGGGCTCCGCGGTGCGGGCAGCCCGGGAGGGGGCTGCCGGCCGAGCCCAGCCCGCCCCCGGCCCCGCCGCCGCCTCTCCCCGCGCATCCACCCGCGGCGGCCCCGGCCCCGGCTCCGCAGCGCCCGCCCGGCGGGGCAGGGCTTAGCGCCGGCCCCGCTGCCCCCCGAGCAGGGGGAGGGCGAGGGGCAGCTCCGCCTCGGCTCGGGGACCCCGCTGCTCCCGGGGAGCGGCAGCCGCTCCCCCCGCGGTGCCGGTGGGTGCGCGGGTCCCGCCGCGGGTCCCTGCGTGTCCCTGTCCCCCTGCTCTCACCCCTCGGAGCGCCGCCGCCGCCTCCCCGCGCGGCACAGGGGACACGGGCAACTTAGAGCATCCTGGTCCTCAACTTCAGCAGGAGCCCGAGCAGGGAGGGGCCGGTCCGGCCCCGCTGCCCACAAACACGAGTGGTCACCACCGGCAACTGCCTGGGAGAGCTTCCCCCGAGCCGCCGTGGATCCTCCCCTGCCTTTGTTTTGCTCCCAGCCGCAACCCACAATACCGACACAAGCCGAGTGTCACGTCCTCCGAGGTGATGGATGGTGATTTCTCCGGGGCAATGGCAAGGGGCTGGATTTGCCTAAACCCCGCTACCTCTGCTCATAAGGAGCCTTTGTCATGCTCGCGATGTGAAGCAGAACAATAAGATGAGTTCAGGAATACCCATGCTGGTATGTTACAAACGGGCTCCTAATTACCATATGGAAATGAGCTGCCTAAAGTAATGAATGGCAGCCCGGCTATTGTTTGGGGGGTGTCAGAGCAACTGGAGGTGCTGGCAAGCGGTGCTGTAAACCAGGCTCGCCGTTTGCAATGAACAGCAGCATAGCGAGTTCTGTATATTCCACAAAACAAATCACTGCAGCTAAAACAGCACTTGTGTAGCAAAGAAATTCACTCTAACATTTTGCAATGAATGAGTATGCTGCTATTCTTGGGGAAATCACACAAATCTGTGTTCATTCATTTGACCAAAATTAAGAGGCTTACAAGAGCCTCCCAGGAAAATGAGATTCCTTTTTTTTTTTTTTTTTTTTATGGCAATAGAATTATGTCAAATAATGGTTATTAGCCCCAGAAACACAGGGTCTTCCTATTTATCACATCTACAGACTGCAGTGCCAGACTACCTGGTGCTTTTCTGAAAGCAGAGCAATAAACACAGCTTGACTCTCTCACGTATTTTGCATTCATCTCCATCTCCGCTGCACAGCATTCCCTGGCTGTATCTCACCCATGCCATTTTACAGCAATGATCTCTCCGTGCTCTCCTGGTACTTGCTGCATCAATCATGCTAATGATGCTCCTTCTCTTGCCTCTCCTCCCTCATCACTCTGGCACCTCAGGGCCCCCATGTCTGGTTTTTTTCTGGGGTTTTCCTTCCCTTAAGTTCCTCCTGGGTTGTGTTTTGGGCACTGAAAAATGCTCCCAGGTATTTCCCACTGCCAGGAAGGTGGCAACGTTTGCCTCTTCTGCTCCAAACTGGTGCAAGTCGAGAGCAGTCAAGAACAGCTTCAGGTCATCAGGTATTTTTCATCATTCCCCATAATTTTCTACTGTATTTTCTGCATATTGCAGCTCCTTTCTGCCTGTTTTTACTACAAGTTTCCTGCGCTTTCATGTGATAGAAAGTTTATCTGCTCCCTAGAAATTCTAAATAGATTATCTCAGCTATGCATACCTCTGTAGCAGTAATCTCATCCCTGTCTGATTTCCAGATACCATCAACCACCAGCTCCCAGTGGGCTCTGTGCTGCAGAGGATGAACAACTACTATGCAATATCCCTAGAAAGATTGTTCTATACCACAAGAAATCACTGCCTCCTACTTCAGCCATCCCCTCCTTCCTGCATATAATACTTCATTAGGGGAAATTACTCTGACAGATATTTTGATGTGATGTATGCATCCATTTGCCCTCCACAAATGATCCTAAATCAAAATCTAGAGGCAGAGGAGCGAGCTTTCTCTGAGAAGAAAAGGTCAGCCAATATTTATAGTGGCTGAAATAAACGCTCCTTATCTGGTTTATGGCTGTATTATAATAAAATCAAGAGCTTGTAGAAAACACTGCTGCTGCACCTGAACAAAGTATGTGCAGAAAATGAGTGATAGCAGTGCACAACAGCAGAGAAGACCTTGCAGTGTGATTGATGAAGGGATGCAAGGCAAAATTCTTCAGCTGAGTAACCTCTGCTGGCTTTGCACTTGACCCTGAGACACCAACCCACACCAGGAGCCTGCTGTGGGAGGCATCTGACAAATCTACAGCAGCTCTTGCCCTCTGGAGCAGAGAGCCGGAGACATGAAGGACAGAGAGAAGTCTGAAGATGAGGTTTGCCTGAGGTCTCACAGCAAGGCACAAAAAATTTCTTCCACTTTGAACCAAGCTAGCTCAGACTACAGCTCACAACAGATGCCTCAGGTCTGCTGAGAATTTCAACTTTTGGTCCGTAATGGGGAGCAGAACTCAAAGTAAGACTTGACAACAAAGTCCTTTTGCCTTTCGTGTCCAACAGCTATTTACACAGTTCAAAACTCCAGAGATTAAATCCATTGCAGCACAATTAGTCAACACATGGATGTTTCTGTTTCCTGAGGGTTTGCAGTCTGAAACAGAACCCCTGCATTCCTAGCCCTGAAACATGATTTTTTTTTGGATATTGACTCCTTAAGTAAATCTCTAAAGGCTATGGACATGAGTCAGATTGGGAAAAATGGCTGAAAATGTGAAAGGCAGACCCAGCTCTGACCAGAGCTCTTTCCAAAATCCCTTTGCAGCAAGGAAGAAATATTAATGTTTTAAGAGGTACTCTGCCTCTCTGCTGAGATCTTCCACCACTGCTAATCTGTACAAACTGCCAGAGTGGGTGTCATTTATTATTTAGGATGAACAGTGCAATGCCAGGCTAAATGAACAGCTCGTCCAGCCCATCACAGCGCTCTTCTGGGAGACCCCAGTAAAGACAAGCTGTTTATGTAGCTTGGCACTGACATGTACAGATCCTAAAGTGAGGAATCACCTGAGGAATGGTGAGGCACAGACTTGCTGTATTTCATGCCCTCTGCACAGCCAGCAGGTGCTAGCAGGAGATACCCAGGTTTGGGGGGATGTAGGGGGAAGAACTGCTGTTTGGCTGATGCCAAAAATCATCTTTCAGTTTCCTCTGGAGCTGGAAAAAGATGAGAATCGCTCCAGCAATAAACCACTTTCCATGACTGGAGGCCCCTCTTTGCAGCCCAACTGGAAAACCAGAATATACTCTCACACAAAATCATCCTGCTTAGCTCCAAATGCTTTTATTGCAGATTTCAGCTAAGCTGGCTGATTTTATCCTAACACCAAGATGAGCACTCACATGATGGAGCTGCATACCTGAGGTGGAACACAAACCTCCAGAAGAGAATGACAGCAAACAGCTTGGATGGGATATGGGATCCAAGTGCTGGCATTTCAAATATGTTCATAAACCTTTACAGTATGGGCACAAAATATATTAGAAAGAATCAAAGCAGACTATGGTCAGTTCCAAATTCCCACAGCCACCTCACAGGAGCTCCAGGAATGCCACAAGTCACCTGTTGAGTTACAAAGCTAAACCAGAATGTGGAGACTCTAAAAGCTGCTCAATCCTAATTAAAAATGTGGACGTTCTCACCTAAGATGTTTTTCCAGTTATAAGGTTTTTTCCCCCCTTTCAGAACAGGTCTGCTGAACTGATCAGCAAAGTCTCAGCTCCATACATCCCACTTGTGCAAACTGATTTCCCATTTTTCTGCCCCAGAGGACTGGAAGCTGCAGGACAGGTAAGAGCTTCAGGTGGCTGAACAGAGCTCAGAGAGGATGACAGCCTGGTCACGCCTGAGCACAGCCCTCCTCCACAACAAAAGGAAGTTAAAAGGAAAGGAGGAAGGATGGGAGGGGGTTTCCTCTGCTTCTCCCAAATATCCTTGGGTCTGTTCTTCATCAAGACCTTTTGCAAGCAGAATCTGTTTGTGGGGTGTGATGTGGTTTAAGTGAACATTGGGGAAGACAAGGGGCTGCTGGCTTTTCTCTGTTTTCAGATTCATATCTCTGAGTAGTCAACTTTTGTGTATTTTTAGAAAAGGAAATGAGGTAAATAAAAATGCAGAAAGATAGAGTAAAATGATGTCATTTACCTTAACTGCCAAAGCACACAAAGTGTTGTTATAAAAATACACCAGCAGCCCTGAGAAACTCTTTGTAAAGCCAACTTCAGATGTCATGGTTCAAGTCCAAGGTCCAAATTCAGCAAACACATTTGTAGATGCTTAATCTCAGCTCTCACTGGGGCTCCTGGGGCATCTCTAGGGCACCAGTGCGCTCCTGATATTTGCACCAGCCAGGTTTACAAAGCCTGGCACAGCTGAAGTGCCTTCCTCTATATCTGCACCCTTATACAACTCCTGTTGTGTTTTCAGGCATAGCTTTTTGTGTGTTATCCAAAATAATTAACCACATTTTCCTGACTGTTTCCTTTTGGTGCTTTAAAAAGCTCCTTGGTCAAACTTGCCTGGTACTAAATTGTTTTTGAGTTATCCTTTGCCTTAAATTTAGATACATTGATGTCATTCTAAGGTATTAAACTATATAAATACATTACTTAAACATGGGGAAAAAACAGTTGCTAATTATGTCCAACAGCAAACCTCTTTAATATTGCTGCACAATCTTTATTTTTCATTTAAATGTGGCTCTGTTCACAGATATTCTTCTCAAATACTATAAAGGCAATTAGAATTGGTAATGACTGTAAACACCATTAGTCCTGGTAATTTGCTTTTTCCTACAAATCTGACACACCCGAGGTCCCACTGCCAGTTTTAGTCTCCCATGTTACAGAGAGACTTGTGATGGTCTTTTCTGGCCTTCACCCAACTTTAAGGGCCAAAAATTAAGGAGCTAAAATTTCAAGGCCAGGCTGGATGGAGCTCTGAGCAACCTGGACTAGAGAAAGGTGTTCCTGCCCATGGCAGGAGGGTGGAACCAGTTGATCTTTCAGGTCCCTTCCAACCAAACCTTTCTGTGATTCTGTGAAAATCAGATAAGTGAACCCCAGCTTTACCCACGCCCTCACCCTGCACCTCCATCCTTGGAGCTTTCCATAACCTTTTCCATCTCCCCCTTTTGTCTGTTTGTATTGCAAATGAGATCCTGTCTCCTGCACACAGAATTGAGAATAGCTGAGCTCAGAGACTGCAGATAAACTCTGCAGAAGGAGCCAAAGAATTTTCCAAAGTTTGGATTTCTAGGCCCACAACTTTTCCAGTGTTTCTGAACAAAAGGCACTTCTGCAGGAGAACAGCAGGACAAGGAACACACCCAGGTCCTACACAGGCTCTCAGAGACTTTATCCATCCTCAATAATACCAACAGAAACTGGGGACATGGGTGTTACTCCTGTTATCACCAAAACTGTTCTTTATCACTAAAACTGTTCTCACAGAAATGATGCTTATTCTGATGGCTGACAGCACAATCTACTGGGCTTTTCTTGCATTTCTCCCACGTCATTATTCAGCAATCCTATTCCTGTTTCCATAGAATTAAAGGCAGGTTATGAAAAGGAAAGAAACTAAAGTGGCTCATTACAGCCCTTCAGTCTCAACACCCTGCACTCCACCCAGCACAGCACTGCATCCAAAATTTTCTGAAAGTCTCCTGGGCATTGCTGGGCAAGAATGTGTCTTCCTAGAGGACCCACTCCTACTTCTGCAGCACCAGTGATGCCAGAAGAGATTCTGCTTTGGAGCATCCCTCTGCATCTCTGTGTATTTATGTCTAAATGGTAGAAAGATTTTACACTCATATTCCTGATAAACCCATGCATTCAGAATGATTTGAAGTATTCATTAGTTTTTTAAACATACACCTAGAATATAATTCCCCAATTTGTTCCGTAACCAAACAGTTCAAAGTCTGGCCTTCTAGTGCCAAGGGGATCTGGAGACATCATCATGTATTGAAAAAAAATCACTACTCATTGGCTCCTCAGGAGATCCAGAAGCACATTACTAACATTATACATTAGTATTGGCAGCTTCCCTCATCTTTTATAAATGAAAATGGCCAAGGGTAAGAAAGAGGAACAGTCTGACCAGCCAAAAAGCTACAGTCCTGAGCCCCAGTCCTCCTCACAAATCCATCTTCTCACATAGATCCCCTCCGTGTGTCTCGAGCCCAAAATACCTCCAGAACTTCACTTCCTTTCCTTTTCAGTCCTTGCTAAGCTTCATATTGGGAACTTCAGCTGAGACCCAAACACCAATCACCCTCACCATGGACTGCAGCAGGAGAGGAGGCTCACAGAATGAGAGTCTGGTGGGCTCTTTGATCAGTCCTGGAGCATTGGTGTGCTGGAGGCTCAGCTCTCATGGATGGGCAGGGCAGGGTGCAGGGACAGCCCCTGTGCACAGCCCCAGAGCTGGTTCTGGGGTGCAGGGCAGAAAGGTGCAGAGCATCCTTTCAAAATGCTGTTTATGCCCTCAGCACTTCACCTCTCAGTTTCTCTTCCTACAGAATATTTTACAATGTGCCCAGGCCTGTTCTCCACCACTTTATTGTCCTGTGATTTTGTTTGATCACTAGGGAAGGGCGGTCAGGTTTTTTTCTTTCTGATGCTTCAAGAAAAGAATTGTTTTCCCCTTATTGTGGCTTTCATAAATCAGAGCCAGAGCTCAAGGGCCATTTGAAGGGACATTTGAACTTCTATCTCCAGGCACATTTGCCAGCCATAAACCAGAAGCACAGCCACTCTGCTGGGTGTCAGACTTATCTTGATGCCTACATGGAGGGTTTATGTGAGGGCTTTTTGTTTTGCCTTTCCACCAGCCAGTCTAGGAAGACACACTAAGATGGAAAACAGCATCACACTAGAGGCATTTAACCGGCTAAAAATATTACCAGAGGTCAATGGACATAATTCTGACAAACAGAGTCCTGCTTGTTGGATGCTGTTTATTTGATCATAAGAGCTGAAACTGCTCCAAAGGGTTTTGTTATGGTGGTGTCAAGGAGAAATAATGACATTGAGCCCATGAGATTTGCTCAGTCTCTTCAGTAATGTAACCCAGCTCAGACTGTGACCCATTGAAAATGAACTTGCTGACCTTCCATCAGCTCTCCCAGCCTCTGGAGGGCTCTTCAGGGCTACTCTGAAATGACTTCTGGTGAATGAGTGAACTGTGCAATTACACTCACACAGAGTCTCAGCCTCTCCACTCATCAAGGGACAGAGCCCACAAACGTGTCCATCGTGCAGCTCAGCTGTAACTCAAAGGGGTGATTCCATGACTCTATGTCCTGTAGCTCCACGAAGATAAAGCCATAATTAAGTGTTCCTCCCCCCAAAAAAAACTCAGTAAAAATTCCTATGGTAAAGCTCCCATAAATCTCATTTCAGCAGCGTGTTTACCCTCTGAGTCAAATCCTGTCCACAGAGCCCACACAGCCTCAATAAAAATACAAGGCTCACCAAAGAAGCTGAGCTCCTTGATGTCTCCAAACATCGCATGAGGAAGACATACTCAAAATGTCATTTCTACAGTGCAGTAGTGGCACAAATGCTCCACAGACGTCAAAGAACAACTCAGGAAAGTGTTTGCCATGGAAGAATACAATATAGGTGATTTTACCTTTGTCAAAGAGAACATCAGGGAGCAGAGAGGGGCAGCAGGAGCTCACAGATGATGTGGAACCATAGTCAAACACGGGGCTGTGCTCCTCCAACATGACTGAAGACAGGCTCTAAATCCCCTTGGCAGAGTTTAAATGAGCTCCTGGCACATAGAAATGGGTGGAGAACTGGGTGGGGCTGCTCAGGGAGTTAAGGCTAATCAGGGCTCTGCCAGAGACCCTTTAAGCCAGTTCTGAACGACTTCCTAAGGGGATTTTAAAGCTTGTTCCACGATGGGAATGAAGTCTGCACTTTCTGCAAATATTCATCTCCACTTCATGGCAGTGTAGGCATCCCCACTTCCAGCAGGTTGACAGAAGAGGTCAGAAAAGTGCTTGGCAGGGAGGAATGAGATAATACAGAAGGCGTCTGAGTATGGGAAAGGCAGGGGGACAGGAGACTGCATCAGGCAAAAACCTTAAAGCCAGCTCTGATTCTTAACCTCTGACTTGAGGGCACTGTAAGCGCTCCACAGAGCTGAGAGTCATCACAGTGAGACCACCTGAGTCAGTCAGCCTCCTTTTCTTCTCTTCTTGCAGGATAGTGCTTAAAGCCAGAGGAAAGTTTTAGTTGTTTTCTGGCTTGTGCAAGTTAGCACAGGAGGCTGGTTTTGATTGATTTTTATGTGTAGAAGAGGAGCTGCATTTACACCTGTTTATGCTGTATAAACAAACAAACAAAATCTGTGATTAGACCACAACATGTCAGGGCATCCAGAAATTATCCACAAGCATCTGCCTCATTAAAACTCGAGCTACCTGTGCTGCTACACCTGTAAATTGTAAATTTTGTAAATCCCACCCTGCAAATTCAGAAAACTTTATCTGCTACCAGTATAAAATTTGTCTGGGAAGGTACAGAAGGTACACAGGATCTCACAGCAGCAAGCCTTTAATTACCACCTGGTAATCACCAGAGTGATTAAATCGTCATCAGCTCTTTGCTAGTTCCTCTTTAACCTCCTTTACCTGCACCCATCTAGTAAGGAACCTGGATCAAAGGACTAAAAGTGAGGTGGTGACTCACTGCCCTTCATTTCAGGGGTACAGTTTATTAAATCAGCTTTAATTCTTAGGTGTACTTAACTTGTTACAGCTTAGAAAACAACAATTCCATGTGAAAGCATCAGAACAGTTTAGTGAATGCCACCTTAGATCTACATTTCCTGCTTTCTTAAGCCATAAAAGGTTCCCAAATCCAGTGTTCTTTACCTACAGCCGTTTGTTCAAATTGCTGACTAACCCTGCCACCTGTGTGCCACTTCGCTGCTTTTTTCCCCTTAATAATGGTTCACTTTCCAGATATGGAAATTGTTGTATCTTAATCTTAACTGCAACTTGATTTGTGTTCACCAGAGCAAGTGGATAATCCACAGGAGCCTGTGTTTAAAAATTGCTGCTAAAGTCAGGGCAGCCAATGCAGAGGGCTACAGAGCAAGGATAATCTCTGGGTGGGTTTCATCCACTGCCACAACAGCCCAGTTACAGAACATCCACTCCCAGAGGAACCAACAGGCCAGAAGAGGCATAAACAAACAAACAAACACGATAAATTGGATACCCAGCCCGCCAGCAGATTAAGTCAAGAAGGAGTATTAAGTTGTTTGGGTTCTCATTTAAAAATAAATAAATCGAATCTCCCGGTCAATCTGCTTAATGTCTGATTGACATTAAGTAGATAAGCAGTGATTTAACCTTATGGGGTAGATTTCTTCCCATGATGCAGAGGTCGTGTCACACTTGGAGGATGACAAAGTGAATTTTTTAATTTCCTGTCCTACCACAGGCCAGCTCTGTATTTGCTGGGAGATGAGATGAGGGTGCTCCTTGTTTTTGTGTTTCAGTTGCTCCTGGGGCATTCTGACAGGGACCAGCAGAGTGGAAACAATGCTGTCAAATGGCACGGCAGTGCTGGAAATAATTCTATACGGGGAAAATTCACCTCATTTAAGGCAAGATAGAAAGGCTTAATGTGGGATATATTCATGTGGTCACTCAGCATTTCCCATTCCTGGGAGCCACTCTCCACAGCCCCTTGTATTGCACACCCTCAGTGGCTCCAGGAGTGCCAGCAGAGCCCTGAAGGCCAAATGATCCAATGCCACAACAGCCCCCAGGTTTGCTGCACCGTGTTTTATTGTGTTGATTTATCTCTCCATTTCTTTCAGACTGATTGAGCTCAAATTGGCTCACACGGCTGAGCTTCCCCAGCCACTTGCCAGGCTCTGCAAGAGGTGATTTTTCATGTTTTGCTCAGATGTCAGTGCAGATCCCTGTGCCTGCTCCTGCCTGAGCCCCAGGGCCCCAGGGGATGTCCACTCCCCATTCCCCCCAGGACTGGGCATCTCCTCTCCCATCCCCTTGCCTCTCCATACAAGATTAACCCATGCAGTACCCTTTCCTCAGTATTTTTGCCCTCTTACCTCTCCCCTCCGTCCTGAAATAAATAAGAGCTAAGCCCAGACTGGAAGGTATGGAATGGTTGTCGTGGCCTTTGAGCGTTTTGTTTCCTGGGGCACAGTTTTCTGATTTTGTGACAGAAGGTGTTTCTTTAGTGCTGTTGACAGCTCTGTCCACGAAATCAAAGCACCTTAAATACATTAAGAATTTCCTTTGTTGACAGCTGATGGTCCACAATGCCAATATAAAGAGATCAGCACAATCCAGTTCAATCCATTAACTTATTTAAATCGTCTCTGGAGCGGATGTCAGGCAGGCCAGGCACCCTCAGTACCTGCTGGGCCAACAGCCAGGACAGTTGTGCCATCCAGCTGTGCTAAGACTTTTTTTCAGATTGAAGCAGGTTAGTATTTCCATACCTTCCAAAATTTGAGCCAAACTAGCCAGACCAGAGCTGCTGATGTCCCTGCCTGTGCTGGGAGCTCGCTGTCACTGAGCTGCAGCATCTCCCTCCTCCTGCACCAGCACTGACACCAGCCCAGTGGCAGCAGGCTGAATTTTATGGCACAACTCCACTAAAAACACTGGAGTTAGGCTACCTTATAGCAGAGGAGCATCTCTGTGTTTCTCCCTCACCTCCTTGGGAAGCATTCCTGCAGGAATTCCCAGGATGGCCAGTGCTGTGCTGCTCTCTCTCCTCCCCAGAGCAGTTTTTCATGGCATTGAGGAGCCCTCCCAGCATCCCCCAAGCTTTGCTGGCTCATGTAAACACCCTTCCACTTCCATCCTGCTTTCCTGGCTCAGCTGCCACTTTCCATCTTATCTTAAAGCCTTTTAATTCCAATGTTATTCCCTCACTCTCTCCTGTAACTCATTTAGCACACAGCTGCACAGATGTGAGTCCCTGCTCTCCCCTCTCGCTCAGCTCTGCAGATAGTAAAGGTGTTTTTACATCCTCACGTTTGTCACCAGGGAATGTCTCTGATTCACTGCCAGGTCACCTCTGCAGCCCCCAAAGTCACCCTGCTGCAGGCTGTGTGTGAACCAGCTCCTGAGAGGCTGCAGCTGATCACACAACCCAGCATTTTGGGGGGCATCAGCAGTGTTAAAATCAGTGATTTAGGAGCTGACTTAAAGAACTTCTGCCCCTACATTGCAAAGGGAAGCAGGAGGTTGGGGTGTGCTGTTGTTTCTCATCCCAAGGAGCCCTGAAACTCCTATTTGTGCCATTTCTCATGGGGCAGGGATTGCCCCTGCAATTCTCAGCACTCCAAACATCAAGCATTCGGATGACCAAGTTTCTAAACCTCACACAGCCAGTAAATGACATTTAAACACTCTAGCCTACACACACAAAATGACACAGGACAAGGAACTCTGGGGTGTGAAGAGCACAAGAAACACCGTGGACCTGCTTTGCTTTAAGAAGCAGTGATGGAAAATCTGGGAGAGGGCAAAAGAAAAGCTGTTGTAAAAAGAACCTCACAGGAACAGAAGCTTTATCCATAAAACATAGAATCATTTAGGACCAGAACTGCCTAATTTGGAGCTGGGCAGGCGTGCACATGCCTGCAGCATCACCTGGATTCCTATGGAATTGCTGGATTTAGGGTTCCATCAGGACAACTGCAGCAGAGACCCGAGGTGTGCTCAGCCAGCAGAGCACAGGTCTGCTCCTGCAATCTCTGCATCCCCTCAGAAGGGCTTGGAATTTGAATTTCAAACGTCAAATGTCTACAGTGACTGGGTCACCCGGAAATTACCAAGCAAGAAACATTTGTGAAAATAATTTTGTAATGTTTTAACAATCACCATAACATTTGGGTAAGAACTCAACCTCTTGTCAGGCAATTTGCAGGTGGAAAGGGATGAATAAATTATTCCCTGTGAATTTTTTTTTTTCTGCACAGGCTATTTCACAGCTGTTAGCTGAAATTCCAAACTACTTATTTTTGTTTAACATCCCAACAAAAGAAATATAATTCAGACTTAATGCCTGTAGATGTGTCCTGTGATGAACCTCTTTTGCTGAAAATCATGTGATGTGTCTTCTATCACTCTTTGAATGAAGAACTTTTGCTTTCTGGTAATTGCAAATATCAAAGGGAGAATTTACTCTGGATGTTGTGTTTCTAAGCTTAGCAAATCGGGGATGAATAAATTTTTCTGCAACAAAAAAAACAAAAAAAAAAAACAAACAAAAAAAACCAACAAAAAAACCCCCAAAAAACCAAAAAACCAAAACCCTTTCTTTCTGTAAAATTTCGATTATTTACAATGTCTTGAAGGCAGCAAAGCCACCATAAAGAGCGAGAAAGAAAGTGTGGAAATTCCCATCACAGAGACAGGTTCCCTTGGACAGCCAAGGCCATGATTTGTGGCTGAAAAAAAAAATGCTTTGAGAGGCATCACAAAAGCTCTCGACTTGCATGCCTGAGGAGCCGAAATCACCCCTTTCTCCTCCCTCTTCTCCGCACTGTACTTGGTACAGTGTTTAATTTCAAAGGTCCTCGGGGGCCTGGCCTGTGGCACCGTGACTAAAATGCAATGTTCTGGCTGGGAGCTGGGGAGGGGGAGCCCATGGGGGGAACAAAGCCCATGGGGAGAGGCTCCCAGGCTGTCACCGCCGCTGCACACAGCTAATTAACACTAGACCGAGTAATTAACAGCCGGGAAGCCCAGACAGCCTTGCCTGGGGACCTCTGAGGAGCAAACCCCGCTCGGAGCAGTGGGGGATGTGGGTGGCAAATGCTCATCCCAAATGAGCCAACCTCTGTCTTGGAGGGCAGAGCTGCTCCTACCAGGATGCTCCACCACCAGCAAATGCCAGTGTGGTTTTTGTAGGCACCAAAGATCTCAGAGATGGCACAAGCCTGTGCTGCCCTCTTCATTTTTTTTTTTTTTTTATTCGGTTCCTATAGAGGTTTGGGAGGTAGAAATTCCTTCACTGATGCAAACAGGGAGTGGGTTTTGCAGGCGGCAAAAAGGGGAAAACCTGTGATTTCTCCCCAAAAGCCAGGTGTGGTTTAGCAGCTCCCACCTGAGCATGTTGGTGGCTGTCTCCCTTGCACACACCCTTGCCTCAGCAGATGGGGCTTTCAGTATTTATGACTTTAGTGGTGTAATGCTGCAGTGAGGAGTTTAAATAAATTACAGCCCTGTAACACAGACGATGTTTAGTTTTGATGCTACCAAAGATGAAGTTGTGTCCTTAAAGCTTTATTCATCCAGGTGGATGGAAACTCTGTCCCTGGGAGGGCACCCAGCAGATTCAGCACTCCATGGAGCTGCTCATCCTCAAATCCCAGTGCGGGGGCTGTGCTTTTCCCTTCACTCTCCAAGAAGCAGGACTGTGATAAAGCCAGATTTGCTGCCTGATCACCTGGCATGACTAACAAGGGCGTATGGTTGGAGCAATTTACCAGAGCTGAACAAGATGAGAACCTCCTGGTTCACATCCCTGTCCTCAGCTGGCCATGCTGAACAGCAGAGACACACAAGGTGTGTGTTCAGCATCCCCAGAGACAGACAGACCCCAAACCCACAGCTCTGCCCTGCAAACTTGCACGTGCTACAAAATAGGGACAGCTTATCTCTGTAGGCAGTTCAGCCATGGAGGGGAATGCTACCTTTGAAATTCCCTTGGGACTGACTAAAAATGCAGCCTCCCTCCAGAAACCTCCATATATTCATTTATCTCTTAGCCAGGGGCAGCACAGCTCAGGGTGGGACTAAACATTCACTCTTGCAAATCATACAGGGCTGGCACAGCCAGCAGGGCTGATAAAACAGACCCTGAAATCAGAAATCCACAGTACCCCCATTGAAATACAAATTGCTCTATGCATGCTTCGTGATCATATAATGCAGAAAAGTTCATTTTCATTAGTTTGCAAATAGCCTGTAAGAGCAGACATTTCCTCTTGCACACTGAATACTTGGAGTATTTGCATATTTAGGTAATGATAATTTTTTTTTATGCTGTAGCTTTGCTTGTGGTCATAAATCCATAATGTACTTCGAGGCTTTATTGTCCCCCAAAATGTGATGTGCTTCAGCTTTTCCAAGTTATGAGCATGCATCTGCAATTCATTAAGCAACTAAGCAACACATTTTCCATTTCACAGTCACTATCTTTGTATGACCTCTTTGGTCTGATGACTCAAACATATTTCATAAATTATTAAAGGAGATTACATTATTGAGAGAGGAGCTGTGTAATTAGTTGAAAGAGTGCTCAGAATTGGGGTTGTGGGGATCTTCTGGAATCAGAGAGGGAAGGTTGTCAGGAAGACTTCACAGGTGGAAGAAAAAGAGCACAGAAAATTCAAACACAGCATATTTTCAGATAACTCCCTCCACATTTTCAGAGAAAAAACGAGCCTTGGTTGCAGCTCATGACTCTTTCTGTGAATTTCAGCTGTCAGATGCTTTAGAGACACAAACCTCCATCTCTCTCTGGCCCTCTACTGGAAATAAAAGTTTTGAGGGGACTGGGACTTCCCTGTCCAGTGCTGTGAAGATGCTCCCTGTCCATGGGTGCAAAAGTGGCAGAGGGACTGGCAGGTGGGTCTGAAGGACACGTTCCCCAGTTTGGGATGAGCTGGTCCAGAAAGGCCCTGCTGTCCCTGCACTGGTGTCTGCACTTTCACAGTTTTGTCACCAGCACTGATTTTCTTTCTTGCATTTTTCATACGCTTTGCCTTGCCCAGCAGCTTTAAATGTCTCAGAGTAAATGGGTTGGCTGAGCCCTTGCAGCTTCAGTTTTGTCTAAATCTAACCAGCGAGCTGTAACTCTTGAAGTAATAAACATTATTAGTGTTCTGATAAACGAGAGCAGTGTGGCAGAAAAAGCCATCCCTTCTAATCCATGGAAGGGCTCAGCTTCAATCATATCTTATTACTTTCAGTGTATTCAATCTTCATCTCAAATCATTCAGTGGCAGTTTAATCAATACATCAAAATCATGCACAATTCCTGCTGCTCAGGGAACAGCTCACATCAGAAGTGGTGTCTGGGTTGTGTTCTGGAATCAGGCAAATAATTAAATCAAAGAACGAGTGATAGAAACACTCCTGAAGGAACCTCATTATTTTCTTTATGATTTGTCTGCATTTCCTGGCCTTGGTTTGTGCATAACACTGAACTCCAAATAATCCTTCAAATCCTTTCCACACATTAATTCTGAAGGCATCACTGCAGTCCAGTTAAATGCTATGGATATCTCTCAGAGCAGGAAATCAGAGCAGGAACAGGGAGACCATTGCCCACACTGGTCCCTGCTTTATTGGTTTTGCTGTTTTAAGACTGTAAAATCTTACCTGAAATTCAGGTCTTGGCTCTTGGTTTATTCAAAATCATAAATCTGTGGGCTGCTTTGAAAGAGTTGTCATTAAAAACATGTCTAAGTTCCAACACTAAGTTGTAAATGATCCTGGACTCCAGAATCCTTTTTCCTTTTGTATCAAACCAATATCATGCTTTTCTTCCAGCACTCTTCAGGGATATTTTCTCAAATCCTGATTTCATCATAGTCAAAATATTAATTTTGCTGTCATCTTCACCTTTTTTTCTTGCCTATCTTTTTATTTTAAGCACACTTCAGGTTAGGAGCCCTATTTTATGTAAGGGTCAAAATGAATGTTATCAGTTGTGGAAAATAGTTATTTGTGATGAAGGACTCTTTTTTTTCAGCTCTGCACTATTCTCCTTTCAAACAGAACAGTGTGTTGTGCTGGTTTGATCTCCTTGTAGCTGTGTTGAGAAGCCACTGAGAGCTGATTCCTACAGGAATGGAGAAGAACCAGTCACAGCCTGCCCTGAGGGGTTTCCAGGTGGCAGCAGCCTTGGTCCAGCATCCCTCCAGATGAAAATATGGGGAGATGCACATGTAATCGCAGTCAGTGGAGCATTTAACCTTGAATTGGATTTGTGGCAAAGGAAGCCTGGTCCAATTTTCTTGGTGAGCTGAGCAGCACTGAGGAGAATTCCGTGAGGCAGCAGCAGGAAGGTCCCACAGCAGCCCTGGCTGGGAGAATGGCTGGTTTAGATTGTGCATGCCTGTGAGTGAGAGCCCTGCTCTGATAAAGTGATTGAGTGGTGATAAACAGGCAGAGAAGCAGCTGGTGCAGGCAGTGCTGTGTCACTGTGGGTCACCAGTCCCAGGAGCTCCTCCTGCCACACGCTGGGCATCACTCACAGAGCTGTGACTGCTCCTCAGCTTAAGCCAGGGGCAAACAAGCCCTGGGTATCTTTCACTGGAACTTCATGAAACTGTCACTGACTTAATGAAATTGCCATCTCTCCACTGACTTCAAAGAGAGATGGGCTGGGGCCAGTTGTCAAGTTACCATCAAATTACAATAATCCCATTCTTCTTTTGATCAGATTTCCTCCTGTGTTTTCAAAGGTGATGGAGAACACAAGTACCTGAATTCTTTTGAGATCAGGTCACTTGCTTGAAGTAATTATTTTCTGCACTCTGTGCATTTTTCTTTTCATCCTCAATGAAGAGCACTGACTTCTTTTTTTTTCTTTTCCCCCAATATGTTACACTTTTTTTTTATGTACCAGATTATGCATCCTAAGAAAGCTTAGCAATAGACCTCGCGTGTGAGGCACAGGTTGGCCTCCAGCTGTGACAGCATGTGTTAGGCTCTATATTATAATTGTTTTCTGCTCTGATATATTGTCTAGAGAAAGATGGGCACTGATGTGGCTATAATGTGCTTAAACTGTTTTTTGAGAACAACAAAGCTGCTGGGGCAAAGGGGTTGGTGTATTTAGGGCTCTGCTTTCGACAGCACTGTAGGAAAATGGCGTGTGTTAGCCTGTTGTCTTTGGTTTCTTTACCACAAATAATCCTCTTGGGCTGCACCAGATGGTACAGAAAAATACCCCACAGACACTTCTTCACAATATTCATGCAAAAAACTTGAAGTATTTGATTCTAAAACACTGTGATAAGCCTGATGTAGCCTGAACAGCACCTGGCTTCACTCCCCTGTGAACTGGGACTGCTCACTAGGCTTCCTGCAGCTGGATTTGCAAATCAGCTCTGAATTGTTTTAGTTGATACCATTTTCACTTTTCATTTCACAATACTGTTTCTCACTCCCTCTGCTTCCTCCAAGGAAAGCCTGTGGGCCCTTCCCTGTGCTTGCTCTTTCCTGACAGTAGGATATCCAAGCATTGCATCCCTCACCCTTCAGCCCCAAAAAGATGCTTTTGAGCAGGATATTTTATTCTCTGGTGTGCAAAGCCCTTCCAGGGGTCAAATCATGCGCTGCATGGAGGTGTCTGAGTGTGTTGGGTGCAAGATCAAAGCCATCCCATGGCCTTGAGGAAGCAGCAAATGCCAATGGCCCAGCTGTGCATCCCTTGGCTTTCAGCAGCACTGGGGTTGTCAGCATCCTGCTGTTCTCCTGACAGCAGAGCAAGTGGATGCACACTCACAGCAAACCCTCAGCACCCACTGAGAGCACAGGAGGAGGAATTGATGGGAAGGAAATGCATATTTTGGGATTATTACAAGATTATTTTTAACCTTGTCGAAGGAAACCAACAAAACTGAGAGGAGCAGAGTGAGGAGCTGCACAGCTCCCAACCCCACAGATTATGTATGACCACTTTGGCCATGCATTATTTATCACATCTACATTATTCTGGCTTTCTGGCTTTTGCACAAGTCTGGCATGTAAAAGGCTGGCATGGAAGAGCATTTTTTTGTTCCCTGGGCTTTGCTGTGGGGAGAGAAAATGGTAACATGTGGGGGGACCCTGCATAAAACACAGATGAGAAATGAGCAAGCTTGTCACAATGGAGTCAGAGCATTGCTTTTTAAAGGGAAACCAATTGAGTAGTTAATTTTAAAGTAAATTGCCCTTGTTTCTCATATTAAGCCATTTTGACAGTTGTGTTGACAGTTACCCAATTAAATGTGAATATTTTGGTGGCATTTGAGTGTAAACCAAGCCAGGTGTTTCAAGGACTGTACAGATCTAATTTCTATTAAGGAGGACAGTCCATTCCCCTCCAGGCACTTGAGTGGCAGAATTCCATTATTTTTCACAGAGGAAACCTCCACTGCAAGCAGCAGCTCCTGATGTTGTCAGAGGTGGGATGTGATGTGCACCAAGCAAAAAGGTTATCTGCTCCTACTGTAATCTTTTTATTGCACAAAAGCAGCTCCTTGAGCACTTTGTGGGGATTTTCAAGCCTCCTCCTTGGCCAAAGGGAGGGTGGGAGCACCAGGAGCACAAGGATTTGGATCCTCTCTGCTCTAAGCAGCACCAGGGGGGGAAAACCCAAGCAGAGAATCCAAATAGGCGGAAAAATGCAGTAAATGAGGAAGGGTAATGATAAGTTTGAGGGTGGTAGGAGGTTTTTGCTTTATTATTTGAACTTTAAATGATAATTCCCCACACTGAAAATCCTCAGAAAGGTGTGGACTGAGAGGAATTGGCCATTCCTGGCTGCAGAAATGCTCATCTGCTTTGTGTTCACACAGGTCTCCAGCACAGCAAAACCTCTGTTATCTCTAACATAATGCTCAAAAAAAAAATCCTCATCTTGGGAAGCTGCCTGCCTTTGTCAGCCCCTTTTAGTGGAAACAACCTCTCTTTTTTTTTTTTATTTCAAAACATAAAAAACCAACTGGAATATGAAGTCCATTCGCTCAAGATGCCAGGAAATATCTGTCCAACTTTTTATTCCTACTTAAGCCAAGAGGATTTCTTGCAAATGCAGCACAAATATGTACAGGCAATAATTTTGATTCATGTGGGGCCTCTGGCTTATCCACTTGCCTGGACCTTAGCATCCCATGTGGGAGTGAGAAAGGAAACAAAACTATTCCTCTTTGGGGGAAGGGAAACTGAGGCACAAAGGCACCAAATCCTCTCCGTCTCTGCCTTGAATCCTTCAGGGTGCAGAATCTGAACCTCGTGCACCATCAGCCTCTCTGTGCCTCTCACAGGATAATTCAGAAAGTTGGAATAATGGGACAAGAGAGTGTTTGTTGCTGTTGCTAGTGGCCAGTTGCTATAGGAGATTTCAGCACTCCCCTGCTCTGCTGGGGGGAGGATCTTCTCATGTGCCTGAGGGATGCATAAAGGATTTGACTTTCCAGACACAGTTTTGTGCTTTAAAATCTCTCCTTACACAGATTAAAGTGCTTCTTTCTGATTTAGCAGGGACCCCTTGGAAGGCTGGATGGAACACGACGTGGTTTTCATCCAGCTTCAGCTGCCAGGCTTAATTAAGGGCGAATTAGGAGTTGGCCTGATGGGAATTGTGCTGACTTAAAGGCTGATTTTCCCTCTCCCCCTGATGGGTGGTGGATGCTCAGCCCCCATCCTGCTCAGATACACTTGAAATACTGGAGGAGAAAACAGCATCGAAGCCAGCTGGAGAATTACACTGACTTTGCCATTTTGAGGGGAAGTGGCTCCATCCATTGGGGCTCAGCTTCCTCCCTCCCTGAGCAACCTGGGAGTAGCAGAGTTCATGTGAAATCCTGGTGTGAGCCAGAGTATCTCAGGCTGCCTGGAGCCACGGGCTGGCCTGGGGCCACACTGCTGAAAGTGCAGCTTGGGGAAAGCAAATAGACATTAATATGGCATAGACAGATATATAAATATCCAGAAGGATGAGTGTTCTTTGCTTAAAATCTCTTTGAAAATTACTTCTGTAAAGCAGAGACATTCCCAGCTGGCCCAAAGGCCTTTACATCAATGCAGCCACACTTTGAACTACACCAGGAGCTCTTCTACTTTTGTACCAGAGTATTGAAAACCACCCTCAAAACTTTAAGTGAAGGAGAAATAAATGATTTATGGCTTTTTTTTTTTAAAGTTTAACTTCTTCTTGCTCTGTGAAACCTGTCTGCTAATGTATTTAAGGACTGTATCAACCCTCAGATTCTATTAGACTTTCTCAGGCAAACCATAAACCCCTAATCTTGCAATAAATGAAATGACTGAGCGTGTTTTATGAAGGAAATGCAGAAATTACAACATTTTAGGGTCAGTAAGTAATTTAGTTGTCCACCATGAATTCCTAGATGCTCCAGGAATAAGGCTGCTCATTCCTCTGTTGCTGCTTTGTTGAGATCATCCTGTTCTGGCAAAAGGCAGAAAGAAATATTACTGAAGAAAATTAGTTTGTGCCTTTGATGCCAAAGTGAAGGAAGCTCTGGCTGTGGTTAAAAGTGTTGCTGCAATGTAGAAAGGACAGATCTTACCTTATCTTGTGTCACTGCTAGATGGCATAAACCAGCCACTTTTATCCACTGGGAAATTGTAAATGAATTAATTATTACTTACAGAATAGGACAGTGGAAAGACAGGAAAAGAATAGGACAATGGAAAGACAGAAAAAGAAGGTGAGAATAAACTATAAAACCTATAGAAAATAAACTATAAGAAACTACAGAAACGAGGAATGGAGCACAGCAACACGTGTTGCAGTTCACAGGTAATTTATAGCTTTAAATGGTATTTTAATTTTATGGAACTCCTGCCTGATTTATTCCTCTGAGTGAAACAGTTTTTCCCAAGCAACTCCATGTTATCAATAGCATGGGAGGTAACACAAATTCTTTTGGCAGGAGTATCCAGCAATGGAATAGCAAACATTGCATTACTAACCCCAGTAATGCAGGGAAAACATCTTTCTATTGTGCAAGCAGACAGCAACAGAACACAGAATTTCCCCGCAGGAATAGATCGAGCTCTTAGAACAAAAGCTTATGAAAGCCTTTGTTCTGTTCCCTAAGGATTTTATGATTGTCACACAATCTATGTAGATCAGCCATTCATTCTGATAAGCAGACTTTGCATTTCTGTGAGAGCTGGCTGCTGTTTGAATGGCAGAAAATTAAAATAAAATATAAAATATAAAATATAAAATATAAAATATAAAATATAAAATATAAAATATAAAATATAAAATGAAAAATAAAAATATAAAATAAAAAATAAAATAAAATAAAATAAAATAAAATAAAATAAAATAAAGAGGTGCTTTGACCATTTTGAGAAATATAAATTTTTGGGTTTTTTGTTTTTTTTGAAGGAAGAAGCAAGAACAGGTGTGAAATGCCCAGCTGGATGGTGTTAGTGTCTCTGACTGCAGCTGGACCTCAAGGAGGTGTAATATCCTAAGTAGCCTCTAAATATTTATATACAGCTTTTGGTAGTGGGTTTTGTAGTTCAAGTCCACTCTGTCCTTAATTGAATTTTTACATGGACCCCCATGTCCTGATTATGTTTTGCTGAGATTTTATCAGCATCTCAAATATTCACTGCACTAAAACTTGTCACACATTCAGTGATCACCATCTGATGGAGATGTTTCCTCTCTCCAGGCAGAGGACAGCAGGGACATTGCTGATGCTGCCTGTGATTGTTTTAGAGCATTAAAGGTGTGTTTAATGCTTATTCCATGCACGGAGCCTGCACATGACCATGGAAAGATTCACTGGAGCTACTGACCCACCACAGTGACATATTTTTCTTGTGGTATTTCCCAAAGGTGTTTTTATAAAACTCAAAAATCACGATCCTGAGAGACATAACACTCAGCAAGTAGTGTCACTAGATTGTGATAATTCACAAGTGGTGGCTTACTGATCATTGGAAAAGTGATCTGAGGTCATATTTGTTCATCTAAACCTGATTTCCTTCAACCTTGTCACAAATGGGCTGCACCTTGAATGGTTTAATACCTTAAATTCACTTAAATGTGTTTTACTCCAACCAGTAGCCCACACTTGGGGCAAAATCGTAGGAGCAGAAGAGGAAACCAGACCATCAGGATTTGTACTTGTCTACATCCAGGTTAGGTCCCCTTGCCTTCAGGTGCTTTGTGAAGTGCTGGGCTGGCAATTGCCATCGCTCTCCCTTCCCTCTCCCCCATCATTAGCATTCCCCTCCCGTGCCAGCTCCAGAGGGGAGCTGTAATTAAAATTCAATCTGACAGAGCATGTCAAATGCAAAGGGTCCCTTCTTTGCTAAGCTCCTGTTCATTTTGTGGTTGCTCAGTTCTGTGTGCTGCTTTCTAAGAACAAACGGACAGGAGGAGCTCGGGCTCCTGCAATATCCTACAGCAATTTTCTTTAGATCATTTTCTTGACCATTAAATGTCATGTGTTTATTGGTTCTTTCTTGCTTATAAAAGCAAAGCAATAATCCATGAATTATTTCTCTTCAGAGCCTGGATGTGCTCAGTAACAGAATATTGTCCCTGGAGCAAGGGCAGCTCTCCCAAGGCCAGCCCTCTGCAGCTGCCACTCCTTGGGAATGTGCAGGGAGGAAAACCTGGAGGGAGGGACGAAGGAAACCAGGCCAGAGCAGAGCTTCCCAGTGGGGAAGATCTCCCCCAGCTTCTCCCAGATGATCTAGGAAAGAAATACATGGCAATGCTTCAGCAAGGAGGCCCTGAGGTGAGGTTTGTGTTCGAGAAGGGTTTGCCAAAGGTGTCTGGGAGTCTGATGGATGTGGGGCTTGGCTGAACAAGAGGAATTCAATACTGGAGTGGCCCTGCACGAGCTCAGCTCCCCCTGACCACTGAAAATCAGGAGATCACCCAGAGGAGACACAGGACATTCCCACAGGCACAGTGGGGCAGGGATGGGCAGGGAGCTGAGGAGGATGAGGAGGATGGAGCAAGGACCAAAGGGGCTTTTCCCTGACAGCTCAAGGGTCTTGTTCCATCAGTGAGTTCTTTATACCAAGTTTGCCAGTCATTTACACTTGGTAATGATCCTCAGTGAATCCCAGGGGTCCCACTCTGCTTTGAACCTGTCACTGGTGAGACTCTTGGTTGCTCTGACCTCAGTACAGATGTCACAGCAAAACCAGGGTGATCACTGGGGGCATGTTGCCTTTAGGTAACTCTAAAGATTCTTGAGTAAATGTCCATGAAAGAGTAGGGCAGCAGTAAAACTTCTAAAATGATAGCAAAACTCATACTAAGAGCAAAAGTCCCAGTGAAGTGAGGAGGATTCTGGAGTGCGGCAGATCCACACCCATCATCACAGGGCTTCTCCCTGGACTTCTCAGACCTGCTGGAGCAGGTGGGATAATCAAAGCCAGGGCATCTCTGGAAAACTGGGACATTTCAAATCTAATGGGATGATTATATAGTTAATGAGAAGCTGTGCCTTCTCCCTGGCTGGTGCTGAGGGCAGAGTATTTAGGCGGGCAGGAGGAGGGCAGAGCTCTCCCTGGGTTGTCTGACAGTGCCTGGGAGGGGTTCACTGCAGAGCAGCAGTTTCCTGTAGCATAAACACCCCTGAAGTCTCAGCATCCTGCTGAGATGAGTCAGGAAAAAGAGAGAAGATCCAGCTGGGATCCCCCTTCTAAGGAGGCATTGACCTGTAAGCCAACCCCTGAGGCAGCTGCGTTACCACATGAGGAGTGTTGGCTTAACTCTAAAAAGGAGATTATGGATGAAGTGGCTGTGCTGCCAGGCCTTTAGCTTTTGAGCCGAGTCACTGTGGGAGCTTAGGAGGCTTCCCAGCGAGCAGAGGGTTTGTTATCATATATTAATGATGGAAAATATAACATCACTTTCTTCTGAGGTGTGGGAACTCTGGTAGCTGGCACTGTTGAGCACAGGGTTAGTCCCTGGGAGGATTTCTTGACACCCTTTGCACCTGGAGCTCACTGAAATCTATGAGCATGAGTCCAATGACTTAACTGTGTTTTAATTTATCCCTGGGCTGCTGTGGGGCCTGAGCAGGAGCTCTGTTTCTGTGTCAGTTACAGTGCCCTGCCCTGCCTGGGCTGTGAGGGGAACACCAGCGCTCTCCCCAGCAGATGCCTGTTCTGGGGTTTTCTTCTCTGGGCTCTCCTCTTGCTCTTGCCCAGCATTCCTGTGGTACATCCAAAGAGCAGCTGCATACCTGCTGTGCCATGGCTGCTGTCACCCACTTGATTTCAGCCTCATGTCCCAAGATACCCCCTGATGTCTGTTTGTACTGTGACTTACCCTCCCTCTGTTAGGACTGGAATATTTACCAAATGCCATCCAAAATCAGTGGCAGGGAAGTTAAGGTTTTAGAAATCCTGGACAGGTTTTAATTACAGCTGCTGTAATTAGCACCTGGGCTCTGAGTGCACACACGTGGAGTGAGTGGTGAAAGCTCCTTCTATCCTCTGCATGAAGGAAGGAGACTTGCTCTCAGCCATCAGCCTTGGTCAGCAATGACAGTTTCTTCTTTGCCACTTAGTCAATGATTTTTTGACCATGTTTGTGCCTGTAAAGCACAGAAAAAGGCCTGAGAAGCAGGTAGGGTTGTAAATTGGGTGCGTGCATCCCTCGATGAGAAGAAGGCTCTTCCCCCACTGATTTCCTTCTCTTGGGACTTACCAGGAAGGCTGTAGAGCACAGGAGAGCTTCCAGTTTGTCCTGTTTGATTCCAGTGGCTTTGTCCCCTCCTGGGTACTGACTGTGGAGCACTGAAGGAGGGTTTTGGAGTCTGTAAGGTATGTGCACTGCCCTCCCAAAAGCTTCTTTGTTAAACAGAAGAAATCATATTAACTCTCTTCTTGATGCTTTTCTGAATATGATCAAGCACCATTCTACAGGCAATAAAACCCAGTGTCAAAACACCACAGTAATTTATTTTACCCAGTCCATCCACGCCCTCCTACTCAGAATGGAATAATGCACACCAGCTGTACTTTAGAGCCTAGCTGGCTTCGAACATCACAAAGATATAAGCTAAATTCAGGAAATTACCTTGCTAAGGGCTCATTGAAGATTTCCATATATGGTGCTTATTACTGTTATTACAAATGAATTCATGGGAAATTTAATTAAGTTCTCAAAAAGAAACAAATGGGTTTCTATCTATTAAGCACACTGGCCAAGCTTACTTTTGGCATATTTCCTCGTCCCATAAAGGTTTTCAGAACATTACTTTTCTCTGAGTAATCTTGTTACTAATTTAAGCCTTGGGGTCAGCACCAGCTCTCTGTCTAACACGGGAAATGTTGATAACTCCAGTGTGCTGCACCTGCAGCCAGGAATGCTTTAAATATTGAAGTCACTGCTCTCAAATAACACTCACAGAGGCCTCACATTTACTTTCCCTGCATGTGGCTCCTCCATATTTCAGAGCTGATATGTGCAAACACATCCAGCATCTCTGCTGAGGAGCCAAAGGCTGCCCTGCCATGATTGACTGTCCCTGCCAGGCTGGCAGAGCTGAGGTGCCTGGCACTGGTTCTGATTTTGTCTCCCCAGACCCCAAATCCAACAACCTGTGGATTGTGCTAAGATGGGATGAGCAGTGGAAGATGGGGATAATCACTGATGCCTGACCTGCTAAGCCGAAAGGAATCAGGCAGGAGAGCACAGGCCTCCAAGAGAGCTGTAGAGGGAGTGGTGGGACAAGGAGGAATGGCTTTAAACTGGCAGAGGGCAGGATTAGATGGGATATTGGGACGAAATGCTTTGCTGTGAGGGTGCTGAGGCCTTGGCACAGGTTGCCCAGCTGTGGCTGCCCCATCCCTGGCAGTGTCCAAGGCCAGGCTGGATGGGGCTTGGAGCAACCTGGAATGGTGAAAAGTGTCCCTGCCCACAGCAGGAGGGGTAGAACAAGATGATTATCAAGGTCCTTTTCAACCTAATCCATTCTATGGGCATATTTTGATGAAGTTGCAAATCCCTTCTGCTGGTTTAGGCTGTAAATCCAGAGTCACTCACCTGCAAAAGGAATGTTACAAGCATGAGCAGCAGTACCAAGTCTTCTGCTGTTCTGCTCCCTGCTGTCTTGCTGGGGTTTGTCATCTGATCAGTGAGGGTGAGAGGGGAATGTGATTTAGTAACACAAATCAAAATAATACCAGGCATGGAAAACATTCATCCTAAATCCTGCTATGTCAGAGCAACCCCCTGTTCATCACTCAGTGCTGACTGAATCTCCTGTGCTGAAGGTGCTTTGCACAGGCAAAAAGCCTCACTGCACTTCAGTGAGACCCTTATTCAGTGCATGGATCAGAACACAGATGGGTTTGCTGTGCTGGAAAGAAATCCAGCAAATCTTCACCCCAAATGAGAATTTTCATGCTCTGTGTGTTCTGTCATTGTTCTGGAAGTATCTGTTTTGGAGTTCATGATAGGGAAAGTGGCTTATAAGACTAAACACCATTGACACTGCACCTGACAGCTTTAAAGCCACCCAGAAAGTGATGCAGGAATCATCTGCTTGGAAACAGAGCTGCAGGAGGCATATTCAATCACTGCTCCAGAGTGTGCCTTCACTCCCTGGGAACTTCAAACTGCATGTTACAGGTTCCCTGGAAATCTTGATATCTTAGGAACCTTATTTCTAAACCCCTGCCTCTCTGCCTAGGGCCTGCTGCCCCAAAAGAGCAAGGGGTGGGCACTGGATGGAGGAATGCTGTGCCTGGTCCAGCTGATAAAGGCTCTGCCAGATCTGCAGCCTGCTGGGAAAACTTGAGGGTGAAATAGTTCAATGGCCCCAAGCTGCTGTCCTGGCAGTGGAACATTGCCCAAAGCCACCCTTAAGCCATCCTTTCCTCCTGGAACTGGAAGATGCAGTGGGGTGGCAGAGATAGCTCAGCTAAACTGTGTTACATCACCAGATGATGCTGTATGCGATGGTGAATGCACATTTATATTTATCTATATAATTACATTCAGAGACTTGCCCAAATTAACCTTGTTCCAGACAGTTTGGTGGAGGGGACCAGCCTGGGATGGGACTTGGTTGCTGGAGTCCTGAAACTGGCTAATTTAAAGGAGAATATTTCACATATTTACTGCAGATCTCTGAGGACACGAGAGCCATCCTGAGTTTGGAGTTACACCACAGAAAAGTGAGGTTTTCTAATTGGTTGTAAGGTAAGGCTTTTTATGAATTTAGCAACAGACAGTAAATGATGTAATGCTTGGTCTCTTTGGTCTTTCTAAACCAGCTGTACACTTCTACCTCATTTATTATTTAGAGCTGATATGTTGCTTTATGTGGTGAGGAATTTATGCTCTCAGATATTGATTTGGTGAAAAACCATAGGGCCACTTTGGGTATTTCTGTTTGAGCTTGGAAAAATAAGCTATTGTCAACTGTGTGGAGGCTGCAGCTGCCCCAGGACATGGTCTGACCTCAGGGTGATGGAGCAGGCCAGTAATATTAATAATGTTTCTAATAATAACAATAATAATAATAGTGATGAAGAGGAGTAAGAGGAATAAAACTCAATTACTCAAACTCCAATTGCTCACACCACACACTGACCAAAAACCAGCCCATTCCTGAGCAGTGATCAGTGGCTCCCAGTTTGTGTACTGTGTGACATTCTCTGGTTTGGAACATCCCTTTGGCCTGTTTGGGTCAGCTGTCCCTGCTCCCTGTGTCCCTGCTCACTGGTAAAGCATGAGAAGATGAAAAATCCCTGATGTGTCAGCCCTGCTCAGCAACAACTAAACCATCAGCATGTTACCAATGTTCTCATCCTGAATCCAAAACACAGCACTGTACCAGCTACTTCGAAGAACATTAACTCTGTACCAACCCTAAATCAGGACATTATGGATACCCAGCCCTTCCAAGGGGCAGGGATTCAGCTCAGGCAGTGTCAGACAGAAAATGAGCTCCTCTTGTAGCATTTCTGAAAGACCTCAATCCCTGCGTTCACTGGGGAGAATGGGGGTGCCCTAATGAAATTAGAAATCAGGCAAAACCTCTGTTTGGGAATTCTAGTTAGGACAAAAATAATTATTTTATTTAGGCTGAGACCCTAGGTGTACTTATATTTTTGAAAGAAGATTTTTTCACTCCCAAAACGGATCGTGCACATTAACAAATAAATGGTTGCACATTTACTCATCCTAAGACCTACCTGTGCCCAGCCTGACTTTCAGGTTGGAGTCTTGCCGGGATGGACAGCTCTTGGAAGGGTGACAAACTCAAAGGAAGGTGGGAGGTGTTGTGTTTTGTGCCCTTTCCCCAGCGTGACTCGCCCGCAGAGGGTGCCTGGAGCTGCGGGCAGGGTGGAAGCGGTGCCGGCTCCCGGCGAGTCAGCAGCACCATCTGCTGCAGGCGGCCCAGAACGGCAGGATTGGGAATTAAATGTGGATTTCAGGGCTTAGATGCTGACTGCAGACCGCGCTGTAAATCACACAAACATTAGGCTAAAGTTGCTCGGTGCAGCAGCTCCCGTGCTCCTCAGTGAACAGCGCTGGGCTCGGCTGGCGCTCCAAGAGAAACACAAGCTCGAGTGGAAATCTGCCGGGCTAAAATAAGAAATGTCAGGTTTCCACAGAGCCTTTGAGGCATTTCAGATGGAAAGGAGTCAGGGGAAGTAAGTCTTCCCTAATTATAGAAGTTGGTCAAACCCTCTGATTTAATCCCAGAAAAAGAGGAAGTTCAGCTGTGACCTCTGCATCTGAGAGCTACAGGACACTGCAGTTTGGGGACGGTGGTGGCACTTGGTGAGGTCATTGAATGAGAGCACTGACACTGCTGTGAGAGCTGTTTGGAAACCTCTCTGCTGCCCTTTTCCACCCTGTAATTGGTAAACTGTTTTCCAGCAAAGAATGGAAAATTGAGCAATGTGCTGAAGGCTTGATCCAAAGCATATTGGTTTCGAAGCCCATCCCAAAACTTCAGCTTCAGGGGAATTCAGAGTGTACTCATCCCAGTAATCCCCACTTGGAACAGTAGAGAACAAGTTTATTTTTCAATAAACATATAGGAGGTGCCAGACAGATGCACCAATCACCTGAAAATTCGGGTACCACATCTTGAACTGATCTCAGCATCTGGAACTACTGTGGAAATTGTGTTCTTGGTTGAATGGGAGTCATTTCACCTCAGAGACCTGTAACCATGAATAAGCTAAAACTTGCTTGTAGGTCTATATTGTTTCCTTGAAATCTTTTCTCTGGGAGGAGTGGAGGTGTCCAGCACCAGGTCCTTGGCAGACTGATGAGCAGATGGAGCATTTTCAGGGAGCTTTCCTGGGCATGGAGGGATGGTCTGAGTGTGAAGCTGGTGATGCTCTGTGGCCCTTGGCTCTGCTCCATCTTGCTCAATGCCCAGGAGCAAAGCACAGAGGAGTGTAAGGAGACACCCCAAGCAGTCTGACTGTTGCATCTGTTTTCCAACAAGGCTTGTTCTGCACCCAGCAAGGGCAGCCCAGGGCTGTTTGGCCTATCCAGGAATGTGTGTTTCCAGTAAGCTCCTCTCATGAGAGGAAGGCATGCTCAGGAAACCCAGAGCAATTTTATTTCCTCATTTCTAGACACACAAACAAGAAAAGCCCCGACAAAACCCAAAAACGCTGTCAGAAACTCGCAGCAGGATAAAAAATCTGGTGTGTGGATGACGTTGGTGAGGAGGGGCTTTGAGATGGTCCAGTGAGCCCTTGCCTGTGTGACATTGGCCAAGGAACCCTCAAAGCACCCCAATACCAGGAGGGTGCTTGGATGCCCACTACAATATCATGCCACTAGCTGAGGCATGGAGTGCAGCCTTCTGCTGGGGCTTTGGAAAGCAGTGTCCAAAGCTGGGATGAGAATTTCCTAAATTACTGCTGGCTAAAAGAGCTGCATCATAAATAAGGGGCTATTGCAGATGTAATTTTAAATGTGAGGTTCTGCCTTAACCCTGTACTTTGCAAAGCCCTGTTGATGGTGAGCACAAGTTTTACTTCGATCTCATCCCACCCCTAATGGCTGTGCTAGAAGTGGGGCTCTACTTTGTCTTCCAAGTGGAAAGTACACAGGCCTCTTAGAGAAAACCCCAAGTTCATCCTCTGTGTTTATTTTGGGGACAGGCTAAGGAAGGAGCTAAGATCCTGACCTACAGTTACATCAGCTTATTCAGCTTCAGCAGCCAGAGCACGTGGCTATTAGTAATCTAGTGAAAAATGTTACAGCACTTGCTTAAAAATAAACAGCCTACTCAAAAAAGGAAGTTACAATAAATAATCTGCATGAGAGGTAGCAATAAAAACTTCATGGCTGGAGTAATAATTGGCTGTAGAAATAAATGTCTCCAGAGCAGCAGGTATTGAATATTTCCCTCCATACATCTTTTTGCCACTGAAATTTCCCCAGCTGGAAGAAGGCAAGTTGCTCCCAAGCCTGAGTGCCAGGGAAGGAGACATCACTGTATTTGGAGTCACCTCGGTGCTTCTGCCCACACAACTTCCTTTCTTCAAGTCACGCTGGAGAGAGAAAATGTTTCCCTTCCACTTGCTCAGCAGAGCATGGTGAGCTCATGAGCAGGAGACTTCAACTTTCAAAGGTTGAACTCGGCCGAGGGCTGATTTCCCTCGTTATTTATGTTTTCTCCAGCAGCTCCCCTGAACTGAGGCACACTCTGCTAAACTCATATTCACCAGCTTTCACTCCTCCTTGTCTGGAAAAGTTGTCGCAAGTGGCTGTGGTCGGGCTGTGAGTAATCCCCCAGAATTACTGCAATCCCAGATAATCGGGACTTGCCAGATGAGACAGGGACAGCCCAACAGGGGGGTGGCAGAGGTTGCTGCTTACATCTTCTTTTTGCTAGTTTTGTGTAATTTCAGCTCAAAAAACAAATTGCTTAAAAACTGCTCTAAAATAGAGTGGTAAAAGCAGACAAACTCCCACCTGGCTTTGTATCACCAGATCCCCAGTCAAAGAGAAGACACAAAACCCTTTTCTAGGGAAGGGATGGACCCAGGCCCCAATAAAGCCATGGCAATGCTGCCAATCTACTGCAGCTCTGACCTGACAGAGTTCAGAGAGTTGTTCTTAACTATAACATCCCACCCCATGTTGCAGAGATGCTATCCTCCCACACATGTTGATATTGTTCTCCAGAAGGCGGGTGGTTTTTTTATTGTGCTGGTAGAGTTAGATGAAACTAATGAGTCAATGGTCCCACATTTTTTAACAGATGGTTGAGATACAACACTCTTGATTTTAGTCAGCTGATGTGCTCTAGTGCCTCTGTGTTTTGGTCTGTTTGGGATTACACCTGTAGGGAAAAGAGGCTTAAAATGTCTGTGGGTGCAGACTGTGGAGTGATGCTACCTTGCTGCAGGAAGCCTTCCATGGGTTGTCAGACCCTTCAAGGTGAGTGATATCTTGAAATGGGACAAGAGAACCCTTGAAAAAGAATAAATTGGTGTCCTGAGAATGACTGGGACATCCTAATTGGCCCCACACTGAGAGCAAGGTGGTTGCCAGTGATGTCCACCAGGTTTCATTGCACACCTTCACCCTCTCTCAAGCCATAAGGTTCTTATTCATGCTGAGCAGTTCCCCTCTGAGGAAGCAGTGACAACAGGACTGCTCATGGCAGGCACCAACACTCAACATGAGTAAGCAGCTGTACGTGTGTGATGGGGCTCTTCAGAGTCCTCCTTTGGTTTGCAGGTCCAGGAGTACATGGACACTAATGCAGAATTGCAGATAAATGTCCTTGAGGTTGTGCTGGAATTTCTGCAGAGCCAAAAAACACCAAAAGGGCGTTTCAGTTATTTTAGTTGGGAAGGTTTCTTCTCCTCCATTCTAAACCGATTTCCTTCCTGTTGTTTTCTGGATTCTGTTGATGGAGCTTAGAAGTTAGGAGAAGCAATGTGTGCAAAAAATAGTATTTATAGACCTCATGGTACCTGAATTCCTGCTTGGAAGTGCCCGCAGTGGCAGCTCAGAGCATGGCAACCAGCTTGAGGACTGCAAAAGTTGTCAAGCGCATTGCAATGCTTCATTTTGCCACTTTGGGGATGATTCTAAGGAGCATATTTGTGGCTTCCTGTGTTGACTGTGTAGAAAAGCCATGACAAAAGAGCTGTTTGACATCTTGGACCCACTGAGCAGAAGGGTCCATGCACCCCCACGGCCTCCAGGGCAGAGATGTTGGGCAGCCAAGTCTGGCAACTCTCAACTGCAGGCACACCCCAACACCACAGATTCCGGGCTCCTTTGGCACTCAGTCCACAGGTATTTCAATAAATCATGCTCCGAAGTGTTTCAGAGGAGCTGGGAATGGATGAAAGGAAAAACTTCATTAAGAGAATGGAAAAATCCCATTGCCTGTGCCCTCTCCATGGACTCCTGGAGGTGGGAGGGTGCTTTGAGTGGCATTCGGAGAGGCTGCCAGTCCCACGTAATTCACGTAGGAAGTTTCTCACTGTTACAGTCTTCGGGGACATTTCTTCCCCCTTAGTGACCTAATTTTGGTGAATGAGCAGCCGTTTGGAAGGACTTTCCTGCCTGACTTTCCAACTGTAGCTCGGAGCCAGCAGGTTCAGAGCTTCCCTGGTGGCACACGGTCCAGCCACCCCACGATTCTGCCTGGGAGCCCCATTGTCTCTGGTGTCCTGCTGTGTCACAAGGTGACACTCAATGGGCAGAATGTGACAATCTTGTTAGAATAAATAGATCCTTAAGATACAAAGCAGCCTAAAGCAAGCTTCAGATCCCACTGAGAGCAACTGGATGTGGCTCACTGAACTTTCACAGAGCTTTGCCAAAAGAAAGTAACTTTTTTTTTTTACACAAGGCACATGATTTTCCTTTGAAAATATGTTTACAGAATAGAGCTCATTGCTTCATCAGTCAGTGAATCCTTGATATTTTCATTTATGTGGTTTCTTATTCAACACGTGCTTGAATCATAAGACTTCTGCCCCTTTATCTGAACTTATCTACTGGGAGCATTTTTAAGAGGGAAATGTCAGTCAGGTGCATGCCAGACATGCAAAAAAGAGTTTTTTCTCTGCTCCCCGACTCAGCTCTCTGGAATTCCCCTCTGCTTCCTTCTCATTTTTCATGTCCCCTTTCTAGCAGAGAAGAGAGACAGGGTTTTCTCTGGCCAAGGGAACACATTGAGGTCCCAGGACCAGATCCTTGCTTAGCATCTTCAAGCCATTGACATCACACCAGGAGGTCCTTTTGTCTCCCAGATGAGATTCTTTGAAGACTCCTTGTATTTCGTATTTCATTAGCTGCTCTGTTCTGGTTTGGTACTGGAAGGCTCCCTGCAAGCTTTTGATGGGTCTAAAACCTGACAGCAGCTGGTTGTGCTGCTGGAGTGTTTTTCAGGTGGGTTCTTCCTTGGCTTTATTGACAAAGCAAAGGAGGGGACAATCAAAGTCAGGAGCATGGGAAGCTATGGGTGCACACCCAGACCTGCCAGCAAGCACTCCTTGCCCTCCTCCGCTCTGGATGTCTCTTGTTTCTGATCTCTTGTGCTGCAGCTGCGTGGAGATCTGAGGATGTGGGCAAAGCTGGAATGGGAACAGAATGTCATTATTTGTGGGGAATTATTCCTTCATGCTGAGTGTAGGAGAGACCATAAATATATGCAACGGCACAGAATTAACATACTTCTCTCTTCACAATAATAATGCAATTTTCTAGAAAATCCTACAGAAATCCAGGCCAGAATTTGGATAAATGAAGGAGATGTTTGTTTTTCCCACACTTAATTTTTCACTTAAAATAACACACCTAAGCATCACCAATAGCACAATGCATGGGCAGGAATGATGACAAGGAATAAACATGGGGGTGGTGTGATGCTGAGCAGAGGCAGCTTGATGTTTGGTGGTTTAGGCAAGGCGTGTTTAGGACCAAAACACGGTATCTAAAATATATAATCTTGCACATATGCCCCTGTTAGCTGCCCCTGGAACTGCCTCCTGGCTGCTGTGTGCACTGACATCACAGGCAGACAGAGCTGCTGGCATTGGTGTCCGTGTCACATGTGTTGTAAGAGAACAGGGCAACATCTGGCAGTGAGTACTTCAGGCCCTCAATCAGAAAATTGAGTGTAAGAGGAAATGTGGTGGTTCTGTTGTCTCCTGGGTGCTTTAAAAAATAAGACAGACTCAAGAACAAAACTATTTCTTAACGAGGCCTACATGATCTTTCCAGTATTAAGGCTGCAATGAGCTCAGACAGCATCTCCCCAGAGTGCTGACGTGGGGTTTCAGATGTGTCTGCAGTCAGCAAAGGCATCACCCTGCTGCTGAAGTCCAGGGCAGAGCCCTCTCCATCACCCAGGGAGCTGAGGAACAGGGTGGCCACACAGCAAACCAAGGGGACCCAGCAGACCTGGGAAGGTCAGCACACGCTGACATAATTTTTCTTTACATTTGGATGTGCTGAATTTTACTGATGATGCCCAAGCTGGGCAAGAATCCTGTTCACTCACCAGCAGTGGAAGAGGAGCTACAGTGCTAACAGGGCCTGCAGCTTCCCATTAATTACAAGGTGCTGTGATTGCACATTTACATTTGCTGCTGCTGCTGCTGCTGATGACGACGGTGTCTTTCAGAAAAAGGTGTAGAGGATTTTACATGACTTTCAGCTGGAACACGGTGTCACCAACACTCCCCCTTCCCAGGCTGGTGGAGCAGTTCTGATTGCTTGCAACACTTTATTAATAGACTTGCTAACATCAAGGGAAGGTTGATGAACACTTAGGATACAGGGAAGTGCCACTGACTGCACCTTGTGCTGCTTCTGCTAATAATGTGTAGGAATTATAAATAATGTATTTTTATTTTCTGCCTGAGACAAGTTAGTGTCACCAACGGGTGGCCTTTCCTTGGTCTTTCAGAACAGCATTCAGCAGCCCTGACCTCTCTGATGCTCACACCAGGGCAGGGACAGGGGACAGTGTGCTTCTTGCTCAGTGGTTTGGCAAGAGTCTATTTCTGGTGGCAGAAACCTGAGGGCTTTCATGCCTCAAACAGAAACGTCCTTTCTCAAGGAACCCCTTATTCCAGAGGTGATCACTGACATTGTGTGCCCTGCTCTGGAGGGGGTTATGAGAGTTGGTCTCAACCATGGATTTGATTATATCTCAGCAAGGTACATCAAGGCTGTCCTCAGCAAGGACATCACAGTGCCTTGAGTAGTGCCTTTTGCACTTACAGTGGATGAGGGAAGCAGCTGGTTAAAAACCCTTCTTCATGGGGAGGAGGAAGATTTTCCATGAAAGGATAGACAGGTATTGAGGTGCCTTGTAATCACCTGACACGAACAGGGCAAAATTTAGCTCTTTACAAGAAGCAGGACTTGGGTTCCTTGGGTTGGATAGCACCTTCTCCATGTTCACATCTTGAGCTCTGATCCTGTTGTACTTGTAGTCCCCGGTACAACCCTGGTTCCAGTAAATCCAGCCACTCTTGGGGAAAATGAAGTGAGATAGGCTTTATCAGCTCCAGACAGAATAATCTACTGCAGAAACACCTCTCCCCTGATAAGGATCAGGTGTAACTGATACAGGAACTCCCACTCCTGTGTATCAGAGCATCCATGAGCTATAACATGTAGCCTCCTCTTTGCCTTTATTGACATTTAAATAATTTCCGGGGGTTCTGACAGCAATCAGGCTCATTAGCTGGGTGCAGACAGGGGTGTGAGGCAAGGGCAAGTACTGGGTTCCTTGACACTCAAGGCTGCTCTGCACTGCTTGGATGCCACAGGCAAACAGGTCTGCAGCAAGGACAGCCCAGGTGAGCACAGGAAGGTGGATTTCAGGTAGCTTTGGCTATTCTAGACTAAACCCTTGACTGGCTGAGCAAAGCCTTTGTGCTGCAGATAACTTCACCTCAAGGCCTGCTGTGCAATGACTTTCCATGGATATTACTGGAGAGAGTTCCCTCCATTCTCTCACAGCTGTACAGAGTGTACTTTTCATTTCATTTTACCCCAGTAATGGCATTAACTGCTGGGAAAGCAGACAACATGAGCTGCAGGTCTGGCTTTCTGACTGAGAGCTCCTTGGAGAGGAGTCAGCTCACTTCAGCCATATCCACGAAAGCTGCTGTGCCAAACAACTGAGGCCATCTGAAGCAGTTTGAATACCCTGTTCTCATGCACTGCATCACTGGGCAGGGTGTGGAAGGCTAAGCCATGTGCCTGCTCATGTATTCGAGTCACTGAGCTCTGTACAGTTTGGTCCAGGCTGTGCTATCCTATACCAGCTCTCCCAATACAGACAGGCGTGTTGGTGCTTCCCAAAGGAGTGACAAAATGAAAAGCAGCAGTGGGTGGTTGAAGCTGTGCTGCTGGGGCCATGGCTGTGGGTTTGGGGACATTGATGCTCCCCCCAGAGCATTGTCCCCAGGCTCCTCACAGGTTGGCACTGATGGGAACGGGTGCTGGATGAACACAGAACTGAGGGAAGTGTGGGGGAACAGCTGATGGAGGGATGCAAACAGAGGGGCAAAAGCACAGAGTACTTCACTGGCTAATCTGCCTCATTTTCTGCTTTTTGTACACACAAATGTGAAGTAAACATTTAAACTCCTCCCTGGGTTTGCACTAAGGGAAAGGACATCCCTACTGCATGGCTGATGAGTGGCCTTTCTTCACAAGCAGGACATGGGCTCAATGGATTCACATCCAGCACGTGAGGTTGGGCTATCAGGCCTCTAACTGCCCTTTTCTTAATGAAACCTCATTAAAGAAAAAAGAATCCTCTGGCAAATTGTCCTTTCCAGGTAGATGGAGGCAGTGACCTTACAAAGCCTGTTCAGATCAAATGGCAGCCTGCTGAGACAATAAGGGGAAAAAAAGTATTCCATCCCTGTGGGGATCTGAAGTAGGCACACATTCTGAGTAAAGCATTTAATGATCACTCAAGAAGAGTTTTGGGAAGGTTTTTTTTTTTCATATGGGCAGTTTTGATCTCAACTATACATAGTTTTGGCCCTTGATGCTACCAATTACCTCTGTATAATATGGATTTAAAATACTTGCCTCACTGTCTTGCTAGCTAAAGGCATCCTTTTTGTACATCCAAGAGTGTGAAAGGTAACACAAAAATTTCAGCAAATTGGCCTTTATCCTTTAAATCCTCTGCTTCAAAAACCCCACAAGTCTCAGCAGGCTTTATGTACTGAAGACTTTTTTATTTTGCTTTGGATTTGTGATTCTCTCAGTGCTTAGCTTTTGTTTGAAGACAAACTCTTTAGGTGGTGACATAGAAATGTAGAAATACAGTAGATGAGGTGAAAAAAGGGATTCTGACTTCAGGTGGAGAATATTTTAGTATTTATTAAAATAATATTTGATATTCTGATTTCAGGTGAGTGGGTAATTGAGGACATTTGAGGAGGATTTGTGTTTCATGATGTGTGTAAAGGCCTGTTGTAAAGCAGAAATATGAAAGTCTGGGTATTTGAACTCATTGTGACTACTAATATTCATATTTCTAATGTTAAAAAAGTCTTGCTCTCTTCAGATAGTGCTTGTAATGAAGTATCTCAAAAGACACATAAAGCACAGGAATCATTCATGGGATTGAATAGAAACAGAAAGCCTGAGAAAGTTTTCACTGCAAAATCTTTGCTTTTTCCATTAGGAACTATTATTAGATGGTGGGAAAGGAAACAAACACCTTTCCTCCAAGCTGAAGAGATTGTGTATTTTAAAAACAGGTTGTGATTTTAGTCTCACCTTTTATCATAGGATTTCTGGGAAGCAAATTTAGACCTGAGTGTTGTTGGTGTGAAGATGGCTCAGTTTCTCAGGAAAGCTGAGGAGAATAAGGCACCAGAGACCAGGGCTGCTGGGCCGAGTCCCCTGCTCTCAGTGCTCTTTGCTCCTGCTTAAAAGCAGTTTCTTACGTGTCTCTACAGGTTGTGCTGGTTTAAATACAACAGGGGAAGCTTGGCAGAGCTCTACAGTTTCCTTTTCACTTTAAAGCAGTCCAGTTAAACCAGCGCCAGTACTTAGGGCAAATGTATTTAAACCAGTTAACTCTCTAATCAGTTTAACTACCACTGATGCTGTACTGAATTACATTAAATCAGCATAAGTGAGAGTTTAACCTGGTTTATCTACATCTGCTCTGGCCTTTGCACCAGTTTAATTAACTGGATTTGCAATGCTGTGTTGGCCAGATGAGGTTTGGCCTCACAAACTTTATTCCACAGACGTCTGCTGAATTTCCAGCTGCTGTTCCCAGCATGTTCATGGCTGTTTCTGGGTGCCAGTCAGTGATACCTGCTGGGGTCCAGCTCTGGCTGCTTCTGCCCCTGCCTTCCCTGCCCACAGAGAGCTCAGCAGGATGAGTTTGCCCTCCTTGAGAAGCAAGACCCAAATGATTTCCACTGAAGGAATAACCCTGTGGGGAATAACCCATGAGCAGCTGATGGCACACAGCCTGCTGCCAGCTCTTCTCACCCTGTTCTTGGCCTTGGATTTGTCATTCTCAAGGCAGTAGATCTTAGAGCTGTTCTAGCTCAGAACCTCAGCTTCCACTCAAAGAAAAGGCCAACTCCCTGCTTCTCCCCTTGCAAAGGCACAGTCACCACTTCCGAGGTGACTGGGTGTTACTGGCTGGCAGCCCAGCTCAGAGCCTGTCAGATCCTGCTCTCCAGGCCAGGGACTGAAGGCAGGAGTCCCCAGACTGTCCTCTCCATCCTGCAAATCCCATCCCTGAATACCTCCCCAAACCATGGAGGACTGGCCATTTGTCCCTGCAGAGGCAGCCGTGACCCCACCACACCCTCTGTTTGAACCCAGGAACATCTGCCTCGAGCACCAGGCTCAGTCTCTGGCGTGGAAATCATGAAAGCTTTTCTTTTGATGAAGAACCAAAGGGAATGACTTAATCCCAGTCTAGGCTTTTTTTTCCCCCCTAAAGCCAAGTCAGAATGACATTGCTCTTCCAGCTTCTGTTTGCGCCACCCTGCTGTTGCTAACCAGTGTCATGAGTTAGCATCTGGAAAGAGGAACATGTGAAAATCAAAACAAGGATATTGAACAAGAGAGATTGTCCAGTTCCCCCTTGAATTCTTCCGTTACCTATCCAAATATAGCAGAGATGAAGAAAGGGAGGACTAGGAATTAGTGAATGATTCATTAGAGTAACATAATTCGTTCAGGAATCCCAGCTGCAGAATTAATTTCCTTCACTTCTGCTGATAAAACCACCCTGGGACTGACAGGGTTTCAGACTTTGTTCCAAACTGATGACACATTCTTAGAAACTATATTTTAAAATCCGAATTCTCCTTATTTCTCCTGGTGTATTCATGTAACAAGGGACCCCATTTTCAACCTGAGAACTCCAAACTTTTTTCTAAGAGAAGCAAATGCAAACCTTGCAGTGAAATTATCAGACCTGGCAACAGCATCTTGCGTGGGGCAGGCTGTGGAGAGCAAGGCTGTCCTGCTGAGAAGTGAGGTAGCTGGCCTGTTGTTCTCCCTCATAAAACGATTTTTGGATTCCTTCTCAAAACATCTGGTTGTTTCTGGTTGTCTAGCAAAGCCCTGCATGAAAACTGACAAAGCTTGGAAGAATTACCTCGCTGTATGTGGCTGCTGGTTTTCACGTATGTCAGAGATATGTCATATGCTGCTCTTGTGACAGTCAGGCTAAATGATAATTCTTTGCAAAACTGTACCTGGTATACACACAGCAGTTAAATTTCCATGGGTTTAATCCCTCTCAGGCATTTTCCATCCTAAATGGGAGCAGGATTTCCTGTCTGTTGCACTTCTGAGGTGCTGTCCGTAGGGAGCTGAGAGGAGATTGTTTGGTTTCTTTTCCTGAGTGGGGAAAAGGAAACCCTTGATTTGAAAGCAGAAAGGGTGAAAACTGCACCTTATTGGTGAAAAAGCTCAAACAGCACTCAGGGTAGGCAGAAACTGTGATTAAATAAACATGTGTGGGTATCACTGGGAGGTGGAGGGAGCTGAAGTCCAAAAGAGGGAAAATGTGTCTTGGCCAGGCAAAGAGATGAGATGGCAGCTGGGGAAGGAAGGAGATGGGTGACAGGCTGGGGGTCTCCAGTGTGGCTGGAGAGAAAGGAACTGGGACAAGAAATGAGACATTGGAGATGGGAGATTTTAAACTGGCATTATATGTGCTTGGTGGAGCAAAGAAACGGGACAGGGATGTTCCTGTGAGACTCTGCAAAATCTCTCCATGGCTACTGGAAGCTCTCACTTAAATGCCCCCTTTCTTTCATACTCAATACTGAAAGCTTTTTACACAAGTCTTCTGCCTTGTAGGGAGATAAAGAGCGATAACAACTTCTTGTCTTTTAGTCTGCAGGGGTAAATTGCATTCTCTTCACGAATTTCGCAGCGTACAATACAGAGTATGAATGCAAAAGTCTGGGAACTTTCCTCAAAATTAAATCACATGTCTGTTTATTTTTTATTTTGAATAGCAGCATTGACTGCTTCCTTTCCTCTTCACATGAATGCACAAATAGTTGGTGCGGGGGAATTCTTGCAAACCGGGAACTCTGCTGAGTTGTGTGTCAATTTTTTGCCTAGTTATAGAGATATCAATCTATGTTGTTGCTCCCTGCTGTCAACTAGAGATCCCCAGACTGTGGTTGGAGTAACATTACTGATGGGAGAATCATTTTAAATGGTGCTGCTAGGCCAGAAGAAGAAAAATACAAATGATGAGAATTATAAGTGAGGATATTACAAATAAGGGAATTGCAAAGAGTAATGGAGGGGGAACAGTAGCAGCTCTGCTCAATGTGCTTGCTGCACATTAAATTGTGTACCCCACGGTATCTGAAAATCATTGCTGAAATCTCAGGAAATACTGGTTCAGAATGAGGAAGAGCTGTGTCTCCTGATAAACCTTTCTCAGGAGCTGCACAACCAAAGTCCTTCAGCCTCCTGAGCCTTCGTGCTGCTTTCTCAGTCTCAACGAGAATCCACTCTGAAAAGGAGAATTTGCCCAATAAGCTGAACACATTTTAATGGCTTTAGCACAGCCAGACCCATCATTTGAAAAATAACTGAACAATGCTGACCCAGTGTCTACATGGCACTGGGGAGCCCAGACACAATTCCTCATGGCTTTGTGTTAGTTTGGGTGAAGAATGAGACAGAAGTGTCACATAAACACTGAGATTGTCTTTATTGTTTGGTTAATTTCCAACCCTGGAAAGGACTGAGCAAGGACTTGCTTTCAAGCAATAGAAAACCAAGTTGAGCATTTCCAGTGAACCCTAAATCTGAATACAAGGCAATGAAACCTCCTAGAGAGTGTTGGGACTTGCTTCTAGGCCATTGCTCTTTTTGGAGTGACAATTCTACAGAAATACTTCCTAGTAAGAGCCTTAGCAGGGTTATGCCCATGGTGTGAACACTAGATTGAAGTTCATGTTCTGCCACTCATTTGATGTTTGACAAATGACTCTTCTGTGTTTTGTTTTTCACTTTGCTAAATTGGATAATCGTTCTTGCTCACCTCCCTAAAGCAGTTTGACATTCATAACTGGAAAGCAATCATCAGATCTGTACAGAATTCCAGCTATAGAGAGTGACTTTACAGAAATCTGAACCCTGCGGCAACACAAGAGTCACTTCATCTTAAATTTCACCTGCTATGTATTTTGGGGTTAATTTAATTTTCTCTATGGCAATTTAATTGCAATATTGGCATAATAAGATTCATTTTTAAGCACCATTTTTGTGTTGGGGCATGCTTATGTCTTAGTATCCTGCTTAGGCACAGTGGAAGCATTGTTCTTTCACCCTGAAAGATGAACTCTAAAAAGATACTATAAACACGGATGACATCTCTTATGAATAGAACACTTTGTATGACTCAGCAAAGCAGAGTCAAGGTCCCAGTTAAGCCCAGGTGCAATGAGAAATTGCCTTGATCTGAACACCAGATAAAGCTTTGCATTGCACAGAGCTTGCAAGTCAGAAAGGAAAGATTCATGGTCTGATGAAAAGTAAACCAGATTCCTTTCTCCCTGGGAGCTGCACACGCTGGCCCTGCTGAAGCTGTGGTATCTCAAGTGAGGCAGCATTGCCTGGAACCTGTATTTGCATAAAAGATCTTTGCTCTTTAGAACCAGTGCTATAATTAAAACAGAGCTGAAGGCTCATAAGCTGTACGTTTTGAACAGCAGAAGAGCATATCTCATTTTTACACCTGGAAAAATAGAAGCACAATCATTGCAAAGAGATGAGTCCTGCTGTTTACTGCCTTCATCAAATGATGGAGTGATTCCTCACTTGTGAAAATACAGTTCCTCAGCAACACCCCCTAACCCACAGAGGCTCAGGCTGTAAATGTAGCTTAGCAGTGGGTTTATTCTAAGTTGTTTTTAATTGTTTGTTGGTTGCCTTTTTTTCCCCCAAAGCACTGTTAGCAAGCCTACTCCTCTGTCGAGCCATCCCAGCCATCTGCCAATGTGGGCTCAAAAGAACATTCTTCAGGGCATTATCCAATTTGTTGTATCTGATTCATTAAAGTAATTACTCTTGCTATTAAGTCATTGCTTGGAGTTTGGCAGCTGCATAATAATCTGCGACTTAAATTTCTGAAGCAAGCTAAAATTCTTGGGTTCATTTTATCAAATCTCACATTGCCTGAAATGAGCAGCAGTCCTGGCTGCCCGGGTGTGAGCACTCCCTGGTGCAGCACTGAGCAGATTCCTTTCCTTTCCTTTGGCAGTCGTGATGGAGGAAAAGGATGTATGGAAAAGACTCTTTTCCTGGTTTATCTGGGGTGTTGGAGTTAGTGGTGTTCCACCGGCACAGCACGAGTGGTGTGATTTTAGCTGTGATATGATGGCACCAGCATTATTAGGCATCAGTGATCAACAGCATCCTCAAATGTCCCAGGCCTCTGAGCTGTGCTATGACTTCATTAAGTGAGATCAAAGCTCTGGGAAAATGTCATGAATGAAATTCTGTATGGAATTCTGTACTGAGGGGTGTCCCTGTCATCCTAATGGCACAGCAGGTAAGGAGACAGGACAGAGCTGGGGAAGGTTTCTTGCCCTCTGTGTTATAAAGGGAGATTGGAGATGTCCTGAGTCACAGTCAGTGCTGATAAAAGGCCCCTGTGAGCACAGGGACAGAGCCCCATTCCTGAAATCCACCTTCCTGCAGCACCAACCCCAGACTGAAGAAAACAACAAAGGCCAAACAGGATCATTTAACAAGTTCTAAATGAGACCCTCCACCTCCAGGGTCTTTGAAGCTAAGGAAGGACCAACCCCATCACTCACAGGGGCTGAGCAGGCACAGGACATCTCTGAGCTCTGACACCATCCAAATCCTTGTGCCAAGACCTCCTTGCCACCCTCCCACCCAGCCCTCCCTCTTTGGCTCTCCCTGGGGCTGGCACCTGTGTGGGTACAATGGTGTGTGCCAAAGGCTCTTCCCATCTCTGTGTTCTGAAATTATCTCTCTTAGTATCCCAAATGTGCCAGGACCCAAACTGGAAGACAAGGTGGCATTAAAATATTTCTGCTGGAAATGACTGATGCCCTGAACAGCTGGCTCCAAATGTTCCATTTTAGTGAACCTTTCTTTGCCATGTTTATGAGCTTTGGACTCTTTATAAAAAGGCAGATAAAGTTCCAAGGAAGCCACTTAGAGCTGTCAGTTCTTGTGCTGGGAACTTAATTGGAAAAGTGCAAAGTCCTGGGATGCAAACTCTCATTGCTTCTGCACCTGTTAAAGTGAGTTATAATAAATGTCCCAGGCTCTATCACCATTTGATCTCTGCTGTGGGCATTCAAACATCACACTCTCCCCTCGAACTGAGCTCCCGGCAAGGCTGATTCCTGGGGCTGATTCCTGGGTCAGCAACCGTACAGGAATGTTGTTTGCAGCTGGACATCTGCTGGACATTCCCAAGGGGAGATGAAGGGCCCTTTGTGCTGGTCCCTTCCAATACCTGAAGGGAGCCTACGAGAAAGACAGAGAGGGACTTCTTACAGGAGCCTGTAGTGACAGGACAAGAGAGAATGGATTCAAACTAAGAGCGGGTTTAGATTGTATATGAGGAGGAAATTCTTTCCTGTGAGGGTGGGGAGGCCCTGGCACAGGGTGCCCAGAGAAGCTGTGGCTGCCCCATCCCTGGAAGTGCCCAAGGCCAGGTTGGACGGGGCTTGGAGCAGCCCTGGGATAGTGCAAGGTGTCCCTGCCACGGCAGGGGGTGGAACAGGATGGTTTTTAAGGTTCCTTGCAACCCAAACCGTGCCCCGATCCTGCGATTCCAGGGACACCCGCAGCGCCGCGCGGAGCGCGCAGCCCCGGCTGCTGCGGCCAGCGTGACGTCACGCGCGGCACCTGTGCCGTCAGAGCCGCGTGACGTCAGCGCGGGGGCGGGGCGGCGCGGGGAGGGGGCGGCAGGTGGCGCGCACGGCCGGGCCGGGCACGGGCCGGGAATGGGAACGGCAATGGCAATGGGAATGGGGCGGGCATGGGAATGGGGCGGGCTGGACGGGACGGGCGGCCCCGCGCTCGGGCTGACAGCGCCGGCCCGGCCCGGCCCTGCCCTCCCGGCGCGGCGCGGCGGGACTTGTAGTGCGCGGCGGGCGGAGGCGGCCGGGCCGGCCCCGGGGCGGACTACAAGTCCCAGGCGGGGCGGGCGGCGCTGTGTGTGAGCAGAGCAGAGCCGAGCCGAGCCGAGGCAGCGGAGCGGAGCGGAACGGGGCGGGCGGCGCGGCGGGGCTCCCTCGGCGCCGCAGCCGTAACCTCCCGTCTCTCCTCTCGCAGCGGCCGCGGCGACGATGCAGGCGGAGTCGGGGATCGTGCCGGACTTCGAGGTGGGCGAGGAGTTCCACGAGGAGCCCAAGACGTACTACGAGCTGAAGAGCCAGCCCCTCAAGAGCAGGTGGGGGCGCGGGGCGCGGGTCCCGCCGGGCGCGGGCGCGGAGCATCCCCGTGGCCGCCGCTGCGCAGCGGGGCGGCCGCCGAGCGCTCCCTGCCATAATAGCGGCGTTGTTGGCGGAGGGCGGGCCGGGCCCGCGTTATGTAAAGGGCATTGTTGACCGTGCGGGCCCCGCTGTCACCCGGGGCAGCCCCGCCGGCAGCGGGGGCGAGCCCGGGGCCGCACCTGCCCCGGTGAGCGCCGCTGCCCGCGGATGAGACTCCCCCCGGAGCTGCGGAGGGGTTGCAAGGTCTTGTAGCATCTAAGGTTGTTCTTGATTGTTTGGCTTTTGGTTGGGTTTTTTGGTTGTTTTTCTTTTTTGTGCGTGTGTGTGTATGTGTGGTTTTTTGGGGTTTTTTTTCTGAGCCCGAGAGCGGGTTTGTTACTGGCAGTTGCTTGGGGACTGGAAACTTTTGCTAGGTAGGTCACTTTCTTCCTAGAGTGTTTTTTCCCTGAAATAGACCCTGTTTGCTTATCTGGAGCGGCTGCATCGCTTAGATATGCTGTGTAAAGGGAAATAAGGCGGTCTGTGTGTGTTTCCCTCCCGTGCGGGCTGTTAGTGACCCGGTGCCCGTCCCGCTGCTGGAAAAAGAAAGTCAGTGCCGTCCTGCGCCCTGAGCATCCACCTTGTCAGCTGTGGCACGTTTCTCCCTCTGTTTTTTCATTCAAGGAACCCTCCATTTCACCTCAACACTCTTCTGAGTAGCACTCTGCTGAATGTAAGGTCATTGCTGCGAGCATATTGTGGTTGTAATCGAGTCTGTTTTTAGCCTGTCTCTATATTCCCGTTTTAGTTTTGAATACTGCTCTTCGTCCGTCTGTGTGCAGTGGGAAAAAAAAAAACGAATGTAAATATTAAAAAAAAAGTGCTAGGATGAGTTTGGATTGTACCGCCTGTCAGACAAACTTCAGAGTAAATAAATGACTTCTTGATCGTTCTGTGGATGTTTCAGAAACACTGAAGGTTTGTAGTAAACGGTGTTAAAAATTCTGTTGCTGTCATGAGGGCTGACAGATGTGGGGCCACCTCCTGTGGCCTGTCCTCACACCAGCCCTGCCTCACACTGAACCCCTGGTACAGCTCAGAAATGGTGCAGTAGTGGTGGTGGTGATGTGCAGCCTGACAGGCCATCCAGCCAGACTGAAGTTGCCAGAACTCCTTTGCTCCCCAAGGTTATGCAGGGAAATTGCCATTACCCAGGTAATTATCTGAGAGCCAGACTAATGTGCAGAGCAGATGGGGTTCACCAGCACTGATGGGTTCCAGCTGTGATGGAGGCAGCTGGGAGACACAGAGGGCTCTGGGTTTAGTGCTTGTGTTGCCAGTGGAGTGCAGCAGTCGTGACCACTGTGCTGTGGTCCAGCAGCCCTGTCTGTACCAGCTGCGTGTCCTAACTGGTGTGCAGGAGTTGTCCCTTTGTGGTTGTCCTCTTTGCAGTCAGCAGTTTGTCTGTGCTTTCCTGGTGTGAGCATGGATAGCAGCTCTGCTCTGGAGCTTAGGTGGCAGGACTGCATTTGACCTTGCACAGATGTTGCAACTGTTTTAATTCCTGTGACTTGATGCTTTGGGACCCAAATGCAGCCTTGCGTTCACTTCTCTCACAGAGAAGTGAATAAACTCTCTAATGAATCACTGGAGTATTTTACTGCCTTCTAAATGTTGTCACTTCAAACTTCCCTGGAGTGAATTTCCCCAGTACATCCTCACCTGATATTCCTGCAGAGATAGCACTGCCCACCCTTTGGCTTTAAAGGGGTCTGTCATGCTGACATCCTGCTGATGCCTCAGGCCAACATCTGCCCTGATGTTTCCAGGAGAGCTTTTTGGAGAAGTGACCAGCTTGTCCCAGTCTGCCTCGTGTCCCTCCCAATGTACCCGTGTGTGTGAGAAGAGGGAGCCCCAGGGGTGGAATAACAATCCATGGTTTTTCTGGCAGATAGTGAACTGAAATGTTAACCTCAGTGTGGAGCCTGCCCAGCTCACGTACAGCTCGTACCTCGAGGGAGAGTCTCAGCTGTCTTCCTGGTAATGTGGGAGATGAAGATGCAAAGGAGTCAGGGGCCCTGCCAGGTCCATATAAACCTGTCCCTCGAGCCAGGCTGATAAAACCTGACGATAACAAGAGGCAGAAGTCGCTCACAAACCTGTTTGTTTCATGATCCTATCTCAGAGGGCTTCTGTAGTCCTTCAGCTTTGCTCAGGCCTGGAACCAGTCTGACTGATGATTATCGAGGGTATCAGCATCACCCTGCTGCTTTCTCCTGTGGATGTAAATCAGGAGTAATTGCATAGCAGCGAGTGGAACAGCAGCAGGTCAGCGTGGTGTAGTTGTGGGACTGTGGCCATGGGAATTGCTTTCTTAGCCTCTCCACAGCCTGGCTCTGGAAGGGTGCCTGGGGAGCAGGCAAACCAGAGCTGATGTGAGGAGCTGAGTCTAAACAGCAATCTGCTCTTTTCCCTGGTGAGAACTGCTGATTTCCTAGCAACATTCAGGGCTTTCTCTGATCTTTTTAACCATGAGACTTGAGAAGCATCCTTGGCTTACTCACAGCAGCTGAAATTGTGAGTACAGAGAAAATTCCATCCCGCTCAGAAATAGGTAAGAATGTCAGTGCTCTGAACCAAGAAGAAACAGTTTTGTTGACTAGTTTAACTCAGCCCTGCTGGTCCTGCTGTCCTCCTCTCAGTGAAACTCTCGAATTTGCTTCCTCCCAAATTGTTTTCCAGTATGTGACATCCAGTTAAAGATTTCTCCTCTCCAGTGTGCCCTCGCAGTTACTCCATCCCTGTTTCATAATTCAAGCCTGCAATCCAAAGCCGCAAGGGGTCCAATAATAAAAGCTTTTTGCAGTAAATACTGTACTAACTTAGGCCAAGCCACAATTGAATGCTAGAGGCCAAGTTAAAATGTAAGCCCAGCAAAAGCTTTAATCACAGGGGGTGGAGAGGATACATGGGGCTGAGATAGATCAGTCAAACCCATACTTCCCAAACCCTCCCCACTCATGAGAAGTTAGATCCTTGGGCAAAGCAATACCTACATTCATGGGATCTCTGGAATTTGCCATGGTTGAATGTCTTTGAAAACTGAGATGATGTTTCTGTTGCTTTGGTTTCTCCAGAGTCACTTTTCTCTGTGGGAGGAAAACAGGCTTTAAGACTAACCAATAAGACAATGAGATCTATTTTTTACCCCCTCATATTCATATTTTATTCCTCTCCTGCCATATTCACAAAGGATAATAGCTTTAATCTACAAGTACATACACTTAAACATGTATGTGTTTGTGTAATGAACAAGCAAATAAGATTTGTTTCCTGGTACAAGCAGTGTACAATGAAATCGATGGAGTTTTATTACCAAAAGTAAACACAGATCCTGACGTGTCTGCATGCAGTCAGCAGGGTGCTGGAGGCTTGAGTTACATCTCTAATGTGGATTCTTTAAATCATTTGGCAATGTTTTGGATGTCAAACTGGTGTCTGGAGGTAAAGCCTGCCACTGCACAGGGCACTCTGAACCAGCCCCAGGTGTGGCAAATGCAGCAAATTTTTCTATATTAAATTGATTTCCTCTGGTTTTCTTTTTTTTGTTCTCTGAAATGTGTGTCCATTTGGATGGTCTGTGTGACCTCGCAAGCACCAGCAAATTATTGTCAGTTATTGTAATTTACTGCCATGCTCTTAATAAAACCTGCAGATAAATTACTGCTATTTATGCTCTTTTCTGTTGCCTGTATTTTCAGACTGGTTAAAAAGCACCCCAGTGATGCAGTTACTGAAGTATTTTTAGTGGAAGAAAATATTAGGAAATGCATTTAATTTGCATGATAGTTTCTTAGGAAGCTTATTTTTGTTTTATGAGCAATGACATTGAGATGTCGAGTTTGTCATTATTAAAGCAGTGATGTCTTTATAAAATTCTCATCATTCCTGCTGTCCAAAGACCTTTTCCTTTGTGGACACCTTCATTATTTTACTTTCTTAGCTGGTGTCTCCTCTCTCTCCAGCCAGGATCCTCTGTAAAGCATTCCTTTTTGGTTTTTTCCTCTTATCTGGTGCTCAACGCTCTTGATTTAGTTAGAACTTCCCTTTTGATACACAATGATTGTTGAGGATATATTAATTTCACCAAATAGTCACACATTTTTGAAATGTGTGCTTACTCTGGAGCCAAAGAGGACTCTTCTAAAGTGCCCTAATGCCTTAGCCTGCAGATGATCAAATTTAATTTTGTAAATGAACTTTGCAGCGTGATTGAATTTGAACTTGATTACATTAGGCTTAACATTGAGTTTGTGCCTTATTGGAGGTAGTCTTTTCATATTACTGCTATTTATGGATCTTATTCAAGTGTTTTATATTCTGGTTGGGTTCTGCAATGCAGTTTGTTCAAGCTACTGCTTATATCTGTTCCAGTTGTGCAAGAAGTGGAAAATATCCTTTATTTAGAACAGGTCACATGTTCTTGCATCCAGGAACCGTGTCTTCAGTGTGATTAAAAAAAAATAAAAATGTATCTTGGAGGAACAGATTTAAAAAGTTCCTGAAATATTTTTCCGTCTGTTACAGAGGAACATTACATATTTTAAAGTAAAAGGTAATAATAGCTGAGCTGGAAGTGCTACGTAGGCCAGCACTGCCTGAAATCAGTGGTAAAAGTCTGAACCGACGTCAGTGGGAGTAGAGCTAAGCCAGAAGTATGTCTTGAAATCTCTCCGGTAACATTTTTGTGAGTGACTCAATAATTCCATGTTTATTCTGCACCTCAAATTCACTGCACTGGGAAGGAAAACCCTCACCACATCTTTTTGTCCTTTTTTTTTTTTTTTTTTTATTATTATTTTTGAAAACAGTCTTAAAAGGAAAGGCTGCAGTTGGAGTGTCTGTTGTATAAACATGTGGAGACAATAAGTGGTATTTCCGTATTTCTTTTCTCGGGGAGCTGGTGCTGCTCCCTGCCTGTAGCACAGCATTTTCCATGGCAAAGAGATCCTGGGTGACCTTTTCTCTCTCCTGCAAAACTCTCACTCTGTTATTTGCAGTAGGCCTTTGCTATTTAGCAAGGAAACAGAAATAGCCCATGAAATTCAGTTCAGCATTTGCTTTGATACGAACTATTGAGCGTCACCTTTTTGCTTCCCTGGCCTGCTTTCCTCGGGAGGGTTTTGTGTGGCTGCCAAGCTGATCAGAGAGGGCACGGATATTTTGAGGCCGAGCTGGCTGCACTGACTGTGCATCTTTTAGCAAGCACATGTGTTTGCTTTTTATTTATCGGGTTGCTGGCTGCATTAGTTGTGTGTAAGTACATATGCATTCTGCTTGAAATAAATCCATACTTTTCTGGTGAGCAGGAAAACTTCCCTAGCTGGCTGCTGTTGGTTTATAGAGTCCAGGTGATAATTTGAATCAGTATATTTTGTCTCTTAAAAAGCTGAAAATAAGCCTGTGCAGCCCTGCTGATGGAGAGCTGGGCTGCCCCTGGTACTGCTCATTTCCCTACATAGGGTGGAGGTCATTTCACAAATTTCTGGTGTAGAATTTGTGGGGCTGCTGTGAACCTACCCATTGTCATTAACAAGTCATTGCAGAGCCTCTTGTGCACTGTGTTTTTATTTGGCACTTAGGGCAATGGATCAGAGGTCCTTTCCAGGACAGTGGTGGCAGTGTGACTAATTCCTGCTGCATGGTCTGGTCAGGATCTAGAAGAAAACTGGGAAGCAAGAGCAGAAGAGATTTGCAGATGTGCTATTTTACAGGCAAATTCAGCCTCCTAACCATGTTCTCTGATTAAAAGTTGATTGGGAAGAAATCAGTACAGCTGCTTAAAAATGAGCATGCAGGAGAAACTTGTTCTGACACTTAACCATTCCATCCTCATGTTTCTGCATTTGCTTTTCAAAGCAACATGCTGTAAGAGTCTGAAAATGAAACAGAAGGAGTAATTTTCTGTTTACTTTTCTGCTAAAAAAAAAATTGAAATTGTGTGTTGGCTGTTAATTGTCTTCTGTGAACAATCTGCTGTTTCAGTGTCGGGAACAAAATGAGAGTCCAACTTCCATTAAGCTGGTCAGGCTTTTGGCCATTATTGTCTGTCTCGTTCTATTTTGGATTCAAAAAGTTTTTGAAGTAGACAGGCTGTAACATTTTTGTTTGGAAAAATTCACTGTCTTTTAATATAATTTTTTTTACTGGAACAAAGACAACATGATTAAGCAGCCTGGCATGGCAGATTTTGCTGGACAGTTAACTGTTGCATCACTATCGTATTATAGGAGAACTGTGGTGATTTATTTTTAATAATCTCTAGTTAAACAGTAACAGCACAACTAGTGGCTTGTGTGTAGTTTTACACTTTGTTTCACACTGGGGGAAAAAAAAGAGGGCAGGAAAACAAATTTTATTGCATATTCATAACACAGCTATGCCACTGCTTTATCTGCAACAGCTGTGAAAAACCTGATGCTGCTTTGGGTGTCAAGACTGAAATATTCAGATTCACTGGAGCCAGAGTCTTGGAAGAGGTCAGCCTGTTCTCCAGTCCATCTGAGGCAGAAGTTTAGTGCAGTTTTCAGTGTTAGGCACCCCAAGGCTCTGCTGGCTGTGGGTGGGCACTGACAGTTTTGGGGTGCCTTTTGAAAGGCTCTGTCTCTGTATCCTTGCCCAGAAATTCAGATTGTGACTTGCACAGGCCTTAGTCACTGCTGCCTGTGGGCTTCACCTGAGAGTAGGTGTTTCAGAGAGGTCACAGCAGTGTCCAAGTGAATGGGACGCTGAGGGCATCACTGTTCAAGCACAAAAATGGTGACAATTACTAAGGAAGGCTTGCACTACAACTTCCAGCTAATACTTCAACACTAACAGTGCCTTTGGATCGAGCTCATTTTTTCTGGTAACATCCCTGCTGCAAGGGCTGCTGTAATGTTTGTGTTAGCAGCTTTCTGCCAAGCATGCAAGCCAGGGGCTGGTGGTTTTTAGCTTTTTTTTTTTTCTTCAGTGGTAAGTGATTATGTAGAAACACGCTGTAGGCTCCCCCCACCCTGACCTGCTGCTCACAGCTGCTGCATGGACTGGACTGGCAGGTTGAAGGGCAAAATTGTGTTGCTGTGATATATAATTACTTCTTCCAGCATGAGCCAACAGAGCAGCTTGCTGTGATGATTGTTACGTGTACTGCTATGTAAAACAGAATGCAAGTGTAATGTGGGGTTCGGGCTAGTATTTTAATGTTGTAATTAGCAGCCTCTAACCGTAAACAAGTTTTTTTTTTTTAAATCAGTTCCCATGAAGATTATTCCTTTACAATGCAGGCAGACATACTTTTGCAGATGTGGAGTTTATGAATTCTGTGCTCCTTGCAGAAATGAGCATCAAGAACAAACAAGTGCCTTTTTTTCAGACCCTTTTTCTCTTACTCTAGAGCACCTCAGGTGGGGTGTCAGGAGGCTGGAGCCCAGTCCTGCAGTTGGTATTTCATAGGGATATTGCAGCTCAGGGAAACAGTTGCACTGGAGACGATGCTGCAGCTGCCACCTCTGGGAAGACCTGGATTCATCCTCCTTAACTGCTCCCCAAAAAACACTGATCTAGATTCACAGGTACGTTGCACCTTCCTTTGTGCTGCTCTTCTGGCACAAAAGGGCCATAAAACCCACCTGAACCTGCTTGGGCTGGTGTGGCTGGGGTGAGCATGTTGCGGGTTTGGTCTTCTCAGACCACTCTCTGAGGCTGCTTCTGAAGAGAGCATTGAAGTTTTGGAGAGTTGGAGGGATGTCTGTGTCTGTTCAAACCTACAGAAGCAATCTTTGTCTGTGTGCAAGGCTTACATGCCTGGTTTGGCCTGCTGTTACATTAAAGAATTTATTTGGGGTGAATTCTGAGAAAATCCGGTTGAATATTGGTATTTTGGGTTCCTGGAAAGATGTTGATAATCTCTTAGATATTTAGGTACTGGAAGCCTGCCAGTTTTAATGTGTTTAAAGCAGCACGGTGATAACATAGTATATTGTTAAAGCTTGCCTGTAACCCAAATGCTGAGATGATGTCTCTTTCCTTTGCAAAAATGTGACAACACAAACTGCTGGAGGAATGGGGGAAACAAGCAGGGCAGAGGCATTGGGGTCTGGGGATGGGAGAAAAGTAAAAAAAAGTGGGAACAACTGGAATGTCCTTTGTGAAGGATGCTTTGTAGGATGGAAACAGGAGTAATCAATGATTGATACTGATCTTCCTGCCAGCCATCCTGTTGTAACATATAAACATATAAAGAAAACAGGAACTACAGTGTTCCATTCTGGAGGAGAAGCAGCCAGCTAGAAAACTTGGGCTGGAGGTACTGTTTCAGGGTGAGAAGATGGGAGCAGACTTTGGAAGCTGTCAGATGGTGAGAAATTGGGAATATGGGCAAGGGGAACATGTGGTTCTGGAGCTTCAAACTGGGAGGTCGGAATAATGCCATGGAAGTGGAAAAGGATCTTTGAGAGATCTGAGTGGGAGAGCCTAGCTGAGCATGTTTTGTGCACATGTACTATTTCCTTTCAGGATTCTTTGGGGTTTTTTTTTTCTAAATAGAGAGCTTGTATAAAGTATGCCTTTGGAAATGCTTTTTCTGGATGTGTCGCTTCATGGTAATATGCAGCTGTAAAGCCAAATTAGGAATACAAACCCTTTCTATAATGTTTGTGAACTTTGGCCTGGATAAAAGTTGCAACCTGAGAGAATGAAATCAGAATGGTATTGACATGTGTACACATGCAGGAGGGAATGGTCTTAGAGAAAAGCAAAGGGAAAAAGCCTCCTAGGGGCTGTTCATTGGAAGCTGGAAGGAGTTCAGGGGGTGTGGGTCTCTTGCAGCATCCCCTGGGATGCCATTAACTACTGTGTTTGGGTTTCTGCTCAGTCTAGCAAGCTTTATTTTATTTGTAGCAAATATTTACAGCTCTACCCAAGCTCAGCCAGCTAAAGGCACATTCCAGCTCTCAGTCTGTCTAGTGAAGCCACAGGCACAGTTCACAAGAGTCACTGGGATCATTTATTTATTTATTGCTGTTGTATCACGAAGGTTGCTATCAGATAAATAATTATTCCACCCTTGGAGAAGGTACATTGTAAATCTGCTAAGCTGCTCCTTTGTTTGTTAGGCTTGTGCATAATGAGTTTGGAATTCAAGATTAGTAGTGTGCCGTGCAAACTGCTCATTTCGTGACCTCATCCTCGGCTGGGCTCGCCTGCCCCTCCACCTGTCACATCCTGTTGGACACTTGGGGCTATGTTCATTAGGGGAGCTTTGGGTTAGCCTTGCATCATCTCATTTTTATGTGTTCTGTTGCCTAGTGGAATTTAAAAAAAACCCCTTGAGGTGGGTGGGTGTCTGGGTTCCTCAGAGAACTCGGGATGGCTTCAAAGCAGGCTGGTGAGCACTGGCCTGGGGAGTTTGGAAGTGCCTGAGCTGGCCAGGGAAGGCTGCAAGAGGCTGCTGGTGGTGCTGAACGCTGTCCCTCAAGGATCTGGGTGTCGGGTCCAGGGGAGCTGTTGCTAAACCCTCCTCGGAGTGACGTGCCCAGGGCAGGTGTGCTCTTACAGAAATGAGGAAGAGCAGGTAGTGTGACATCCCCCTGCCCCAGCTTTATCCACTCAGCACACAGAAGTGTTGAGTTCCAGTCCTGACTGTGACTCAAGACACAGGATTGAAAGTGCCCACCGTCCTTGGGAGTGCCTCAGCTAATAAACCATGGGCCTTATGAAGTGTCTTTTTTTGCAGAAGCTACTCCATTTTGCCTTGTATAGTGTTGTTTGAGCCTGGAGTGACTTGGTCTAACACAAGGTGGAGACTATTTGCATGGGATTGTTCTGACTTTGCTCCAGAAAATAGTTACTTGTACAAAGTGGAACAGCTCTACCAGGGAGCCAGTAAGATATGCTCAGAAATTAGATTGTTTTCAGCTCCATCTAAAAGGTAGTTGTCCAAATCTCTGTAGCTGAAGTCACAGCATGAAATATGGGGACCTGCTCGAAGTAAGAGTGGTGATATTTGGGGCACAGAGAGTTGGGTGAAGGGAAGGAGTCCTGAAATGTTGCAGGAAGGCAAGGAAGTTGAAGGGTGATATGGGCTCTGATTCCCAAAAGGCCTCTCAGAGTGGTGTGTGTTGGTGAAGAAGCTCCAGGCAAAGGTGGATATTAAGAGTGACGACAAACTTACGTTAGTTCTTAGGAGTGCTTAATTTTTGAGGAATGTGAAGTCATTTGTGGTACAGCAAAAGGAGCTTGAATCTGTGTAGAAACAAGTTACGGAGGAGTAAGGTGAGTAAGGCAGGAGCTGAATTAAGATTATGTCTGTATCACAAACTTGTTTTTTAATTTAGCGTGTTGCACAATTTACAGTTTCAATCTAATTGCAAAACTGCTCTGCAAGTGATAATTTGGTTCCCAGCTAATGCAACTTTTGATACTGTACAAAGCTGTGTGTAGGGGCTGTTAGCCCTGAAGATGCTGTGGGCCAGCAAGGACTTGGTGTTTTTCAAGTGTGTCAAGTAACGTAGAAAAGTGTGAAATGGGTCTGCCTGTTATGAGGATCTCAAAGGTGCTGGAGCTGCCCCTTCAACACAACCAGAGCTGGCTGGAAGGGGCCTGATGCTGCTGCTGGACATTTTCAGAGCTGGGGAGGGAGTCTTCCTTGCAGCTTTTTTTGTATTTCCCAAGGAATTGGCCACCGTACCTTTACAGCAGCCTCCTGCTTTCTGGGAGAGATCCCTCCAAGCAGGCAGTAATTGCCGTCTTTCCAAAGCAGTCCTCCTTTGTGGAGGAGTCATAATTATCCCTCACTTAGCCTTTCTAATGAAGGTGCTTGTAAGAGCTGTGCTGGGGTGCAAAGATGTCCATAAGGCAAAGTTTCCCTGTCTGTGCCTGCAGTGGTCTCTTGCCCCAGTCTGGGGTGTGTGTTCTTGGTTCTCAGGTGGGATCTTCAGGGACTTGCTCTTTGAAACTGGGGGCCATTTGGCTTTTTGCCTTACAGCACCACTTGAGACTATAAATAGACCTGCAGAGGCACAGGTCCAGTGATCTTGTGTTCCTGAGTGCTGCTCTGCTATGCTGAGAGTCCGTGAAAGGAGGCTGCTGAGAAAAGGTGGCTCTTGCAGTGAGCTTTGACCTGGTGGCTTTATCAGCTGGTGATTTCCATCCTCAGAGCTTTTCCTGGGCAGTCTGAAGAGCTGTTTTAAGAAGGCACAGAGGCTCAGGGGAGCTGGAGGATCCTGCTCTCCCCAAGGACTGTGAGAGCATCACTGCACTGTCGCTGTGCTGCAACGCCCAGCAGGGCTGGGGATGCCCTGGTCTGCGCCTTCCTGCCTGGGTGGTGAGGACCCAGCAGCACTGCATGAGGAAACACACTCATGAACTAAAGGAGAAATACTTCAGGGATTTCTTACTGTTCAAGAAGCTCAGTTTAAGTGCTGAGTTTGCTCACTGGCCTGTTTTCTCCTCTCGTTTTTGGGGTGCGCTCTGCAGGGTGGTGATGGTTTGTGTGTAACCAGTCCCATCCCCTGCTGTGGGACAGCTCCTGCCCTGTTGCTATGGAACATTTTAATGAGATGCCATGTAAAAGGGATGAATATCCATCTGTAACTGCAGAGAGATTTTTTTTTTTCCCCGTGGCTCATCTCTTGCTGATCAGTTTTCTGATTCTGCTGGTGGTGGATTTGAATGATTTCAGGTGTTGTCATATAATTATGTAGATGCTTGTTTCCCCATCTGTAATTTAATTCCTTTGCATTGAGATTTATTAAATAGTACAGCACAGAAAATTGCAGTATCTGTCCCCTTCTCTTCTCAGTGGGTTTATTTTCTGTGGCAAGGACTTTCACAGCTCTTGAAATTCTAAATCTGTAATCACTATTTAATCTAAGACAGTTTTCCCTGTATTCAAGAGCCGCAGAATCAGGCTGTGCTTTGGAGAAAATAGCAAATTTGCTAAATTTGGCTGCTTGCAGAGTCATTCAAAGTACATAGGTTGTTCAGCAGGTGCTCTTTGGCTTCTTGTGCTGTAGGGAATGCTGGGTTTTGGAGGTTAAGTGGGTGGGAATGCAGTTCCTCCTTTCTGCATGTAGCACAGGAAAAATTAAGTGGTTGAACTGTGTGCAGTTTATTTGGTGGTGCTTACAGCTGCAGGGCACCCCTGGCAGCAGAAAGATGGGTCCTCTAGAACTGCAAGATTGTATTGATTGTGCTGCATTTCTGCTGGAACAAAAATATAATGGGCTCAGCATTTGCACTTTCCACTTGTGCATTGTTTTCTCTTTATTTTGTGTATTTAGAAAATGCTATGCTCTGCAGACTGCTGGTTTAGTATTTTCTGTGGAATGAAAACCATCTGGATAATTTAACTCAATTTTATCGAAGTTTTTGGGAACAGGCTCTTTTCTGTTTCCTGGCATCTCGTTAGAAGAAGATGAGAATTTGAGTTAAAATTCAGGGAGGTGTCCGTGTGCTGGAATTTTATAAACAATTTGGGCTTGTTTGAGGTTGTTGAAGTAATTGAAATATTAAAATGATACATAGTGTCTCCCAAAAGCATTCTTCCTGAGCAAATGCCTGCATAGACTGTCCTCCCCCCTAAATGTACTTTAAATCCTTGGTGTGATGGGAGCTGCGAGCTAAGAAAGCATCCAGTGTTCAGGATGAGGCTTCTTTGAAAGAGATCAGACTTAAATGCCAGCTGAAGTTAAGCATATGTTTAAAGAGCTGCCTCAATCAGACCTTTGTTCAGCACAACACTTCTGTGTAGTCTTTATTTCAGAATCCTAAATAATTCAATTGGTTTTGTACTCGTAGGTTTCATCTTGTTGCAGCCCCAGGCCTGTAACAAACACAGGAGGGATCCACCAAGCCTTAAGCATGTGAGCTGTGCTGCTCAGGGCTATTTGTGCTTCACTTTCAGCTCATGGTTCGAGCTGAAATCTGTGTTGTTGGATTGGGAGGAGAGTGTTCAGCATATGGCAGGATCCTAAATCTGATGTACTTTTGAGCCTGACACTGTGATTTTAATATGTTCTACTTTCATGGAAACACTACTTAGAAAAGTGAAAAATCCCACTAGAAAAAGATAAATTCATAATCTTTTCAACACGAGATGCAGAATTAACTGAATTTCGATATAGTCTGTTTAGCAGAGGATGAGCAATCAGCTGGCTTTAATTTTTTTCCTTTTTTTTCCCCAAAAGACTTAATTGCCCATTTAGTTTCTGATGTCCTGATGATAGTGCTTGAGATGAGTATTTAGATGTGCACATGCTTGTATCACACAGAACAGTTCCTTCAGCCCTCCTGTGACAGCGAGTGCTTGTGTGGCTTCCCTGGAAAAGGAGCTGGATGTGACCACAGCTTTCTGGATCCAGAACTGGGTTGTTCTCAAAGCCAACCACAACATTGTCAAGTCTGAATCTGGGTGTCACATAGACAGGATCTGAAAGTTTGGGATATGGTTATTTCCAGCAGTCTGAAGCTTTTCCCAGTGGCCAGACAGACTCAGAGTCACCGAGGTGACACCTCTGCAGATCATCTGGTCCAGCTCCATTGCTCAGAGCCAGGTCATGCTGAGTTTTGAGTGTCTCCAAAGACAGAAGCTTCACAGCTTCTCTGGATGACATCTTCCAGTATTGATGACCCTCACAGTGAAAAAAGTGTGGGACTTTTTTTTGTGTTTTGGGTTATTTTTCTGAGTTCTACATAAACTGTTTCCTGATTTTTGTGTCACAGTGCACACAAGATGGACTGTGCAGGAGGCTGCACATCTCCTCCCCAAGCTGCACTCCCTCAGCTTTGCTTTTTGAAGTAAAACAAGGGGCTGCATTTCTTATCTGAACTATTGGGTTTTGCCCTAAAAGCCATGGATTGAACAGGTCAAGCTAAAAGACCTAGTGGGCAAAACTTGTGCATCCTTCAGTGGTGACTCAAGGGCTGACACGTTTTCTTCCTCATTTTGATTCAGCCCTGTTTGACCCAGATTAGTTTTTAGCTCTACCATTGCCCATTGTGAGTGGATGCAAAGCACCCTACAACATAACCTTGCATTTAAGAAGCAAGTCAGCCTCAGAGCAGAGGTTGTGTCCAGTGCTGTGCCTTGGTGTTGTTTGTGCAGAGCGTTTGACAGATGCTCATCGTTTGTGATGTTATCTGGACTGTTTAACATGTATAATAATTCTACCAGGCTGTTGACTAAAATATTCCTGGTCTTTGATGCACCAGCACTAACTTGTCTGCTATGAATTCATGCACTGGAGTTGAAATTACTTCTAAAACAGTAAACATGAACTTTGGCCATTTCTTGCTCTGGGATAATTCTAGAATGGGTTCCTTGGTAAGCTGTGCACAAAGTGACTTTCTGTAACCTGTAGCGGTTTCTCTTCATCAGGACAGCATCCAATGCACTTTGGCCAAGCTATATTAAATACATATCACATGGAATTGAGCACCTAATCTTCACTTGGGACTGATCTTGTCTTGACTCTGTAGGACTATGTTTCAGTTTTGTTTTGTGCAGATTGTTTCTGGCAGCTTCAAGGGCCACCAAACAGGAGATTTTGAAGAATATGTTCTTTAGCATAAAGAAAATTTTATTGGAATTACTGGAAAAGTTTATTTCGGAGATGTCTTCCAGGGCAAAATGAAGTGTAGCAATTAAATAAAAATCTTTATTGACACTGAATAAGAAGCAAGAGTACAGTGCTATTCCCTGCCATAGCAGTCTCACTTGATTCACTTGGTATCAGCCATCAAGGTGACCATGTACAGTCTCCAGTCTGTGTTTTCTGAGTTTGCCTTCATTTCTCTGTATTCTCAAGCTCTGACATGTTTGGATAATTGGGGTTGACTGGCAATAGCAAAACATCAAGTATAGAAAATAAGCCATGTTTACTGTTCCAGACTTTGTTCCTTTTGCATTTCCAATAACTGTTGAGAAATAAGCAGAAAGTTATGGGTGATTTCCCAAAGCAGCATTTTTTGGGGAAGAGATAAGATTTCTTAATGCCATCTAGAAGCTCCAAAGGAACCAGAGACCCTGTAGTCTCAGTGGTCCTTCCTACTTACATTTTAGATGAGGATGGTACTAGCATTTATGCAATCCTTTTGGGCTTTTCTTGTGTAAATTAGGGTGACTGTGGATGGTACTTATGGCATGGTTAGCTGTTCCATGCTTTGGTGGCAGAATTAACACCATGTGAATGCTGAATGTTGGCCAATCTTTGTAGCAGTTTTTGCCTCTACCTGTAATTCATGAAGTAGGAACTCTTTTTACTCATTGCTTTTCATTGTCTCCCCTTGTTTATCGCAAGGCTCAGTGGTGTGGACAAGGCAGGTAGGAGAGAGCTCTGGACATCTCAAGGCCATCACAAAATGCCACTTGAGTGGCTCACTGCAAATGCAGGATTCTGGACCAGGACTTCTGTCTTCTGGGTAAAATGTGGGATCTTGGGAGGTCTTCATGTGTGAGCTGCAGCTTGAGTAAAGTTGTTGGGGCAGTTTAACTCTGCAATGCTTAACTTCAATTAAGTTGTCAAGTTTAGCATTGCTTTAGGCATTAATAGAGTTTTACTCTCACTTAAAAATCTGGTTTAGTAATTAACCTCCATTTTATTCTGGAGTTCAGAAGGTGCTCATTTAGTGCAGCAAATCTAATGTCATGTGAATTAAAACATGAAAGATACGCAGTAATGAGAAACCGAAACAGGGTAGTGCAGAAATTTGATTATATGCAGTTTACAGGGAGCTGTGCTAGGAGCTGAGTTCTTAATGAGAAGTGTGTTAAAGGCACAGTCTTGCCTCTGCACTTGAAAGGTTAAGAGATGTTCTGAATTAAATTGGGAGTTAGCAATGGAGCCGGTATTTGTCATGTTGCACACTGAGTTTTTGTTGCACCGAGGTTTATTGTACAGCTTTTTCTGAAAAAAAGGGTTGGCTGTGACTGTGCAACTGCCAAAAGGTGTGAGGCATTTGCAGGGGCTGGGAGAGGTGTGTAAAGATGAAGATCCCCTTTTCTGGTCTAATGGAACCCCAGCTCCAGCATATTCTGCAGAGTTTATTGTTGGAGAGAGGCATGGAGGGTGGTACATGAAGGAGAATTACACCTGCAGGCACCAGAGTTGCTTCACAAAAATTGGCCTGGTTTTTGTGATTTAGTTGGTTGAGCTCTTCATGCTGCTGTGCCTGGATTTTACATCCCACCACAGCCATTAGTGTTATAAAGAAGAGTCCCCAGCTCCTCTGGCAAGGGCACTGTTTAACTACTCCCAGCCGTGAGTTCAGATATGTTTAATTTTCCTCAGCAAGTGTCAGTTTATTGCATGTATGTGTGGAGCATGTGCCAGCTGGTAAGTCCTGTGCTTTTCAGGGCTGGGCTGCTGGCATCACACCAGTTCATACAGGCTGAGTTGCTTTGGATATAAGGTACCTTTGAGGGCCTTTCCAGACCCTCAGGCAGTCTGGAAAACTGCACCAGTTTCTGCTGCCCAGGAGTTTTGGGTGACTGCAAGGATAAAGCGCAGGTTTCCCCTTTTAGACTGGACGCTGCATGCACAAAATGCTGATTGCACATCTCTTTTTGGTCTGGGAATCAGAGACTGTAACAGCTCCAGTTCAGAGCACGAACATTTGCAGAGCAATGCTGTCTGTCATTCTTCTGCCCTGTAATGTGCATTCTCACATAAAAGTGCACTTTTACCAATTCTTTGTCATTGTCCACTTCAGAAAATATTGAAGGCGAAGATGCAGAAGGCTCAGTGTTTTTCCAACCATCTCCTCTCTAACTTAGGTACGTGAAACCAGAGGCTTTGTCTTTGCTATCATTTGAGTGATTTAAGGTAAAAAATAGCTTCTTATCACTTACTTAGCTGCTTGATTTCCAGGGCAGTAATGTGGGGTAAAAGTTCACCGTGTGAGTGTCAGAAGGACTCTGCACTACGTGGGTGTGGTTTTGTGCTATACCTGATCTCTGCAAGGTATGGCTGTGCCCAGTCCTGAGAAGGATCTGGGCTGCTAAATGACTGTAAGGGGAGTTGGTTTATCTCTCTGATTCAATGGGAAGGGACCACACATGCTCAAAAATAAAAAGTTTTCCATCTGCTGACAGAGCTGACTTGTGCTACGGCCACACAGTTACAAGACCCAACCCAAGGGAGGATTGAGAACCAGACTGTGGGCCAGACTCCTCCTGCTGTGGCAGCTTGCTGTTATGCTGGGTTAGATGGAACTTAAAATCATGTTGCTGACCTTCTGAAAACACGGTAGAAATCACGTGTGAGTTGCATGGTTGCTGGCCTATGGTTGTTTCTTTGTACGTGGTTGAAGTTTGCTGTCTTAAAACCAGCAATCCAGTAGAAAGTGTGACAAGTACCACGCTTACAGCCAGTGAACACCTTTACCAATTAATCCAGTTTGAGGGCTTTGTGCTTGATTCTTGACATACTCAGTTTCTGAAATGAGCAAGAAGCATATGGCAGTGGTCTGCTGACCTGCCAGGGCTCTCTCCTTGAGCTGTATGCTTACTCCATAGGAACCGTGACCCAAAAATACAGGCTCACCAAGCTAATCATCTTACAGCTCAAGCATAGTTTAGTTAATTCTGTGTAATAATTTACTGCTGTCAGCTCAACAGCAGGAGTTATCTGTGTGCAAAGTCCTGGTTTATAGCAAATACCACGTAATGCAGGTTAACACTAACCCCTCTGACTACAGATCTGAGCGAAACTGTCTTAGAACACGTTGGCTGTTGTCTAACAGCACACGTGGCTGCTCTGGCTGCTCTGCTGCTGGATGGTAACTTGTTTAGCCAAGGGATTTTGATGGACTGCTGGAGTCCTCCTGCCACCACAGAGGCCTGGAACCATTTATGTTGATTGAGGCTGTGATGGCCAAGTTGTCCTGTCTTAATCCGTTTTCCATGGAAGACAGAAGATGTAGATAAAGCATGAAATGGGGTTAAATTCTTCCAGTGAGTAGATGCTGCTGGTAACTGTGGACTAGTTTGACAGGGTTCACATCTGTGTTAACTTTCAGAAGACAACATGAAGCTATTATGCAGTTACTACCCACTCCAGGATCTGCACATCAATTAGGAGAGGCTGCTTACTCATGCTTCTCAAAAGTTGTGCCAAAATAGCTATTACATTATGTCAGAGCCCATATTTTCATCCTGAACAATTAATCAGAATATAAACCTTGTTTCTCCTCAGCAGCCTTGAATGTAGACCTACAACTTTGATACATGGTGCTTTCAGCTGTACTGGTTGAAGAGGGCTCCCCTGTTGTTGACACACATCAGGGAAATTGTGATGAACAACGTGACATTATTTTGTCAGCAGTATATCTGGGAAGCTCCAACAACACCATCTTCTGTAAACAGCTTTTGTTCCTTGTGTTATGACTTATTCCACTGTAGCACTTTGGGTCCCTGCTCGGGACGCAGCATCCCGTGCTGCTGGTAGGTGCAGTGTGAGCATGAGGGGAGGTGGTGGGCTGCTTCACAGCAGCTCTGCCATCTGAGAATAAGACATGAGAAGCAGATGGCTTCAGGGGGAAACAATGAGGCAGAGCTGTCAGCGTGATGGGATGGAGTCCTAGCGCACCCACTGCCTCTCTGCTGGCAGAACCCTGCTCTGTGTCCTGCCCAGGAGGGAGCTCTTGATGGGCTTGGTTGGGGCAGATGCACTTGGAGGTACCTCTGAGCATCTTCCTTTGTAAGTGGGATAAAGCACTGAGCAGGTGCTGTTGGAGAAATGTGACATTGTTGGAGAAATGCGGCATTGTTGGTGACCAGCTTTCCTTCTCAAGAATGAGGAACCTGGGGCTCTGCATCCCAGCCCTGTCCCCTTGGGTATTTGTGGTGGTTCATTGCAGCCCAGAGATTGATGGCAGCAGGGCCTTGGACAGGTGTAGGGTCTCAGGGAAGGTGGGACATGCCCGGGAAGTAATGCCTGTGGTGAAGTGACAAAACCTGTTGTAATGAAAGCAGAAGAGCATTTGCTTTACTGATGCTTCTGGTATTAGACAGGAACATGGAGACACATTTGTCTCCTCATTCTCCTCCTATAAGAGCTGCCTGATAATTCTATTCAGGAGCTTCTTTTGCAGGAATATTTGTACTATGCAGCCCAAAACTTGAATGAGGATTTTATAGACAAAACAGTACCATCATACTGATGGCCAGGTTAAGCTCTGTGCTGTAATTCTTGATCCTAATTCACAGTTTTTCTGTCTTTTTTGTCTTTTGCCAAATACCTTTAATGCAGAGAACATTATAACTCAGAAAAGATGGTGTATGATAAAAATAGAAGTGCTTGCTCCAGTTCTTCCATATGTTAATGGCTGGATTTTCAAGCAAGAGATTCCAGCAGGGTGTGCCAGCAGTCTGAATATCTGCATGTGCTGTGGCTCTCTTTCCATGAAAAAGTTGTTTGGGTTGGAGACAAGGGTGAAGTCATTGGCAGTTTGGTATCTCTAAATTGGATCCAATTCCGTGTGATTTTATTAGAAGAAATGAAGTATTGTAATTCCTGAGGTACTTGCAAGGTTCTTGCTTTGGAAATCCTGTCTTGCTTCCATTTATTTCTTCTCCATTGGAAAATCGTGAGTGCATAACTTCATCACACTGGAGGCCATCTGGAAATAGCTGGAGCAGGCTAAATTGCACATTACATTTGATAAAAACTTTTCAAAGACCCTTTCTCTGGGGAAGGGGAGGATGGAAGCCTGGCAAAAGCTTTAATAGGAAAAACAGAGATTAGGGTTCAATAAATAGGAAATTATGGTAATGTTTTCATTCAAAGAAAATACACAGGCAGAGACATTAGATGGTGATTGAATACAAATGTTGAACCATCAAAGTGGTCCCCTGCCAATGGCTGTTCTTTTGGTTTATTCTTTCTTCTACCAGCTAATATATATGACTTCAAGATGCAAACCACTTTTCCATCATTTCACGAGGTACCTACCTGGATTAAAATAAAAGCAAACACATTAAATAATACAGGTTTGTAGGGAAAGTAACAAGCTTAAGCAGGTAGTTAACACGTGGATTTGGTTGCGCAGGAGGCCGTGGAGGTAGATTGTACTGGAAGGCTCAGAAAGATTGGGCAGTCTCATGGACAAACCAGACACTGAAGGCAGCTGGACTGGGGTTGCTCCATGCCTCAGTTTGTGACTGTGGATGCTGGAGGGGAGCAGAGCACAGAGAGTGGCTGGGCTCGTGTCCTTTCCCACTGGAGACAGGGTGCTGCCCAGGACAGGGTGTGGCTCTGGCTCTGCCATGCAGTTACCCAGCACCTGGGATCTGGTACCACTCAGCCGAGCTCTGGCAGGTTGGGTGTCTCGTTCCTTCTTTCTCTCGTTGTTTCAAGCCCAGGAGCAACTCCTCAAAGTGTGGACTAATGAATCATTGCAAGTGCTTGATGTGTTGGCAGCTCCTTGCCACCCAGCTTCACACTCTGTTCTGCTGCCGTAATTTTAAGAAACTATTGGAACAGTGCCCTCCTCCCCCAAAAAAAGTCTATCCAGAGATCTGGGAAGTAATGTATGCAGCCCTCCCCCAGTTTATTTGTACCGAGCCGTTTGGGTAGGCCTTGGTGTTAGTTTTAGCAGTAGAGCAGGTTTCAGTCAAGGCATCAAAATCTTGGATATACTTTACTCTGAGAGGGTAATTGAGCCGGTTATTCCAGAATTGGTGAAAACAAACTCATCTGAGTTGGGAGAATCCAGTCCAAGACACCAACATCTCTCAAGTCCATCAGAAAGAGTTTTGCTTTACATGGGGTATCAGTCATTATCCTGTCAGTTGTGTTTGTTAGTTTGATTCAGTATTTATGTAGCAGTCTCTCATGCCGAGCTGTGTTCTGTGTTCATCTTTGCATGCACAGGAGACTTGTTTGTTCTCCCAGTGTCTTAGTTCAGTTGAAAAACTGAAATCTGTACTTTCATCAACTATTTGTCGTATTTTATTTGACTCACAAAGTCCATATCGTGATGTACTTCAGTGTACATGTTAACACAACTTAGTGCAGTGCCTCTGAAAGGCTCCTGTCTCTGGGGAGCAGATGCCTTGTGAGGGGGATCTGCTTCCTTTGGTTTGGTTGAAGGGTCACCAGGTTGTGTTTGTGCTTTCAGCAGAGAAGAAATAGGGAGTTGTGGAAGTGAATGGTCCTCTCTTGACTGGGTACTCAATGAGTCTTTGATTTTTCACCCCACATCCCTGTAACACCTTGACCCTTTGCTTTCTGAAGCAGACCACAAGTCACATTGCAGGTGAGCCTGGCCAGAGGAAGAGTTTCCATTTTACAGAGGGGTGAAATCAAGGACAGTGTTTCATCTGGAAGCTGGGAACTGAGCCTTTCCTTCAAATCCGGAGGAGCAGTCCCCTTCTCCAAGAACTTAAACCCTTTTCCAGTATTTGAAAAGTTGCCTGCTCGCCTCTGCTAGTGTTCCTGCCTTTTATTTTCCTCCATTTCTGCAGTGTCAGGAAGAAAAAAATAAATCTGTAATCCAAGTAACATCCTAAATATAGAAGTGCTAGTTTACAAATGAGAAATCTTTCTGATGGCTTCAAAATGGTTTTGTAATAAAAGGAAATGTATTTGACACTGCCAGAATTTACAGTCCCACCAGAGACTTGTGAAAGAGCTGCTATACCAAACAGCCTGGGCTGGAATGGAGCTTGTTGACACGTAGGGGTTACTGAAGGGTATTTCTGGCTGTTGCCATGAGGATGGCTTAGCAGGAAAAAATACCTTCTCTGCAACTACTGTAGGGCCTGTCTGTACCTTCAGCTCTAAGAAAAAGTATTTTAATAGAAGGTGGTTAGAGGGGGAGGCTGCTTTTCAAAACTGGGACCAGAATATGACCCCTGAGAGCCAGGAGGAAGGGGTTATGAGCAAGTCTGTGTGGTGGTACAGTCTAATACTGCTTTTGGCTGTTTAACTGAGTAAAAGACAGTTTTGGTGGAGTCCCTGCAACTTTCAGGCTTTATTTTTTTCTTCTCTCTTTCTTTCTTTCTCCAAAATCTTTCAGATCTTGAGTCTCTCATATGTTCACTTATAATTGCAGGAAGGTGTCAGAGTGGTCTTCAAGTGCTGTCAGGCACAGAGGCCACTCTCAGCCATTGATGAGATTTCAGATTTGGGTTTAGAGGTGAATGCTCTTATTCCATTTGACAGCAATTATTTACAGCTGCATGCAGGGGTCCAGCTCTGTTTGGTACTTAGAGACACAACCACAAAGGGGTTACTGAAAATGAGTAGTTTGCCATGGTTTCTGCTTGGTCTACCTTTGGAGGCACTGTCGATGTGCTGAGAGGATCCTTCTACCCAGCTTCTCAGAGTGTCCAAAAATAAAATGGGAGGACTGAAAAAAATGCCTGATGATAGAATGGAATAAAAAGTCAGTAATGAACTCTTCCCCTACCAAAACTAGTTTGCAGACTAAAATAAGATGGCTAAAACAAGTACTGAAGTTGGATCAATAAAGTTGTCTATAAAACTGGGGATCTAATGCTTCACTGTCTTCAGATGAAGTTCCTGCCTTATTCACTGTCACACACGAGGCTTGCACTTTATTATTTTCATCTGCAGGCCTCTTAAGGGCTTTATTGCTTGCCTGGGAATCCTATGTTGCTGCATAATCAGAAAATGGAATGTCATGGTGTACTGAACATCGAGGATTTGCTTAAATGTTTTGCGAAAGATCAGTTCCCCGTGCTGAGTGACAGCGGTTTAAACAGCAAAACCCCAGTTTTAAAGCCTTAGTTTTCATTCACGTTTAGGCCTGGGATTGTATAACCTGTTTCTGTGGGTGGTGGGGCTTTGCTCTACCTTTTGCTGTGATTTTAACTCGAGGGCTTCTGCTGCCCTCACACCACTGGCTCTTGTGTGAGTCCCCTCTGTGCTGGGGACCACCAGGCTCTGCTCCTCCTTGGTGCGCAATGAAAATACCTCCATGAGCTCCCGGAGATGTTTCAGGTTACATAAACCAGGATTTAAAATAGTATCTTTTTCACAACATTTGGAACACGTGTTCGTGAATATAAATTTTCAGCGCAGTGCCAACAGAGTTGGTTTAACAGATGCAGAACTCTGTTACTAAGAATAGTTTCTGCAGTTATCTCCCCACACAAATTTTCTCCCTGGGCATTTGCTATGTGCTTATCAACACTGCAGAAGATCATATGCATGTTCTTTTTTTTTTCAGAAAATAGTCTGCAAGCTTTCTGCTTTCAGAAGCTATTGAAAGCACGTTCTGAAGCCACATTGAGTTTCAACTGATGAATCAGAATTCTGCATGGAAAGATTTGGGTACAAACACAATAAGAAAATTTAGCAATACTTTTTTTCTTTTTCTTGTGGTTTTTTCCCCCCTCATTCTTGCTTTCCCTTGGTAAACAGCAACACTTGCTGGCAAGAATGGGAATAACAGATCAATCTGCTTATTTTCAGTTGTCGGATTCGTGTATGTAATTCATCCAGCTCTTTTCCAGCTGTTAGCCAGTGAGAATTCACCTTGTGGGGAGGCAGGTTTAATGTCGTGGCAAAAGATGCAGACTCCTCCCTACTGACATTAAGCCCGTAAGAAAACCTGAAGTAAATTTCAGATTTTATTTGAATGAATGCTGAATTCTTGGAGTTTTCCCACTAAAATAATACACTGACATGCGTTAGGGAAACGGGATTTGGTGACCAGTAAGCTCAGGAAACTATATTTAAACAAGAAAGAAAGAGTTAATTGAAGGTTGCCTGTTCCTCTTTTGCCAAGCAGCAGGACTTTTGTGGGGTGTGAAACTGTGGTTATTAGCCAGGGTTAATGGGGATTGTCTCATTCATTACCATGCACTGTTAAGGGTAACTGTTGGTTCCTCTGTTCAAGCAATGCTTCTGTTGCCAGTGCTGTCAGGAGATCTGCTTCATTTAAAAAAAACAAAGACCTGGGCTTGGTATGTTAGTAGCCATTGAAGGGGAACATAAAAGAAATACAATAGGAACAACATACTGAAAAGAAACACGGTTTTTAAGGTAGTTGAGTGCTTAATTCTTTTGTAATCAAAGAGAATTCAAGTGCCCACACACAGTAAAAATATGGCTGGGGAAAAGAAAGTGTCAAAACTAGCAAAAAGGCTTTGGGTCTGCTGAAGTAAAGGGGGAAAAATGGGGGAAAGTATCAAAAAACCCTAAAACCAACCAACGAAAACAAACAAGAAAACCCCCAACCGAACAGAAAACCCACATCGTTCTGTTGGAGGTTAAGGGACATGACTTGATTTGCCATGATGTCCTTTCTGTGTCCCATCACATCTGACAGGTGGCAGTGGAACATAGAGGTTCTGCATCAGGTGTGAACACTGCCAGAATTATTTGTCTTCCGTCTGCTTTGATGTCCAATAACTTATCAATGGATATAATTTCAGAGAAATGTTGGTGTTGAGGATTTACATCTCTATTTTTATGCACGTTTTAAGATTTGTTGTTAAGGTTGTGTTGTTTCTTCTATGTGGGACAGCACAGTCCTAAATCTTTGGATGATTAAGGGAAAAAAAAAGAAGTTTCTGTGAAAGTGTGTGGAATAATGTGTATGGCTTTGCTTGGGAGAGGGAACCCTTTGCCTGTGTCCTGTGAGCATCACTGCTGTTGGGTTGTTGCTGAGGGATTGGCAGAGTTGGATGTGCTTGGATAATAACTCTGAGGCAGGTGAGCATCTGCTGGAGTGGATACAGCTCTGTGCTTTGGGAATAGCAGGGGATAAGCTTCCCTGATAACCGGGTTTTGTACTTTTTTTAATTGAACTTGGTAATAGCTGTTGTGGAGGTTGCTGGGGTTGATGGTGTGGTTTGTAGTGTCAATTCTCACCTTCCTAACTCGGAGTTCAGTTTGTTGGCACCACCAGCTGTGGTAGATCCAACCTCCCTGGGAATTGTCCCTTCCCCACCCCGGTGATTTCAATGAAAAATGGATTTTTCAGCAATTTAAAGCTTTTTCCATAAGTGGCGTTTCTTTCTGCTCAGCTTTTGCAGGCTTCAACGTTTTGTGGTGCAAAAAATCTATGCTGGGGTATTTGCAGAGTTCCCTAAACAAGGAACTACTGCTCCAAGCCTGGCTCTTAGTGTTACAGTCCCTTTCCTTGCATAAAGACCACCGTGTGGTTGGATTCTGCATGGAATCATCTCCTAAAGTAACTTTAGGATCTGCTCTTGGGAGAAGGGAAAAAAAGCTGGGCCAAGGAATCTGGAGCCTGCTGTCAGGTGCTTTACTTGCCTGTACCTGGGGGCAAAACTGATTCCTGAAGTTGTGTAGGACTTCCCCCTTGAAACAGGGAGTAGGAATATGGGGAGGCAAAGGAAAGCTTGGGATTTTCCATGTTCTTGTGCTTAATTTAAGACAGTGATTCAGCCAGCCAAGGGAGGCAGTTTATCTGTTCAGCTCTGGTACAGGCGTTGCCTCTTCTTGTGCCAAATACCTTTGAGGATGGGAAGAGACAGCATGGTCCTTCTGGAAAGCTGAGAAGAATTTTGGTGGTTAAAAAGAAATAAAATAAACTTGATCTGCTGAGTCTGTGCTGCCATTTGTACTAATAGAAGAGAGTAGGGATTACAGCAGAGTTCAAGAAAAAAGCCTTGAATCTATGAGTGTGTAATTTTAAGGAAGCCTTTTATTTCTGACTGATCTGTGTACCTTGGTATTTTTATGTCCCCTGGAGAAGGCTACTTTGTGTGGTTTGTCCATCCAGCAGCTGTGGTAACCCATACCCCTAGAGTGCTGTGCTGTAGGTCTGAGATAAGTGTCGAAATCTGCACGTTTATTTCTGAAACACGATACAAATGTAATAACTTCTGCAGATCAGCTATAGATTAGCAAATACTTGGTGAGTCATACCTTCCCCTTGCTGCCTTCTTTTTTTTTTTTCTTAAGCATGTCATAAACGTTTAGGAAAGCTCATTCATCCCAGATAGGTGTGAAATCAATCTTTGATGCATAGGGTTGTGACTCAGGGAGTGGAAACAAAAAGGCTACTCGGTATAATGTCTGCTGCTGTGCTCTTGCCAAATGCCTTGAGCAGAGGGGGAAATCTCTTCTGCTCCAGTTTGTTTGGGAGATGCTTTGAAGATTATGGATCTCTTCCATATAGCAGACACCCAATTAACTGTGATTAGGAGCGTTGTAGGTAATAGCTCTGCTATGAGGATGAAGAGAAGATGAGAAAGATGAATAGCACAGGATGTGCAGGTATTGGCTGGATGTGTGAGGGGAGGTGATGGGGTATTGGGAGTCCTGTTCCACAGGGACAAGACAGCAGGGGAGCGTGAGACATTGGGGCCTGGAGGGAGCTTTTTCAGGAGGGTTTCTAGGGCAGGCGTCAGCAGCTGGCTGGGAGCTGATGTCAAGGTGAGTTTCTGCTTAATCTCCTCACTCTGGCTTCAGTCGCTGTCTTTGTTGTGTATGTGCCTTTGGCCCTTCTGATGGAATAAGTGGGACTGCATCCCTACGAGATCCTTAGGTCTTTTATGTAGCACAAAGAGGAACTCAAAGCCTTTAGAATCTGTCTCTCGCCCATTCTTTCTGGCTTGAAATTAAGTATGTCAAATGTATCTTTAGCTGTGAGAACTTTCCTTATCCTTCCATGTCCATTTTCTGTCCCCAGGATGCTCCCGTTCCCTTTCTTCCCAAACTTGCTCTTGGAACGTGGAGCTGGTTTTATCTGTTAGTGAAATGCTGCCATAATTTCCTACGTGTTCTTCACCTTCTCCCTTCCCACCTTGGAAGTCACAACTGCAGATTTGTCTTGCATTACAGCACATCTGCTTCACCTTCCCAAAGCTTTTGCTGTGTCCAGTAGATCGTGTTCCATGATCGTTATCTTTGTGAGCTGTTTAAAATTATTTTATTAGGGAACTATGCTGTAAGTTGAGAGATGGCAGGGAGCGGGTGTCATGTTTTTACAGCTCTTGGTGGCACACAGGAGCCTCTGCACTGTTCCCAGTGGATGCCATGTACTCTGGAGCTTGCTATCCCAGGGTCAGATTCTATCCAGACTCTTGCACTGAGGCTGATGGAGCAGTTCTCAGGGCTCTCTGGCGTGCTGAGTGTGTTTGAGCAGCGTTGATGTTCCTGTAATTGCACCGGGTGGACAAACAGGCTGCTTATTGCTCCTGTGATTGCCCAGGAAATGTTCTGTCAACTCCACCCTTTTTCTCCTGATGTGTAGCACATCCCTCTGATCCAGTGTTGAGCTAAGTTGGAGAGGGGAGCAGAACACGGGGTGAGTCATCTCACAGAGCTTTTGCAGCAGGTGTCTGGCTGAATCTGCTTACCTGCCTTTCTTTCCTCACGGTCTTTTTCTCTCCCATCTCTCCAGTTTCTTTGGGTTCTTGTTTAACAAGGTGCTCTTAATAGAAAGAGATTTGTTAGCTTATTTTTTGCCATCTGTCTTACATTCTTTCCCTTGAGGTCTTCAGCTTGCAGTGCAGGGGATAAATCAGCAGGTAAAGATGATCTTGAGAGGCTTTCTGCTGCAACACTTCCGTGGCAGCATGGCATAAAATTAACTTCATTCAAAGAAAATTAAGGGGAAGGATCATCAGAGCAGCACCTGGGGGGGAAGGAGAGGGAGGAATCCAGCTACAATGCTGTTTCAAGTAAAACTTTGTGTTGGCCTTGTTGCATCAAAATGAGTTGACCATTTCATATGGAAAAGATATTTCTCCTTCCTTCAAAGGGAAGAACAGATCCACAGTAGGAAGTGGTTGGGGCTTTTTTATCATTATTAAAAAAGACAAACAAACCCTTTGGCTAGCATCTATTGTAAGGGCTGCTGCGGTCTCCTGGCACTCTTCTGTCTCCCCTCATGTTTCTTATGTTGTCTGTCTTGTATAATTAAAGTTTTTCAGGACATGAGTGGTCATGTTTGCTATTTGTGTGGTGCTGTTTGTACAAGATGCTGATTGGTGTTGACTGCTCCTGTGTGCTGTGGCAGTGCAAACAAGTAATTAAGTAGCAGAGATTTGGTGTATGTGTGAGTGAATATGCATAACCCCCCTGATATGCTAATATGGAGGAGGAAATACAGACAGAGCTTTAGGTTTTATGGCTGATAAATAAACTGTTTTCAGGTAGTGGGACAGTGGGTAAAATACTCAATGTGATCAAGGGAATGTGGCAAAATAGAAGCCTCTGAGCACAGGAACCTGTCAGGAATTGCAGACACAAGTCATTTAGCAGCTGCTTTGTTTAATAATTTTAAATGTTATTGTAACTTTTAATGCAGATAGGCAAACCTTACCCATTTAAACAATTAATTTCGTTCAAATGTGTACCATAGAGTGTATTAATGCTTTTGATCCTCATCAATTTTTTACCTAGTCAGAAAGAGAAAGCTGCAGTAGGGTCTCCAGTAAGCCCATTTTGACACAAGTCCACCCTTGAATTCCTCCATCACTGGATAAATGCTGTATGGTTTCTTTTCACAACGTAAATATTTAAAGGGAACATAACTTGTCGGTGGAAACCATCTAATTAAAAGTATTAGGAGCTGTGTTTATTTATAACATGTATGAATAATTATTACTCAAAGTCTGAGTATTATTTTCTTGGGAAGTCCCTCATTAGAAACTGTGCATCATCAAGGGTGAACTGCACTGTTACTTAACCAGTTTCGGTTCGCATCTGGGCAGAGGCGTCAGAAGAAAACTGCAGAGGCAAAAAGGAACACGCTGGAAATGTGAAAGCAAATTTTCCAGCATCCCAGCATTTTTCGTAATTATCTTTATAGATGTGTCTGGAGCTTGAGCAGGGTCAGTGCTGAGCTGGTCGAGCAGGGCAAGGTTGTGTGTGTGGAGTGTTGTTCTGGGTGGTGCAGGGAGGAAGGGGGAGAGCAGTCAGGGAGAGGGGGGAGTGTTTCCTGCCCTCAGTGCCAGTGCTGCTGAGCATCCCTGGGACTGCCATGTACCTTCTGCCAGACTGCACTCCCTCGCTGCAGCTCTGCCTGGATTGTACATCCAAGCATTTGGCCCCTCTCCATTTCCTTTAGAACAGGGACCATTGTTTGCGCTTGGACAACAGTGGCTGTGTTTTCTAATTCAAAAAAGTGCCTTATAGAAGAGGCCTTTATCATCATTCCTGCTTTTTAAATGGGGAAATAGAAAGAGAGAAGGGAGCAGCTTAGCCCTCAGGTGATGGAGATGAGCAAAGTGAGGAACAGAATTCTTGTCCTCTCCAAATCCTGTAGTTATTTCATCTGATGTTAGTGCCATCAAGTAAAACTCTCCTGTGAGCTTGTAAAATATGAGTTTACTGCAAAATATTTCAGAACATGAACAACCTTTCCCTCCATGCAGCCAGAGCTGGATTAGTTGCAATTACTGGTAATCATGGCCTTAAGCTACTGGCAGTGATATTCTTCGACAGGTAGGGATAGCTCAATAATCAGTGCTGGAGCTTTGAGTTGGAGAGACTTGGCAGACAATAGCAGCAACAGCAGACTGCTTCTCATCCTTCAGATTCCTGGGAAGGGAAGTTCCTGTGCTGTCTGCTCATGGCTGGGGCTGGGAAGTGCTCTTCTCATGGTCCCATGCACGGAGAGTGAACTCTGACTGGCTCACTTGGTGCAGCTGCCGTTTAGATTTTGTTACACAACGCTTGTCCTTTCCTTAAACAGAACAAAACCGAAAGCCTTTGGGGTTTCTTGTCTCTATTCTCAATTCTTCAATGCTTATTTTCTCTACGTTACTTCACTTTTTTAAAGATCTGATGGTTAAGTTCTTCCTGGGCCTGTAAATATTCGTCTTTTGTCCCATCTGTCTATCTCTACATACACCCTGACAAATATTCTTCCATCTTTACTACAGTGATACTCTGTTGTGCTCTCCATGATTTTCTGGTCCTGTCTTTCTTTGCCTCCTACCTCACCTGCCCTGTCTCCTGCCTTTCTCGTGCTGCTGATGCTACAGACCCCACCTGTGCCACATCCCTTGGGATTGCTCCTCACACACCAGCTGTGTCCTGGCAGCTTCTTCTCTGCATCTCTTTATTTCTTGTGTTTTCCTGTGCCCTTTTCTCCAGAAGGAGAAGGCCTCTTGCACCACATTGTTCCTTTTGTACTAGATTTTCTTCTTTTCGCTTTATTCTCTGTCCTCTCCTTGTACTATTGAAGAAGTGAAATTTCTGTGGCTTCAGGCCTAATAGCCAGATCTTAATTAGTTGTGTTTTCACAGTATAAAGAAATCCCAGCTGTACCTCTCCACTGTATAGTGTTCTGTACAGCACAAACCCAAGGATGATCCCCACAACTCTTGTTATGTGAACTTGCTTAATTTGGGGCGCAAAGGATGGGAAATTCATACAGAAACCATGAGTTATAGTAATAGTTACAAGGACAAAGAGAGGCTGCTTTCTGTATTAAGAACTTCTTGCTAACGAGTGGAAATTGTAAGGATTTTGCTCACTGTCCACTTTTGAGACCAGGCTAGGATGGGAGAACAAGCACTTGTGGCAGGACATGAGTTTGTTTTGTGTTCAGGGTAGGGTGACAAGTGATTCTGACCTCTCTGTCCTTTTTTTTCTTTTATCCTCTGTTTGCTATCCATTAATCCTTATGTCCATGACCCAAACTAACCATAATGTGTGCTTTGTAGCTGTCATCTCGCTGTGATTTATTTGGGCCTGTTTGCTCAGGACTGTTTGCTTCTGTGGCTAGAAGTGGGATAAGCAGGATTTAGCATGGTGCTGTACTGCTCGATGCCAGTGATGTTAAAGCCTTGCTGTGCTTCCATCATGGAAGAGGAGAAATTCAGCCTTGAATTTGCATGTCCCCATCATACAGCAAAGGAAAACTCATTTGGAAGTTGAGGCTTGATTGCATTTTTCTATTCTGTTCTTAAATTATTATTTCCTGTCCACCCACCCCCTCCATCCCCCAAAATAATTGAATTTAAGCAGAGTCAGCTTTGCATCTAAGAACTGGGCTCCTGAAAAATGCAGTGGATATGAATCAATTAATGCCTTATGAACTTAACCATAGAAACATCTCAGTTGTTCCACAATAGCAGCATTTTTCTTGGTTTATGCAACCAGTAGCATGTGAAAAAACTCTGTGTTGCTAAAGATGATCCACATGTTGACATGTTATTGGAACAACAATGCACTTCATGGTATTTGAGATTTGGTTAACCCTCAAGCAAAGTGTTTTCTGATAGTTTGGTAGTTTTCCTTAATCATGTGAGATTGTAGATGCTGAAAGTTGAATAGAAGAATGCAGAGCTCACAGGAGAGAAATGGCTTTGTCCAGTGCCCTGCTTCTGTCTTGTGTGAGAAATACCCAAACCAGAAAGGTGTATTTTGGAGCCTGGTGTTGGTGTGAGTGCTCTAATGAAGTATTTGTCTGCTAAAAGCTTGTGCTTTCCCCTCCGAGTGTTGCTGTTGATCCACTGAAGCAATCTCCTTGCAAACCCTTGAATTGCTCGTGCCCTGTGATTGTCGTGGCTGCGAGCACATCGCTTTTTGTTATTATAAGAATATAACTTTTGGTGTCTCAGCTGAACGTGTTTGTTCATCAGCTGCTCTTAACAAGTACTTTGTGGATGCATCCTGCAGTCATCTGTCCTGGTTTTCTTTATATTTAGGCAAGGCAGAGGAGCTGTACTGAATGCTGTTGAGATTGACCAAGGGTGGTCTGAGCCATCTCCTTTGAGTCTCGGAGTTCTGGCCCAGGATCTTTAAACAATGACTTTTCTGTGTGGGTGCTGAGTCCAGCTCGTGGTATCTGCAGCCTGTCATCCTAAGTGTGGGGTGAGGGGCAAGAAACACCAAGCTGGAAGGAGGAAAGGAGAGGATAGAGACAGGCAGGCAGCTTGCTGTCTTGAAGCTCAAAGCCTGACTCAGGGAGGGGATGTGAGAAGTGGGGGTGTCTGTTTTCTGCACAGAAATTAATATTTGTGACAATGCAGCTGAAATCAGAGGCAGGTGCTGAGGCACTGGGGTCTCCCCTCTCCTCACCAGTGCTCTGTGGAAACTGGAGAGATCATGAGTATTTTCTTCAGAAGTTTTGGGAAGACTTGCTGTGTCAAGATGTCTGTGCTGCAGTGTGTGGTGGCTTGAGTGACACTGCCAGATGGACTCTGTGCTCGAGTGGCCCTGACCACTGGCCAGATCTTCACATGTCTGAAGGTTTAGTCACCTATTAGATGAAGTTTTTGAAATACTTTTATTTTAGTCTATCAAACAAGGCTTGCTAAATTATTCTAAAACCTATGGAATATTGTTTGTCCTTGGTCCAATAGAAACAGTCATTTTAGAATGTTTGGAGAAAGCGTTTCTCAAGATACGCTCTGGTATTTCTGTTGACTGAAATTGCTTATTAACCTGGGGATGCAGCAGGGCTGCTATCTGGAATAGATCATCTAATACACCCTCTGCTGCTCTGCTCAGTCAGTGTGTGTGTTTCCTTAAAAATGCTACAAGAAGCGCAAATATAGCTGGAGCACCTAGTCTGGAGTCAGGGACAAAAATAAACATGACATTATTATATTAGACTTGGCCACTGTTCTGACTGGTCGTGTTTTTTGATAACTTTGACATCTAATATTTTTAAGCAGACCTTAAGGTTCGCAGGCTTTGCTGGTTTGGTGGATAAGCCTTTCTCAGTCCTTTTTTTCCTTTGATGTTCTTGTTTTGGTGTTTGTATCCTTCTCTAAAGGCTGCAATTACAGTTACCAGGATTGTACTTTTCCCTGCTCATACCAAAGTGGCACTTGGACACGATGCCCCAGCTGCCAACTGTAAATGCTTCTTTTTTGGTACAGCAAGGTCAAAATTACACAGACCTGCAATCAGCTCACTCTGCTACCTTACTAAAGCGTTTTTGTAGCTCTCCTGCACTGAAGCACCTAAATTTAGAAACATTGGAGCCCAAGGATTAGATTGTGCTGTGAATTTGCCACAAATCATTTGGTGTGCATTATGCCCATTCAGACTGTTAAATGGCAGTTCCCTTTCTCCTGCCCGTGTTTTGGGAAGCCACGGGCAGCTTGCCAGCAGATTTTGGCCACTGGGCTGCTCTGGGTCCATGTCACTGCTATACCAATAGCTGTATTTATATTTGCAGTATCACCAGCTACAGCCTTTCTATTTTAAGAATCCCTGGCATGCTGTAGCCTTTCCAGAACATGATTTGCACTCTTAGGGAGAATGAAGGATGCATCCAACAGAAAGGAGCAAGCTTGCAGAAGTTTGGATGTACATCAAGTTTCCTTGGGGCGTACCTTAAGAGAAGTGATGGCTGGTTATGAAATATGACTGCTAGAAGATTTCTGTCTCTTACAGAAAACTAACAAGGAGAGATTCTGACTGCTTCTGATTAATTTTTCCCAATGCGTGTACACTGGTCAAGTACTTCTGTTTTCAGCTCTGAATAACTATTAACTCAGTATTGTGGATTTGCCACTGATACTGATGTTCAGTAAAGAAGGTGCTTCTCCAAGCCATAATCTTCTCCTAAACATGCTTAAAGGTGATAAAAAGTGTTCTGGCACTGTTGTGGAGTAGCAGTATGCTGAACAGCCTGTGTGTATGTGCATGTGTTGGGTTTGAGCAGGAAAAATGCTGAAGGTTGACTCTTGTTTTAGGGGAAGAAGGGGAGTTCAGCCACTCAGTGCAGTCAAATTTGATCCATTAGTGTTTAAGAAAGCAGTCAGGAAATTTGCAGCCTCCACATGAAGTTCTGTGCTTGATGAGGAGAGGAGAACATGTGTAAGGTTTCAGTGGTTTCTTGTTGGCTCAGCTAACTGAATTTTAGTAGTTGTCAACATTATTAAAAGCTTACACGATATCTCCAGTTAATTCTATTAAAAGAGTTTGGCTGGTATGAACATTCAATCTCTGAATCTCTTAAAATTACAGTAGGTCAACAGACAAACTTACCAGGATTAACAAAGAATTTAACAACAAGGGCCCAGAGAGTAAATGACTTATGTAGAGCCTGTGCAGCAACACAGAGGAATTACTGAAGAGTAGCAAGAATCTTGTTGCAACCATAAATGTTCTTATTGATCTTTGCAGTGGGTGATGCAGTGCCTGGGCCATGTCATTCTTTATCCTGTGGCTGAAACCTTCCTAACATGGATGAACAAAAGACTTTTAAGCGTATGATAAGAAAATTAAGAGAGAAAGATTAAATGTCACCATTTCTGAACCGGAAATAATTTGGGTTGGAAGGGACCCCCAAAGGTCTTCTGGACCAACCCTCTTCGTCTGACCCCTTTGCTTTGCCCTTCTAACAGCCCCAGCTCTAACAAACCATCTCTTGGCAGTGAGCAGCCAGCCTGGAACCAAGGCAGGCCCACTGATTTCTAATGTATTTCCTTTTTGTCAGAGGGCTCAGCAATGCCAGGGCTGTGGGGCTGCTGCCTTTCCTTCCAGCTGCCAGTACCAGGCACTTCCCAATGCTCTTCTCTGCCTGGATGTTCCAGGTTTCAGAACATTCCCAGCTGTACTGATAGGTACACTGTGGGTGGGAAGAGTTTGTTTCCTATTGAAGAAATTAATTGCTGTTAACTTCCCACATTCTTCTTTCTTGGTTTTGTCACAGAATATTTTCCAGGACCTGGGTTTTTTTTTTCCAGGAGCAGTTTTGGCTGGAAAAGCTATGGGCTGTTTCTCAGTGCTGTTCACTCAAAAGCAGCTAATATTAAGAGGAAAGCTCATTTGTATCTTCAGAACTTGTGGATGATTAAGTTTTTGGTAGCAGAGGGTTTTTTTTTTCTTTAAGTGCTAACAAAATATGTGCATGTACAAAAGCTGTGTTTGAGTGCACAGAGATTAAGCCAGCTAAAAATAGCGACTTCTGTGACCCTGCTGGAATTTTCTTTAAGCTTGGAAACACTGAAGTGTGTGTTTTGTCAGATTTGAATCATGAACCTTGAAGAAGAGCTAATGACTTCTTATTTCTCACCCCTAATCTTCAACTAGAGCATTCTTTATGTGAGCAGCAGATCAGTCTGAAACTGTACCTCAGACTTCACTTACCTTATTTAACTTTGCTTACTTGCTTTGTTCATTGTAACATTTTTTTTCTGCTCCAGTGAGTGTGTTTTTGAAAATCATTATTTTCAACCCTTATTGTCAGACCCATGCGAGCTGTGCAATTGTTGCTGGGAGTGACAGTTCCCCAAATCTTCTTTATTTTCTGTTGTACTTAAAACCGAGCTTTTCCTCTTGAACATCTTGTAACTCTTACCCTGATGAAATGTGTGGCTTTCTCTGTTACCCTGTCTTGTTTTCCTGGCAGCTTAGTGAAGACTTTTTAGCTGGGATGAAATGATCAACCCTTGGTACAAAAGCTGTATTCTCTGATACCTGTCCTGGTGGGTCTGATTGTAGGTATGGGTCTGATTGTAGGCAAAGCTCTCATTTGCTTTTGGGGCTGAGATTCAGTTCTGGCCTTCAAAAGTGTTCCCAGTATGTGCTGCACCCAAAGTGGCTAGGGTGCAATTAGCATTACCATTAATTATATTTTACCAACAAAAGAACAAAAAATGATTAAAACCCCCCAGTTCAGTTGAAAATGAAATGTTCTGGTAGGAAGCAATCATAACGCTTTGCATGTCCCTTTTTGATGCAGATTTTCTTTCAGCATATATTAGTATTTAAACTATAATAGATGTTTTGGTAATTGGTTGAATCCTTGCTTCAAAAAATCTTTTCTTTAAATTTGTCCCTGTTTCTGTGTGGAACAGAATTGCAAAAAATAAATTCCAGTGCTTGACTAGCTCTTGTTTGGCATGAAGTTGTAGAGCACTTAAAATTCCTCATACAACAGCTTTAATTGCTTGCTAATCTTGCCTAAAGATTGGCTGAGAATGTCAGCTCAGTTCTCCTGTTGCTTATTCTCAGTAGCACAGACTGCAAAGGCTTGGGGAAAATGCACTGGGAGCATTTACTGTAGAACATGGGTGCAGGGCTTTGGAAACACTCGCCTAGAGGTCAGACTGTTGACGTTTCAGTAGTTGGTTATTGATCTCTATCAGCAGCCTGACAGCTGTATGGCTTTTGTAGAATGAGTTAATAATTTCTTGGTGTGATGCAAAATCAACACCCAATTGACTCCAGCCCCTGAGTGTGAGCCCCATGGGAGGGATGGTGTGAGATACTGCTCCCAGCACATCTGCTCTGCCCCACGGAGCCCTCCTCAACGACCAGCTCTTCTGGACAAAGTCTGCCCGATGGCTGTGCCTTCCTCTTTTCCTTCCCACGTCGTGCTGGGCTTTGATGAATGTGTTGGTGCTCATGTTGGTGGCTGTTCCCTTTTTTTAGAAACAAATCTTACCCGCAGTAACTCTATATCCACAGTGAGTAATGGAGAAATCATTGCTCGTTAATGATTCACTTGCAGGTTCCTGTATTGCTCTTGCTCAGTCACTGGTGCTGCTCTTGGCTCCCAAGTGTTGCTCAGCCGGGCACTTAGGCCTGATTTTCATAGTTTCAGTGGGGTTGTTGTAATGACAGGGTGGTGGGTGGCTGCCCTTGGTTACTGGTTGTCTGGGCCAAAATACATCCCTCCAGAGCTGGTCCTGATTGTGCTTTTGGCAGGATTGTAGAAATTCTGTGCTGTTGGGCCCTTCAACTGCTGGAAGACCACTTTTACCAATTATTTTTTGTTATTTTGCAAAACCTGTTGCTGGGTATTTGCTTAAAGACTACCTCATGATTTACCTGTCCTGCTGTGTGCATCACCTCTATGCCTAAAAGGTTAAATACTAGACTTTGAATTTCCATTTTGAACCTTATTTTCAGGTAAAGTTCTCATCCCAGCCTTTCCAAAGCGTTTGCTTTCTCTGTGCACATTTGGTGATCCGCTCTCTTGGGAAATGCCAGTGCTTTGCTGCTGCAGTTATAGGAATGGTGCCTCTAATCAAGGAGCAAAAGCAAACTTCAGCCCTTAATAACTCAGAAGCAGAGTCCTGAAGGAGGCCTGGGGTCACAGAGTCCAGTCCTTTGTCTTGGCCCTGCCTGTCATATCCTCCCTAGGCTGATTGAGTTACGCAGACAGAGCTTGCCTAATAATTCAGCTTCCTATTTTGTAACAGTCATTATTGTAGGCTGTTTCATGGTGCTATTGTTCAAATAAACTAAGGAAAAAAAATAATAATAAAGGACTCACACAAGAACAAGAGGATGCTTTCGCTGCTTTTGGCTTGGTTACTTCCTGTGAAAAAAAAACATTTGCCATGCGATGCTTGGGATCATTCAGCAGCAGTCAGCCCAGTAGTAGAAACTAATAAGCTAAAAACCCCTAGAAGCTTTAGGATGTGAAAATGCTGTGGCCTGACTTTAGAATATTCAGCATATTTTTTTTTTTTCCTTGATGTTTACTCACCTTCCAGCGTGGGCAGCCAAAGCCCAGCGGCTCCGAGTCATTTTCCAGCACCATTGTGCAGGATAACGGAGGCCCTGGGCTTGGATGTGCCACAGTTCAATCCAAGATTGGTGCCAAACCTGCACCCCAAAAGAAGGAAGGGGAGAGACGTGGCCTCTGCTTGGCCATGGGCATGAGCATGGGAGGAGCAGGAGGCTACAGCAGATCCCAGGCCAAAGGGGGTGTGTGGTGGGAGGGTCCACCAAATAAAGCGTGGCAGACTTGGGGTGATTCGGGACCCAGTTATTTTTATTGCTTTCAGAAGTTCCTGTAATTGATTTGATTGCAGAGAGGAAAAGCAGAATTTTGCACCAAAAGTAATTCCTGTGGCTTTTCTCTTGTTTCATTTTTCTCGTACAAGGGAAGGCTTTCCTGCGGTCATTCCCCCGCTGTCACTTCACAGCAATGGCTTCATCCCCTCTCTGTTTTCTTCCTGTCTTGTTGCCCTTCTCCACTTTCTCCTCCCCACATGCTGCCCTTTCCCTGTGTCCCCACCTGTTTGCTGCTGGCACAGTCAGGGCTGCTGCCGTGCCAGTGCCGGGAGCTGCCGAGCACCTCTGCCTCCCTGAACCCATCAGCTCTCCTGCCAGGCAGCTCAGACCTGCCTCTGCCTTCCAGTTTGTGCAAGAATGTCTCTGCTCAGATGCATTTATTAATTGAACTCTTACTGTCTCAAATGAAGGAGCACAAAACGTGATTTGTATAGTTTTGTTTTCTGAGGGAAGCCCCTTCGAGCAGTCTGAGATTGCTCCACGTCGTGTTGATCACAGAAATTGTTCCAGAGTCCTGGGCCTGAGCTCATATGGGGAAACGGCCCTGGATCAATGAAAGAAAACATTCAGCAATGTGCATTTTATACAAGCATTTAAACTTTTTTTTTTTTTTTTTTTTTTTTTGGTTTTGTTTAGTAATAAAAGGAACAAAGCTATTATTAGTGACCATGGGCTTGGGAGTTTGCTAAAGCAGCAATAGTTACTCATCTGTTTTCATTTGCAGAAGTGTTCTAACAAAGGCAGCCACAAATGCAGCAGCAGGGTTAGGAGGTGGATGGTAGGAGTGGAAGTGCAGTTTCTGGAAGCCAGTGCTTACTAAGACCTTTCTGTCGAGTCTTGGTTCTGTGGCCATCAGGAGCTCAGGTCCCAGGGAACTCTTGCCTTGCCTTGGATTGAAACGTGAAAGGATGAATCCCCTGGGTAAGTCCTTGGTGCTTTTTCTTCTCTGAGCTGCAGCAGAGCTCCACAGAGCAGTTGTCCCTGCTGGTGCCAGCCTGGGGCTGTGCCTGCACGTCAGCTCCTGCACCTGGCTGGTAGGGGATGGAGAATAAGCAGTGATATATGATCATTTTAGTTCAGTTTTCTCTCTCTCCTCCTGGCCCAGGTAGGAATAAAACGGAGAAATTACCTGACTTGGAACCACAAAAAACTCCCAATATTTTCTCGCTCGTTTCTTTTTCTTTTTCCAACCAGCTGAACAAGCGTGCACAAGACCTTTTCCTTGTGCTTTCATGTGCAGCCAGCTGGGTCAGGGTTTGCTCTGTTGCAGATGCCGTGGACTGCAGAGCTGCCTCTGTACGTGGTGGGATCCACGCTGCCTGCAAGGGCAGTTTCCTCAGGTGCAGCAAGGGCAGGCAGGTTTCTGGCTCAAAATGCTGTGGGGTGCCCAAAGAGTCTATTGGAAATCAAAATGAAATACTCCTGTTTATTTCCTTGGATTTGTGACTATGTCCCACCTAAATTTCATTGTGATGTGCTGAATACACGACTGAATTTAATGCTGGAATTAAATGTTCAGTGAGAGTTGCTGTCTGATAATCCCAATCAGCCTCTTTTTCTCCCCAGTCCTGCACCAGTTAAAAGTCTGATTTGCAATTTGAGTTTAAATCCTGAGGTTGCTGTGACAAATACAGTGAGGAATATCTTGAATAAGTGACAAATTTCAGGAATTGCTGTTTGCCCAGATGCCTGCTTGCCGAAGATACAAACCTAAAACCATGGAATTGCAGAAGACCTGACTGGAAAGGAGAGATGCAGAAGGAAAACCCTTGCTAGTGCATAGGGGGATCTGTTGGGGCAGCTGAGCCACAGCCTAGAAAGATGCAATTATTTTTCTAGTGTCAGAAATGATACTGAGATAAGAGATAAGCAAGGGAGGAGTGATTGAGCTGCTTTATCTGCTTACAGAAATGTGAAATTTAGCATGATAATTGAATAAAAGGCCTTATCTCTATTTACCGTTGTTAATGGTCAGAAACTGCCATCTAAGAGGACAGATCATGTAATTTGTATTAACATTGTAAATACATCTTTTTTTCCTGGATTTTATGCAAACTTTTTTTTAAGAAAACAAACCTTCTCTCTTCTGTGAAATAATGTTTTGCTTTCAAAGATGCCAAACTTTTGGAAGTAGACTGATAGAATAAGAAAGATGTCAAACGTGGTGATATTTTTACGCATGGCATGTTGGAAGACTTTTCTGATTTTTAGGAGTGGGTTATTAAAATTTTTCATCCTCTAGTTTTTTTTTCTTTTTATTGTTTTGAAGGTTTTGCAAGCATAATAAAGTATGTAGGCACAAAAATTTGAAGTGACCTGGCACTAAAGGGAACAAAGAAACCTTCACCCTCTTGAAACAGGATTAGGCACACAGAACTCCAGTTTGCTTGGTTTTTCTCCATGGCAAACAAATTTTTGAAGTTTACTTTGGCAGGAATTCCCACCACCATTATGTTAAACAGAAATGGAAGGGTGTTTCCAAGCAGTGTGTTTCTTTGTTGCCATGCGGAAATACACTTTTAAATCTGTTTTCTGTAGGCACTTTGTTTTGTTTTTCATTTCCTTGTCTTCTTCCCATGCATCTGTAACTTCCCAACACCACCGGGGATCATGGAATAATAAATTGGGTTGGGTTGGAAGGAGCCTTAAAGATCATCCAGTTCCAACTCCCCTGCCATGTGCAGGGACACCTTTCACTAGACCAGGTTGCTCAAACTATTTTAAGATAAATAGTTATATTCATGTTTTTAATTGAACTGAGGAAAGAATTTCGTTCTGGCTTGAACTTCCCTGTTTACATTTTTTTGCATGTGAAATGTTAACTGAAATAAAAATGCCTGCAGGTTGAGATCCACCTTAGATTTGCATATTTGGTTTTTTAGTCGTAAGGAACTTGATTACGTTTCATCTCAAATGAAAAATTATAAAGATGGACTTTGCTGTAGAAAACCTAGCAGTTTTCTGCAACTATCAATTTTGGTTTTTTTGAAAACTTCATAGAAAACCCCTTGTGTATTGCTTCTTGGAGGGCAGTATTTGAGAGGTTGATAAAATGATGCTGCTGTTGAATAATGCAATGAGAAAATGATAAATCAGGGGTTTTTTTTCTGCTTAAAACCTGTTTTTTCACCAGGCTGAGGTGATTCAGCCCATCCCTGCCAGCTCCAGCTGTTATTTGCATGTGGACACGGGAAGGGCTTTTCACCCTCTCAAACAATCACCTTTTACATTCACTGGAATCACAGTAGCTTTTTATTGCCTTTTTTGTTTTTAATGGCAGTATATTGAGGTTTCCCTTAAGTAAGGAGTGGTACAATTTACCTGAAGAAGTAACTGTCAGGCTGGTTTTGGTGTCAGCACCTCCCTCCTGGCACTTGCTAATGCTTCATCTGCATTTTCTGTCCTGGGCCACCACACTACCGAGGTCTTGGACCTGTCTGAAAGCCAAACCCCTTTGGCCTGGGAACTGCATGATTCTGGCTGACTCTGCAATCCCCAAGTTACCTGATGCTGGTTCTGCAGAGGCATGTGGTGGGAAGGGTGGAGAAAATTGATTATTATGGTTTTTTGCCTACGGCTTTTTTCCTCTTGTTTCAGGGAATTTCTCAATCCCAGTGTGTAAAGATTTAATGTGCTGGCTTTTTAGTAGTACTAAACACTTGTAAGATTTTTAAAAACATACATAATCACTCAAATATTAAAGACTTCAGTTTCAGACAGCTTGTATATGGACTTAATCACAAGAATATATTAATGGATTTGATGTGCTTTGGGGTTTTTTAGTGTAACTTTTTCAGCTTAGCATTCCTGTGTGTTTTTGAGATCATCTTTGCTTTTCCCCAGTTACTTTGAATAAATGATTTTAGCAGCAGGAGCTAGTGTAAGTGTCCTTAGAAAGCACTTGCTCTGCCAGACAGGAAGGTGTTTTTCAGGTTCCATACTTTGGTTTTGTGTACTTAATTATTACTTTTTTTTCAGAATAAATTAGCCTGTATTAAAAGTGCACCGGAGGCTGGAGTTCTTTGTTCCCAGGCTGTAAATAACATGGTCAGTGAAGGTGTTTTCATTCTGCTCCACTCTGGAACTTAGGTGAAAATTTTGAATGGCATGTCCAGGATGTTGAACAGTTACTGGGTGTCAGGGGTTTGGGTTTTCATGCTACTGTAACAAACTGAGAGGTTCTTCTCTGCTAAACATGTGAGCAGGTGTTGTGAGAGCCTGGCAGGTTCAGTTGTGTCTTGTGCTGGGTAGGATAACAGGACATGGCTGTTGGCTGCAGAGGATGGAGCACACTGGCATTTAGAGATGTGGTTTCAGCTCCTGTCTGTGCTGCCCAGGCTGTGTGTCCCCAAGGGGCTCTGCTCTAAAGCCTTGTGTTGGAAGTGATAATGGTTGGTGGTATCTTGGCAGATGATGTGTGGCTGTTGGACCCTTCAGCTGCTGTCTTGCCTTCAAAAGGTATCCCCCTTAAATCTGCTCTGGATGAAACCTCCTGGCCTGCATACTTTCTGTCTGCTTTAGGATGTCTCTTTTTGTAGGAGATATTTCTTGAGTTTGTTTTGGGGGAACCTCTAATCTTTAATTTAGAAAGGAGGGGTTACATTTTTGAGGCGTTATTTACTGCTTTAATTCAGCATGGTGTGTGTGAAGGCAGGAGTTGCTGTTGTGTGCAATATTCCAGCACTGCTTCAGATCCATCTGCTCTGCCAAAGAGTTTGCTTTGCTCTGCATCTCTCCTTTTGGAGCCTCTGGCTGCAGGGCATCTTCTGTGTCCAGGAAATAACATGGCACTCAGTGCTCTGCTCTGGTTCACAAGGTGGTGTTTGGTCAAAGGTTGGACTTGATGATCTTATAGGTCTTTTCCAACCTAATCGATTGTGTGATTCTGTGTCCCTCAATTCGTTACTGCCTGCTTTATTCCACAGTGACCTACTTTGATTAGGCAACCAGTCTTTATTTGCAAAGGAGCACGTTGTTCCTTCGCCAGTCCTCCAGCTGGAAACGGTTTCAGGTCTGAACTTCTCAGAAATGAGACTGTTGATACCAATTTAATCTTGTTCATAGCTGGTTTATATCGCTTGGTGACGTGCCAGGGTTGTTCTCTCCTGGGTGTTTGTTTCTCTGCTGTATTTATAGACAGCAGCACTCACTCCTGTCAACCTCCAAACTTTCCTTTAGCTTCCCACTGTAACATGGGCTCGTTTCCCTTGCCCCCTCAGTTTTAGCTCCTTGTTCCTGAGCACGTTGCCCAAGCAGGAGCATTGCCCACAAGGCACACTGAGGTTTTGCACTTTGAACACTGGTGCTTCTCCATCCTCTCTGGCATTGCCTTGTCTGATACAGCCTGAGGCTGCTGCTTTTTGTGCTTTGCAGTGCTGGCCACTTGTGACATCGGGAGTGACTCATTCCCCTGGGCTCCTCTCAGTCCCATTGAGTTTAAATTCATCAGAGAAATACTGATGATGTACCATATCCTGTTGTGCTTTGAAAGATCCTAATGGAGTTGTGGCAGCTCACCAGAAGGATGAGCTGTTTCTCTTGACCTGTGACCTGAAATAATACAGACCGAATCCAACAGATACAAATCAAGGGGAATTTTATCCAGGAGTTGCTTCCTCGAAGTGTCAGTGAATCCAAGGCTGGAGCCTGAGCAGAGGCATTTGGGACAGATGTTTCAGGTTAATAGTGAAGAGATTGAAGAGCTGTTTTGAAAGAAAATAACGGGAAATATGAAGAGGGATATAGGAAAGCCAGTGGGCAGCTCAGGTGTGTAATCTGATAATAAGCTTAAATGCTGTCCCTGTATAAGGAGAGGAAGAAGTATAATTTGACTGTGGTGTGAGCTCAGGCAGTGCCTTGCAGCCATGGTGAAGGCTGGTAGGATCTCAGCATGGATTGGGATTTGGGATTGTTGAAATCTTTCATTCTTGGAAAATGGCAAAACAGGGCTGTGTTAAAATCAGAGAGCCAGGAGGGCACTCTGGGAGCCCAGTCCTTGCTGTTACCTCGCTGTTCCTGAAGCCACTGCTGCAGGCTCTTTATTTGGGGTGACGCTGCTGCTTCACCCTTTGCCTCTTTACCCTTTTTATCCCAGCTCAGGGCACTGCCAGACGGCTGGGGAAGAGGGGACAAAGCTCCATCTAGTGTGGAAAGGGAGATGTCTGAGAGCTGGCCAAATGAGAAATCCTACAGAAGCTGCTTTCCCTAGCCCAGGCATGGGGATTGCTTTTTGTGCTGTTTTTGTTTTGGGTTTGTTTTTGAGTTTTGTTTTTTTGGGGGTTTTTTTGTGTGGTTTTTTGGTTTGTTTTTTTTTTTGTGTGTTTTTTTTTTTTTTTTGGTAGCTTATGAATAGGATTTCAAAGTGCTTTAGCTGTGCAAGTGTTAATTGAATAACTGTCATTGACAGCTGATGTTCATTTTTGGTGCTCTGGAAGTGTGTGCAGGATAATACCAGCTTTAATGCAACTTTAAATAGTCTGTAGTGTCAATTCAAGGCAAAATTAAATATATATCCTTCTACTAAGATTAGGAATTCTGTAGCCAGGTTGTAGCTGTGTGAAGGGAGGTGACACTGAAGTATAACACTTTTAAGGTGGAATATCTTAGTTTAAGATGAAGTTCAAGATTTGTACAAAAATAAACTACAGTAAGATAGATGACAAAATGTGTTATCCATTTATACTTGCATTATCTGCTTTTAAAAACAAGAAGGAATAGAAAATCATCTTGTTTGTTCTGAAATTTGTAAAAAAACATATTTTTTTTTCTCCCTGAATATTTCAAAAGCCAATCGTAGTTTCCTGAATGTGGCTTTACATCAGCTTCTCTAAAAGGAAGGGAAAAATATTTTCAGTGTATTAGACATATATTGGCAGCTAAGTATCAGGCAACTATGACATTTTTGAATTCAGCAAATGATTGTATGACCAAAAAAAAAACAAAAAAAGAACCCTACTACAATTTAATCCAGATTTCTTACGTGGGTTATGACAGAAATAATTTTTATTTTCCCTGATCCACCTGTGATGTCCCATTGTTATCCAAACACATTCTGCTTGTCCTCCTGCCTGCAGTACCTCTGCTGCAGTTCAGTGCCAAAGACCACTGGGCAGAATTGGCCCCTGCCTGAAGTGGTAGATCTGTGTAATCTGTAGGAAGTTGGGATCAAGCATCTCTGTGGGTTTTCCTTGTTGTTTTGGGGGTTTTCATGGTTTCCAGGTTGTTGGGAGTATTGGGCTGCCTTTTGTTTCCAGCATGTTGAGAATATTGAGGATTATTCCTGCTGGAGGGGGATCGTGAAGAATGGAAAGTGGTGAGTGCAGAGAAGTTGAAGTTTTCTTCCACACTGGTAGGCTGAGGTGAGGGCATGGTTTATGGCACTAACTTTGTGAGCCAAGGAGCTGAAGAAATGGCAGGGTCACTTTGCTCCAGCAGCACAGATTGCCAAGCATTTGTTTCACCTAAAGGTGCAGCTGCAGGCCCTGACCGAGAGCTGCTACAATTCTGCTTTTTAGGGACAGCAGTACAGTTGGCTGCTGGGCTCCAGCAAGTCTGGAGCTGCACATCATTTCCAGGTGACTTTGCTGCGTGTTTATGAGCCTGGCTGGCTGATGTAGCACTGTGCAGTCGCCTGCTGCAGCCTAAAATAACAGAAGGTGTGAAATGCTGCTCCACAACAATGGTGGGTGCTCCCGCAGGTACTTTGCCAAGGTCACAAATGCTAAGTAAACCAGATTAAACAAAACCCTGTTGCAGGAATGCACGATTAACCCTAGTCTTTGCAGGATTTATTGGTTATAAGCTAAGCCCTGCCTTTATTTTTTTGTCCTAGTAACTAAGGCAGATGTGAACTTCAAGACCAGTGAAACATTTTTTGGCTCTTGCCTCTGTTTACATGATTCAGGAGTTTGCAGTAGTTCCACAACAAATATAGCTTTGAACAGAAATAGCCATTCAAGTGCTGTGCTTCTGGCAGCCCGGAACAGATTAGGAGGGTCTAACAGAAGGGCTTGTAAATAATTTTGAGTTGGCTGGTTTTTTTCAAAAGTAAACCAAGGGCTTTAATGTATTTTTAAAAGTATGAACTGGCGTTCCTGCAGCAAGTGACACGGACAGCATGGCTCAGTTGTCACTAAACTGTGCAGAACATGGGCTGTGCTGAACAGTTTTACTTGAGAAAATCCCCTTTTCTAGAAACTCAGCAGCTGTGTTAATTTCTGAGATTGTATTTGGTTGCACAAAGTTATTTCTGAAGATTTTTCCTGATGTCTCCTCTTTGACACGTGCTTTTGCATTTTCAATGCAGCACAAGACCTACAGAGCAGAAGGGTGATTGCAAAATTAAATTAAGCCTGTGTATTACCAGGGCCGTAGTTGAGGTGTTAAAAGACCTATAAATAGATTCTCAAGTGGATCTTTCTGTATATATTTTGACTCTGTGAAAACAAGAAGTATAAATGTTGCTTGCATGTTTTTATTTTGAATGAGACTTCATTCTGTGCCATGGTTTTCATTTGGTATTTCTTTTATTTACATGTGACCCCATGTTTAAGTAATTATTTTCCTCATTCCCTCTCTGATGTTCATGAGCAGTTTCAGGCTTGAAACAAGATGCAGAATTATTTTGATGAGGGAAGAGGAGGAATTACCATAACAGTCCTTGGAGATGCAACTCCATGGTGCTGAAGGCTTTAAATCAGTGCTACAGATTTCTGTGAACGACTCCAGTTCCTGCAAATGAGACAAATTTAAAACAGAATTTACAGCTGTTGGGTGGGTGGCAGGTGAAAAGGTCCCTCCAAATAACATTTGCACTGTCCTGCCCCACAGTGCACACCCTAGGGCTGTAAGCACACAGAAACTGTGCCCAACTTGGAGAATCCCTGAATTTGGGATTTGGGAGAGGTACCTGATGACAGAAATACCGTTTGCTGGCTGTGCCTGTACTGAGGATGCTGCTGGCAGCATAGAAATTATGCCTGATAGACTGAGTGTGTTTGCTTCCTCCAGGAGCCTTGGTTTGGGATTCTCCCATGTCAGGGATGTTGTGGGGGCATTGAGTGGCCTAAGCAAGGGAATTGAAGGCCATCTGTCTTTAGTTGCTTGCAGTTGGGCAATTCCTCCATTTTGCTTGGCCTCAGCAAGTTTGTAAACATCACTCATGTTCTTACATGGAGAGCTGGAGCTTATCCCACCTTCCTGTCTGTGCTGTGAAAACCTAAGGCAGCGAGTCTGGCACATCTGTCCTGCAGTTGCAAATCGTAAAAATTGCACTGTAAATATCCAAATGGTTGATAAAGAAGCTTATTGCTGAATAAGGACTTTTTTTACCCCCACCCCAAGCAGTTCAGCTTGCACAGTCACACAATCCTCTTTGCCCCAATAACTCTTCCACAAATAGACAAAAATATAGAAGAACTATGAGCAATGCTTGAGGGCTCTAAAACTGAAGTTTGCTCAGAGCATGGGAACGCTGAGGAATTGGCTTCTGCAGCTTGGAGAGTTGCTTTGTTAGAAAGAGGAGTTGCTAAAGACATTTGCTGATCTGATCAGGTCCCGTAATGAACAGCTACTGCTGTGGCTAGAGTCTGAAGTGAGAGTTTGCATAATATCTCTCCAAGACTGGTTTAATGTTAAAATGGTTGCAGTGTTAGGGGTTGTTTGTTCCCTTGCATGTTGTATTTAGTGCTGTGAGCAAGTCCTACGTGCTGATAATGCCGACATGCCGAGCACAGAATTCACCGTGTGGTTTTCATCATGACTGCTTGGGGTTCTTAATCATCTAAAGCAAATATTCTATAAGCACTTTCCCTTTTGCTCCTCAAGATCCTGTTTGCTCAGCATGCCAGAGCGAGGATGTCATCTGCAGGAGATGAGGCTTCCAGCTGCCTCATCCTCTTTGGAAAGCATTGAATAGTGCTGAAACAGTGGAGTCAATAAGCAGAAAAACCTTGGATGAATGGAAGGGTTTAGGCTGGGAATTGCTGTTCCTGATAAGCCTTGAGGAGCACGGTGGCTTTTTAGCTGGGAAGGAGTCTGAATTGTGGGTACAAGCTATGGACACAACATAATTGAGCCTTGTCTTCTGCTGAAAACTGCATTTGTGAATAAACTTGCTATCCAAGTGGTAATTTCTAAACCAAGATATGATGCAAAGGGGGTGTGAAGCCAGACCTGGGCACTGTGTAGTTGTAAAGTATCAAAAAGTGTGGTGGTCATACGTCATCTTCCCTCTCAGCGACGGTGTTATCGTCTCTATTTACCCAGATAAAAAAAGGTAAATTCTGCATTACAAAATCAAAAACTACAGAGATTGCTGGTGGAGTGTTATCTCCTCTCTTTTTCTTTTATCACCTCTTGGTTGTTTTAGCAATCTGGCTTTTTGTTTTGCACATTTGTATAGAGCCCTTTAGAGAAGGAAGTGCCCATGGATGTGGTGTCTGAAAAACGGTTCAAAAAGCCTTTAACAAGGTCAGACTTTTAGGTGAAAGACAAATCCGCTTCATGCATTTTTTTCCTCTTTTATTATTGGTAATATTTTCTCTAGGTTTGTGATGAAAACTTTGAAAGGTTGAGGAAGAGCATCAAGCCAATATTGGGTAACGCAGTCAGCCACATTTTAAATTCCTTCAACCCTTCATGGGACAATTTTGGGAGCTTGATGTATTTGTGTACCGGGGTGCTGCTTTTCTGAGGGTTTCAGGCTGTTTGAGCAGAGGTGGAATGGTGTGTGCACTGTCACATCGACTCTCTACCTTTCCAGATGCAGTTCCTGCTCTTGCGGGATGCGTGTCCAGTGGTTCCTAGGTGGAGGTTCGCCTAGGTGAGCCTTGAATGTGAAGAAGTTACATCCCAGAAAACAAATTTGTCTCGCACCCACCCTTTCCCTTCATCTTTTTGGTGATAAAGATCGTGAGAAAACGGTGCTCTTACAGACAGCCCTTATCCACTGATGGTGTTAATGGCCTGATCACACCCCTTTTAATTAATGAATGGGAGAAGTGCTTTCAATGCCAGCCCGTGTCTTCAGCTTCTCCCATTCCTTGCGGGGCGGCGAGGGTGGTGCAGCCCCTGGGATCCTCTCAGCCCACGGCAGTGCTGGGAATTTACCCCAAATCCTGCGGATCGGGGATCCTGCGGGTCCGTGCCCATCAGGAGGCAGCGCGGCGCTCCCATGCAGGTGAGACGGGACGGAGCGAGATGCTGGCTGCAAACTCCTGGGCTGTTTTGGACTCCTTTCATGACACCCCCTGGCCGTGCTGCCTCCAGCCCCGCTGTTTTCTCCTCGGTAGGTGCTGGATTGCACAGGTCTGCAGTGCCGGGAGCCGCTGCCCGCGTTGCTGCTCCCTGGGGATTGGAGTTGCCAGGTCCTTATCTGGAGCCTCCCCTGGAGACACAGCCGGGCCCGGACTCCGCTTGACTTTCACCCGGGGGTGCTCAGCAAAAGCCCTCGGACACAAAATTGGGGGGGAAAAGATGGAAGCTGTGCAGATGGTCATGCCCTGCTCCTTTGACAGCCTCTGTCTGTGAGTGATGCTTTGCCGGGGCACCGGGAGCGGATTGTCGCGGGGTTGGTTTGGTGTGGTGGAGGTTGTGTTCTGGGAATTGAAGATCCTGTGCTTGGGACTGGCCACTGTCCTTTGCAGAGCCACAGCAGCTGGGCTGATCTGCTCAGGTACTGATGGTGACTTTCAGGAGGGGAAGACGCATAATGTGTTTAAATATATATACATGTATGTGTCTCTTCTTCTGAAACTTCATGGCAAAAACACAGATTTGGGCAAAAACACAGAGACTTGGTGTATTATCACTATTATAATATGGAAGTCTTTGAGGATACATTAGGTTTGCAGTTATTCATGTCTCTTTTATTAACAATGGTAGTAAAGAATTGGAAAATGTGACCTTTGCAGCTTCTGGATTGAACCTCTGAATTTTACCTTGTTCCTTAATCTCGTCAAGATCAAGCTTTCCAGGCTATACTGCAAGCTGTGTCCCCAAGTAAATGGGCATTCAAGCAGATCAACTTACAGCATTTTATTAAGTCAACACTCATGCAAAAGCCACCTCCAGAGCTTAATAATTATTTACTGAGTGCTCCTGGGTCATGAGAGAGGTTTTCATTAAGTTCAGAAAGCATTATGTTCAGCCACTTGTGAAGGTGTGTTTTAAAGACAGGAAGAAAAATGGAAAACTACTACACGGTGTACAACAACTTCAAAAAATTCTTAGCTGAGGATTGAGTATTTTTGTTTGTGGGGCTGGGTTTTGTCAGAGGGGTTTTGTTTCTGTGTGTGGGTTTTTTTGTTGTTTTTCTTTCTTTTCAGAGCGGGTTGGTCCACCAAATTAATTTGATTTGAAATTCAACCCTGGTGGTAGGACATGTGCGTGGTGGATGTTGCAGGGTTTTTCTTTCCCTACCCAACTCAATGCATCCAGACAGGTGGGTGGGTGCCTTTTGGGCTGTGGGCTGTTCTGTGGGTGCAGCCCATGGTGCAGGTCAGGATACAAAAGCACAGAAAACATTTACCTTGCTGATGGAGCAGGGGCAGGCATCCTGTCTCTTTAAACATGTAACCTTCAAGTGCGGAAACCTTTCATGTAGGAGCCTGAAACGTAGTCCTGGCTTTATAATAAAGGCTGATAAAAGTCTCCACACCGTTTTTGTAACTGCTCTGTCCTTGGCAAGTCAGGACATAGGAGAGTGCCAAATCTTGGGCTTTTTTTTTTTTTTTTGCATTGATACTTCAAGCAGCGCCTGGCAGTTGGCGCGGTGAGCGGAGCGTCGCTGGAACCCACAGTCAATTATTAAATGTTAGGAATGAAGTACAAAGTGCTCCAGGGAAAACGCTGTAGTAGTTGGAATCCCTTACCTTGGCTGAAGATGGGGGGAAAGGGGTTGTGTAGGGGTTGTTTTGTTGTTTGTGGACTTCTTGCATTTTGTATTAGACTTTTCTTGGGGGGGTGGTGGTGATGGGTGCAATCTGGCTTGTCCTTGCATTTATTTTTTTCTTTTGCTATTCTTCGCTTTTCTGTCACCCCTTTCTGAGGCACACATCATTGCTGGCTGGCAGGTCAGAAGCTGCTACAAGGCATTGCTGCTTCAGCCACATATATAGTACAGGGAACAAAAAGGTTTCTTGAGGTTTTGCTGCTTGGTAGAGAGATTGAAAACAGGATTTGTAAAATTCAACTTTAATTTTGAAGAAAGTCTAGTGATTTTCTGCAGTGGGTGTTGAAAGGGGAGCTGTGTGGTGGTCTGCTCTGAAAATGTCTTCTGGAGGTCACGTATTGAAGTCTCCATGATTAGCATAGAACAATCTTAATCTTTAAAGCAAGGAGATGAGAGGTTGCCAACGTTACAACTCAAATGTGGATGCCTTTATTTTCTCTATGAATAATTATGAATGGGGTAAGGGTAAGACATAAACAAAAGCGTTCAAATCCGGTGTTACTTCTTACATCTGAGATCTGGTGCAGCTCAGTGGATTTCTTGAGGTGCTAAATCTGCTTTTCTTGGCTGATTTCTCTGTGGACTAACCCATTAACAAACAGTTGGCATGAATGGAGGGAGGAGAGCAGCGGCCTCCCTCTTATGTGCCATTTCTCAATTTAGAGCTGAGAAATCCATCATGCCCAGAACAAGTGGCTTTGAAGGCTCTTTGTCTAATACGTCCAAGAAACATTACATTGGAGACATTTTTTTCCTTAAAAAATATTCAAATATAGTTAAAGTTTCTAAAGTAGTTAAAAAGCAGAGTTGACTTAATTATTTTTTTCCAGTTCGAAGTCTCCAGAGAAGTTTCTTAATCAATGCATAGATAGTGCAAAATAATGCTTGTACATCAGATAACTCATAAGTAATGCATGTGAACCAGAGCATTTGTTTGATCAATTTATAGAATCTGAAAACAAAACTGTCCTACAAAAGACGAGTTTGTCTTTTTGCCTAAGGAGACAGATAAAGTAATCAGTAAACATCTGGGAAGGTTATGGTCTCTGTGGGTTGATGGCAACAAAATCAAACTTGATTTTAATGTGATCAGTTGCCTTTTATTATGCAGTGGCCACCTGCATAATAACTGATGTATGCAGTAACTAACATTTCCCAGGCATCTGTGCAAAGGATATGTAATTTAAACTTATTTAATAAAGCTTTATCACTTCATGATTAATTGGATCGACACATGACACATAACTAATAACTCCCAGTCTGTATTACACCGTGCTTATTAGAGTGCTAATGGATAACTGGCTTAATCATGTGTCAATTAAAAGGATGAGTCTGTTTCATTTATTGCAATTAGATGGTTTCCATAAACTGTTTGCAGGAAGTATCTGAATTGCATCGTGTATTACCTGTGTGTGGGCTCTGCTCCTGGCTCCACGTAATCTGGGGGTGAATCAGTTCGTGTAGGGGAGTTTTGGATCCATGTGTCCACTCTGGGTTGTTCTGTGGTGCATGGCCCTGAGCTTGGTCATGGGAGATCTGCCTGTGCTCCAGCATGTAAAGGTCAAGAAGCTTTAAAAATAACCATTTTCAAAACAGTGTGGATGAAGCTTTTGAAAGAACAAGTTTTTAATCACTTCTTTGGTTGGAAAAGTGAGTTTCTGACAACCCTCCTGTTTGCTCTGTGGAGGTACATGGTCATGGTACCCAAACCATCTTCTGTTCCTTCCATTCTGTGCTTGAGGAGATGAGCAGACATGGTGGAGAAGGGAAGCTGGATGGGAGGATGACCTGGGTGGTGCATGGGACAGACTTAGAGGTAGAGATACCAAAGCTCCCAAGTGTTTTCCGTGTTTGATCAGTGCCACTCATGGCGGGTGGAAGGAATGCTGGTGTGGGAAAACCATCATGCACACAGGAAGAGCTTTACAGTGCCCTGGGAATAAATAACAGGAAATCTGTCCATGTTCCTTCCCAGTGCTTGTGACAGACACATCTGGTTAGGCAGGCAGGTGTTGTGCAGCAGCTTTTATCCCAGAGTAAGCATTATTTGAACTCAACCTGCACTTGATGGCCTGGTGGTTGGGTGCCCATGTCCCCTTCCCAGTTAATAATGGATAGGATAAGAGGAGATTGCCTCAGGTTGTGCCAGAGGAAGTTTAGATTGAACATTACGAAGAATTTCTTACTGAAAGAGTTGTCAGCACTGGAACAGCCTGTCAGGGAGATGGTTGAGTCACCATCACTGGAGGTATTTAAAAGACACGTGGATGTGGCACTTGGGGACATGGTTTAGTGGTGGGTTAATGGTTGGACCTGATGATCCTGGAGATCTCTTCCAACCTAAACAATTCCATGATTCTGTGGCAGCAGCTGCAGTCTGGCAGCACATGGCTGTCTGCACTGTCTGTTCAAGGCTCTCCTGCCTCTGCCATGTAAAATACTGAGCAGAATTGCAGAAGCAATAGAGTCTGGGAGCATCTTTGCCCTTTGGGGAAGAATTTGACAGAACAGCATTTTCTGGGACTGTTGTCTCATTAAAAGACACAATACTTGTAGTTTTTGTTTGCAGTTTTTGATGAGCAGTAGAGCCCTGAATCATCTGCAGGAAGCTGGAAGGACACTTGGTGCAAGTAGGTAAAATAATTGCATGAGAAAGATGAGGCTCCTGGCAGGAGCTGTTTGAAATGCTGTGGAAATAATTTCTTCCTGCTCCCTCTCTTTCCTCAACATTTTTGTGTATGGGAAGGTTCTTCTGAGATGGTTTCCAGCACACTTCTCTTTGGTAGGCGGAAAAACAGTTCAAAATGAAAGAAGGTGGGAGGAACTGCTGGGTTACCAATCTTGCAACATTAGGTATCTGTAAAAATTGCCAGTAGCACACAAATGAGAATGCTGACAAGTGTGGTACAAGGTTGGCCTTTTTCCAACATGAGGAGAATGAATCCTTCCCTGAAAGCAGCATTTGGGTGCCTTTTTTTTTCTCATGTATTCCAGTGGTCGCTGAGGTGGGATGCACAGTGTTCTTAGTGGGAAGAAAGAAAATATAAGCATTTCAGTAATACGTGTATATAGTTCATAAATAAATAAGTAAACATTTTGGGGGTGCATGTTTAAACGTTCCTGGTAGGAATGTGTAATCAAAACAATTGGGAGACCACTCATCTATAACTATCCTGGTCATGGAAATAAAGCATCTCTTCTGTTTGGGAATGTGAAAGTGGTTCAGATGTGCAGCCAGAAAACAAGCTGCTGGATTTAGATGTGAGAATGCTTCACCCTTAATTGAAAAGGGAGTGTTTTTTACAAGTATCACAGTCAATGACTTGTCTTGAGCAGCTAATTAGTACGATTATTCCGCAGCTGCATTAGTTTCACCACAAAGGTTTTCTCTTGTTTTATCAAAAGGATCAGTGTCTCTGTGAATGTTTCAACATGACAGGTCTTAAATAGCAAGATGGTCCCCTGCCTCCCTGCCCCCAAAATGTGTGCTCCGTGGAAGAGCAGAGTTTGATCTCTTGGGGCAGTAAGTGTGGGTTCTCCTTCTTTTTTTTTTTTTTTTTTTGCTTCTGCCCTGTACTGTGTTCAACATCAGTCCTAAACAAAGCCAGAAAACTTCCAGCAGTGCTGGCTCTGATTGTCTGAGCACAAGCAGCACTTGGTGCCTGCAGCTTCTGAGCAGGACCTGGAAGGGATGCTGGCTCCCAGACTTGTGTGTGCTGCCAGCATCCCACAGATATCAGCACTGGAGCCAGAGGTGGAGGTTTTCAAGAGCAGCCTCCTCCTAGAGCCAGGAGGGTTACTGCTGGCTTCCCAAGGCATGGCCCGTGGATTTTGGTTCTGTGGGCTAAGAAAGTGATGAGTTGCTCCAGACAGTGTCCCTGCAGTCCATGTTGAAGTCTCATGGTCTGTCCCATGCTCAGCTTGCCCGTGGTTTAGAAGTGTCTCTTAGGTGGTGAAGCTGTGCTGTGTGCTGGCTTGGGCCAGCCTGTTGCTCTTTGTAAAGTATGACTGGAATAGAGCTGTTACTGCTGTTTATTTTGCCTGATTTTGTATCTGATGGTGCTCTGAAGATGCTGGGAGGCCTGGGCTGGGAGTTGGGTTTCTTGTGGAGGTCCGTTTAAAACTGAAAAGCCACTGCCAGCAAGTCCATCCCTAAGGTAGTACTTCGCAGGAAATAAGTGAACTATGTTATGTTGTGGAGATTTACTTTACTTTGAACTAGATCATTGGACTGGAGTATCACCCATACCAACCATTAGACTTGCTACAGCTCTTCATTATCCTTTTCTTTTAAAAAAAACCGAACGTATGTGCCTACTGCTATCTATAAAAACATTTGTTTTTTCTCGTGGGTGGTTACTGTAAAATGTGAAAGAGCAAGTGGCTCTTCTACAGCTGGATGTTGGCGATGGGGAATGGTTTGGCTGCAGTCAGGTTAAGGCAGCCTAACGTGGCCACTAAGTACCTGAAGTAGGTCGGCTGCGAGTTCCCCTCCCGCGGTGCCGCAGATCCTCACCCATGTTCCCTGAAACTCCACCAGCTCCGGCCGCCGCAGCCGCCATCCCGCTCCGTGGAAGCTGAGCTGTCTCTCTCTGGTCTTCCCACAGCAATTCCGAGCATCCTGGCGCTTCCAAGCCTCCCTTAAGCTCCTCCAGCATGACCTCACGAATCCTGCTCCGACAGCAGCTCATGCGTGAGCAGATGCAGGAGCAGGAGCGTCGGGAGCAGCAGCAGAAGCAGCAGGCAGCCCAGTTCATGCAGCAGCGAGTGCCCGTGAGCCAGACACCTGCCATCAACGTCAGCGTCCCCACCAGCCTGCCCCCCGCCACCCAGGTGCCCATGGAGGTCCTCAAGGTACGCACCTTTCCGCTCAGGAGCTCCTCAAAACCCGCTTTATTTAACAGGGATGTGGTTCTGGGCGTTTTCGGCAACCAAGTTTTGCAATTATCTGCGGTCTGGTTTGGTTTGCAGCTTGTTTCCTTGGCCTGGTAGCAAAGAATGGAAAAGCTTTTTAAAAAAAGTTTGTGTAACTTTTGTTTCTGTTCAACTTTGGGATCTCTGGAGGGAGGTTTTGTAACAAAACTTAAGTTTTCCGTCATTTTCCCTTTGGAAAAGCTTCTCCATCTTTCTAGTTCTTAAAAACTTTCAATATGAAGAAGTTATTAGTAGATAACAAATCAATGTTTTGGTTTTTAAAGGAAAACAATGAAATAGTTTTGTAAGATGGAGTCAAAACTCTTTACAAAAGAGCTCCTCAGAAAGCCTTAATCTGAAATATGGGTGAGTTCCCAGCTACTTGCAACGAGTCTTTGTAATCCTTTTTTTGTTTAAATGACTTGTTTGCTATTAGTAGCTTTGGATTCCTTGTCCCACTGGAAAAACTGCAGGAGCTTGTTAGTGTCCCTCTGTCAAAGGGGATGTAGCTTGCTAATTACTCGGGGAAAAACGTGAACAGCTATAAGAAAAGAGATAATTTCACGCACTGCTAAAATTCAAGTAGGCTGAAGCAACGTGAAATGTGTGAGTAAAACAATGTCAAATGTTTTGGAGAAGTTTGCTGACATATTTCGTGAAAATATGATTTTCGCCAGTTTTGAAGAGTTTTCCCTGCATTATTGCTGGATCTTTTTATTACAGTTTGTTGTTTAGTCAGCGAGCATATTCCTACCACATACGTTAGTTGAGCTTGGTGACAAACCGCTCGCGTTTGCTTGTTGCTCTTCTATACCAATGATATGCAGTCAAAAATTCACTTCTAAAATAGACTTGCCAGCTCAGGATTTCGAGGTGGTCTGTGTGACAAGTTTATGGGAAAAATACAGGGTAATTTTATTTACTGAATCTGCATTATGGTGTTGTCAGCACTAAAACTAACACTGATTTGGGATAGTGGAGTCCAGTATGTGATCTAGGAGCAAAAAGGCAGCAGTTGAATTTTGAATTCTCTCTCTTTCCATACACAGACATTTCCATTAAAAATTAAATATAATATTCTTTGAGCACGTGAGCATGTGTCTATGGTAAGGAGTCTGAAATTGTCTGGGAAGAATTGTTTTGTCTAACATTTGTGTGTTACTCACAGTGTTTGTGTATAACAATTTCTTCAACTTGTTTCCAGGTTATGACTGTAGTTATAATTCAGATCCAGCAGATGTGTGGGTGCTATGAAATGTTTTTTATTTTTTGTAATGCACCTAGCTAAATAAGCATATATCACATTTTTTACATCTTTTCATCATAATCTGTTACAACATGAATTTTAGGGTGTTTTTTAAAGCTCTGTGAAAGCTTGTAGAAAAGTGTTTACTTTTTGATGGTATTTTACTGATAAGGAAGGGGTGTAACGTCTTGAAGAAGCATTAACAGTTGTCATTATTGCTCATTTTACAAATGTCTCTTTCTATGGGAGTGGAGGGAAGGCCCTTGATTTCTGAGGGACAAAGTTAAAAAATCTCTGCAGCCAAAAGGTGATGCTCAGTTACTGCAAATGGGGTTCCTGGGACCTGGCTTGTCACGGGATCTGTGTGCAAAGCTGTAGCCTGCTGGAGCATTGCTAGGAGGACTTGAACCTGAACCCTCATCCCTTAGGATTCCAAAAGTGGTATTTGTCCCCCATTTCCCTCTGATGGAAAGGGATCTCCTGGGAAGATGTAGGACACCTCTCCTGCACTTGTCTTTAGCCCAAATAAGTGCATGACCCTGTAGAATAAAAAATTAGGAGAATGTGTCCTTAAGCAGCTTGTAAAATAAAAATAGTTACTGGCAACAGGTACCTTTTGGCAATGGAATTGCATTTTAAAGGTGATGGTTGTGGAAATATGAGCAACCTCCTGGACCAAAATGATGTCTGTCTTCTCATCACCTACATTTCCATAAGTAAGAGTCAAAATTAGCAAGACCAAGTCCTCTTGGTCTCTACCTGTGAGAGGAGAGAGACTGCTTTGCATAGTTTTGCTGCTTGTGTTTTTGGTGGAGGAAGGCAGTGAAAGATTCACCCTTTTATCCTTACTCATAACAGTTGGACCAGTACTGTACAAAAAAAAAATTAGTACAAAATGCCAGGTTTGAAGTCATGGTCTTCCTGAAAATTACCACTGATGCTTCAGTGAGAGTGGGATTTGGCTGAAAGATCCTTATAATTTTCTTTGTGGTTTTGATGGGGGGATTGTTTTGGGCTTTTTTTTTTGTTTTGTTTTGTTTTTCCAAATAGGATATTTGGCTCAAAAGCTGAGATTAACAATAACTCAGGATCTTCCTGGTGCCAGTGTGCTGACAGCCAGCTCTGCCTGCAGTGACATCATTTCCCTGCAGCTGCTTTTTACACTTCAGCTGTTTTTTAGCTGTAGACAAATTTTCCATATGAGCTGTACAGAAGTTTTAATAGATAAATAGGGAACTAAGTTGCTAACTTTACTATCCAGATGGTCTGGATTTAGTGACCTTAAAGAATGAGATAGACAAAAAGGGGATTTTTACACTTTCAGAAATGTTAATCTGCAAGGCAACTTTGTTTAAAAGTGATCTTTTTCAGTGTTATTTCACAAACAAGAGCGACTGCAGCAGCTGTTTTTGTTGTTGTTTTTGTTTGTTTGTTTTGGTGCTTTCATCAAAAAATCCCACTCTAAGCCTGTTGAATTTGCCAGTGTTTTGTGGCTTTAATTATATTGTGTGACTTGCCCTTTCACCCATATCTCACAGTGTGAGAAGGAGAATAATACTTGCATATCTGAGGATGGTAATTCAGAATGACTGGTTTAAAAAGAAGCCAGAGGTGTTAATGAGCTTGGATTTTATATTTGTTTTCAAGATGTCCATTTAGAAACAATACAGAAAGAGAAATATGTACTAATCTATGTCACATTGCATAGGCATCTCCAAATTGCATAACACAGTATGCTCAAGGCCATGTGAATAAATGGGATTTCATTTTCTTGAGTAATGACTTCTCATTGCATCACTTCTCTGCCAAGTAATGTAGCTTGGCAAGGTAGGAGATGACCTGCTGGAATTCAAAATTTGCATTGCTTTGTGCTGCCTAATTAAGAGATGGACTGGGAGTAGGTTTGATGCTTTTGGAACAGTATCTGTTCGACAAAAGCAAAAGGAAGATTTGTTCCAGCTTGTGGTTATCCTTCTGCAGAGCTGGTATTGGCTTCATGGGCTGGTTTGTCTTGAAGCACCTTCTCATCCATCTCCAACACTACAGAGAGATGTCACCAGGAATTCTTTGCTTCTGCTGTAATTCAGCTTCTTTCTCTGCTTTGGAAATAGGAATATAACATAAAAAGTTATTTATTGGAGTAATTTCAAGCTCTAAAAGATCAAGACCCATTCCTGAGGTACAAAGTAAGCTTATGTTTTTATTTTATTTATTTATTTATTTTTATTTAAAAGGATTACCATCTTTGCAAAGAGTTCATCTTAAGATGTCCTCATACTGCTTCTTCCATCCAGGTGTATTTTAGTTTTGTACACCCAATTAATATTAAGGAGCTGTTCTTTTTGTTGGTGGTTGAAGTTGCTCTCTTTCCTGCAGAAGCACCATGTCAGATCTCAGTTTCATAATTCCAGAGCTGGTCTCTGGGAAGTGGGTGCTGCATTTCTATGGGCAGGGTTAGCTGAGGAATTGAGGAGATCATGCTCAGGTCCCTGCTTGCAGTCACTGAGGCCTGGTGGCAGGTTAGACCTGGTGTTCCTCAGTCATCCATTTGCAAAACACTGCTGCTATTAATCCCATATTTCCTGGGGATGAATTTGTTTTGTGAAATCCTAGGCTTTTTGATCTGTCTTGGACTTCATCCCTTCCTGTCTTCCTGCTGGAAATCACTGAATTAGTGTTTCTCCTGTAGTCTGAGCAGCTGTGTGTTAGCAGCTATTTAGGGATCATCTCCTGCTGATGTGATAGAGTTGCTGGGCTCTGCTTTTCACATTGTTCATGCCCTCCCCCTCACCTACTCCCTGCTCCTTTCCTACCAAGCAACTTTCAGGGCTCTTGAAAAGTGAGTGGTCTGCTACCTCTTGAGTTCCTGGCAGCAGCAGGACAACTCCCTGCCTTTGTGATAGGTTGTGATGCCTTGGCCTCATCTGTAGGATAGTTTCCAGTCTTCTATGTCAATCCAGGTAGCTGATTTTAGAATTTTATTGTTCAGCAGACAAAAACACTGAGTTTTTGCATGATGCCCCTCTGGCATCTTCACCGAAGTTGCACTGTTGCAATCTGGGTTTGGAGCTCATCTCCCTCTTCATGCTTTTAAGAGACAAAAAAGGAAAAGGGGTTTCCTTTGTCTAAAACATCTGTAAGTTCCAGGAGTAAAAAACCAAGGAGTTGACTACAGGTTGAAATGACCAGCCATCAGGCCTTATTCCCACAAGAAAGACTGCAGGATCCTCTGCTCCCCTTTTGGGTTAATCTCTGAGAAGTTCTGCTGATAGAAGTAGAATCAAGATATTGATTAAGGTTTTCCTGTGAAGATTCCTCTCTTCTGTTTCTCTTTGATAAGTCCACTTGTCTCATGTACAGAATTGGCAGTGGTCCTGAAGGTGAGCTGCAGAAATCCAGAAGAGCAGGGACTTAACAAAATGAGACATAACATGCAGAGACATAACAAAAACTGAACTGTAGCTGTGCTGTGAGACTTGTATTGCTAAGCCTAATTTCTGGATCAAGTTTACTGTATAGAACGATTATGGCAAAATCCCCCAAATCCTTTGCACCTGCCTGCCCAAAAGACAAAGTGACATTGCAAGAGCTGTGGCTGGCTTGTGTCCTCCATGGGAGAAGCAGCACAGGAGCATCCTCAGGAGGCAGCAGAGGAGGCTCAGGGCCAGCACTGGCCCACAGAATTGCAAATCAGTTCCACTGAAAATATTACCAGAGCTTGCAAGGTAGAAAACACTACTGGTGGGCAGCTGACACCCAGCCCTCTGCATGTCTCACTAAGCAGATGGAAGGTGGAAAATCGAGGGTGAACATTTCTTCCCTCTGTGTCCCTTCATGTTACTTGTTGGCATTTCTCAGTTGCTGCGTGGATGTGGCACTTGCTGTCATGTTTCTGATGTGCTGCACCAGGTCACGGGTTGATGGAGCCCAAACTGGATGTGCTGTAGGTCCCTGTCCCTGATGCTGGATGCAAATGCCCCCAGGGATGAGGTTGCTGCACATCCCCTTCGTCCTGAGTGCTGTCACACCAAATGCAGAGCACGATAGAAATCTGCTGGACTGCTCATAACTCTTCCTCCTTCTTTGTTTGCCATTGGGGTTTGAAGAATGTAACTTTTCTTTGGCACAGATGGGAGATACTTGTTTCTACTGCCAAGAAAAGCCAGTGGGAACCTGCAGTGGTACAGATACCATTTGAGCATTGCATAAATGCTTTGCAGGTTATAAGGTAAAAGGAGGTCTCCTCACCAGCAGATGATGTATCAAGTCCATTTCGTCCCCTTTTAACTTGTTTTTGGAGAATAAGAAAACAGTTCCCGTGTTCCAGGGGATCTGGAGAAGATGGTTCTGCTTTGGGGATCATTTGGACATGTTGAGGTCTCTGTTCTCTGGACAAGAACCTCTACTTGTGCCTGCCCTTGCTAATAGGGCAGTTCACCCCAAAATATATATATGGATATTTTATATATATGTATATAAAAGCATAGGCCAAAACCCCATTTTTAATGCTTGCCATTAAGGCATTTTTAACGGTCTGTTTCCATACAACAATGCTTATAATATGCTAAATATTTAAAAATTTGTGTGCCATTAAAGCCCTCACTTAGGATTCCCCCTGCTACTCTGCCTGGCTTGGTGTCTTCATGGTAGATGTTAATTGCTCTTTGGAGCAGAATTTCACTGTGGCCTTTCTTTCTTGTCCTAAGGAAGGTGAAACATTTTCAAAGCCTAGAGTCAGATACTGTTTGCTGGATTCTCTCTTGCTTTATTATTCCAACATCTTTGCCCATCTCATGGCAGGACTGTGGGCTGATCACTGCTGATACCAGAGTGGGTCTGGTTGTCTTTTACTCAGTGCAGTTTGTGCTCGCCTTTCCCCATTCCCACTTTCTCTGAGTGCACAGGAGAGCAGGCAGCCAGCCTTGCCTGTCTCCTTCACCCTTCTCTCATTATTCATTCAGACTTTAAATGTGCCACCACATAAGCTCTTTGCATCAGAATCCCTGTATTTCTTCATTTTTGAAATGCTGAGCATTTCTTCCGTTTGAAGTTAATGACTATTGGACGTAGATAAAAAAAATACCTCCTTCTATTCTTTTTCCAGTGTGCTTATTCCAGAGAGTGACCTGTGGAAGTTCTGCCTGGCAGGGAAGGCTGGGCAGCTGGCAGTAGTGTTCTTGGTATAATAATTACCATAAAACTTCATTGTGCAGAGGACTTACCTCACAGTTCTGAAGAACAGGAACAATGGGATGGCAAGATAAATGTGTGGTAGTGCCTGCCCCAACAAATGTGTGTTTGTGGACATGCTTATCTGATTAAAAGTTAATTTAATCTCACCTGACAATGGCAGATAGTGGTGTGTGCTGGTGTGTTGGGTAAGCCTGGTGTGTATTTGCAGTCAAAAACTGAGACAAGTGATTTGCCAGACTGGGTCTTGGTGAGCAGCAGATAAAACATTTTAACTAAGGTTACTTACACTTGGTCACATACCTTGAGCCATCAACAAATTCTTCATAAAGAAGAACTTGCATTTAACTGCAGAACCACTAAAGTCTGCCTTGTCCCTTCAGCCTCCACGTAAGTAAAATTATCTCTCATGCCTTAAACCTTTTGCTTGCTCAGTGGGTTGAAAGCTGTTTTAAAACAAGCACTGGTGCTTGAGGTCTGCAGTCAGTAATAGAGGTAAAATGTAAACTCTTGCTTCACACCCAGGGTATTAGACATTAAAAATGCATGGAATTCCAGGGGGCAACATACTTCTGTGTACGAGTATCTGATGGTTGACTGCCAGTGCAAAACACTGCTCTCACCCTTCGTCCCAAATGCCCTTTTCCTATGCATGCAGACACGTGTGTGGCTTGGCTCTTGAGAGAAATGGTTGTTGCTGCTGAAGATGTCTGATCTTTCCATCTTGTTTCTTCAACTGTGGTCACTTTGACACAAAAATGCAGCTCCCAGATCTGTTTGACAAATTGTGGTGCTGCTGGGGGTGAGGGGATTTCCTGGGAAAATTATGTTGTGAGCAGAATGGTAAAATAGCTGAGAAACTGCTCCTTGTCACAGAGCTCTTGCCCTTCCAAGTTCACAGTAGTTACCTGGAAGTTCGAAATGGCATTTTTTGGCACAGAGGAAATCAGGATGTACTCAGACAAAATGATACAGATATCTGGAGGTCCAAGCTCTGATTGCTCTTTGGAAATTCTTGGTGGTTTATATCCTAGTTGGTGGTCGTGAGGATTTGCTGTCTTCCTGCTGGCAGGGTAACATCCACAAAATTAGGAAGAGCTCGCTAAGTTCGGTCTGTTACAGCTTCAAAGCACTCTTTTTTTTTATGGTCTAGACATATTATCTGCTGGCTGAGTTACCAGACCTTGGGAAAATGGTGGTTCACCTCGTGTCAGTGGCTGTTTTGGACCTGCAGAAGATGAGTTAATCTTCTGCAGATTAAGATTTGTAGGTGCCCATAGTTGTGGGTATTAAGAGCACTGATGAGGCTCCACAGCCCCCAGGTTTTAGCAGCTCCTACCAAGTCCTTTGTCAGGCAGCACATGAATTTAATAACCACCTTACTTCTGGAGCCAAAGCTGTAAGGAGAGGGTGAGTGCTGGTCACTGCAGTTGTGTTTGCTGAAGCCATGGCTTAATTTAGCAGAAAATAGTGCCAAGAGCCACACACAGTGCTGGAAAATGTGGAGGCAGGGGGGGAGATCCAGGGGGGCCTTTGCTGACACCTTTGATAGGCGTTAAATTTTAAATGTGAAAACTCAGATCTGCTTAAAGTAATCTTTGGGTATTAGGTATACTCACAAATATTTCAGTTCTTCAGCTGGTTTGGCAGCATTATTCTCCGAGATGCTGAACCTGCGTAGTGAATGAATTCAAAGTGACAAGCTGGAGACATTCCTGCCATTCAGGAGAGGCTTAAGGAATTTCTTATTGGCTAAATTACAAATATGTAGCATTTTGCCCAGCACTGCATGGCAATTTCAACCTGCCTGACCGTGACAAGATTAGCACTTTTCCTCCCCCTCCCCAGCAGTAATTTTTTTTTTTTAAAAATTAGATTAAGAAGTACCAGGCAGAGATGCAAAAGCTTGAAAGAGTGAAAACCAGCCTTACCTTGAATGATTCTGTCTGTCATTGGATTGGTTCCTTAATTAGCCCCATGTCCTTTAACCTCTTGAGAAATAAGTAAGGGATAAATTTGGGGATAAAGACAAAGACGCCTGGAGATTTACCACACACCGCTAGGTAATTCATCAAGGAATGTTGGTAATTAGCCCTGCCTCTTTCCTTTCTGGCTCATTTAATAAAACTGGTTGATTTAAAATAATGCCTGCTGGTTCATTATCAACTACTTTAAGAGCCAAGTTATGAACTTGAAACAAAACCCAGTATTGTGTTGTCTGCAAAGGACCTGGCAAGTGTGTTTTGTTTTGTTTTTTATAAAAAGAAATTATTCTGTCTGGTCATCAGTCTCCCCAGCTTGATAATTAAATATTACTTTGTTTGGATTACCATTTGGCTTTTTGGGTGTATTTATTTCTGGTGTCTACTGCTGAGAGGCAGAGAAGAGGGGAAAAAAAATCCAAGATCTTGAAGAGGTACGTGTCAGATTGTGTTAAGAAAGCATGGCCTGATGGAATTCAGCTGAATAAGGACTTTACAATAGTAGTAGTCGTCCAGTTGAGGAAATGGGTAACTGTTTTAACCCTTTGTGTCTCAGAAGTGAGTGCCATCTGGATGCCTTGTTCTTTGAGCAAAGTGATCCATTTTATTAACCCATCTCTTCAGTGCTTGTAGTGGAATTTTTTCCCAAGCTGAGGACAGAACTTTGTATTTGCTGAGGAAACCACGCAGCAATCTTTCTTTATAGATGGGAATAGCATTACTTGGAAGTTAAATGAGAGGATCAGGCTAACACTGGATCAACACTGCTGCCTTTGCACTGTCTGGGAGAGTATCTCAGTCTCCAGTTTGAGATTGTTACAGCAACAGGTGCTGGCCAGGGGGTCTGGTTGGGTCAGTCTGCCTGAATTAAAGAACGAAATTACTGTAAATCTTCCTTTAATATTTAATGTCAGTCTTAGGTTGCAACACTTCTGAAACTGTTGTAGGCTAGAGGAAAAGCAGGCAGTGCTGATGGCAGGCTTGCCAGGTCTGGAATCCTCTATAAGACTTGCTGAACATCAAACCCCTCAGTATGATCTGTAGCAGAATTGGATATAGTGTTTCAGTGCAAATAAGAACAAACATCCTCCTACTCATTCCATCCCCTGGGGTAATGCTTGTTCTGGGGGATCCTGTGTTCCATAGGTGCTTTTGTGACCCAGCAAAACCCATGTGTCTGCTTTTATATGCTTGGCAGATTAGTAAATTAAAAAAGAAATTCAATGTGATGGCCTCTGTGGAGATATAACTCTGCCAGTAATTCTTCTGTCACTGACAATGAAAATAACTTGTTCTGCAAGCAGTTGCAGAGAGGCCTCTGGAGTGTTGGGGTAACAGCTCAACCCTGCAGGTTGTCACTGGAAATTCTGCCACTGGACGCCAGTTACCTGCTTGTTTATTATTTTGAGACCTATTAATAAACTCTGATAGTTTAAGTTGATTTTAAGCTAGGTTTGTTTTTTCTAGCTTGTAAAGATGTGGACCAGAAAATCGAGTATCTTTTAAAGAAACACCAAAATAACCCCCAACAAACAAAACTCTAATACCAGTTTTTTAAAGTTAGAATGTCTGTGCCAAATTAATAGTTTGTGTTTCACACATCATATTCTTATCTTAATGTACTGAAACAATATTTATTATGGGCCTGCGTGACCTCGTGTCCTAGACTTACTGAATATCACTGGCTGAAGCTCCATTCAGTTGTTTGAAAATTCTCGTGTAAGTTATACAGTGCAAACAGATTGTTTTCCAGTGGATCCCCAGCAGCAGGCACTTCCACAGCAGAGTTACAGTAATTAAACAGTAATTCATGGTGCTGCACTTCCATCATTTCTCAGCAGATGGCATTAAGGTTTCCAAGACTCTGCATTCCTTGTCTCAGCTGCCAGGGAATTCATCATTCTAGACTCTTCCCTTCACCAATGAAGGCTAATACTCAGGTGTTAAGCTTGTTTTGTCACAATATTCTAATCGTGTTGTTTGTTTGTATTGCTGTATTTTATTTTCCCAACCTTTAAGCCATTAACCAGGTAAAATGCTGTATGTGATAGTTATTGCATTCAGAAACTAAGGCAGGCTGCCTTTTATAAATAAAACTGCTCCTGGTGTCCAGCAGAAGTCATAAACTTTTTCAGCAGGTAAGACTAGAACATCAAAAAAGGTTAAGAGACAAAGTTTTCCATTGAACATTCCCAATCCTCAAAGCTGTGTAAGACACAGCTGTTCTGCATTAAATTCCAACCCCTTCCTGCTTTGTGCTACAAATCCTGGATTTTGTAGAAAATGTCAGCTAGTGAAAGGAAAATTATTTGGAGCAGTATTTGATGCGATTGTGGAAATAGTAGATATTAGTGTGTTTTAAAATAAATCTGGCTTGCAGAGCACAGAAAGCATCAGCTGTTTCTGTCACCACACCTCCATGAATCCTGGATTCTGATGATGTTTTTGTTACTGACCTGGCTGGAATCCGTGTCCTGTCTCCCAGTGGACACACTGACATCAGCAGGAGCGTATCTTGTGTGTCTGGAGAAACCAAAGTTTCAAAGAGCTGGTTTTCTGCCTAGGAACAATGTGCTCCTTGTCTCTGTCTGTGTGTCCATCCTCTCCTGAGTGCAGAGAGGGGCAGATCTGCTCACCGGGAGCGTTGCAGGCTCCGCGAATGCCGCGGGTTCAGAACGCCCGGCAGGAGCTCAGGGCACCAGCAGCAATCAGGCACCTCCAGTTATCCTCACCTAGAATCCAAACCAGCCCATTAATCTGAGAGGAAGCTTGTATTTCAGGCTGCCTTCCTAAAAGTCATTGAGAAGTTCCTGGTTGAAACCATCAACATTTAGTTTGTGGACACAGTGGTTGACTGTGAATTAAATCTTTCTGTTCTCTCAGAGGAAAATATCAGCAAGCAACTAATGGAAATTCTCCTCTTGGAGAATAGTCCCTTCCTTGAAGACATTTGAAGGCTGAGGTGTAGTGAACAGTCTATTTGCCTCCCTCAGGTTTGATAAAGGTCATGCCGAGGACCTACAGGCAACACACTAAAGTGTCTTTAAGACTACTTCTGACTTCCTCAGGCTATGACTTCTCTGCTTGTGTTTTTTCTATAGATGTGTGGACTTTTTATTTTCTGGGTTTGGTCACCCCTGGGGGTGATATTGTCAGGAAAAACTTACTCCAGTTTACCAATATCAGTGATCCAGAGTGCCATTGCCCTTAATCAGCATCTCTGTCCTGATGGCACCTAAGTGATAAACCTGCTTTTGGCAAGACAGCTTGTTTTTACTGGGGGGAAAGACCTGCTGGTAGTTCTGCTACAGCCTTATGTAAAGTAGGGGTGTTCTGTTGAACAATGTTAACATTTCAAAAACTGCTTTAAAATTAACTATATTACTGCTTTAAAGTTAATTTTTGTCTTGTTAAACAGAAAATTATGAGAAGTGAGACTTCTGTTTAAAAAACTGTGGCAATCATCTATATTGTCATAAGTTACTGATTGAAAACTTGTCCACTGAGCTGTCTGGAAGCATTTTTTCTGTAGTATTTGTTTGCCTATTATACAGTTCCACTTCCTGACTGCCACCAAAACCATACTCTGCTGAAATACCTGTGTCTCAAAGAAACAGTTTGTTTAGGGAGGGAATAAAATGACCTTGAATGAGTCAGCAGTTGTGTGTAGCAATGGCAAGCCTTCCGTGCTCTTTGCTTTCTAAAAGGAAATGAATTCTGGACCACAGGCACCATTCATTGCAGGGCAGTTAATGGGCTCCATTCACATGAAAGTTCATATATTCCTTAAGGGTTCAGCCCTGTATGGTTTGCTGTGTAAAAGGAAAAATACTATTTAATCATGCTACTGTGGCTTTTCAAAAGAGTTTATCCTTTTCGTACACTGGCTTTTTTGAGGGAAGAAAAGTGGTGCCTTCTGCTCTGGAGTGCTGCTTATGCAATCAGCAAAGTGCCACTTCCTCTGTGGGTCACTGCTCCAAATTGCCTGCTGCCTTTCCCTGCAGTGTTTGATCTAAGCAATGAGGAGCAAGCTTCCAGCCAGGGCTTCTGAAGGGTTATCCTTAGAAAACTATTCTCTCTGAACTTGCACCTTGCCCAAGGAAAGGTATTAATTATGGCTATCTGCTTTGGTTAAAGGCTGCAAGGATGGAGCTGAGTCTCAATGGCTCTGTATGATCTGAGCAGTGTCTGGATGCTCCTCCTTGGGTGCAGAGTGAGGAATGTGCTGACAGCTGCTGGGCCCAGGGAACAATGACAGATAACTCAGAGAAACACAGTTCAACTTCACATTTTCTTCTCTGATAGCTTCAGTTCCAGAAAACATGCCCAGATAGCTATTGCTGCCAGCTGTACATAACCAATAGGCAACTTGATGGGGTAAATGAGAAGCAGCTTTGGCTGTTACTCAGTCATGGAATCCTGGAATGATTTTGAGTTGAAAGGGACCTCAAACATCATCTAGTCCAACCCCCTTGCCATAGAAAGGTGACTTTTTAAAAATCAGCTTAGTGGTTTTGATTACATGGGTTGGTGTAGTCCTGCAAACATCTGTACCTGTGTCACTGTGGCAGGACAAGAACAAGCAGTTGGACATCAGCCCTGGCACCTTCTGGGGCTGATTCTGCCTTTAGTGTGGAGCAGCAACACAGTTTTGAAGTAAATTCCCAGTTGCCCTCACGTATTTGCATATTAGCTTATTTTTGCCCAATGCTGTTGATGAGTATTAATTAGATTCTTGTCAGAGGAAATTAAATGATGAGACCTCGTGTTATCCAGCCCCTCCTGGGAGTTCAGTTTGTGAGAGCAGACTAGAGCTGCTCTGACACCAATGGCTTGAAATGCATCATAGTGTTCTGAACCATTCCCCTGTGGGTCCCACATCTCAGACCACGTTGTTGGCTCTGGTGGATGTACTGGCATCTCCTTGGCTCCAGCAGATGTTAAAATGTCCTTAACTTTTACTTCTCATCAGTTCAGACTTCCTTTAAAATAAACTACAGTGTGAGCTTATTTGCATTTTTTTAGCAATAAGTTCTCTAAAAAAAAATTTATCCTGTCATGTAAAGTAGTGACATGCTAAAATGGGTTTATATTTGAGGTTTAAAAAAGGGCAGGGGAGGTGGGGAAGTCTGAGTTAAGATCTAAGTTAATTCCCATCTAGTCTCTAATTACATCCCTAACTCAAGCATCTGGTTGCCTTGAATTGTGTTATGTTCCCATACAGTTTCTTGAGTAGCTAAAACCTTGTGTGTGTTGTCAATCAGTGATGAGAGGTAGGATGTGAAGTACATGTCATGGACTCTGTATTTTTCAGTGTTAGAAGGAGATGCACTATTTTTTGCATAAATGCAACTTTACTGAAAGATACTTTGCCTGTTTCCCCTTGTCAGCACAGTTCTGTTCCTGCAATAGCACTTCAAGGGTTACGTTAGTGTGGGTCAAGTGTGGTTTCAAATAGGATTCTTCTGAGACCAAGCCTGGAGGCCCTGAATTTCTTTCTCAAAAGACATTTTGATCTTCTGACAAACTATTACTTCTGAATTTCTTGGTGCTTCATATTTGCAGCTAACCTTTGGAGAGCTGGAATGATAACACACACTCCTCTTTGTGTTTTGTGAATGTGCCTCCCCTGGTGAGTCGATGGCTTGTGCTTTTTTGAAGTTCAGATGAAATCATTAAAAAGACTTTCCTGTAAGATCTTTGGAAAGGTGGAATTTTTCTGGTGTCATGTAATAAAATGTGTTTTCAGTCCTGCAGAAAGAGCTCTAAACCTTACCTTGACAGGACTTCACACAGGAGAGAATCAAGAGCTTGTAGTCCCTTGCAGGCTGGAGGTTTTGTATTTGCTCACATGCTGCAAATGCTGCTGGGACAGCTTTGTGCATATGCTGGAAAAACATCATGGCAGAATTTCAGGCTATCTCTTTATATAACATATTTTTCAGTCTAAAAGTTTTTGTGATAAGGAACATGCTTGTGCAACATCTGTTGAAGCAATGAACCTGAGTGCAGTTCTTAATTACAACTGCAGTATAAACAGGGCTCCTGACAGCTGACTGGGGATTTGTCAAAATTCCACTCCTTCAGTTGATGGTCCTGCCAGTTGCCCCATCCTTTGGCCTCTTCAAGGGTCATTTATGTGGACAGCAGCTTCTGATTTCACAGTGTAAATAATTATTTGTTTGCCATATGTGAAATAACATGAGGAGGAGGGATTTCAACAGCTCATCTCAGGAAGACGTGGAGGGGCAGGTGTGGGGAAGGTTATAAAATCAGCCAAGGGGATGTATCTTGTTTTTGTAGGTATAAAATAGATTGTGATGCCATGACTCCATGCATGTAAAGCTTGAGATCTTAAAGGGCTGAAATGTTGGCATCCTTGTTTAATAAATGAGCCCATGTTAATCTTGTTTTTTCTGGGAGCTACTGTCTGACTGTTGTGGGAATAAGATCATGGGGTGCAGAGGCAAGGTCATGCAGCTTAATGGCTATTTGTCCTAAATATGTCTTTCTGTTACAGAATTTATTATGGTGACATGCCTTTAGCTGAGAAGTAACTAAAACTCTAAATTCCATTGTGGTTTCTGTGTTTAACATCAGAGTGGAATAAGCATAATTAATTTCTTACTCTTGTTGCTTTTAATCTCTTGTGGCTGCTGTGATGTCTACTTTGGCATCTACTTTGTGAGTGACATGTCAGGAAAGGAAAGATGAGATGTTGCTTAATGGAAATTTTGGACTTCAGCACCCCACTCCCAGGGAAGAGCCACGATCATTCAGAAGTAACCCTGACACTGTTGGCTTTCAGCTTGAATGCTCTCTGTGACATCAGTTTGACCCCCTGGGTTAATTCTCCTCCAGAGAGGTGTCATGCCACTCCACACAAGGAGTGACCCACCTTTGTGGCTTGCCAAAGTCCTCAAAAAAATCCCCGTTGTGGTATTTAGCAGGATGCTCCAGATCAGAGCCAGCTGGGTTTGCATGAAGGTGACTTGGATTATCTTACCTTAGCGGGCATGATGATCAAGCACTCTGAGGTACTGAAACTCCTTTATTATAACCCAGTGGGTTTTAATACAGTCATAAATAACAGCACAGCTCGTTGAGCAGAAGGATAAAAATCAAGGAGTTCAGTGGTAAGCCAGCTTGCATTTCCTTCATGTAAGTGAAGTCAGCGATTTATTATTATTTTAGGCTGTGTCTAATGATCATTTTAGTGGTGTGAATAAAATGGATGTATCTGGAGTGCTTATTCTTCTGCTTACTCAAGCCTTCCATATTGGGGCTGACATGAGACATCATCAGCTGTAGGCAAAGTGGTACAGAGCCCAGCTAAGTCCTTCTAATTCTTTATTGACTGTGACATGTAGATGCTTCAAGGCATGTTAGCAGTGTAAAACTGGTTTGAATTAACACCATCTTCATTCTCTTGCTCCTTCTGGTGGCTCTGTGTGTTTGCTGTAAAGCAGGTCCCTTCCAAACAGGTGTGCTATAGCCAAATGTTGTGCAGTGTTGCCAAGTGCTTTGTTCAAATAAATGGTCCTTTCAGAATTATTTTCACTCTTATTTTGGGATGCTTCTTTGAAAGGTTTGGTAGGAAGACTTTTCAGTTGATGCTGAAAGCTGTTCCAGCAAGCACTGGTTGGGTTTGGTGTGTTTTTATTTTCACATTTGGGTCATGATTGGTGGCAAGCTCTTGTTATGTGCTGTGTAAGTGACTTTGAGAGCAACCCAACGTGTGCTGTGGAATTATGTGAACAATGAATGGAGCAGTTTTTCACTTGATCTTTTCCAGACAAGTAGGTCAGAAGTGTAGATGTCTTTGAACAAGTAAACAACAATATGTAGAGGTTGGGCTGGATGTCCTTTAAAGGTCCCTTCAACCAAACTATTCCATGACGTCCTGCTGATGTACAGTGTGCCCCCAAAAAGAGGAGATTTTTTTTCTTTTATAACCCAAGAGTTGCATTTGAGTTTACAAATGGCTTTTATTTAAAAAGAGAAGGATACAACTGTTTCTCTGTGTGGCATTTGGGTGTTTGATAGATTTTGATCTGGTGCCAGCTTTACATCTCTTGTGTTTCAGTGCTGAATGTTGAAGTTTTGTAAATAAATACTTCAGTAGCCCACAGGCAATGTTCTGAACACCAATTCATTCTCACAGGCTAATGGTGTGGATTTGAAAGACTTGTAAATCAAATTCCCTTCTTGCTTAGCCCCAAAATGCCAAGAATTACATTCCTCAACACTGAAGTTACCTTGGCACAGGTGTGTGTCTCTGTGCTATATACTTGAGCAAACCTTCACAAACTTTATAGTGACAAATGAGACCACGTTTGAGGGTATGAGGTTTTAAGATTTATGAAAGCAATGGGTTGGGTGCTTTTCCCACTCTTACACTTTTTATTTATGGTTTGGGCGAAATAGCCATTTTAAGTTAATTTTCACCTGTGAAAATCAGTATTGCATGTCACATTAAGAGAAGTTCATGCAGGGACAAAGTAGATTTACTGCATTAAAATCTTGAAGCTTCTTGAATTTTATTTCTTAAAGTCTGGATGAGCAAACAACCTGTGCCATTCTGCACATGGGTAAATCTACATCTCTAGGAAGTTGATAAGGAATTTTATTTAAAAGTCAGCATGTGCTGTCTCTACTATTGTTACAAGCTTAGCTCTAGTTACTTTTTACCAACATCTTTTATAAAACTGATTTCAATTTTCTCCATTATTCATTTTGTGTGAAAGGTGCCATTATTTTTACCCAGTCCCATTTACATTCTTTGCATTTGACAAATGAGTGATGGATGAGCAACCTGAGCAAAACCAGGTGTGGAGAAGGATGCCTCTTCTCACCTGTGGAAGCTGAATCTTCAGGGCTTCTCAGGGGCTGAGGGAAAACTCATGGTCCTCCTTTTGTGTAGCAGAGTGCAGGTTTGGGCTCCAGAAACATACCCAGCATCTCCAAATCCTGTCCACGTGTGAATGTTGGTGTGATTTAAGCACCAGTCTGACCTTCTGGGCAGAGGATGGGTGTTCTGCTCTCTTTCCTGCCATGGGAAATGCAGTGAAGTCATTAAAACATCCATTTTTCCAGCTGTCTTAGAGTGCACCAGAGGCCTGGGAGCTCCATGCTCTGTCCCTCAGGTCTAGCAGGGGTTACTGGGGGCTGGAGCAGTGCCAGGGTCAGTCACCCCTGGGAAATGTCACTGCCCAGGCTGCCAGTACGTGACTGCCACTGCAAGCTGGCCTGGCTGACGCTGTGCTTGGCAGCCTCCAGAGCAAGATAAGGTTGGACAAATTCTTTCACCCCTCTAATGTGACTCTTCCAAGCCAGGAGTGATCTGTGTTGGACTGGTCTGGTAAATCTTGTGTTGGTGTTGCAAGGGTGGGGGATTGTGCTCAGGCTATGGAAGGCTTTGCAAGGGGAAGCTGGGAGAAGAGGTGGCTTCAGACCATCTGCCTGAACTGGTTTTGGGCTTTCAGGCAGCTGAAATATCTGTAGTCCTATGACTGTGCTCCCTCTTGAATTCACATCTCTATGCCAAGTCTTGCAAGAGATTTTGGAAGCAACTTTATGTCTATCTTTGACAATTCCTGTGAGGAGGAGTCATTGGTGCTCTACTGTGAGTAATTTCAAACCCCCTAGTGCTGATGGAAGTGCTGCTCAGCTTCCTTCTGAGAGAGAAGGGTGGCAGAAGTGGACCCAAATATGTGGTGCTTGCATTAAGCTTTTCACTGTGGTAGTACCATAACCCAAACTTGTGTGTCAGATGTAGCTGTGTGGCTGCAGTTTTTGCCTGTGAAGTCAAAATATTTGTGCTCTGATGCACCTGGGGTAGGTAAAAATCATTGCAAAAGATTTGTGCCTGACATTTTATGGAGTCAGTTCCTTGTCTGTCCTAAAATGTTGCAGTGTTTTTTGGTATCTTCTCAGAAAATGTATAAAATAAAAATGTATGGCATGTGTGTTGGGAAGTAAACAGCTGAAATGTTGGTTTCCTAACACAAAAGCAGCAGGATTTCAAAGGACCTAATCCTGAGTGAAAGCCACACTTGTAGAATGGCAGCCAGCAGGCCACTAACTTGCAAATTACATCAGTTCCTATCTCCATGAGTACATTTGGGTAAACTCTCTTTAATTTCCTTAGATACCATTGTCGTGTGCTTCTATAGCTAAAGCACAGTTTTTAAATACTAATCTACTAAAACTTTGTTCTTGTTTGCTTCATGTCTTTCCCTTGGATGAAAAGTCGTATTACGCAGAGGAATTTTTGGTGATGGGCTAAACAATCCCTGGTTGTGTAAATGATGGTAATTCTGTACAATGTGCCTTTTCTTTTCCATATCTTTGTGCTTGAAGATGACTCTTGGATCCACTTACTTAGACTGCAATCATGATGCCAGATCTTAAATAACTTTCTCCTATCTTCTTTGGTTTTCAAGTTCAGAGTGGTTTGGGGTGAACTGAGTAACCAGAGAGTTTTGTTGTGCTAATCTATGTAGTTTGCTATGTCCTAAGGTAAAATGATGGAATCAGCTCACCATGATTGTCATTCCCCAGTCAGTACAAATTGCTTTTCATCTTTTTCTTGTTCTTGGGCTTTCTGGTCAGTATTGGAGCAAATGTACTCTAGAAAATTTGGCACTAAGGGGAGAATGGCAGCTGGAGAAGTTGCTGAAAAGGTTTATCTGTTGCTAAATTCACAGTGGCCCTGTGGGGAATCACAACCCAATCAACTTAATTTTGATGACATTATAAATGAGGTGGCTGTTCCATCTTGGAGGACTGGGAAGGCCTCAGAAATCAAGAGCGCTGAACTTTTCATGTGAAGCTACTTCAGGCCTCTGACGTCCGTAGGGGAGAAAATGTGATGTTGTTGTTCAATGTTTGAATGCAGCATGTGAGAAGATGTCTTTGAGAATGAGTTAAACCATTGTCTGGCTGGTGGTTTGGATTGCTCCAAGTTTTGTGGTAGGAGGGTACTTCCTGGCATTGCAGTGAAACCCATGATCAATATTTAATGAAGTTATTGAAGGGGTTTTATGGTCTTTAGGATTTTCAGACTTAGTGACCAACCTGTGGTGAATAAGATTAGCAGAATCTTGAACCTGTAGTGGAAACCTTTTGGAGAATAAATCACTTTTACTGTAAGTGTCACTAATTGATTATCTTTCTCAGATGTCATTCTCCTCAATTTTTTTCCCCTAGTGACAAAGAACAGACGCTTATTTATACATCTCCCTATTTATTTCAAAGTCCTAGAAAAGAACTTGTTCCTGGTGTTGTTGGGTTTTAATACTTGGAAGAGCTGGGTTGAAGCAGCTTTGAAGCCCAGGACCAGCCTGGTTAACAGGCATGGTTGTGCAGTGGACACAGCTGAAGCCTGGAGCCCTTGCAGAACACATCAGTGGATGTGGTTTTGTACCGTTTTTCTTTGGGTGCCGTTAATTGTTAAATGACACAGAATTTTAACCTTTCTTGAAAATCCCATGACATTTAGCTGTCTAGGCAACAAAAAGTTCCATTGAAATGAGAAAACTGACCCAAAAGTATTTTACTTGTAATTGTAAACTGTAAGTCCTAAGGCAATTTGCTTGAAACAAATGGTCTTTTTAATTAAAAAAAAAAAAAAAAAAAAAAATGGGGTTGGGGTGCGGAGAAGAGTCTTCCTCCCCCTTGGTTCACTGTCCTCTGAACATTTCTGGTATGTCCCTGCTTAAATAAAGCATTGAGTGCTTCAGCTTTACTGTCACAGGAAGCTTCAGGGACGTTTTTGGTGAGAAAAATCTTCTGTGTTGCTTAGGGAATTGGAATATGCTCCTTCCCCACTCACGGTTTTGGGAACAGGAATATGCCCCTTCCCCACTCGTGGGGGCCTGAACAGTGGGACAGCCTGGAGCTGGTGGCGTTGTGGTGGCCTTTGGTCACTTGTGTTGCACCAGCACAGGATTTTGGGGCATCTTCAGCTTTCCTTTGAAAGCAGCAGTACATGGAGGTGCGACAAGTGAGATGATGTGATTTGAAGTAGTAACTGAGATGGGAAAAGCAATACTTGGTGTATTGAAGAAATACTCTCAGCACAAGTCCTGATGGGTTTGTGGTTGCTTCCAGAAGTTACCCATTGCAGAGAAATCAAATCTGTGCAAGGACAAATTCAGGAGTGTCAGTAACCCAGACCAACTAACTGAGCCTGGCTACCTTCATCCACATGTACCAGTGACTCAAAGCTTGATCCTACTGCAATTAATTGACTCCCAGCTATGGTTGAACTCGATGATCTTAAAGATCTCTTCCAACCTAAATATTTCTATGATTCTATGACCTTGAAGCTTTCCTAGAGGATGATCAGTAGTAATGCCACAGTTCATTAAATATTTTTATTCTGGTGTAAGTCTCCTGTTAGTTTTATTGTTAGCCATTTAGTTTCTGGATTACGATGTGCAAAACACATTTGCCAAGCCATTAGGCTGCCCTGGCCTGTGCCTGTCCAAGAGTGAGCTCTCCTGGGTGCCTCTCCAGAAGGAATTTGGTCGGTGCAAACCCACTGGGAGTGCTGGTGCATTGCTCTACTGCCATGCAGCACTGTTCCGAGTTCTTGCCATCATTAGCAAGTCATTAGTAAATTAAGTCTGAGTGATTCCCAGCAAGACTCGACAGAAGGAGCAAGTATCAGCAGTATTGTTTCAGTTGTTTGTGTTGGCTTCATGCAGAGGAACTACTTGAGCCATGTGCTTTGTGCTTAAGCACACAGCTATGCTTTGTGTTTAAATTCCTGTGAACCCCGATCACTTAACGGGAAATATTTTTGCTTGTGGCAACTGAAGGAAGTGTGTGGGTCTGCTCAGAGGTTCTGTCACTGATGTGTAATGTAATGTGGATTTTGGAGAATGTGGTCTGAAGTACACCTGAAATTCCCACTGATTTGGTGTGTGTGCTTAAAGCCATTGATTAAATGTTTGCCTGGTTGATACCAGGGGCTGGGAAATCTGCTCTATTTATATGGGTTATTACTATTCTTTCTGTGATGTGGAAGAAAATAGGCAGCTGCTGAGATACCTGAACTGGATGTATGCACTGGAATCAACAGTCACATTTCAAGATGAGTGAAGGTATGAGAAAACCTTTCCCCTGCTTCAGATAATGTTGTTCTCCAGGGTACCCCAAAGTGTGAGGGATGAGTGCTGAGTCGTCAGGGTGGCTCCATCCAACACTTTCCCAGCCCAGCTCAGCCGTGTAGGGCCTAAGCTGGGTCACACATGGGTACAGTCGAGTTGATTTCTTTCTACTGCCTTTCTCTGTGCTTCACCTGAAGAAAAAAGATCCTCCTCAGTGCCAGCAGGGCAAGAGCAGATGGAGCTGGAATGCCTGACAGACTCAGTGCAGGAGTGCCTGATGATGGGGCCAGCCCATGGAGACAGTGGAGATGCTGCTGAGCTGGCATTGAAGGCTCTTCTGGAACTGAACCAGTTTTGGGGCTCTGCTTCTAAGGCAGTGTTTTACTTCTGTAGCCAAATTCTTGTGTTACTAGGCTGTGATAAATTTAGCTCTTTTGCCATCTTGTCTTAGCTCATTTCTGAAGTTCTGCAGATGATAATAATAATTCTTACATTACTTCTTGTTTGTCAATAGCAAAATGCCCAAAAAACCAATGTTCTGCTCAACTGAGTAACAGTGCAGCAAAACTTTGGTTGATTGGTGGAGATAGAGGGTTGAAGATCCAGAGGATTTGGTTTCAAGTTGGTTTATGTTTCCTTTCATGTCCTCATTCAGTCACATTTCTTAGGAAGTGTATCCAAACCAATAATTTGTCATCTTGCACTTTGTGTCTCATGAATTTGGACGAACAACAAGAACTATTCTTCACCATAAATGCTGAGAACCAAAATTAGATCTTAAGTCAAAGCTTTTTTTCACGGTTTCAAGTTCAGGGTAGTGGAATTCCATTGTAGGGTGATTTCATTTTTTTTTTTTTTTTTTTTAGCTCTTTGCTCATGAGATATTTTGTCAGAAAGGAAGGAAGAGTGCTTTATGGCTCATCTACAGGGTGACACTGGGGCATCTTCTTTGCCCAAGAAGGCACATTTGGGTTGCCTTTGATGTAGAGTCTGCAGAAGAGGATGCTCTAGGCCAGAGACAGAGTCTCTGCAAACAGCATGGAGTTCATTAAGATGCTCCCCACCAGACTTCCATGATGGAATTCCTAAGGCAGCTCAAGAGAGCAGCCAGTGACAAAACAGAGAATCAAACTCAAATTTCTTCTGTATAGCCAGTCTGGCCTTGCACTCAGCCAGAGCAGGAGCAGTTCAAACTGCGTCCAAGAAGAAGCACATGTAAAGCTGCTTCAGTCCTGTGGGTGCTCCTGTCCTTGTGGGAATTGTTATATCACATCTCCCCCATTCAGAGAATAATTGTATGTTCTTGTGTTTGAATGTGAAAGTGTGTTTGAGCAGCTGTGGATTAAAAATATTTAGTCCTTGAATGTCTTCTCTGTGTCGTTTTGGAGCAGCTTAATGACAGAAAAGGCAGTTCTCTGTGTTCTACTGGACCTGTGTGTGAGCTTGTGACACGTGAACTCAGAACTTGCCTTCCCTGGCATGCTGAGGGCAGTGCAGGCCATTTAAAAAATTAAATTAATAATTGAATAGCAAAATAAAATATTTTAATGTGGAATAGCACAACAAAGTCATAGGGAGAGTATGTTCTTGTGAAATAAATTTGTGTTTTGCCAACAAAAATCCTGTCAATTAGGCAATGTGTGTTTCGAAACTTGCCATGCGGTGGATTCAGTTAGATGTGTTGGTATATATTATAAATAATGTAGTATTTGATGATACAGGGTTGAGGTGTGGATCTTGGAACTTTGCTGGTCTCTCTCCTGGGAGTCTGGAGGGTGGACAGGTGATGGGTGCAGAGAGGAGAGACTTTGCTCAGTCCTGGGGTGGAGAAGAGCAGTGATACCTGGTGCGTGTGGAGGAAAAGGAATGTGCGGATTCTGTCAGGCAAGTAGGGCTTGTTCTTTAAAATATATTCAAAGATAAGTGTTGTGAAAATAACGTGTTTACTGACAGTTTTATCTACCTGGAGGATGAAAATTTAGTGAAAAATAGACTTACCTGGGGTAGTGTAGCTCTTAGAACTGATGATAGGAAAATTGATAATGCAGGTGGGACTGACAAAGTAATTGCTGTACTTATCATAGCACAGTGTTGTCTATTGATACAGTGCAACAAAGCAGACTAAACTTCATAGAAATGCTGTCTTAATGTGCTTCCCTGTGAGCTGAGACTTCAGAAAATAATGCCAGTTGGGCAGTTTTTATGCCTGTGTTTGAGACTTCTGTCAAGGAGTTGAATAGAAAGAAAAAGTAGGTTCTGGAAGGTGTAGGGACTGTGCCCAAGTGCGGATAAGTGCACTTGGAATATGCATTAGCCCTTTGTCAGCCATTCCTGAATTGGAAAACTTCTTGCAGCTGTAAACTGAGACAGAATTAATGGCTTTGAAGCACCAGGGTAGGTGAGGATGGGGTAGACCTTTTTCAAGTGCTGCAGGTCCTGAGTTGTGCTGGGAAGCTGAGGACAGGACTGCAGAGCCCTGTGGGTTTATCCAGGGCACCCACTCCCAGGGAATATGTGTTAGGCTCATAGGGCATTTATTCAGTTATTTCTTACTCTGTACTTAAAAACTTTTAACCTTACTGCTAAAGAAAACTACCATTGTGTGTTTGCGGGACTGGAACGAAAGCTGAATAGCGAATTAGCCTTGAGCGAACTGTCAATCTGACTTTGATAGCCCATCACTTAAAAGGTCCTTTTATGTTTATGAAAAAGCATGACATCAAAGCCAGGGCAGAAAAAAAAAAAAAAGATATCAATACTTAGAGCTTAACTTAAACTTGCATAACTTCCAAGAAGAGGCCTTGTGTGAACTGTTTGTTTGTCCACTTGCATGGCTAATTAGCGTAGGTTACTAAAAGTCTGGGCAGTGGCCATCAAGTTTCTTCTGCTCTTCTGGGGTTTGTTGTGCTTCCATGTGTGGATCCCTCAAACTGGAGTAGCACAGACAAAGGATATTGCAGTCACTTCTCTTGCAACCTCTAGGTAGCATGCTGGAAATGCTTGAGTATAACCATTATCAGGTGAGTTGTTATTGGAGACTTATTTTAAAACCTGTTGCTAAGAAGGTGTACAGTGTACAGGAAACCCTTTTCCTCTGGTATCTTGGGTGTTTCATTTAATTTCTTTCACACCAATAAGTGGGGGCCATGCATGGTCGCTTGCAACAGCAAAAGTCACTTTAATGGATCTGTTTTAAAACAAAATTATTTCTCAGCATATTCCTGTATTTTGGGTTGATTTCTGCCTTCCGATAACAATGTTAGTGATCAACGAAAGGTGACAAAGAGTTTCCAGGATATGGTGGAAAATTTTAATGGAAAAAAAATGGCCTTTCTTCTGTGGCTTATTTAGAGTGTGCAACAGTTGTTTGGTATGAGGATTTTCATATTTTGTATGTAAAAAATTCCTAAGTACTGAGAAGCTTATCTTAAATACAGAAATAGCTGTTGCTGACGACAGTGATTGATCTGAACTGAAACACTTCTTTTCTTGCATCTTATTTGCATGATGTGTTTATAAACAGGCTGTCTTATTTGTATATGATTTAGGCTGTATATCTGAGATATAAATAATCTGTAGGCAGAAAAGGTGTCTTTGTTGCTTCTTCTATTTTAACCAAGGTATTAATTTAAAAAAACCCAAACATTCGAAACCTAAACCACCAATAACAAACCTTTTATCTCTCTGTTATTTGACACTGGATTAAGGATAGCAATCCATACTTCTTGGTTTTAATTGTTAGCTACTAACAAGTAAAATGAGTCCTGCAGTACATGTCATTTCTCCATATTTTAGTGAAAGCTAAATGTCACATAGCTGAAAGTCTGAACTCAGGAGTGACTGTTCTGGAATGTCTGTATCAACTGAAAACCCAAGCGCCGGTCTTAAGTGAGAAATCTCATGTTGCAGAAAAATAGCTGGAACTTCTTGGTGTACTGAGAGTCAATTGTTGAAAGACCAAATAGTAAACTGATTTCTTGCCACCAAATATTAGTTATTGAAGCTCTGTGGGCTTCCTTGGGGCTGCACAGGTTTGTACTTTTTCAAATAGCTGGTCCTTATGTCACAAATGTAGAGCTCAGATCCACAGCACCTGCAGTGATGTCGTGAAATACTAAAATCCTTTTCAAATTGTGTCGTGCAGGTGCAGACTCACCTTGAGAATCCAACCAAGTACCACATTCAGCAGGCCCAGCGGCAGCAGGTAAAGCAGTACCTCTCTACCACTCTAGCAAATAAACATGCCAACCAAGCCCTGAGCTTGCCATGTCCAAACCAGCCTGGGGATCATGTCATGCCACCTGGAACGGGGAGCAGCGCGCCCAACAGCCCCATGGCTATGCTCACCCTCAACTCCAACTGTGAGAAAGAGGTAAGAACTCTCCTCTTGGTGTTTTCAGTAAAATGGAGCTGTAATCTGCTTTAATTGGGTTGTTTTAAACCGTATTTGCTCACTGTTTATCTTTTCTGTTCATTGTGAAAATGTAACTGCTACCTCTGCGTCTGCCTGATTAATTGATACTTTTGGCAAAAAAACCCGTGTCCCTCTAGCTTCCTTTAGTTTGAACTATTTTAGCTAGTTTATACTTACTAAAACTACTTTTCTTGTTCCCCACCCTGTTGCTTGATGCACACAGTGCATAATTGACCTTTGGAGAATACAAAGCAGCTTTGTAAGCTGTAGCTTTCTGGAATAATGTTATTTATGGCTCATTCATCTAGAAAGTGCAAAGAGCATAGCAAAAATAACGGAAAAAACGCAAAGCTATTTGGAGATATTTTAGGTATTTTTATGGTAAAATTTGAGCAAGCCTTCTGTGAAGCTGGAAGGCCAGATTATCCTAGCTAATTTGCCCTAAAATGCTACTGATTGCTGTTCCAGTGCTGCAAATGTAAGACTTCAATAGCCTGTGTCTAGAAGTCCTTTGCAACCTTGTCTTAATCTTTAATGGCAAAAACTGAGTTAGATGTTATATGTGTGCTCAGGCTCCAAAGGAAAATGGTTGAGAAGCTATTAACAAGTATAGGAATCATGTCAGAATTTTTGTAACATGAAAAGTAGGAGGCAGTTGTAGAGTTCCTCTTGTCCCTCATTCCCCCCTTCAAGCCTTCGTGCCAGATTTTTAGTACAGATGCATTCCATGAGCAAAACGTTACACAGCTCGGAGAAACAGTTATTACAGAACATACTTTGCACATGCATGGGAAATACTTGTGCTCCATAGTTTGAAAAGAAATGAAAATTAGGTATTTCCATCCTGTTGTTCCAGCTGTACCCAAGCATTTTTTTTTTTGTCTTGAGGATATTTACAGCTTCACTTTGCTGTGTCATCGGGAACATGTGTGCATGACACTATTTCATTCGTGCTCTTTTTGGGACTGAGACTGTGCCATAAACTCAGATCCATGCTTTGCTTTTTCTTCTTCTTTTTTTTTTCTTTTTTTTTTTTCTTTTCTTTTCTTTTTTTTTTTTTTTTTTTTTCCTTTTTATTTCTGCAGGGATTTTATAAATTTGAAGAGCAAAGCAGGGTTGAGAGTGAGTGCCCGGCTCTGAATACACACTCACGAGCATCATGCATGCAGGTACTGGATGACACAGGAGGTGGAGCACAGGTCCCCTTTCTAATGAGCATGTTTCTTTCATGATGCATTGAAAAATAAACTTGCCCCACAGTGTCTGTACGAAGCTGAATATAAGATGTATTTAAGGTACAATGCAGAATGTTGTTTGTTAGCACTGATGTTAAAAGTGCATGAAGATACTTGGAAAAGGCTTGTGCTGTTTTAGCACTGTCATGCCATAGCAGAAGAACACATCAACCATGCTTTAAGGTCTTGGATCAGGAAATCTTTTCTAACTGGGTATTCCAAGACTGCCTGGATGTGGTTTTGCTCTGATAATTTCTAAGTCTACATTTCTATGCAGATCACACTTTCATTTTAAAAACTTATATGAGAAGGCTTTAATCCATCTGTGGTAATTCAGTAGTCATCCTTTTATATTTTCATTATTTTTCTTAAAACTAAGGGTTTTTTATTTCTTACCAGAATCAGTACCAAGACTTTGAGTATGGGCTGTAACTGTTAGTTCCTTTCTTGCCCTCACTTCCAGTCAGTGTAATTTGTTGTGATCGCACTTTCTGGAGCTGATAAAAAAATCCCATGTACTGCTACTTTTACCATCACCATTATGCATTGATTTTGTAGCTCTCTGTCATTTAAGCTCCTTCTCATAATGAGCAAAGAGGAAATAGTCAGTCCTGTCCTGAAACAGTCAGTCCTGCAGGACAGTTCAGAGCACCTCTGTGGGTGCTGTGAAGGGCTGCTTCCTCCTGCCTGTGCAGGAGCTTAGGGAGGCACCTTTGAGCCCAGCCCCTGAAAGAAGATGTCTTGTACCACCTAAAATCAGCTCTGAGCTGCCCCTGGGTGGTGCTTCCTGGGAGGGTGTATGACGGACATGAATCCAATGGATTCTGCTGTCAAGGGTCAGCAGCAAATCTTTGCTCCCTCTCCTTCCCTGCAGTGTCCAGGACTCAGTGTTCCTGTGCTCAGATTTTGGTCCTATTTTAGGGAGGGGAGGCAGCAGTGCTGCAGTGGGGAGAGGGATCTGTGTCCTCAGAGTCCCTTATTCCACGGGCAGCCTCCTCCTCCTCCTCCTCTGCTGTTGCTGGAGGAGCAGTGTGTCCGTGGGCAGGTGGTGCAGGGTAACTGCTGGTGGGAGGAGGGGGTTGCACCATGAAGCCTCAGCTCTGCCATGACCCAAATGTCCTGCCTGGATAGCAGGAGTCACTGGGGATTGCACAACTGCACAGGCACCTCTGCTGTGAGGCTGAAATGCTTTGTCAGGCTCCTGTGTCCCAGTGATTCTGATAACTGTTGTGTTTCTCTCTGTCCACCTTTTCTGCTGCAGATGGATGATGTGATTGATGACATAATTAGTTTGGAGTCCAGTTACAATGAAGAAATCCTCGGCTTGGTGGACCCAGCCCTGCAAATGGCAAACACGGTACAATGGTCCTTTCCTTCTGGTTTCCCTCTTAAGTTAAATTGGTTTTCCTTCAGAGGAAGCAAAAGTGGAACAGGACTTTTCTTCCTTGCAATTAAGGAGTTATTGCATTGTTCCACAAAGAGTAATTAGTTTTCCTTTGAAGAGCTTAAGGTGATCCAGTTGCAATGAAAAACATGATTTAAAAACACAGGTTGGAGTCAGGTCGAGAGAATACAAGGGACAATTTTGCTTTTCCTATTTCCAAGAGAGTGGTGAGAGGATTGCAACAGAGGAGTAAACTGTGCTACCAGGAGTAGCTCATTTCCACCAATACTAAAAATTCCCATGGACTTTATACTTGGCTTCAGAAAAGAAGGAACCTCTGGCATCCCAGATTCCTGAATGTTGTCAAATTCAAGTAAGAAATTGTGTGCCATGTGTTGGCATCCCTATCCAGAGACACTCTCTGTTATCTCTAACATCACAGCTTTATCTCTGCCCGATTTCAAGAGAAGTCCCCAGCTAGACTACAGCAAAGATGTTACAGAATTTAGCAGGAGAAAAAAAAAATTATAAAAGCAATCTTCAAAACAAACAAAAGGGGACAGAATAAAGAAGGTTGAAAACTGAACAAGGCAGGGGACGTGGGAAGGCTGTGATAAAAGCCAAGAACACAGAGGTGCAGAAAGCGCTGGGGGAAGGCGCAGGTGTCCTCCAAGTGGCTCTTTTGGTTTGGTTCACATTGCTTTGAGAATTAATATAATCATACTTCTGGCATAATCTGATTTTGATCTTCTGTGGAGGGTAGCTCCAGTGAATTTTTTGCCTTAGGCTTAAGTGCTGTTAGATCTGGCTGAGTAGATGTCTGCCAGTGCTGGCGTCTGTTTCTGTTTCATCTAGTGCCAAAATTTCCAGCTTACCACAGAGCACTGATTTTGTGGCATAGGTTTACATTTGCTGACAGGAGTTGTCTGATGTCATGTTAACCCAGTCCTGTGCTCCCACAGATTCCCACAGCCCTCTCAGAGACGTGGTGGATGACGCAGGCAGCGGCCCACCAGCTTCCCTTTCTAAATAGTGCCCTTTGAGCACACAGGGAAAGAACTGCACACTCCTGCTGGAGAGAATAAATTCTCCTTTAATCTGAGATCACTTGCAAAGTGCAGCTGTCCTGGAATTTGAGAGGAAACCTCAAGAAGCTGTCAAAAGATAGATTTCAAAAAGTTAATGTATTTTTCAGGTTTTTTTTTCCATTGAGGGATGAGGTTCTTCTGGAGTCCTTTCTCTGCAGTTCCATTGTGTTGGTACCCATTAATTCAGAAGGGGCTTGGCTATCTTTATGCTTTTCTTTTTCTCTCATTTCACGGGGACCCCAGAGTGGCTCTTTGCTTCCAGACAGGGACAGAAGGATGCTCTGCACTCTTTTGGTGCAAGGAGTGCCTGTAGTCAATGCTCAGGGTAGTCTGCATCCCTCCTGTGCTTTGCTGTGCTTGCTGCATGACAAGAAGCCTTGTAAAGACAGCCTGATCCACATTTACTGTGGAGTTTCAGAATTTGCCCACTCTGTGTGGCAAAGCCTGAAAAATAAGGATATGAAACGGTGAAATTAAGACTTCTTTACTAATACATTTAAATAACTGGAGAAAAAAAGCATATTTCAGTCTCTGAATCAGCCTAGTGCCAGTCCTGAAGGGGTGGAAATTGAACCACGTTTCTCAACAATTGATTTAGGGAAAAAAATGAGCCAGACACGTTTCTTTTGGGGCAAGACTTGGCTCTTAAAACACAACGTTTTATTAATAAGGAATTAATGCCTACAGACTGAGTTAAGTCGAGGTGGAAGAAATCAACAGAGGAAATGGTCTCTGAAGAAACACAGCCTATAAATAGCTGTGCTGAGACTGTGACAAAGGCAGTTGTTGTTCCATAACCAACAAAGAACAAAAGGACCAGTTTGTTACAGTTGGTAACAGTACTTAATTGATAAGCAAAATCAGAGATTTCTGAGCAGAGCAAGCTCAGAGAGTTTCCAAGTACCTTGACTTGAAAATGGCCCATTGCAATCAACTGCTGGTGGAAGTGTTTGTCAGCTTTGGTATTCAGTGGGATAAGATCTGTGGTGGAAGGTATCACAAAATGGTCACTAGCTTATAGAGAAGGTTTTCTGCCTAAGTGTGACCTGGTAATTGAATTAATGAGTACTGTGTAAAGTGCTCTTGTGGAGATGAAAATTAATTCATCCAACTAATCAACTCCAGCCAGAGCCTAGCATGGAAGGCTCTGTTAGTAGGTACAGCTCCACTTCTAAATGTGGCTTTCTTCTGGAATTTAGACTCCACAGTAGAGGAGTTTTGCTGCTGAGCGTGTGCTTGTAGGTCAGGGAACATCACAATACATTGTGGGCTGCACAAGCTGGGGTGCAGAATCCATTCCAGTGTGTACTGGTACCTTAGAAACAGCCTTCTTGATCACACAGCTGATGTCTCAGTGATTTTAGACAGAATGTGGGTGCTTGTTTTGTTGGAGTAGTGGAGGAGAAATGAAAGCCTCAGACTCCCATGAATGTACACTAGGATGAATCTGCAGTCATAATTACCATATTTCAAATTTCTGTTATATAAAAGCCATTATTAGAAAAAAAGAGAAGCAGATGCAAAGTGATGGGAAGATTGAAATTTGTTTTACTTGGTGTGTTTGTGCAATTTGTGATGCCAAGACCTTGAAATCTCACAAGTGAAAGCATTTTCAATCATGCTGTTTCAATGAAGATAACATGCTAAGCCTGGCATAAGCCACTCTTCATTTACTTTTTTGGAAGAGTAAAGGTGGATGATCTGGCTGATGCTGTATTTAAATTTCTTCTTAGCCAGAAATAACTAAGAAAGCTGTGAGGAAAACCATATTTAGATTGGAAACATGCTAGAATTTGGAGAAGACAGGGAAGGAGCTTCCTTAGCTCCAGAAAATTCCATGTCTTTCTCCAAGCTTGCGTCTCCATCTTCCCTGTGGCTGTGGAAGTTTTGACATTTTCCCATCTTGTTCTTGAGGATGGTGGTGAAAGGCTCGACTGTCTTAGAGCTGAAATGTTTGCAAACAACGTGTAATGTTTTTCCAGTTTCTTCTAATAAGAAGCATTTGAAATAAATGCCCAGGTGTCACTGCAATGGGCACATAAAAAACCCTTTTTGGGGCTTTTTTGTCCCATTTAAGTCTAGTGACTGCTTTTGTGTGCTCACCACACTGCTGTCTTGTACATCTTAAACCAGTGCCCTCAGCACGGGAGTCCTCTGCCCTTTCCCAGTTCCCTGAACCCTGCACTAATGATTATTGGGTTTACCTTAGTCAGCTGATTCTGTTCCTCTGGGAACAGTTATAAAATTCTGAACTGAGGATGTGCCTCGATTTTAACTTATCTTTAGCTGCAGGTATTTTTTGTGAGATGGCCCGAAGTGTTGCATGCCCTTTATGTTTTCATTTGAAAGGAATTTGTATAAATTAGTCCCAAGGATGTGACCTGCAGCCATCCTGGAGAAGAGGCCTCTCATACTGAGCATGGGCCATGTGTAGGAAAATGTTAGAGCTGAAGCTTTGACCTGTGGAGTTTGGATGCTGGGGAAAGTGGCCAAAGAAGGAAGCTGGTCAGTGTCTTTGCTCATGGATCACTGATTCAAGTGGAGGCTGTTGGCATCTCCCCCGATGTGAATTTCCCTGATGATCATTCCTGTGGACAGCCTTTAGCAACTGTGCACATGAGCACATTCAGCCGTTGCTGCCTGCCTTCACTGTCCCCTTTTGTGATCGTTGCTCACGCTGGTCCTGTTTATTGACATGGAAATATGGCTCAGTGATTGACACCTTTGGAGAAGAAAATCAATCACAAACTGTTGTAACCATCAGGGCCCATCCTGCAGTAAGGAAAGCAGCTCCACGTTTCATTTACAACCTGGCTGCTTTACCCAGGCCTTGAGATGCCACTTTCTTGTTTCCTAACAAAAAATCTTCTTCTTTTATTTCCAAATTCCCAGAAGTTCCTAATTAGGTTTCACATGTTTGGTTATGAACTTCAAGTCCTTGGGCTAGAAACAAGGTCTTTGTGTTTTTTCCATGCTTAGGAACATGAATAGGAGGAGCACATCCAAGTCAGAAGCGTGTGTGACCCTCTCACTGTGCCAGTGTCAGGGATGTGTTTGGGGGACCCAAAGAGACAGGGGTCAGCCTTGTAGAGCAGTGAGACTGAGTGGTCACCCTGACACTAATGTGGGTAGGTCACAGCTAAGGACAGTTGTGACCTGAGCAGCATTATTAGATGTCCCTGTTTTTAAATTTCTTTTTTTAAATAAGGCTGACTCATAGTGAGAATTCAGTTACATTTATTCCTCTGTCTCTTAAAGTTTGAGTCAGGGGACTTTGGTTTTGTTGTTGGCCACTATCTGTTCTCAACAACTATCAGCATGGCTTCTAGCTGGTGGTGCTTTACATATCAACTCCTATTTAATCTGCTTCCATATGGCAGAGAAATTTTCTTAGGTCCCAGTCTGGCAAGGCCCATCAGTAGGAGTTTAATAGTCCTGGCTGTGACTCACTGCATTGTATTCACCGGCATTATTTACATGGCTGTAAAGTTAATACCTACTCTAATCTCTGCAGGATCAGTGTCTTGGAGGGATTGGTTTTCTTTGCAGCAGTGATGATAAGAAGTGTTGCCATTCAGATAAGATACCAGAGTGTTTTATACCTGTCTTTTCAAAACCAAATAAGAGATGGGCAAAATAATCCACTCAAGATAATTGCAAGCTTCTTTAAATATGTTTCAATATAAAGGGATAGTTTTGATAGATCTTGTTGAAATACTGTCCTATTTCTGCATAAATCTACTTGTTTAATTATCTAAACAAACACAGCAGAGTGAACAAGTAATTGAGGAAACTTACTGTAAAAATAATCTTCCTCCTACTGGTGTGCATTCTTGTTATGTAAGGCGAAAAACAAAGTAAACTGAAATGTTTTCTGTGTAGGTAGCTTTCAAATCACATGAAAAATGTGATTAATTAATACAGTGTTCTTCCTCCAGCATGTGACAACTTGCAAAGTACTTCCACTCACGTATCCCTGGAAAAAGGGGGGAGTTTCTCCAGGGAACTTCTGTAGGCTCTTTCAGATGTGAGAGAAGTTTTGGGGGTATGGATATAATAGTTTTAGTGAAAAATAAGGAGCAACAGTGCAGCAATATCATCAGCATTTTGCCTCTTCTATTACCTCTTAATATTTTAAGTCTGCATGTTTTTGAGGAGAGAGAACAGAATTTTCCCAGTGTAGATGTTTTATCTCTCTTGGCCATATATCTCTGTGGATTTTGCTGACCTTCTTGCAGACTCTTGTTTGTACATGGCAAAGAGCACAGACTTTTTAGTAGATCCTGATTCTGTTCTTCTGTACAAAGGCATTCATAAAGGCAAACCAAGTGATTCTTTTCCTTGTTTATCTTTTCCAGTTGCCTGTGTCTGGCAATTTGATTGACCTTTATGGCAACCAAAGCATGCCTCCTCCAGGACTAAACATCAGCAACTCATGTCCAGCTAATCTTCCTAATATAAAAAGGGAGCTCACAGGTAAATACATCTAAAATACCACCTTGGAGTAATAGTATCATTGTTTTGAATTCAGATGATACTGGTGATAATTTCTGTTCTGAGAAAGAATATAGGGGGTGAACAGTTACTTTTAGCCTGTGTTCGTGTGTGTGTTCACTGTCACAAGTTCAGATGAAGTCCTTAATTGTTACAGTCACACCTGCACTGTGTTGTGTTCCAGGAAGCTTCCATGCATCTCTTCCAGAGCTGTTTTCTAGTTTGGGCTTACTGTTTGCTTTATCAACACCAAACTTTAACAACTTCACGTCTGTGAGTCTCTGTGGGATTCATGTCAAGAAGTGATACACACTGGGGCTTTAATTCAGTAGAGGAGGGCAGTAATGAACAAATAAGCTGTTATACTGGGAGATTTGGACATGTAGATCCTTTAAAATGTAAAATTAGGCACTTGGGGGATTGGAATTTTATGATCTTTAAGGTCTCTTCCTACCCAAGCCATTCTGTAATTCTATGAATATGCATCACTAAATTAAGATGAAAATGAAGTGTTCCTTAAATTTTTTATACCAGTTCCTGCAGCAATGCTCTGAACAAGCTGTGGGAGGCAGGGGCAGGAGAGTGGGACACTAAAAGCCTCTTTCTCTCAGGCACATGTGTACAGGAGTGAGATAGTTTGAAGCAAATAATAAGTTCCATATTCCCAGGCATGTTTCATTCCTGCTCACTTGAGAGGATATAAGTACACATAGAGTACCTGTACCAGGTGTGATTGTCTGTAGGCTGAACAAATGGAGATCCACTCTAGAACTGATGGCAAAATCGTTTTAATGCCCACAAATGCCTGTTCTTTAGCTCAACAGAGAGGCACTGACCATGCAGTAGGGTAGGGGCCTGGTTTCTTTCTTGTCTGTCGTCTTCCTGCGTTTCTGTTGTGAAAACTCACAGGCTGACTCAGCTGCAAAGCAGGTTCTGGGCAGGAATTAGTTTAAGCAGAGCAGTTTTAATAGGCCAGGAGGAAATGCCACCTCGCTGAGCCGGCGGATATTTGCATTTCTGGGACTGCACAGAATTTGAGCTCAGCACCAGGAGAAGACACACGGAGCACAGAGTTATTTGTGGCTGCTGGAAAAAAGCAAAGCTAGTACAGAGATGGAACTGTGTAAGAGGAGGGTGAGAAGGGAGGAGAGCTACTCAAAGTCCTGCAGTCGTTGCCCCAAGTATAGAAAGTTCCAGGGGCTGTAGGCTCCAAACTCAGCCCAGCTTAGGTGCACAGACTGGTGGATTTGCTGCAGGTGCTTGTGTCAGACTTCAGGCCGAGAAGGCAGAAAGAGAGGGGAAATTGTGAGTGAAGTGGTCTTATGGAAGTCCTCAATACATCAAATACATCAAAACAGAACTGAAATAAGTTGAATGTCTATATGCTACACTCACCTGTACACAGAATTAATTTAGGTATTTTTCTGAGAAAAATAAAGTAATACAGGAAAGAAACTTACTTGAGACAGTAAGGGATTGTTTCCACAATGGAACATGTGATAAAAGATGATGCACTCTTTGCTCCTCACTGAACTCCAAAGTGCTTGCTGATCTGGGGATTTGAACACAACAGGGCAAGGATTAATGACCTTACCTTTTAAAAAAAGGAAAAGAGGTAGAGCAAAGATAAAATACTTAAAATTGCTTGAGAAGCTTGGGACTGAATGAGAACTGAAAAGAAGAAATTTAGTTGTGCTGTTGCCTGAACTATTTCATGCTGAAGTTACTAATGATAGGATTATTACAGAATAAAATAGCAATAATAATAGAATAATAAAAAGTAGATAATAAGTGTGTGGAGCAAGGTGAAGGGCAGTTCTGAGTTGAGGAGACAAGTTCTGTGCAGCATGGCTGCCATTACTTTCCTCTTTGCTTTTCCCAAAGCAAGAACCAAACGAGATTTGTTTTCCAGCTTTATGGCTAAGAAAGGTGTTGAATTCTTCACCTTCTTTTTTTTCCCAGAATAGGAACAGTTAGTGCAGTTGGAAAATACAGGTCACTTAAGTTATCCCTTGAGTGTTGTGGTGATGCGTGTGCACGTGCCACAGAAGGATGTAACCTTAATTTGGGTGAGCAGAGCCTGTGACTCCTGCCTGTGTCACATCCTGAGCAGGCAGCAGTGCCACAGACATGCTGTTCCCCTGGTTCAGCTCCCGTGGGATACGTGTGAGAAGGTGTGCTGCATTTCAGCACTTTGCTGTCCTCAAATACCTTGCTGAGTCAGGGCCTCCGTGGGAAACATTCCCATCCCGGGAGTCACTCTGGGAAGTGTGGCAAGAGATACTCCACAGGTGCACAGATGAAGCTCAGTCCCAGCCTTTTGTTTTGGCATCCACAGGCCCTTCTTGCTTCTTGGAATGGGGGTGATAATTTGTGTGACAAATATCCATCAGGCTTCCTGTGCAGATGCTTCACAGGCTGAAATGTTGTGATTGAATTATTTTAATTCTAATTACCTCATTCACATGCACAGCATGTATTTTCCCTACAGAGTCAGAAGCGAGAGCGTTGGCTAAGGAGAGGCAAAAGAAAGACAATCACAACCTGAGTAAGTTTTGGTTCCTCACATTTTACACCAATTCTTTGAATGATTTTGGGCACTAAGTGTTCAAATACTGATGTTTTAAATCTGAATGAGGCACTGCATTTAGTGCAAAACACTAGATCGTTGTGTTGTGCCCACAGATCGAATATCTCAAATTCTTGTGAAATGTGTCCTTAAATCTACTATTGAATTTTAACTCTATTTTTATTTTTTTTAATAAATCAAGAGGTTGTCATCAATGGAATTGCTGGGTTCAACATGTGACCCAATTGCTTTTAACAAATCCACCTTGCACAACTTTGCTACTTCAATTTTAATTTTTTTTTAATATTAGATATGTGGTCAATTTGTGACTTTAAGCAACAGTGTGGGTCCTCAGTATGGCAATTTTATAAATTACATTTTTGAAATGAATTCATATTTCCAAGTTGGAAAAAAAAGCATTTTTAAAATAATGAGCATCTTATGACTTGAAGGATCCATAACTTATCTTTTTATACTTTATAGTAGTAGAAAAAACGAGCTATTTCATGCCTTGAGTCACTCAGAAGCCTTTTCCGTAGCATGAAAAGGTAGCACAGGAAAATTGGTATTTAAATTTGAGTTTTGGATCCTCAAAATGTTGCACAGGGAAGACTACTTGAAAAAAGAAACTGTGCCTTTGGTCCCTTTTTCTGTCTTGGGATTTCCTTGAGCATCTAAATATATGTCTCTGAATTTCCCTGTGATGCTTTTCCCTAGAAAAATGTTTGCTTCTCAGTCATCCTCGTTTTTGGTCTCAGTTAAACTCTGGGACTTCAGCAGTCCCAAAATTTACAGTATAGACAGAACTTCTGTCTTAGTGTGTCCATGTGTAGGAGAGCAAAATAAATTATCACTGGATTTTAAGCTTCAGGCAAACATTTCAATGGTGCTTAAAGAAATCTTTGATGAAACACTTAATAAGTTGTAATTAGGTGTGAATATTACTTGTAACATTCCTGCTGTTTTTCCTAAAGTTGAACGAAGAAGAAGATTTAATATTAATGATCGTATAAAAGAACTGGGCACCTTGATACCCAAGTCAAATGACCCGTAAGTACAACATGCCCAGGGAGGCTGTGGGAGGGAGGAGGTAAAAAATCCTAGGGGAGAACAAGAACTTAAAAAAAATCCCCCAAATCTAGTGTTTTCTTCTTGCTGCTAGCACTCTGTGGCTGTATAAATGCTTGAAAGGTTCCATTATATTTTTTGAAGATTTTTTTTTTTTTGAGGGGTTCATTTTTCCCCTTTTGGAATCTGGTTGTGTTTGTATTTATTTGATGATTTTTGTCTCAAAGCTGGGGTTGGTGCTGGGAGTGACTGCCTGCCTTACCAGAGGCAGAGCTGTGAGGATGGGAAACCTTACACTGCTCTGGCTGCTTAGATGGTTGCATGTCTTGCTAAATGATTCTTTTAATTAATTAGATGTTACAGCTTGACAAGACAAAACTTGTCTCTGTTTCAGTGAAAATGGAGGGCAGTTTATCTGGGAAGCCATCACATTCCCCTTCCCTCCAAGGGAAAAAAAGAAGGAAAATAAGGAGTGTAACTGTGTGCCTGCTCACTGATAATTTGTCAGTGTTTGTTGTAATTTCCCAAATGTTCTTTATGATAATTTTACAATGATTTTCCTGCTTTTAGCTTGTATTTACACTTCCCCAGTGCTTATTTGGTAGCAAGGGACCTTCCTTGCTCTGGAGTTTGAAAGTCCCCTTAAATCTGAACCAATGCCCCGTGATGCTTTTTGGGGAGATTTTCCAGTATTTTGAGGCATTTGCTTATGGAGTGACTGCACAGCTACTCTGCAGAGAGGCTCTACAGCCTCCTCCAAGGCCAGCAAGACAGTATCTCTCATTATCAACCTACAAGACAGGTGTATCTTTGCTCTGATAGTCTTCAAGATATTTTTTGCTTATTTAGAGCAAGTGAGATGATGTGAGGAGATGGTGGTGCCACAGCCTCTCTCTCTCTCTCTCTGAAGCAAATGTGCTTCCCAAGGGCTGTGCTCCAGCCCCCTCTAGTGCACTGCAGACGCCTTCTGTATCCACAAACTCGGCATAAATGGTAGCTGGGTGTTATGCCTGGATACGGTTCAGTCACAGGAGGGGAACAGCTACGAAACAGAGCCTTACCTTGTCCTTTTGTGCTGATCCCAAAGGGACATGCGCTGGAACAAGGGGACGATTCTGAAGGCGTCGGTGGATTACATCCGCAAGCTGCAGAGGGAACAGCAGCGCACCAAGGAGCTGGAGAACAGGCAGAAGAAGCTGGAACATGCCAACAGGCACCTGCTGCTCAGAATACAGGTTTGCTGAGAAATGAGCTGCAAATTCTCTTGGTGGTGCAGCGTGTGATTGCAAATAGTGGTGGCTTTGTGGGGTGTGGGTTAGGAGGAGCTGGCGTTTAAATTAACAGTGGGCAGTGCTGAGATGCCTGCAGAGATTTTTCCAGAAAAAGCCAAAGATATCTTAGTTAAAAAAGAAAAACAAACCAGAATCCTAACACTCTAGTAAAAGCACTTATGAGTGGTTTGGTTTTGTTTTACCGTGGCCAACGCTAGTTCCAAACCATACCATCAAAAAGATTGATATAGAAATACATTCTTCTTTTTGCCAGGCCTAAGGAATTGGGACTTCATGTATCGTACCTTTGTTGATAGCCATGAAGTTAAGTTCAGCTGTTTAGGAGTTTTCCCTGCTTCTTGAAGTCTGTAGGACTGTATAGCAGTTCTCCTCAGCACTGAAAAGCAGTAGGTGGCATGAATATATTTCCTCTGTGGGTTGTTGCCTTGTTAGATTCACCCAGGTTTCCAATGTTCTGAGCTACATAGAAATTTAAGGGTGAAAACCCCATTTCTCTAATTAATTCCTTTGCACCTCAAGCTGGACAGGAAACCTTAACCTTGAAGCCTACACAGGGTTTTTTTTCCTGGATAGCCACCCCTCTCCATAGAAGGGTAATTAAAGAAATGTACCAGAATTGGGTGTAGGAACAGCTAACGTGGAGGCAGTGAAATCCCAGATATCCTCGTGTTGCTGCTCCCCTGCAGCAAGAACAGCTGAGCTCTGCATGCAGCTGTGGCCTGCCAGGAGACCCCTCAACAGCCCAGCTAATCCACCAGGGAGATAATGAAGCTGCAAATACCTGAGAGTCAAGTGTGGAAGTAAACAGCTTTAAAATAGAACAGGCCAGGGTTGAGGCTCAGCTCAGTTTTGTACTTGGTTGAGCAATCTGCTGCTAGGATGGGATGATAAAAACACACGGCCCTTTTGCAGAGAGACATCAAGGAGTGGTGTTTCAAAGCTGAGTGAGATCTTAGCTTTGAAACACCACTGCTTTTTAAAACATCTTTCATCTTGTTTTTTATTACCCATCTGCTCTGGCTCCTTCAATCAAAATGCCATAAAACCCAGACCCTTGAAAAGCAGGCAATACATCTGGCAGCAAATAACCTCAAGTGTGTATTTTTCCTTTTTGTGCTGATTCTGATTAAGCATGGAATAAGGATCTCCTGATCCTGGCATGTTAGCTGATGGAAGAAGTGTTTGCTCATCCCACATTCTTCTCTGATCTTGCAGTGTGCCATTACAAGCTTGTTTTAGCCTGGAAGTGGTGGAAAAAGGTATTAATCAGCCTCAGTGACAGGAATATCCAGAAACAGCACGATCACAACAGGGTTTGTGACTGCCTAATATAATGCAGAAGTAGAAACAAAGCATCTCTTTTACTGATGTGTTTATGAGAGGGCATTTCTGTGTGATTAAATGTGATGATGGGATTTAAACTTTCCGTGGAAATTTGAAGAATCCTGGCTGTGTGTGAAGTTTGAAACTTTCCTGTGACTTCTTTGTGATTTTTCTGCACAGGAATAGTGTTGTTGCTCAGTTTTGATTGACCTCTTCCAGCTCTGCCAGACTTGTAGAGTGAGAAATGTCCCCTCCAGTGTCTCAGCAGGGATTGACAAGGACCACATAGACACGCTGTGCCTTCACATATGACTTTTTAAAAGTTACTCAACACATGCTTCTTGCTATTTCGGTTTTTTTTCCCCTATTTTTAAATGTTTTCCTCACCCTACCTGGTGCCAAACCTGCCTGTCCTGGCACTGGTTTGAGAAGAAGCCTGAGGGGAACATGTCTGTGCTGCAGGGTGCTGGGTTTTGGCTCTGGTGTAGGTGCTGAGGAGGAGTGTGAAGGGCATGTGTGGGATGGTGTTCACCCACCTCTTCAAGGCTCTGCTGTTCAGGTGGAAATCTGCAGGGCTGGGGTGTGCAAAGTGCAAGCACTTGTCACTATGGGAAAGGGAGGAAATGTGCTCAGGAGAAGGAAGCTGCAAGATGAGCATAAGATGACAGATTTTGCTTCCAGATTTTCTTTTCATTTGCCCCTTCTTCTCCCTCACAGGAACTCGAGATGCAAGCCCGGGCACATGGACTGTCCCTTGTCCCATCCACAGGCCTTTGCTCCCCTGACATGGTCAACAGGGTCATCAAGCAGGAGCCCGTGCTGGACAACTGCACCCAAGACATGATGGCACCACACCACACAGACCTGTCCTGCACCACCACCCTGGACCTCACCGACGGCACCATCACCTTCAGCGACAACCTGGGCAATGTGACTGAGCCAGCTGGCACTTACAGTGTCCCTGCCAAAATGGGATCCAAACTGGAAGATATCCTGATGGACGATACCCTGTCCCCCGTGGGGGTGACTGACCCACTGCTCTCCTCCGTGTCTCCTGGGGCGTCGAAGACGAGTAGCAGGCGGAGCAGCGTGAGCATGGAGGACACTGACCATGCTTGTTAGCACCTGTTGGCACACCTTTCATAAACTGCTTTGGTTCTTGATCAGTAGATGAGATAATTTACCTTTTGTAGAAATTTTTGATTTTTTTTTTTTTTTTCTCCTCCCCCTTCGTGCTTCATCGGTGTGTGTGCGTGTGTGTATATATTATATATATAGGATTTTTTTTAGAATTTTTTTGTGAAGAAACTTGTATATTCTATTTTAAAACTACCAATGCCTCCAAAATATTGTACAGCATATGTACAGAATCTGTGAACTGGATTCGCCAAGAACTTTGAACTGGTCAAATCTACTCAAAGCAATAGAATTACAGATGAAGAGTCTGTTTCTACTGGGGGGGGGAGGGGGCAATTGTAGGATTGTAAATGCAACCTATTTACTTGGAAACAAAATGTAAAGTTAAAGAATGTAAAGAAACAACAACAACAAAAAAGTCCAATTTGTAATTGTATTAATTGAATAGTGCTGCCTTAAAGATACAGTGTCCCTCAAATGTTGGTCTTACATGGCAAGTGTTTAGGGAAAATACCCACCCGACTTCACTCAGAAAACAAACTAAACCCAAGTGTTAAGACATCCTGATTGTGTTGATTGTGATATAAAATGCTGTTGCTGAAACTGCAGGGAGATGTGAGTGTCTCAGAGTGTTGTTTAATTTTTGCTCTGAGCTGATTTGGGTTTTCCTTTTGATCATGGTTCAAGTTTTTCCTCTTAAATTTTTATTTTGTTTCGTGACACACATGGATGGCTTTGCCAATGGCAAACCAAGCAGGAGCACTGTTAAGTTGGGATACACTCTTTGGACAAAAAAAAAAATTATGCATATTATCAGCTGGGCACATTATGTTGTACATATCTAATTGGCTTTATTTTTTTTAAAATTGCATTGTACAGTTTCTTTTGATTTGCATGGATTCCTTAGTTATCCTCAACTTTTTGTTTTAAATTTATTTGTATTTCATTTGTAAGATTTTTTGCCTCTTAATATTGCAGCGATTTTTTGACATTTTTAAAACTCATTGGAAGTTTTCTGCGTTCTTTGTAAACACTTGAAAGGAAGCTTTTATGCAGGGTTCTGTGTTTTAAGAGAGATTTTGAGAATATTTTGTATATTACAGTCTCACTTTGAAAATGTTTTTAAACGCATTTAAGGTAGAGTAAAAATTTAGATTAGGTAATAAAACAACTCTGTAGAGAAACTGAACTTACATATTTATTTTTAGTGATACAGGAAAAAAAAAAAAGTAGTAATATGCTTGGAAACATAACTATGTAGTTAATATACCCGTTAGAGCAATTTGTGTTCTATTTCAGCACCGGGGCTGACATAAGAGTAAAAAAAAAAAAAAAACGACAAAAAAAAAAGAGTAAATTACTGTATCTGCAAATAACTGTTACTTGATAACAACGTTATTAATTTTTAACATGCAACCATGTTGTAAAAGTAGTTCGGTGCATTATCTACTCAAGTGTAGTCCTATGCAATAACGGTAGTTTTCCTTGTATTATATCCAGCCTAGGTGTTCCACGGAGGTGACAGGTGGTGTTCCGAGCTAGACAGAGGGATTGGAATTCTCCTACAGCTGACAGACAGGCGTAGCTCGCTCAGAATGAAGTGCCTTAAACTCTAGTTGTAGTCTTCCTCGACTAGCACTGACTGAAGTGTGGCGTAGACAGAGCTTTAGGGTGGTGGTGTACAGGGCCTTGAGGTGTAGCATGGTGCCTACAGATAGAAAACCAGAGCTTCCCTTCCTCCTTTGTGCTACACTGGAAATTGCATAGGATGAGTGCAATGGTGAGTAACTCGAGTGCCAGTTCGGCCGGCTTTCCAAGGAAACCTTGGGCTCAGCAGGAGGTGTTCAGGAACCAAATGTGAACTGGGCAGGAGGGGTTGGCCGGGGACAGTGATGGGAGATGTGATGCTGAGCCCTCTCCTGGAAATTTCCCCAGGGGAGGGCTCCTGGTGTCCCCTGCCTGGCACCACTGCTGTGGCATGGGGGGCAAGGGCTCCTGGTGTCCCCTGCCTGGCACCAGGCTCAGTGGGGCCACGGTGGTGGCTGTGGAACTCGGGGTCTGTGTTCCTGTCACTCCTTCCATGGCAGTCCCCAGCCCTCCTTTCCCGCTTGAGCCGCCAGCGATGTGTTAGCATCGGTGCAACCACCGGGTTGTGGCTTTTTTTTTCTTTTATAGTTTTTGAAGGAGGAGCTGGAGTTGGGTTGTAATGATGCCTCTCCCCCTCCATCCCAGACAGCTTTTGGGAATGTGTCTTTCCTAGGGTAGAGAAGCTCTGGCCCAGGCAGGACCCAGGAGGCTGCAGGATGTGCTGTGGTCACCGTGGTTCTGGGGCAGGAAATGCTCCCAGTCCCTGCCAGGCAGCTGTGCCATAGCTCCAGGTATGGGGGTACAGGCTTCTGGTGCTGCAGTTTGGCTGGGGTGGCAGGTAGGGGAATCAGGGCTGTGGGAAATGCTTGTAGCTGTAACACAGGGCTGTGTTGCCCTTTCCCAGGAAATGGGACAGCTCTGCAGCGTTGGTACAACAAATCAGGGTGTGCATGCTGGAGTGTAGTAACTGAGAACCACTGAATGTACTGAATGAGGCTTTTGGTTTGGTGCCTGCCCTGGGCATTCAGAAATTCAAGTCTAGACTGTGGTATATGAATATTTTTTCAAGCTTATGTGAAACCACTGGTACTCGCTGACAGCCATGACTTCTGATTTTTGGCTCCATGCTGTGTGGAGGTGAGTTAGGATTCAAGGCCAACCATTCCATCAAGAGCTGCATTCCTTGGCAGAAGTCTCTGACCACAGCAGCTGTTGTGTGCTCCCCTACCTTCTGTTTTCTGGGGTAACAGAACTTGGCCATGCCCTGCTCACTCTTCCCCCGTGTTTCTTCAGGTTACAGCCCTCTGACTCTGCCCACCCTTGGAATGGTGACCCTGCAGTGGGGACACCTCTGGGAGACCCAGTGGGTGTAATGGGAGGTGCCTTTGCCCATTTGAGCGTGGTGGAGGGTGTGGCTGTGACATTTTGCAGGGGTTGGTGGCAGAGGCCAGAGGCAGCAGTCACAGGCAGGTTTGGCATGGGCTAGGTGGAGTGAGATGGACAGAAGTTGTTGCCCAGTCTGGTGACAGTGACGTGTGTGACGCTGGGCAGCGGTGGCTTCCCTGAGCAGGGGGATGGGGAACCGACCAATTCTCACTTTGCCAAAGCCATGCAACAGGCAGGGATGTGCAGAGTACCATGTTCTTCCTTACTGCTTTTGGCCTATAAAGCAATATTTAACTCTTAAAACCTGTAAAAGCAAAAAGAAGGTACATAAGGAAAGCACAAAGCACAAAATAATGCACTTACATTTATGTTGTTTGACATAAAATGCACTGGGGGGGAAGCTGATGTTGATAATAGTATAAATACCTATATTTCTTGAAAAAGTGACATTAATTACTGCCTCTTGCTATGATGCTTGGTACTGTAATGTTGATATTCATCTGCTGTTGACTGCAGCAATAATTTGTGTATGGTCCATAGCACTGTAAATTATGGATCAATATTAATGTATCCAATGAAATAATTTGAACTGTTGTTCTTGATAGATGGATTAAAGCATTTGGTTTTTCACATACATCTGTGTAAGTCACTCGTTTTCCATGTGAGTGGATCTTGTTTTCCTGTGCACTTGAAGTCCCTGCAGTGCTCCTGTGTCTGTGATTTGGCCGTGGATGTGTCCATGTCCCTGACCTGGTGTTGGTTGGCATCCTTGGTTCCACCAGAGCTGTCCAGATGTGTTTGTGTGGCAATCACACAGGTGGGTGAAGCTACAGACCAGACCCCACCTGGGCTTTGCAAATACACACCAAGGTGGAGTTTATGATCCAGAGTAAGGAATAAAAGAGGTGGATGTGGAAAAATGTCATTGCCTTTCTCCCCTCCCATGGGCTCTTGTCATTTGCCTCCCTCGCTCCCTGCCCCTTGCAGCCCGTCAGCTGCCCTGGGAGGTCATGGGCTCTGTGAGGCCTTGGGGTACCTGTCCCCCTTTGCCCTGCTGTCCCTCCTGCAAGGTCACCTGTCCCCAGCAGTCCCACACAGAAGCCACTCACCCCCTTCTTCAGCTGACCAGTGCATGGCAGGATCCTGTCCCTCTGTTCACTCCTCCCAGACCTCCTGTCACCCAACACACAAACAGCTGCTCCTGGCTTCTGCTGGTGAGGAACCAGCTGTGGTCTTGTATTTTCCCATCTTCATTATTTCTCCCTGTCTCTGTTGCTCTCATCCCTTCTGGTCTTGTTCTTCAACAGCCTTTTGCGTCCTGTGCTCACAGCACTGAGTTCTTGCTCGGTGGACCTTGCTGCAGCAGCTTTGGGGGTTATCTCAGAGCCCTGAATACAAACAGGAGTGTTAAATTTGAACAGTGTCTTGAAAGTCTGATACCTCTTTGGAGTAGAAAATACCGAATTCAGTTGAATTAAAAATTACTAGCTCAATTTAAAAACCTACCCAACAAAAAACGCCTGACTCTACCAGCACTACAGCTGAACATCCCCACTCCCTCTTTGGTGAAGATACTCGAGTAAAAGCTCATGAGTGTTTCCAGCAGGTTTTGTAATGTAATTTCTTTAGAAATTAAGCATAGTATTAGAATGTAGTAGTATTGCATTAGAAAATCTATTTAGCAGCAGCCTAGGATGTAATTTCTCTTTTAAGTTTGCATTCTTAATTGTATTTTGACTTTGCTTTTGGTGATCAGTTGGTTTTTTGTGGTTAGCTTGGAGTGAATTTCCTGCTGTGGGTGGCAGCACCTAAAGGTTTTGGCTGTGTTGGAGAATCCAGGAGGAGTAGGAAGAACACCCATCAGGGGGGTATTGGCTGTAGGCTGTAGTTCTGTGTCAGTAAAGATTTGGTGGCAGCTCTGCTTAGAAGCCTTTTCAGTTGCATTCGACAAGGCTGGAAAATTCAGTGCAGGGTAAGAAAGGGGATATTAAAAGTCCAGCTGTGCCTGATGTGCTCTGTTTTTCTGGGAATCCCGGTGGCCAGGCTGGGGGATGCTGCAGGGATGCTGCAGGGATGCTGCAGGTGTGGTGGCACAGCAGGACACTGCCACAGTGTCACCTCATGATGCTTTCCTTCCCAGGAGACCTGGGAGCCCAGCAGCTCCCAGTGCCAGGAGGGAGGTGGTGATTGCTCTCTGTGGGTTCAGCAGAGCTGCTCCTTTTGCTCTCATATCTGGGAGTGGTCCAGCACTGAAAGATGTCCTACGCTGTCGCTCCAGCTTCTTTGAAAAACACTTGTTTAAAGTTGCAGGGGAATGGCTTGAAAAAGTGAAAAGTTCCTGAGTTATTAAAATCAAGGAGGTTTGACAGGATGCTGGCTCACAGGTCACATGTGTGTGCACTGAGCAACACCTTTGTCTCTGCCTGTGACCCGAGGTTCACCCTTCCTTGAAACTGCTCCTTTTCCAGCCCAGCTTTTGGGAGTGAGTCTCTTAACAGGAACTGTGCTCTAGAATCATAGAGGGAAGTGATGGTTCCTGTGACAGACCCCTTTGTGTTAGTGCTGTGCAAGGTGAGGAGAAGGCTGCTGTGGTCAGCAGGCAGGGCCTGGGCATAAAAATAGTAAATACATAAGCTCTATATATATGCGAAGCATGTAAATATCGATTGTTCTTTAATATTTAAATGTCACCATGGGGTTGATGGGCATATCGAGGATGCTGCCTCACTCCCAGCAGGGTTTGGTGGATGGGGCACACGGCTCGGGGGGCTCTGGTCTTGCCCAAATGCTTTGCCTGCTCCCTTGCTGTTCAGCAGTGCCCCTCCAGAGCTCCCTGCTCCCGCTGCCTTCCCTCCTGTGTGCCTGTGACAGCAGCAGGAGTTAGATTTGAATCAAAAGAGTGGGGAACAGCACACTCTGGTGGGGCTGTGTCCTTCCCAGCGCCGACCCAGCAGGTGCGGGTTCCTGCTCTCCATCCATCCCGACGGCTCCATCCCGGCACGGCCCAGCAAACCCACCCTGCTCCAGAACTGGGATTTAATGCTGCCGTTTGCAGATTGTTTTCTCTGAACGCAGCTGTAATTCACACCACAGGTCCCGGCTCCAGGCGGGCAGGCACAGAGCCGGGAGCAGGTGCTGTGTTGTCAGAGGAACGGGGCAGTTGCTGTTGTGTTCAGCAGTTTCTTTAGCCACTTTAAATACATTTAGTCAAAAGCGTTTTAATGTCTTCGAGACCTTTGGCCTGATTCTCATTTTACAGTGAGTACACTGAATGCTACTGTTCACTGGGTGTGATTGCTGCTTAGATACTCCTTTATCAATTCCAGAATCACAGAATCATAGGCTGGTTTGGGTTGGAAGGGACTTTATTAATATTTCTCTTCTTTTTTCCGTGTTGAAAAGTGCTTTATGGAGTAGGTTGTTCCAAAAGAAATTACTGCAGCACTTGTAAATAATAAAATAATTTTTTATTCTCTGACCACTAAAGTAATTTTGTTCAAACAAACCCATGAAGAACTTGCACTGCAAGGACCCAGCTGGGACTTTCTGCTTTTCTCTTTGGAGTAATGCATCATGAGAAAATAAGCAGAGATATTAGGTCTAATATAATAGTTCTGTTTGAAAAAGCTGGAGCTAAATCAAAGCTGAATAAATGGAAAAGAATTAAATTCATGCTAGACATTAAAAAAAAATGCACCTCAAACAATGAGGGGTATTTTAAAAAATCACTGTTTTATTAATAATACTTTCCACCCCTTTCCCTTGATCTTTTGATGACAAGCCTGGCAGAGGCACTTTTTATCAGACACTGAAGCAATTTTGCTGCTGTCATGTGCCTTTCTTGATACACACATATTAGTCACGCAGCCGTTTTATGTTCTTTAGCATATTTTAATATATAATTAAAAATGTGCCTATCTGCTACCAAGCAACCAAGCACGTCAGGGGCTGACTGTGTTCTGTCACCCACAGCAGAAGGGAGGGTAAAAAAATAATAATAATCATGTGTTCACTTTTCAGTCCTAATTGTGCTTCAGCTCCTTGGATGTGTTGTCACAGACACAACCACTGGCTTCTGAAGGCAGAGGCAAAGCCAGAGTGGGGGAATGGCTGGCAGGTGACCCACAGCCAGGTCACTGTCACCAATAACACATCCTGGGTGCTGGGCTTTTAATGTGCATGTGTGGTTTTGTGACTCTTTTCAGTACTGCTCACCTGGACCCTGCCAAGCTGCACCTTGGCTTTCCCTGGAAATGGAGTGCCAAGTGCCTTTGGGCTCCTCAGAGTCTCTCCCTGGACATTTAAAATAACTCAAGTTGATGTTTGTGTTGTACCTCGTCCACGGAGGTAGATGGGAGTAGGACACTGGGCTGCAGGACACTGACTTGGGCAGGTGATGATCTTGTACTTCATTCATTTCTAGGTTATCTGGTGTGAAAAATGGCCCATAGCTGCTGGAGAGGAGGAGGACCAATAGTGAGTGTGCCCAGGTGATCACTGCAAGCACAACATTAAATGGCTCTCAGCACCTTTGCCCCTCAGACTGCTGTCCTCGGGGCTCTCTCATGCTCCTAAAAATTGGGATGGCAGAATGTTTCCGGTTGGAAAAGACCACAGTGGCTCCTCTGGTCCAACCTCCCTGCTAGAGCAGGGTCATCCCAGGGCACAGGGCACAGGATTGCGTCCAGACAGCTCTGGAATATCCCCATGAGGGAGTCTCCACACCCTCCCTGGACAGTCTGTTCCAGTCACTGCACAACAAAGAAGTTCTTCCTCAAGTTCAGGTGGAACTTCCTGTGCATCAATTTCTGCCTGTGTCCTCTTGCCCTGTTGCTGGGCACCACTGAGCAGAGCCTGGCCCATCCTCTGACCCCTCCCTTCAGACACTCATGGGCCCTCCCTGCTCTCCTGTTGCACTGTCCCTGTCTGTTGTAGCCAAGCAGGTGGTGCTGGTGGATCCCTGAGAGAGGCAGTGATGCTCTCCCCACACAGAGGCTGCTGTCAGAATCCCACTGAATGAGCCTGTGCTTGATGTTCTGGAGAAAGGAGACAAGTTCATTGGCATCTTCAGCCCCAGGCTTATTTAACTCTGGGAATTATGGGTTTATTTCTAAGAAGTTGTGGCTCTGAGGATGTGTCTAATGATAGTACCGTCTGTGTGAAACTCTGTCCTGAAACTGGAGAGGTGCACTGCTCTGGAGAAGGCTGAGCAGGGCTTTCTGTGCAGTTTTAAGCACATCTTCTCCAGGCTCAAGAGGAAAAGGGATTTATTATGTCAGTTCTATGCCACACTTCTCCAGTCTCTTTCTGTCTTTAAGCACGTGCAAAGGTACTCAGGCACACACTGGGAGCAGCAATGCAATCATTATATCAAAAGTTTTTCAGTTTTAGTAGCTTTTATTTAGCAAAACAGAAGCCAGCACATCAGCACAAACTAGTGTGGGGAAAAAAACACCAGGGGGAAAACCAAATAATGTTGTAAATAATTCAAAGGCTGTTTGTTGATTGCAATTCCTTTGATTGGACCTCCTGGGAGAAGGACTGCATTACTTTTACATTTTTCACCATCAGCATTCATTATATAATCTGCTCTGAGTCTGCCAGGATCCTGAGACCTGACACTGAGGCTGCTTGAAGATGATGAACTTGCTTGGAGTCCCCTAATTTCTCTTGGTCTTCCCCAGCTGCCCTTATCTAACCAGAAAAGACTGAGATGGGAAAGGAGCCAGGGATTGACAGGTATGAGTAGCTCTGTGGCAGATGTGGGGACACCAGGGGGTTCTGCAATGTTGCCAGGAGCCCAACTTTGTTCTTAGGCAGCAGTGCTGCAAATTGTGCCCTGTTTGCGACACCGGTGGCTTGCAGGGGTTACAAAGTGAAACCACCACACACATCTGGGCAGCAAGAGGAGACCTGCCAGCCTGTCCTCAGTGTCTGAGAGTCCCAAGACAAAGAGCTGCCTTGCTGCCAAAAGACAGCCCCCACATGCTTCCAGCAGTGATATTCACTGATCTGTGACTTCTGATGGTGCCTCTCACCAGAGTGTCATCCCCTTGCACTGGGTGCAAAGGCTGGCAGATGAGCTTGCTTGTTTTGCTCTTTTGAAGGAGAGAAAACAAGAACACCAAGAAGAAAAGAATAACCAGTGAAGGCGATAACCTATTTCAAATATCTTATATAGCATAGAAAGTGTGCATGGTGCCAGATCATGGTCTATGAGTCAGCTACACCTGCTCGTGTCAGGGGTCCAAGCACAAGCAATGGGGGGATACCAGTGGCAAGGACCACGGCAGTTGTCAGCTTGGATTAACTAAACAAATGAATAATCCTACTCACTTTCCCTGAAAGAAGACAGTTTGCTATGAACTACACTACAGGCACTTGGTGGTTTCACTTGTGAGCAACCACTCTTGAGCAATAATAGATTCCCTTTCAAACAAAGCAATTGAAAAAGGTAAATCACATCAGATGCCAATATTCTGCTCGTTCCACACAGCTCTGGGGTGTATGCAGTTTCACAGGTGCTTCTGCTTCTGGATTTATCTTGCTCAAAATTCAGTTCTGCCCACTGATTTACAGTGGCAAACAGCTCAGGCCTGGGGCAGGACCATCACCTTGGGCTTGCAGCTCTTCCTCCAGCACTGTCTTGCAGTCCCTGACCCACAGCTCATATGCTCTTTCCAGGGTCTCTTCACTGGTGTCATTGAATATCTCTGGAAAAGAAGAGTTGTAGTTACTAGGAGGAGCTTTCCCTGCCTGCACACACTGACTGACTGTGGCAGAGCCACTCCAGTTTGTGGGAGCCTTTAGTCCTGTGTGTAGAGACTGAGCTTCCTGGAAGTGGTGTGGAAAGGAAACAGACACCAGAGATCACAACCTGGTCCCATGCATTGCTTCTGTGTTAGGGGTAAGTTGGCTTTTAATTTTAAATCTTATGAGGATTTAATCCCAGATACTTAACAGGTATTATTTAGTTTGGAAATATTAGTCCTAGGCACAGTAACACATTAAATTCCTTTTGCCTATTTAACAAATCTTTTCAAGTATAGCGAAGGAATTGTTTTTCTCTTTTTCCCTTGCTGGTTTGTCTGCCAGAGCACCCCATTTACCTTTGCAAGGTGAATTGGTTAATCATAATGCAATTAATTAGACCTCAGTCCTTAATGGACTTCTGGGGCTTGTACACGAGAGGGATCCTGTCTCTTGATGGGTTTACCAAGTGTGAAAAAGAGAATCACAGAATCACTGGGTTGGAAGAGACCTCCAAGATCATAGAGTCCAACCCATGCCCTAACACCTCAAATAAACCATGGCACCGAGTGCCATGTCCAATCTTTTTTACAACACATCCAGGGATGGTGAATCCACTACCTCCCTGGGCAGACAATTCCAATATTTTACCACTCTTTCTTTAAAAAACTTTCCTAATATCCAGCCTGTATTTCCCTTGGCACAGTTTAAGGCTGTGTCCTCTCGTTTTGTCAGGCACTGCCTGACAACCAAAGAGACCAACCCCCACCTGATTAAAACCACTCCTGAAGGAGTTGCAGAGAGTGATAAGGTCACCTCTGAGCCTCCTTTTCTCCAGGCTAAACAACCCCAGCTCCCTCAGCCATTCCTCATAGGGCTTGTGCTCCAAAAGCAGAAGCAAGAGCTCCAAGAGCACGAGAAAAGCACAACTGCAAACCACAGAGCACATTTCCCAGGACGTCACTGCCCCCCTGGGTGGCTCCCTGGGTCCCTCGGTCAGTACCTGCCACGCCGAGGCCGGTGGGCAGGGGCATGCGGGGCTGTCCCCCGCTGTGCTTGAGGCGCTCCCGCAGAGCTCTCTGGATGAGGGCCCAGCTGCAGCCGCTGTGCCACACGGGCAGCTCCAGGCCCCGCATGCACTGCAGGATCTGCTCCTTCTCCTGGGCGCCCAGGAGCCCGCGCGCGTGGGCCACGTACGTCATGAATGCCATGTCGATGTTCACAGCTTCCCCGTGCATCAGCGACGGCAGAACCCTCTGCAACACAGCAAGGGTGGGTGGCAGCAAAGGTTTGGGGTGGCGAAGAGGAAACAAGTGGGGTTTATTTCTAAAAGTGTCCCCGAGAATCGACATTTGACTCACTGCGGTTGCTGGATGTTGGCGTCTTGTGATTTATGGGTTGCTAGGATGATCCGTTTCACACATGATTAATCGCAGCTAAAATCTCCCATAGGGATCCAGGATCTAATTCTCCTCCCATCTAAAGCACTGATAGAGCACCATGAGGTGGAGGGATGAGCTCTGAATATTGGATGAGGTGTAGGTGTCCCCCCTCATTCCTCAATGGCAGTTTCTCCCCAGCAATACGGGCTGTGGTCTCCATGCCTTTGTGCTTTTACAGTTCATGTTGGGGATTTCTAGTGGCTTCACTGAAATCTGGCTGTCTTTGTGCTTCAGTAAGTGCCCAGTAAACAGAAACTACTGGAGTGAGGTCTGAATTGGAAATGGGTGGAGGTGTAGGGGAAATGGGGCAGGAGAAGGAGTCTCTCTGACACCAGGCTGGTGTGTTGGGTGACCTGGGGTAGCATGTGCAAATCTGAGTTAATCTCAGCTCCTCTCACAAGGATTTCATGCAGCCTATTGAAATTTTTTATTTTATCTTTGAAGTGGAAGTTGCAATATGAAATCTATCACTCACCATTTCCAGCTCTGGGCTAATGAGGTGGCCAAAATCAACCAGTCTGTCCAGGTCATCCTCCCAGAGGTTGGGAGCCAGCTCTTCCAGCATGGTTTCAATGGCAATTCTGGTAGTTTGCAGTGCAGCATCCCTGTGGTCAGCAAAGCCATTGCAGGACTGGAACTTGGTGTCCAGCAGGTATTTTCCATGGTTCTTGAGCAGGTCAAACAGCCCTTTGTGTTTCATGAGGGCCATCTGGGACAAAGAAGAGGTAATTAAGAATAATTGTCTGATCCTTGTATGTGTTGTTGGAAACTTGAGTGTTTCAGTAGATGGGACTGCAATAACATGTTACACACCAGCAAAGAAACACCTGCACATGTGGTACATGGATGAGGTGTACCTCTGTAACCTGAAAAGGTGTTTCTGTAGACATAGTTCGTGGTTAGCACAAATATATTTGGGGTGTGTTCAACAGATGTCTGGCACCTGGTGATGTCGCACATTGTCAGCCGTGCTGAGTGAAGGTTTGTGCAAAAGGCAGTGTGGAAATGGCCAGTGGGACTCTGGTAAAATGGCAGAGGTGATGGGAGCACTGGTGTGCAAGTTCCCCTGCTGCTGAGCAGCTCTGCCCATGCTGGGGGTTTGCTACGTGCTCCCATAGCCCAGCAGGTGCTTTGTAATGACCTCTGATTATTTGTGTGCCTGGAAGGAAACTCAGGGCTGGACAGTGACCATCCCAGGACAGGGACTGAGTGGTGGCCAGTCCCAGGAAAACTCTCACCTAATCCTTGGGGTTGCTCTTCGAGCAATGGAAGGTGGGAAAACACTGCAGTATAGAGAATATGAGGGTTTAGAAGTGATTTCCTTGTTACAAGTACATATTTTTTCCCTCTCTGACTCAGGCCTTAGCCCCCCCCGCAGTGGGGAATGGTGATCTGAGTGTATCACAGTTCCTGCCAGAAACCTCCAGATATCCTGGGGATTTCTCACTGTGCAAGCACTGAAAATTGCTGCTGATGAACTCATCTCTAATACACTTTAATGGCTTGAACTCTGCTTTATCAAAAGTTTCCAAAGCTCTCCAGACATAAAGCCATTTACTGTGCGCTTTCAGGGTAATTTTAGAAGTAGAATTTGCCTCGCAGGAGATTGATTGACCACACTCGACATACCCACTGAGGTAGGTGCAAATGATCTTGCAGATTATTAATCCCCAGTATAATGAGCCTCAGATTGTCTGCCAGGAGTTCATTACAGAGTGCTACAGATCAGCCTTGATGGAAAGATGAGGCTTTTCTTCCCTGGTTTTACTGTGTCTCCACCTGGCTGTGAGTTTTGGAGTTTCCTCCACATTGGACTCTGAGTGTAAGGGATGTTCTAACAAATTTAGCAGCTGTAAATATATATATATCTATAAATATGTATATATAGACTCAATGAGAGTTAAAAGTCCCCATGCACCCTTGATGGCCCACCTTGGTTTCTCTAAGTTGTTTATACAATGCCATGGATGCTGCTGGACATTTTATGTTTCAATACTTAAAAGGGGCAAGAAAGATGAGGACAGACTTTTTAGTAGGGCCTGTTGTGATAGAAAAAGGGATAGTGGTTTAAACTGAAAGCAGATGGATTCAGGCTAGTTGTGAGGAAGAAATTTTTTACAGTGGGGGTGATGAAACCCTGGAATGAGTTTTCCAGAGGACTGGTAGATGCCCTATTCCTGTTGGAACATGTTGGATGGGTCTTTGAGCTACCTGATCTAGTGAAAGCTGTCCCTGCTCATTGCAGGGGGATTGGATTTGGTGACCTCCAAAGGTCCCTTCCAACCCAAAATTGAGTGATTTCAGTTTTGGAAACTGCAGTAGCAGAAGTCCATACCTTTAAAATTTCCCCGAGGCCGTTGGAGATGTGTCGCCGAGGGATGCTCTGGATGAAGGATCTATCCAGGAAACTCGCCACGGGGGGGGTGTAGCCCCCGAGCTTGTTCTTGCACTGCAGAAAGTTCACCCCGTTCTTCGCCCCCACGCTGGCATCCACGTAGGAGAGGAGGGTGGTGGGCACCCGAATGTAGGGCGTGCGTCTCCTGTAGAGCGACGCGGCGAGGCCGACGATGTCCAGGCACACGCCCCCACCGATGGCAATGATGGGCTCCGTCCGCCGGTCCAGGCTGAAGTTCTGGACCTCGTGCAAGATGTTCAAGACCAAGTCCATGGATTTTGTTTCTTCGGTGGTCGGCAGGGCGAGGATTTTATGCTGGACGTTGTTCTCTTCGAAGTATTCTCTGACTTTGGAGCCGTAGAGTTTGTCGACGACTTCATCGATGACGATGAAGCGCCGCAGTTTCCTCTTGCTGGCAGTGGCGAGCTCCATTTCCTGGGGATCAGTGATGTGACCCCAGAGCAGAGTGGTGTTAGAGGGTTCCAGAATGTTGTATGTTTCTACCACTTTGTAGCAAAAATAGATGGGAGCTTCAATTATCCAGGAAATCCCATCTTCAGAGACGCACTCACCTCTGGCAAGGATAAGAAAACATGGTTTGAAATCACTATATTCCTATTTTTACCTTTGCATGTCTGAACTAGTTTAAGGATGTAGCTGGGAGGTGAAGACTGTGGAGTCTCCTGCCCATGCACTGCAGAAATGTGGGGCTGTGAAGGTGGGACACTCTCCTGGGTGTCAGGGATCAGCAATTTTATTCATGGAGAAGCTCTCTGAGGTCTTAGTGAAGAGTTAAATGTCTGAATTCCTACATAGCATTAAAAAGATACAGTACAAGAAGGGCTGGGACATGTTTTTCATGTTGGAAATTGAAAACTCATTAAAGAAGAACCAGCCCAATCATTTCAGCTTCCAAAAAGGGAGTGGGGAAGAGAAGAGGTTGCCAAAATTTTCCATATTTATGGAGGAAGCATCGTCTGATATATCTAGGTGATAGGAGTTAATTTATTTATCTCCATTCAGACCAGTGTTTCTACAGTGCTTTAGTTGAACTAACAGATCTCTAGCTTGAAATAGGTGTGATAGAAATAGGAAGTGCTCCTGGAGAGGAAAAGAAAATGATTTGGGGGTTGGGAAGCATTTCCATGCTGAAGTTTTCAAGGGTAAATAAAAGTCAAAATTAATTATCTAACTAAACCAGTGAAAACCACAGCCCTACAGCCCCTTCCTTCTGAGGGATGGGCAAGCCAGGGGAAAAAGAAGTTGGGAATCAAAAAAGGAAAAAAAAAAAAGGCAGAAAGAAATAGCAAAATGTATTTTATATAAGATTGTTTCTCGAGCTGCATTCGGGTAAAAAATTAATTTCTGTGAGCCTTTGTTTTGTTTTTTGGGTGAGCAGCTGGCTCATTGGATAATCAGATTTCCTTACATGCCCAATTTCTTTTCACATGCCTGAACATTCACTTAGAGGTCGAAAGAGATGCTTCTCTGCTTTCTTTCCCAAATTCTCTCTAAGTCTGCCCTTAACCTTCACAGCTGTTAAAGAGAATCAGTGAGGATTTACACCTTCCAGAAAAGTCCAGAAAATTTCTCCTGGGCTTTTCAAATGGGGTATTAGGAAACGAATCATTGTGTACATTTTAATGCACCATCTTATAGCTCTACTTAACTCCATGTACATCCATCTCTGGTGTGTGACCCTTCTAAGAGACACGATGGTTTGCGGTATTATTTTGTGGAATTAGATTTGGGTGCTGGATGGTACAACCAGCACCCATTGCAACCCCTCTGCTGTGTGAAAATCAGTGAATTTGGGGCTGAACGTGCCCTTGTGGGAGCATATATCAGCTGAGGATTTTTCTGGGTGTTCTCAGGCCCTGGGTTCATCCTGGACTGAGGTCCAGCAGGCTATTTTTGGGTCTGCCAAAGTACTGCTCTTCCTGCTGCAGTTATGCCTGGGTGATGCTTGTGCACAATCACTGCCCATTGCCAACGCTGGAGAAGGTCCCTCTGACATGACTGAAAAGGGTTAGAGTTGTGCCATTAAAATCTGGGTATGACAAAGGCTGGAAAACTTCTGACATGTAAAACAGAGCTGTATTAAGAAAAGTCTGCATCACGAATAGGGCTCCATGTGCATGTGAAAAGGAGTATCCTGTAATTAAAAGATAATTAACTGGAGAGATGTACTATCAGCAAAGAACTGTATGTATCCCTGGGGGAAATTCGTGTCTCTGCTCTGTCTGAAGCAGCATTAGGTGACTTCTGCAGTTTGAGGGATGTTACGAGTTTTGCTCCTGTCAGTGACAGTTTATTTTTCCCACCTACCCATTTAATTTGTCTGCCATCACCTCCATAAACCCATCCATCTCCCATGTCTGCGCATGAGATTTTGCACACACAGATTGCAGTTTCACAGAAGTGGAGAAAAGAGCCCAAGCGCAGCACACAGAGACCTTTTTCAAAAGAAGAAGATTCCTGTTCGCAAAAATGGAGGCTGCTGGTAAAATTCCCTCTATAACTGCGAGCTGTGTCAAGGAGCACAACAACCACCGTGCTGCCACACTGAATGTGTCCCCAAGGACACGTTCACAGGTTTGTACACATAGGTCAGGCTGGATGGGGTCTAATGGAAGGTGTCCCTGCCCATTGCAGGGGTTTGGATTTGATGACCTTCAAAGATCCCTTCCAGCCTGAACCATTCTGTAATTCTGTCCTTGCGGGTTGAAGCCGCCATGGCACCCAAGATGGTTTTTCCATCCCACCAAGAAGCCTGCCTGGTTTGGCTGGCCAGAGCAACACAGGCTCCCTCCTATACTCACATTTTTGCCTCAGAGAGAGTGACCTCATCCTCGTCATTGGAAAGGGCTTCTCCTTTCTTGATGCGGCACCATGTGCTCTTGACTCTCACCAGCTGGAAGTCCGTCTGCTGGGGCTCCTGGGGCTCCTGGGGCTCCTGGGGCTCCTGGGGCATGGTGGCTCCTGGGATGGCTGCAGCACAGACCTCTTCTGACACCAGCATGCTTCCAGAAGGTGAAATCTCCCTACCCAGAGATCTCCCATCACTGGGTGCCTTTGAGGTGCTTTTTAAAGGTTCCAGGGTGACCAGACATTGGGAGGGCAGGTCTTGTCTCCATGTGAGAGACTAATTACAAAACTGAGATTACCTAATTTTGGATGCACCTTAGGGGTGGCAGGAATGTTTGAAGACACGTGCGACTACCAGGATGGGGTTGTGTAATCAGCTGGTTTTATAATGCTTAAGATGTACAATAGAAGTGCACACGTTAACTTCCAACATGATGCCCTACAGCAAATTTAAAGTTATGAAAGGCAGTTTGTGTGATTCTTCACATCATTCAGGAACCTCCTTTGCTGAGCAGAGCCTCTGATCTGGCTGCAGCTCTAAGCTGCTCTTATGGGATGAGACAGGAGCAGAAGCATGGGGATCAATACCAGCTGGTTAAACCTCCTTTGAGCTCGCATTCCTGGGATTCTCTTGAATTGAGGAATGAAACTATAGATATAATATATATTTTAGGTTTTATGGTGGGTTTAAAAAATTATCAGAGAGGATTTATCTCCTGAAGGGCTGTTTGGGGCATGAGCTGGGTTTTGATCCCCACGTGACTGGGGGATACACAATTCACTTTTCCATATGATCTTCCAGCTGGGGCTTTTGGAGGGCCCCGGGCTCAGGTTGCCACATGAAGTATTCCCTTGGCATACAGCTCTGTGTGCTGAGCACAGGAAGACCTTCCTTTGATTTCACCAGCAGTGCCTGAAGGCACAAACCCATCTTTGCCACCTTCTCAGCTGTGTTTCTGAAAGCTGTCCTTGTTCAGAAACAAAGATCAAGAAAACATAAGCAAATACAAATGCAGAGGCAGGAAAAAGTGGCTCTTAAAGAATGCATTGGACAAGGCTGTGTCATTGTTTTGGAGGCTTAATTGTGGCCAAACTTACTTTGGAACCTTCATCTATCTCAAAATTAATATTGAGAAAGATCTGCAAGGAAATCTCCAAAGCCATGTAGCCCTGCCCAAGAAGTGTCTAACTCCTGACTCCAGACCTCACTGCTGGCTTCATCTCCAGATGGCAAAGAGCTTTTTAAAGAGGACAGGCTGTTTACTCCATTTTGTAGAAGAAAATAGAGTCCCAGAAGTGAAACAACTTGCCCAAAGTCACCTCAGGGTTAGTGGGTGTGTATTAGATGGCACACAAAAGCTTGTAGCCTGTTTACCAAATAACCATCTGAAATTTTAACTCGCTATCTAAACAAAATTTTTATTGCTTTCTGCAGGAACTGCAATTCTAATGCAGTTTGTTGTTTACTAAATCATAAAATAGAATAATCTTAGGTATACCAGGAGGTCTGTCTTTTTAATCTTGTTTATTTGTTTTAATTAATATCAATACACTCAGCATTGAGACTTCTTTTATTTACTTTTCTTTTACTCTTCCATCGTGTGCATTTACTTATTTTCTATTTATACTTCCCTGTTCTATTCTGGGGGCACTGAAATATCTTCTGTCACATTTGAGAAGTTGACAACTTTCCACAGTCCAGCTGCTTGCCAGCACCAGTGACTGCCATATCTCTGTACCTTCCATCCTGCAGAGGGGCTGCCAGGAGCCCTGTGTGAGCTCCCCCAGCCTGTTCACCCCCCCTGCCCCGCCCTGGGCTCTCTCTGCACATTTTGCAGGTACATTGAGTCTGTCCTTGAATGAACGAGCCTAGGGTGATACATCCCAGAGGTGAAAGATGCTGTTCTGGTTATGGGGGAGTCCAGGTTTCCTCCTTAGCTTCAGTTTGTGCCCCATCTGATTCAAAAGGAGATGCCCAGCCCACCTCTGCTCCATTACATGCTCTTCAAGGACGTTGCTTTGGTTCCTCTCCAGCCTTTTCTGTCCAGCTCTGCTGCAGGCAGCCTCAGGCTTTTGGATACCTTGGATGTTCCCACTGCTTGCTCCTGATGTCTCCCTCACCCAGCCTATTCCTGGGACCTTTTCTTGGGGTGCAGATCCCCAAGTGACACAACCTGCCCCAGCCCTTGCAGAGCCCTGGCCCCCAGAGCAGGGGTCACTGCAATGTTTGGCTGCGAGGGGCAGTGGTGACCTCGTGGCTAAGGAGCACTTGTAGATAACCTGGGGCTCAGAGTCCTGGGACATTTTTGGCCCCATAGCTGGTGGTTTAGCTGGGGCATGCCTGTGATATGTAACTAGAAGGTTATGAAACTGCCAATTACTTTCTTGAGAGCCAGCAGCTTCCCCAGGTCAGGATGTGAACTTACTCTTATGTAAAGCACAGGCACTGAAAGTCGGCTCTTTTGTTGTGCTTTTTTCGTGTCAGATGCTGTTGGATCTCACCTGCTGCCTGTGCTCTGGGTGGGACAGGTGGGTGCAGCCCCAGCCCGGGGCCATCCTCCCCAAGCAGCCTCTCCCCAGGGCTGAGGCTCTGCCCTGGTGATTGAGGGAGGAGACTTTGTCCCCTCACCAGGCACCCAAGCATCGACCTCCTGCTCTGCAAAGGCAGCAAACCCACCACAGCACCCTCTGAAGCCAGGGGACAAGAGGGAACATGCATAACCCTTCAGGTAAACTCCCTGTGTGGGGTGGGGAGCTCCAGGAGAGTGGTGTGACAGGAGGGGACACTGTGTGATGCCCTGGTCCTGGTCCCCACCTTCCCCATGGAGATGGGACCTGCAGGCTCTGTGGCTTGGCAGCAAGGAGCAGAGGTGGGTTTGTCAGGGAGAGGAGAGAGGCTGAGCACAGGAGATGGGTCTGCAGGAACCTGGAGTGGAGGGAGTAGGACAGTCCCAGGAGGAAGGAATGGTGGGGTGGTGGATGCTTGCAATGTCAAGAGAGCTTTGGCTGTGACTAATTTCTGATGGATTGTGATGCTTGCTTTATAAATAATTTCTCTCCCCAATGGATCGCTGGGGAGGTTCAGCTTTTCTACTTATTTTCTAGCAGTAGAATCTGTAGAAAATGCATCAGCTAGTGTATATTTTCCTCACTTTCTCCTGAAGCTCAGCCAGAGGTTAGATCCCTGGTTCCTGTCAAGAGCAGCAGCTTCCCCTCTCTGCCTGCTTCCTCCTGCTCTTTCTCCTCATGCTCCCACTCCATCCCTAAGCTGCTACTTGTCCCCAGGCCATCCCTGCTGGCTTTGCTGCAGGCTCTGGCACTCTGGATGCTGAGGCTGAGCAGGCTGAGCTTTTCTCAGGACCCCCTGCGATGTTTGATGGCCACACACTTGGGTTTTGGCCACACACTTGGGTTTTGGCCACACAGTCCCCATATGGGCCATGACATGCCCTGTGCCTGGACATGTATTTACACACTAAGGCAAAGAGGGGAGGGCTGGGATAAGCTGCTGTCAATGCCCGAGGTGCCTTGGTGAATGTGATGGCTGCAACTGCTGGGGATGATTTTAGCATTCTGGATTTCCAAGTGCTTAGCACCGAGCAGCTCCTGCCAAAGTGCCTGGCACAGGAGCACCAAACAGCCTGGCAGCAAAGGGTGCAGGTGGATCAGGTCCAGTGCTCTGCCCTGGCTGGGAAGGGGGGCTCTTTTGGAAGGCATTGCTGGGGCTGCAAAACAGATCTAGAGGCTGGAAGGTGAAATGAGGATAGCCCAAAAATGGGAATCAAAGATTTGGTCTTTTCTGTCTCACATCTTTGCTTTGTTTTCGCCAAACCCAGATTGTCTTCTTGTCTCTGTGCCTCCTCCTGGGCGATCCCCTGCAAACAGTAAAGTGTCCTCCTCTTTCCTCACCTAAAAAGTTCCATCTGAATGCAACCTGGAAAGTTTAATTTTGATTCTGGAGCAGCATGGCACTGCACTGCCTGTTTGCTCAGGGGACACTGATGGCCCACACATCCAGCCTTGCAATCCTGACTCCTGACTTTGGTGTGAATCAAAAGCTCCTGATTTCATAGAGACTGGAAGCTGCAATTTATTATTCAGCTTAGTTGTAAAAGTGGGTGGCTGTGCTCTCAGCACCTGCCCAGGAAGATGCTGGGAACCATCCTGCTGGCATAGAATGGCCCATTTTAATAATTGCCACCTTATCTTTCTTTATGAAGCTGCTGGAGACTTAAAGCAGCCCTTTCCTGCTCTTTCATGGTAGGGCTATTTTCAGCATTTTCTTCCTCCGAGTGAGCTGTTTTTCTTTTCTCCCCTTGATGATAATGCACAACTAGATGGGAAAGGGAAAGAGCTGTCTGTGCACACATAGAGCCATAGAAACACAATCAGGCAATCTAGTTTAGTGCTTAATATAGTCCAGCAGTTTTGCTGGGATTGTGTAAAGCTATGCATTGAAATGAAGCACTTTTCCCTGGAATAACCTTAAAAAAAAGTAGTTGCATAAAGTTTTGCTCACATTAGTGTTCAGAGCCTTGGGCCCGGCAGCCAGCGCTGAGCTCTGCCCTGACTTGTCTGGTTCTTGCATAAACGAGGGCAATTCTGACCTCTGCTGTTGGCCCAAAGCATCACCAGGCTGCAAAAAATGCAGCACTCCCTGCAAGGGTTGTGTAAGCTTGGATGGAGGGCTGCTCCTGGCATGCCCTGCCTGCACTCTCTCCCTGCAGCACCTCTTGACTCTCACGTTTGCTGTTATAACACAGGTTACAAAACAGCTGCTGTTAAGTCTTGTCTCCTCCTCTTTGTGTGACAGGCAATCCCTGTCTGTTACTTATCCAGAAGCATAACATGATGATTACTAAAAGCCGACATGGATTACAAACATGTTTTCCCCCCTAAATTAGCAAAAAGCCTCAGTGCCTGGCAGGGAGGATGAGCAGATCCCAGCCTCCAGCACTCTCCAGCTGTGCAGAGGAAACCCCGGGATGCTCCCTCATGTGGTGGTGAAAATGCTGCAAGAAGAGTGTGTGCCCTCTTCACTCGAAGGATAGCTGGGCTGAGGTCAGCAAACCAACCTGGTTTGGGAAGGGGGTGGTTATTCCTGCAGTTGCAAATATTTATAAAACTGCTGGAAGAGATACAAGCTGCCCCTGATGGTTGGAGATTGGGATGAGCTGTAAATCATAGTATTGTGTCACAGAATCACTGAATGGGTTGGTTTGAAAAGATCCTAAAGACCATCTCATTCCATCCCCCTGCCATGGGCAGAGACAACTTCCACTATCCCAGGCTGCTCCAAGCTCTGTCCAACCTGGCCTTGGACACTTCCAGGCATGCGGCAGCCACAGCTTCTCTGGGCACCCTGTGCCGGGGCCTCGCCACCCACTCAGAGTAGAATTTCTTCCTAATAGCTAATCTTAACCTGCCCTCTTTCTGTCTGAAGCCATCAACCCTTGTCCTGTCACTACACCCCTTGTAAATGGTCTCTCTTCATCCTTCTTGTAGGCTCCCTTCAGGTACTGGAAAGCCACTGGAAACCCTCTTTTCACTCACTCCACGTAGTTCTCTGCAGCTTTTCTATCACAGGCAATAAAACCCTGCCAGGGGCAATCTGCTCCACCCCAGCTGCACTCACAGCCTCCTGGCCTGTGTCTCACGGGTGCTTTCATAACCCAGCACGTGCCCTTACACCTGAGGAGTGGGGGAGTTTCTCTGAACCATGCCTCACCCTCTGGGGCCATGGCTCTCCGTGATCCATGGTGGATTGCTGCCATAAGGGTTTTCTGGGATCTCAGGGCGGGTTCAGTGCCATGGACAGCATTGCTTTGGCCCCCAGAGCAAGGTGATCTGGATCCTGGAGGTGTTTCCATAGCCTTTGAAACGCTGACATGTTGTGTGGTGCACTGACACAGCTTGGGGACACTTGTGCATCCCACTGGCACACAGATCCTCCTTTTTACAAAGCTTCACCCACTGCCTGCATCTCCTGCCTGGCTTGGCAAGAGCAGTTTTGGAAGCATTCTGTTTCTTCCAAGGAAAATTGTACCTGGAGGAGTGTGGTTTGTGTGCTGTTGTTTGGTGTTTGATGTTCGTCTTGGAGATTTAAAAGCAAAATTCATGTGTGTAAAACATTCTTATTCTTGATCAGCTCTGAGAGGAAAAAGGGAGAATGCATGTGACAAAAATCTATTAGAAGTATAAGATTTTTTAAGTTTGAAAAGGTTTTCATGATAGTTTTCACAGCCCTTCAAAACCCTGTATTTTGTATACAAAAGAAAATAAATAAGAAAATAAAAAAAGAAAAAAAAAAGGCAAAATATATTTTATATATGTGTTTATGTACTTTAAATTCCACTTCCACTGATTGAAAGGTTACAAAATCATCATTCTTCCTTTAAATTTCCATTTCAGAGACCCCGGCTGGGTACATTGCTGAGAACCTTCTCAAAGCCAAAGAAATAGCCCTCAATGACTCTCGTGTACCTGAACAGCTCAGGAATTACTTGCAAAAAGCTCTTGATGTTGCTCTGGGACTGGACCCTTACCTGGATGCCATGGCAGCTTCCAAGAGGTGCAGATTCTCCTTTGTAACCTTTTGTCTGTGCTTGGATGAATATGTTGTGAGATTTTCTGTCCAGAACATGCCAGAAATTTGGGGGACAGCGGGAGGAAGTGGAATGAGATTTAACTGCACCCAAACATGCAGCAAAATGTGCATGGAGTTCTGTGTGTTAGCCCACAGCCTGGAGGAGAGGAGACAAGAACTAAAAGCTTTAACTCTAAATTTTGGAAGATATTCTCCCAATTGACTGTTGCCTATGGCAGTGTCTGAGTTGGAGCATATCCTGGAGAACATCAGCCTCCACACAGAGCCTGCTGGAAGGCTCAAAGAGTGAGCCCTTGGATCCAGCTGGTGCTGGCATAAATAAAGAGTGAGGAAAACCTGCACCTCTGGATCCACCCTCTAATAACACCCTTTACATGTGGCTTTTATCTCCAAGCACTCAACAAACATTAATTAATCTGCTAACTAAATTACTCCAGTAACTAAACTAATTAATTAAACTAATTTAAGGTATCATTAATTCAGAAGTCCAACTGATGCCCTCATTATTCTTTTTTTGAGCTACAGTATATTACCCAGCCATGAGGGGTCTGCTAAACAATTCCCATTCATCAGTGCACATTTTGATATGTGGAAAAAGCCAGTTCTGTCTAAAATTGACAATGTGTAAACTGTTCCAGGCTGTGGATTATGGGAACACTGAGCGTTCCCTCTGTTGCTGAAATAATAGCTGATAGTTGTTTGACTTACACTTGCTGTAGGATAATAGCTATACATTATCTTATTAAAGTTGTTAAAGCATTTGTGAGGGGCAGAAAAGAGGTTATATGAAATGTTCTACTCTTTAAGTCTTGGATTATCTGACTGTGGCTGACACGGGTTATGAATTCTTTCTCATTTTACTGAGGAGTGGAGGGGGGGAGCTGGAGGAAAAAAACCCACTGAAATGGCTCTAAATTCTGGCCTGGAGAATGATCACCATCCATTTCTGGTGGTTACTTTCTTCAGACAGGGTAATCTAACCTGTCTGGAGGCTATGGACTTCTTCCAGTCCTCTATTGCCTTCCCTGTGTAATAGGTAGCATCTCACTTCATCCAGAGACATTGTCACAGGCCTGGCTTCTGTGAAATAGCATCTGGAGGCACCTTGCTTTTCTGGGCACTTTGTGAGGAAAAACATTTTTTTTTCCTGTCTTGTAAAAAAAGTTTGATTTTATATCTTTTCCCCTGTTCTGCAACAAAACCTTATTTTTGGCTGGAATTAAAATAATCATAATCATTGTAGAACTGACCAGGGTAAGGAGGGTAATTTACTCTGAACCAGCAGATAGATAGAGACCTGTCTGGGACCAGCTGAAAATGGGAAAAGTTTGGGATTGAACAGTGGGGAATTCTTTCCTTTAGTCCCATGGTCCCATCTTCCCAAGCTCCTATGGCTGGAGTGGCTGCCAGCACTGAGATGTGCTTATTGCCAAGCCAGATTCTGTTAGGACTGGAATTTAGGATACTTGTGATGCTTCTAGGCTAATTTTTCATGGTCATGCACAGATGCAGCTTTTCCAGGAGTTCTGTCTTGGTTGCTGCTTTTTATGCTGGATGCTCAGATTTTGGTTGTTATCATAATGTTGAAATGTCTCTTTTTTTTCCCAGAAAAACTTCACCTGAGCACATCCCAGGGGATGCTGAAGGAGCTGAAAGCAGAGTCAAGCTGCAGGAAGCACATGCCTCTGGCTCTTTGAATGGCAAGTTGGTCGGCCAAGAGGGTAAAATTGCACCAGCTTGGTGTAAAGGTTGTCACTGAAGTTGAAATCATCATCCCCTACTTTTTCTTGAGCAAGGGGAGGATGAATGCCATGGAAATGCTCAGAAAATGTGGAAAATTACTTAAAAAGAAACTTGTGAGCTTTCTGTAGGCTTTGATTTTTCTTTGGCATGAGTTTTCCTGTACCCTGCCTCTCATGCCCTTGTATTCACTCACATGTGCCCATGCACACGAGTGTTTTAATTTACAGCCAGCCCCATCCCTCAGTGAGCAGCAAAGAGATCATCACCCTGCTTGGAAGGGAAAAGGAGGGAAAAATCCTGCTGGTTTGGGGTGTCTGATAGGGGTTTATGTGCTTTTTGTGGTGGAGGTGGCTGTGGCCAAGCACTGCACCTTTACAAGTAGCAATACCCAGGCTTTTATCCCCTTATAAAGCCTATTACACTGAATCTATTCCCAGATTCATTCTTCCCAGATGTTCTCATCTTTGGGGTAATACATCATCCCTCTGAAGTACTCTTATAATCTATTACACTAATACATTGTTCGAAGGACACCACTGATGATAAATTTCTTAAATGATGGTGCTGTCTAGGGATAATGACTCTAAGAGCAAATGCAAGGTAATGTAGTGATTTTTTTTTTTTAATACTGGATTCCAGAAAGAATATGGAGCCATCTCAAAGCCATTTTCATATGGGGGGAATGTTAAGATATGCAATATTTCAAGCACTATTTAACAAGCACTTGAACAATAGCAGCATTGATGATGAAGGTTCTACATTTAAAACCAGTCCTTTTATTCTGTTGTCTCTTAGCTGCATTTTAGATGAAATTTTGTCAGATTCTGTTGTTAAACCCTTATTTGAGAGTGTTTTAAGATTAGGTTTTTTTTTTTTAATGAACACTTAAAAGGCACATCTAATTTTCATTGTGCACAAAGTATAGCCTTTCTCATGGTTTTATTTTTAAATTTTCATTCTTGTCTTCCTGCAGGCCAAATTTTTAGGATGTTTGTTCATATGACCAGAGCCAGGAAGATTTTATTAATTGGCAAGCCTAAAGGTTACAGTATCCTTGCTATTGCAGAGGAATTGCCAGACGATGGCAAAATCTTTGCCTGTGCAGAAGCGCCGTACCTCGGAGTGAACAGCCAGGAAGCATTTGATTATTCCTCAGATGGCAAAAAGATAAACATGAGAGTGGGACCAGTGGCAGACACCTTGGAGGTAAAGTCAGCTGGAAGGGGAGTTTGGGAGTTCTTGTGCAGAGAACATCCAAGAATTCCAGGCAGGTCCATTTTCCTGCCCACAAGATGCTGGATGGTGGCTCTGGTTTGCTTGCAAATGTGCAAGCACACTCTTGTTATTTCTTTTTTCCAATGTATGATGGGACAGCTCTGCCACACAAGATAGTTTTTCTCCCTTTTAACTAAAATCCTGCAGCTTTTTGATCAGAGGAATCACAGGCTATTAATGTAGGTTGATAGGCTTCAATGGCAGTTTAACTCAGCCTGGGCTGGCCTTGTTTCAGATCCCTAATTCCAAATATAACAAACAGGAAGAGTGTATCTGCACCCTGCTGAGCCAGCTTGCTCCCAATGTTCAGAAGAATTTGGGAAGTCCTGGAGAAGTTTGTAATTCTGCCAAAACCTCTATTTTTCCCCACTGCAAACTCTAAGATGAATTAGACCCCACTTTCTCAATGTGATAAGCCTCAGACAAATTATGCCTCAGCTGTACTTGTTTCATTCTGACTGGTGACTTTGTCCCAAGAAAGAGAAATCTTATGATTGCTGGCAGCTCACATTTAATTCCAGTTTATGGATCTCCAGGATGTGGCTGCAGGTCCAGCGTGAGACAGGTGGTGCCCATACCAGGTTCATTAAAAAGCTTTCTATTATTAATACAAATCAATTTGATCTGATTTCATTTTCAATCTGGATGTGTCAGTGTGAGCTTGATTGTAACTTTATTTGCATTAGCAGGTACCATATTTATTTCTAAAATGAAATGGCCAGGAGCTTTCTGACCTCTGGTTTTCATGACCTCCAAGTTTGATAAGAAAGAAACAAAGAGCTTTGCAAGTATACGAAAAAAAGAAATGTTACAGATCACCTGCAATGTGCAGCATTTAAAATCCCAGCTCCCTGCAGTGAGTGTGAAATTAATTGAATTGCTGTTGCTCTCTAGTGCCCATTCTGTGCAACTGACTTACTGTGACTGAATTAAAATATCTAGAGGCAGGCAGAGTACATGCTGTGTAGAGATTAAAGAAGGGAGCAAAGACATGAAAATTAAATCCTTAAAACAGAATGTTGCAATTGATTTTATATCCTCCAATTGCAACATGAAGGCACATCCTGACCCCAGTTCTGCAGGTGCTCAGAACTTCAAATACCTCTTGGAGCTGTTGGGAACAGAGATGCTCATGTTTGGCAGGAGAGATCCCAGCATGGGGACACCTCTCTGTGCAGGATTTCTGCACTGGGCTCTGAACTTTTGCTATTCAGTGTGGCAGCTGTTTTGTCATTGCTATCAGGACAATCAGGATTGTCCTACAGGTTTAATCCACAATGGCTGTAGATGCTGAAGCAATCAATTTGGCAGCCTCTCTGGTGCAGTTCGGGCTTCTTGAGGTTTGCCCAGCTGGAGTGCCTGGGATGCTTGGGTATGTGGAAGAGGCTGTGGACAGCATGCTGCCTTTTGCCTCCCAGGTGGCCAGGGTAGGCTGGAGACTGAGCAGGCTTCCTTTGGTGCCCCATGGGCAGCTGAAAGGCAGGAGGACAAGGCAGTGTCAGGCAGGAGATGGGTGAGGGATGGCTCGGCAGGGCTCTCCCAGCTCCGCTTCACAGAGGAAGTGGAGAACATTTCTGTCCCCCACAGTCTGTGGGGAGGCTGGTCTAGAGCAGAGCTGGCTGGCATTTGTTGAAGAGCACAGTGAGGTTTAGAAGAGCTGGAACAAGCTCTGGCAAGGATTGTCCTTGTTGCCTACAGTGTCTGCAGCCCTAGGTGTCATTCTTGTCCCTTTGTAGAAACTAGAGGGCAGAGATGGTCACCCACCACTTGCTCTTTGGAGGTGTCTGGTGCAGCTTTCTTGCTTGCTGATGATGGCTGAATCTCACTTCTAAGCTGAGTACAGCAGGGCAGGATTTCTGCTTGTCTGCTCTCCTCAAGTACTTACAGTAATACAACTCCTAGAAGTAGGATTTGCCTCACTGCCCTGGCCCTTCCAGAGCAAGAAAATGTCATATGGTCTATAGATTCACTACCTGCCAGGGAATTCCTTCTCTGCTGCATGAAGCTATGATTCAGCTATGTGCAAACTGTCAGATCTCTCCCTTCTGGTGTAAAACTGATTTACCCAGGAGCTGCATCCCAGCCCCAGGTATCACCCAGGTGCTGCAGGATGTGTCCAGTGCTGCCCCTACAACTCCTGCTGCCACCTTTGACAAGGAAGCTGCTGGATCTTTCAACACCTGCCACAAGGATGCAGCACATCAATGCCAGTGCACCTCAGACAATGGGGCCATTATATCACTGCTCTGGCTTTGCCTCTTCCACCTAAAACCATGGCTCATCAGGGCTGGGAGTGAGCAGAGAGCAGTGCAAAGGACACCAGTCCATGGCAGCACCCTGACCAGGCTCTCTGAAGCCTCTTGATGCTCTCTTGCATTATCGCACAGCACTGGTGGGGTTGGCCTGTTTCCCTCCCTCCTGTCCAGATCACCCAGTGCAAAACATTTGGGATTTTGGCCTGTCAAGGGATGCTAAGCATCAGGCAGGAGCCAGAGAGCCCCAATACATGGTAGCATTAATTTGATACCTGAGGGCACAGTGATAAAATTCCACCTTCCCCACACGTGAGGGACAGACATTGCCACACTGAGTGAGGTCCCCACCAGAGCACAGAGCTCACACAGACTACAACACAATCCTCTGTGCCCAAGGGTCTAAGGAATTTGACATATTTTCAAATGAGGACTGAGGGAAGCCTCTCTTTGGGTTCAGTTTCAGGTGTAGATGTCTTCAGTGGGAATTAGCTACCTATTCAGCATGTCCTGGGCCAGTGTTTAAAACCATTTCCCAGTAAATCTTCCCTTAAGTCTAAACTCTGTTGAGCCATGCCTGGACAATGTGCCTTGCCATGGATCTGCTGCCAGCAAGAGCCTGATCCTGCACAAAGAGCTTCCTTCAATTCCCGGGGGACTTTTGATGAACAATGGATGCAGGATTGAGTCTGGAGGGAATGCAAACTATCAGGAAATTATTCCCATCCATTATTTTGATCCTCCCATTTTAAAATTGAAAATGCAACACAAAAAAATAACACGGCGTGTGCAGCCGATTCTGCTGATCGCAGGGCATTGTGGAAGCATGTCGGGGTTTGCTTTCTTCTTTTTTCCCTCCTGTTAGCAGACAGAATAGGTGAAGAGGTTGAGCTGCAGATCTCATTTCTCCTGTTTTGCTGCTTGTGAAGTCTGCCAACAGAATCCACCTTGACAAAGTCAAGGACTCTGCGTTTAATGTTGAACTGAGTGAATAAATTATGCATGAAATTGTGTCGGAGTCTCTAGTGTGCTCTAGAATTGCTCCTTTTGATATGAAAGGTTAATTCAGAAAGGAGTCCAAAATAGCTGGAAATTGTGGGGATAAGTGGATAGTATTCACTGTTGTGAGCTGTTATTACTAGAAATTGCATTCCCTCTCTGGCTTCCCTTGAGATTTCGCTTTGCTGGTGAATATAAACTGTACTCAATAGAATAGCATTTAGGAGTAACAAGAGTGTATGTCCACACACAGTAAAATATTCTAATGGTGTTTTAAAAGGAAACTGTACTTTTTCATGTATTCTGTGCACCCCAAGGATGGATTGCTATTACATTTAGGTCAAGAACAAGGCACAGGAAAGGTAATAAGTTTTGAGTACGTCTTTATTACAAATATGCTGACTGTATGATCCATATCAAAGGAGCTGGGCAGTCATTTTTTTTTTCTGACTGAGTTTGTATGTGCCTTATGAGAGTGTTGTCTTCGATCAGGACTCCAATCAGGTTTTCTCTGAGCTTTGGCAGAAGATTCATTCATGTTTTTATTTGGGATGTCCTCTCCCTGATCTTTTGCTTCATCCATCAGCAGTGCTGCTGTGCCCTTTCTCAGGTCACTTTTGGCACATCTCCTCAATGGAAAGCAGTGTTACACTTTTTTTTTTTTAAGTCCAAATGGAAGTTAATGACTCACTGTAAGCAAAAGCATTCATTTTAGCCAAGTTTGCTCTGAATTAAAACTCTTATTTGCCATCTGTTACCATCGAAGATGACTCTGTAGCAAGGACCAGGGATTGCACTGTAAACACTCAGGAAATTAGTTTCAGCAGGATATTTTGCAGGCAGATTATTTCCTTCTGGATCTCAGCTTTCCTCACAGTTGGAGGCATTTGGGCTCTGCTTCTCTCCAAGCAAAGGACAATGGCATCTCCAGAGTACTGGGAGGGCCTGGGTGGTCAATCCTTCATTTTAAATCCTCTCATCCATACTGGACAGCATGGACTTGTCCTCTCCATCACTGTATCCATCTTTCCAGTGCTTGACTCTGCAGTTAGAGCAGATTTTTCCTTTCTGGGTGTCTCAGTTCAGCAGTGGGTGCTGGCAGTGACATAACCCTCTCCAGTGTGGTGCCCTGGCCATGGTGACCACCTGCCTGGGTGACCTGGGTTTTGCTAGCCAAGGGGCTCCTGGAAACAGGGCACTTTCCTCTCCCTGTGACTGTTATCCTGCTGTGTAGAGGCTGCTCTAGAGGCAAGGCTGGTTCAAGGAGTTTCATGGATTCCTCTTAGAGCCCTGGAGCTGTTTCTGGCTAGATATGGAAAACCCAGCAGCAATTACGAAGCTGTGGAAACAAGAAGCTCAAATAATGGCATGTCCCAGGATAAACTCAGGCCATTCCTCACTTGTGTCAGGCTCTGGGTATCTGGAAGACAGGAAAAGTGCCCAAGTGACCTTTCTGGTTGGCCATTTAGGACTCAGTGAATTGGCAGAAGAGAAATGCCTTAGAAACCATGGCCTGGCACACCCAGGCAGTGCAAGGACAAGCCAGGTGTGCACTGGTTACACATCCAGCCCAGGCACCCTCCTGGGATGGATGCTGTGATGTTAAAAGGTGGTTTATCTGTATCAGAAGACAGATAAGAAAGAGATAAGCTGTCAGCAGGTAAAGAAAGAGGGCTGCAGTGAGAAGTCCAGCTAATATCCAGAGAGCTGCACAACTCCATATGGACCTAATGAAGTCAATGCATAAAAGTGAGATTCTTTTTCATTAGGGAGCCATCCCACAGAGCAGGAGTAACATATGTTCAGTGCTGGCCACATCTGTTTCTGAATGTCTGCCCCCCACCTCCTCCACCCGGGAAGGTTACAAGTCAGAAAGTAGTGATAAGTCATGATAATTACTTGAATTTGGCTTTGGCTCTTCTCCCTGGGGAATGATACCTCTAATCTCTCTTTGTGATGGGCTCCTCCACCCAGCTTTCATCTTCTGACCTTTCCTGAAGTATCTACACTGGACAGACTGACTGAGGTGCAACCTGACACGGGATACTCTTCCACAGTAGCAAAACTATTCCTGCTGCTTTCCACCGATGTGGTTCAAGAGGGAACCAGGGCAAGATTTTCTTGCTGGTCACGAAGTGAAAAGATGAATCCCAGGAATCCAGATGTCCCAGTTTCTGCTACATTTATTATAAACCAGCATATATTTGGCCTTAAGGTCTTCTTTCACTATAGTGTAGTATCAAAAAGTGTCCTAGATGTGTGTGTCATGAATGCTTTTGGCAGAGTTTCTGTGCTATCAAGCATCTGCAGTTAAATGTGGCTATCCAAGCTTATTTCCCTCACCACTAGTGAGCTCACAATGGCACCAGTTTGCACAACAGAGCAGTTCAGAGCTTCAGTGGTCTGCTTTCCTCTATTTCCTTCTCTGATCCACACACTCCCTGCCTCAGAAATGCTCCAGAAATCTCTCTTCGGGAGCTCCTAACCTCACTCCCAAAACCAAACCAGTTTTTTGTGTTTTGTTGCCATTGTTGATGCTTTTGCTGGTACATCCCAAGGGATGGTTCATCACTCGTTGTGCACAATGTCTCCAAACACAAAAGGGAAATCTGGACTCCCATGAAAAGTTGTGGTAGGGACAGCGAGTTCTGGAAAACAGAACTGTTTCTCTTCTCCCTTGAAATGCAAAGACTTGAAAGCATTTCTGCTTGCCGAGATAGGTGGATGAGCTGTTGTTTCATTGCAACACACACAGATGCAGTTAAATAGTCCCAGATGGAATCTGAAATATTCCATAGCAGCCTCTTGGGCAGCGAGTGCATTAACTGCCACAGGAGAAGGCTGTAAAGGCTCCCATCTGGTCATCCATCAACACTTTTATACATTATCATCAGCAGCCTGCTTGGAGGGAAGGTGTGCCACATTTCTGAAAATCCAATTAGATGATAGCAGCCAGTTCTCTTTTATCCTCTCTGTTGCTGAGCCATCCAAAGCGTTTTTTTAGATTAAAGAAACATCATTTTCCTTCACAGGGGCTGTGCTGCTTTATCTCTATCATGACCTGTTCTTTCATGTGCTTTATAATTCTATTATTAATTGGGATTTCAACCCTTTTCCTGCTACTGAAGTGGGACACACTAGTTTGCAATTCCCAGGTCTGCCTTATGCCTCTTTTTTATCCCCAGACTGGTATAACTGCCTAACTCTTCAATTTGTTGATAGTTGCTCTTTAGAGAAGAGAGAACTTATTGCAGCACCTCAGTGGCAGGGTTTGCTGCCAGTCTTACCCTGATGGATCAGTTTGCTTTGACTCAAGGTATGCAGATGCTTCTGCTGTGACTCTCAACGCCACAAGCTGGGATGAGCCATCCTCTTTTGTACCCTGATTTTCCTTGACAATTTCAGAGATTCATTGCTGAAGGATTGTCTACAAAACATGGAAAATTCCCAAGATCTCCAGAAGCAGTTCTAGCAGTGTTACCTTAAAAGAACAAGTTTCCCTCTGGTTAGGGGTTTCTGTAAAGGACAAATTAATGGCAACACGTTAAACTTTCAGGTAAATAATTAGTATTTTCTCCAATATATTTTTTTTTTCCAGACACTACATGCTGAGGACGAGCACTTTGATATAGTCTTTATTGATGCTGATCAAAGGAATGCTGTTCAGTACTACAGCTTTGTCATGGATAACCACTTGCTGAGCATGGATGCAGTGATCTGTGTAGAGAATACACTCATGAAAGGACAAGTCTACCTGGAGAATGTATCAGATGAAAATGTACTAGCTGTCAGAAAATTAAATGCAGTGATTAATTCAGATCCTCGTGTTGAGCAGGTTAGTGCAATGCCATTGGTTAAGGTGCCCGCGGTGCTGTATCTATGGATTTTGCAAAGCACTCTTTAAAATGTTTCTTTTGTTGGTGCCATTATCCAAAGGACCTAAAATGAACTCAGATTTTATTATAATTCACCTCACTTGAGCTCTAGGTATGAGTTTCTATATTCAGGAGTGGTCCCTACTCTGTCTACATCTTATAGAGTGTTAAAGGCAAGATAAAAGGAGAGCACTTAAGAGTGAATAATCAGCTCTACAGCACAACTAAAGAATCACCACTCTGCTTTAAAGGCTCTGGGGGCTGTAGGGCATCACCAGCACAACAGGAGTCAGCAGAAGAGAAAAAAAAGAAGTAATAGGATGCACAAACAGCGTGTTGTGATTTCTGAAACTGGAGAGACAAGATTGCATTTTTTCCCTGGCATTTGTGTAAGCAATGAGTTTGGAAGAGGAATGTGAGCAAATACAAATGCCTGACACGTTTGTGTTGGAGGGAACTTCAGTTAAAGAATGGGAGTAGTGGCCTGAGGACTGCCCTCCATATCAGTGGAATTTGGGTGACAGAAAGCCAGGCACAAAGCAGATGGGAACTGTGTTATATTTGCAGGTGATTTTGCCTGTGCAGAGTGGACTGAGCCTCATTCGAAGGAGCCCTGTGCCTCCAGATGCAATGGTTGAATCCAAGGTGGGTATTTCCTCTCTGTGAGCATTTCTGGGAAAATTTTGACTCTGCCAAGGACAAGGACAAAATAATCTTCAGGAGTTTGGTGGCAAGAAGCCAAACATGTGGTGCTGTGATCACGGACTTAGCAGCTTAGGGCTTGGCACCTTTTAGCCTCACTAGTCCAGGGTTAGACTAAAGCTGTTAAATGCTGATTCCTTGCAAAGTCTTTCAGATATGCTGGTCCTGTGATGAATCTTTGGAGTGAAAGGTGTGCTGCTCACCACAGGTGTGCTCTCCTGTCCTTCCCATGCAGAGGAGTGTGGGAAGATGGAGCTGAGGACCAGCTGCAATGAGGAAATACAACATTTCTGAAATTGTTCATTTTTTTTTGCCCAAAGGCAGCACAGGATGCCCTCCTGTGCTCTCTCATGGCCTCACATTTTGCTTGTCCTAAGGAAAAAATAGTGCTTTTATCTTTCTCTCTTTCATGTAATGGGCATCATCCAGCTGTAATGAAATTCCCATCTGGAGTCATAATGGCCTACCTCAGTAAACCCAGACCCAAACATCCCAGTTATTTTGCAGTTTCTGAGCACTCCCAAAGCTACACCCACTGGTAATTCCTGGCATTTCAAACCCAGTATTTTAAACATCTTGTATTTTGCATTTTGATTCCAGTCAGGGGGAAATGATGTATGGCAGCTGATCAGATGGCAGCTTGGTGTAAGTTATTGGCTGATATCTCTATTTGTGCACCAGCCTTGTGAAGATATTTTGATTGTTCTCTACTTGACCCTAATCCTGCCTTTGGAACCTTGTTCTTAGCCTCTTAGCTGAGCCTGAGGGCAAGGTTGAGCTCTGGGGATGAAATAATTGGAAGACTTAATCAATCAACTTCTAAGACTTTGTACCCAAGCCAGGCTAGGAAATGCCATACCCTACTCTCCTGAAATTGGAATGTTTGGACCATTTCCCCAAAGCACAGCCCTTCTGCTCCATTGTCTGGCACCTTAGTGCTCTATTTGAGATTAATATCTGTACAGATTTTGGCTTGAATTAGTGATACTTTTTGTGTTAATTAATGAGCCAAGAAGGCATGGATGCCTGCTCATTCTCCTAGCTCATTCTCACCAGCAGAGTCCTTCACAGCTGTCAGTGAGCTCTGCCCCTTACTGTGCAAGGTGTTTATGTTCTTGTTTCAGACAGGAGTGGTGAGGGACGACGTCTTCTGGGGCTGCAACCGGCGCCGCATCCTGGAGCGGCTGCGTTTGGATGGCAGGGTGGCCTATGTCACAGGAGGAGGGCAGGGCATTGGCAGGGCCTTTGCCCATGCCCTGGGGGAAGCTGGGGCTAAAGTAGCTGTGGTGGATCTGGTCCTTGCCAAGGCAGAAGCGGTGACGTGCGAGCTCAGCCTCAAAGGTAAGCACTGAGTGTGATGGGCTCTGTCATGGGTGGCTTTCCTTCTTCAAACCTGGCTCTGCTCTCTAGTGCAACCCCCTCCCATCCAGCCCTGGGGGGGAATTGGTTAGAGCTGAGGATTTTCATGCCATGGGCACAAAGCTTCTCCTGCCCTGTCAGTGTTGTCCCAGCAGTCGTTGACGTCACACCATCTGCAAGAGTTATTTATCAGTATAATTTCTACTAGAGAGGCAAAGTGATCCAAACAAAATTCCTCACCAAAAGTGTCCAAAGTGGTGAGCCGTGGCTGACAGGAGCAGAGAAGGGTCACCTTGTACAAGTGGGATCTGTATAACCAGCCCTGAACAGAGGTGGTGCTGCTCAAAGTAAATCATGCAGCACTTCAGGCTTCACTGTGGATGACAGATACAGTCTACAAACTCACCTACCCCCTCTTCCAGACCTACTGTCTGTACCTTGAGCCAAAACACCAAAACAAGGTAGTTGTAATGTCAGTCTGAATCTCTCATTGTGCCCTTTAATTGAAGACAAGTCATTTTTCAAGCCTTCTTTCAAACATGTATGCAAGGTCAGATATGGGAACGAGATACTAATAGACATAATAAGTAAAATCCCAAATAAGAGGTAAAATTCTCTACAAGCCACTCCTGTTTTAGCAGTAAAAACAGAAAATGTAACATAAAATTGAATTTCCCCCTAGAGCTGTGCTAAACTGCAATTGTAAAGGGGAAAAAGAAAACTGGAAATATAATTTTAATGATAAAAGAAAGGAAGCATTACTCATTTTCTAATTCCTTCTGTGAGACTGCACCTGAGCCTTCTTCGAAGTTCAGTACTTCATTGTCTCTAAAGATGGACATTTATGCAGGAAATTTTCACATTCCCATGTGGATAAAGTCACCAGTATTTGTTTCCATTCTGACTTTTGCAAGGGATTGGGCCATTAGAAACCATATTCTCCAGTAAAACCAGCCCCTGCAGATGTATTTATATCACCCAGTCTCAGGAAGGGGCAAGGAATGGTGTCATTCTGGTTTGGATACTGCCCTGAGCCTCCCCAGAGAACATTTAAAACAAAACATCCCTGTCTGCACCATCCCAGCTCTGCTGAGTGTCAGTGCAATGGTTAAAGCTCTGATCCCAAATAATGACCTAGAAGAAAGTGTCCAGTTCCTATTACAAATTCTGGAGTCATCCAGTCCCTCCTTCCCTGAAGCTTTTCACTGTCTTATGCACTGGAGCCATATGGTTTTGGCACAAAGTAGCTGTGCCCTACACCTTAACTCTCCTTTTGGACATTTTTCCCTATGAGATCCTGCATATCAAGCAGAGCTATTCGGGTAGAAATGGGCTACTTGACAGAGCCACGAGACTTTGGATGCCAACAGCCTATTGGAAAATGAACTTAACTCATCTCCAGGGCATTTTCAGTAGGAGTTTGATCATCCAGCCTTCAATGGCTGCCCTACATCTCTGCTCCTTCAGCAGTGGGCTGCCAGCCTGGAGGAGGCGGGGGGTTGTTCCAAAATGCAGTCGGAGAGGTCATGAGGCATAGCAAATATTATTGCAGTCTAAAGTAGAGAAAATCTCACTTCTCACTCTTTACACATCTTTATCCTTTGAGGTCAAATATTATCTATCAATTTGACCAGTGCAGCTGGTCAGGGCACGTCTCTTCCGTCTCATGATGGGTTTTGAGGTTTCAAATTTATTGTCGTTCCCTGTTGGAACAACCCCCAAACTTTGTAAAGCTTTTGTGAAAGGGAATTATATCCAAATGCCCGTTTTTGGAAAGGATCTGAAAAGGTCAGGTTTTCAATCTCTTTCTCTCCAGAGGTAACTAGAGAGTCTAGCCTGGACCTCAGAAGCTTTCCCTTGAAAATTTTTTGTTGAAATCAATGTTTCCATGAAACATTTTGGCTTCAAAGAAGTATCATGCTCTGCTGGAAATAAATTTTGACAAAAAGGTTCAGCTGGCTTTACTCTCAAAATATTCACATGAGTAAATTGAAGCAATCATAACATTAATACGTATTTTTCCTGCTGTAATAAGGACAAAGGGGCTGTGATTTTTTTCCCCCCTCTATGGCTGTAGATCTCTAACTCAAAGTTGGAAGCTCAGTGCCCCAAGTCTTTCCCATACTGATACTTTTTCAAAACATTTTGCTTAGCTTGCTTAGAGCTGCTCTGCTTCTTATACCAAGGAGCCCTTTCCTGCCTTTTGGGATGGTGCCATCATTTCATGATGAGTTTTAAACATCATAACGCCTGTGATCTCAGTTCTAGCTTTGTTAGACAGCTCGGGTGTATGTCCCTTGGCTACAGGGCTCTTTGTTTTTAGATCCTGTGTGAATACCTTTTTCAACAGTTGCTAATGGACCCTGACAGAAGAACCAAAAATGATGAAACATAACCAAAAAATCCTAAGGGTTACCTTCCACTACACACACCTCTGTCTTCAGGGGGAATCACTGCCTCTACCCTAAGGGAAGAATTAGTCTGATGGGATTTTTAAAATGTGCATTTTCACTGTAAACTATGCAAATGCCTTGTGCAATGTCACTCCTGATCTTCTTGTCTATATGCAACATGTTACTTCCATTTATACCGAGAGACCGAAGATGAAGCCCATGGCAGGGGGACAAGTGAATGTCCCTGTAGAAGGACATCTTAGGCATATCTAGCACAGTGATTCTCTCCAGCACAGAGCCCCTGAGCTCCTCTCCTGCCCCTCTCATCACAAAACTGCCTCCACGAGCCCCACAAAACTGAACTGAGCACTGTGGAGATGCACTGGCCCCACCATGCACCCAGCAGTGCTGTCCTGTGCTGGGTGTCCTGCCTCTGGCTGTGTCTGTAGATTTGAAGCTGTTTTTCCATAGTTTGTTGCATTTATTATTTTTAACAGATGGTTTGGGGGGGACAGTGGAGAGACAGAAAGTGGTTTCCTCCCCCCCTCTCAGAGTGCAGGGATATCAGCTGAATTGATTAAGGTCGAGTGTGGGACTCTGGTTTGAAGTGAGCGTGGCTTCACTGCTTTCTTCCCTAGACACTCACACGTGGCACCTTTTGTCTCGTTTTTATGAACTGACCTATAAGATGAAGCTCTAAATGGGGTGAGAGTTGGAGGGCAGGTGAAGAGTCTTTCTGTTACCATTAGTAACACGCTTGCACCCATTTTGTCTGTAAATTGAAAAAGAAAGATTGCAGCAACTCCCTGTGTGTTACATGTCTTGACAACAATTAGGAGGAGCAACAGGGGCTGCCTGGCTATTCTTATTCTTTCAGCATATTTAGCATAAAACCTGCGATAAAATAAGAGGTCTTGTTTTGTGGCAGAGCATGAGTTCATTTTTTAGTCATCTGTATTTTTTCTCTGCCGTGGAAATCAGGAGCAGGTTGTCATTGCTGAAGGGGACAGGAGCTCCCATACCCTGGCACCCCAGAGCAGCATCACCTGGGGCTGTGCACTCTGACAGATTCCTGAAGGCACTGGACATGAGGAGCTTTTCCATGCAAAAGCCTCTTTCCTGCCATTTTCTTCACACACACTACTGGGCAATTCCTGCTTTGTCTCGCTTTCCTGGAAGCCTCTATCTCAGCTTCATTTTGGGAGAGTCTCCTCCTAGAATAGGCTTATCCCTTCTTTTAAATGTTTCATCAGCATGAGCTAAAAGAGAGACCAATGTGGAACAAATTTGTCATTTATATAGAAGTAAAATATCTTGCTTTAACAGCTGCAACTTCCTACCCAGACTTGATCCATGGTCCCACCCCAGTGGCTGCCTCCTTCCTTCCTTAATTAAGACCCATTTCACCACAGCCCTTTCTGGTGTAGCCTTGTTTGGCTTTGAGGATGGGTGTAATCTGTGGCATCAGGTGCCTCAGCAGGCTTCTTATGTTGTTTAACACTAAGGGTACTTAAAGCTGACTTTTATAATAAATTAAAAGAAGTTATTTACGGATCAGCGCTGGTGCAAAAATCAATGTCTGGATTATTTTAGGAAAAAACCGAAACTTCTGCATATTTCAAATTTGGTAAATCCCTTCACTTCCAAATGTTTGCATTATTCTGGCAGCGTGATTTGCAATAAATAAGGCACTCTGACTACCATACCTGTGCTGCTGCAGGTATTGCCATTTAGCTCTGGTTTGGTTTTGTCTGAGGCTCCCAGCAGTCTGGATGCTGTAGTTCACCCAGAGAGCAGTTTGAGATAAATTAATTTGATTTCTGTAGCATCTTGGGGGGAGACCTGGCATAAGAAAAGCATCTGTGGAGCTGGCTGGAGCTGGGGAAGCTGCAGTTGAGGGTTTGGACAGAAGATGGTGCAGTGTTCCAAGGTTCGTCCTGCCGGAGCAGCCTTGGCTCCCACACCTGGGCTCCAGGCTGGTCTCCAGCAAGCAAACCTCGCACCAGTCAGCAACTTTGGGATGGAATTGCAGCAACAAACACACGTTTTGCTACTATTTGTGAAGCAATGAATTAAGGTGGAATATATATATATAAATACATTTATGTGTATGAAATACAGCCATATATAAAATATCTGTCTCTATATATGAACTAAAAGTAACCGTAAAATAGAATTTTTTCTTTCCCTGTGAATTCTTGCACTGGCTCCATCACTCTTATTTCAATGCAGGCATTAAAAGCCTTGCCCTGGCAGCAGATGTGAGCAAGCCTGAGGATGTGCAGAGGATGGTGGATGCAATTGTGGCTCGCTGGGGCACAGTGCACATCGCATGCAACAATGCAGGAATCAATCTGAACTCTGCAAGTGAAGAGACTTCCCTGGAGGAATGGGACAAAACTTTTAATGTTAATTTGCGAGGATTATTTTTGTGCTGCCAAGTAAGTGTGAAATACTGCACTGGTTAGTTTTGCAAATGGGTATTAATATTCTAAGTGTTTATCTCACGATATAATAACACTTTATTAATAATTATCACAATAAAATTGATCCTAGTTTTGGTGGAGTTTAGGAGAGATTTGTTTTATATCAATTAGAGATTTTGGTCAATACATTCAAAAGCAGCTGGTGCTTGTTGGCTACCCAAGTCCAGGCGTTAAATAATGGTCAAAATTTTTTTGAAGGGTGGTTATTTGAAAACCAGAAGGCTTGGAGGGAGAAATTCCCAACATTAGTGATTTTTTTTGAAAAAATATTGCCAACAGTGAAGAGGTGTGAAATGGCAATGGGATTTTTTCCTGCGTCAGCCATTTTTATACCAAGTTTTTATATCAAGTGCTTAAAAAAAATGTGTTAGCACATCAACTCTTCTGAAAAGTGAAGACTAATTTATTATCATGTCATTATTAGCACAATCACAGAAAGGGTCACTGGTCTTTTCTTTAATTCCTGTCACAGGCTGCAGGCCGCATTATGCTGAATCAAGGATATGGGAAGATAATTAACACAGCATCTATGGCAAGTTTAATAGGTGAGTGATGAGAGCTAACAGTTGTGCTTCAGAATCCATATTTTAATTACTACCGATGCTATTTGAATCAATTAAACCTGTATTGGGAAGGAGTAAATCACTGACATTTCATATTAGAGGAAATGTACTACAAAATTTTTATTGATATCATTTTTCAACATTTATCTGTCCTCGATGTTTTAGAGCACTTATTACTTTTTATAGAAAAGGCGGAGTCACCTTCTCTGACTGTGGTGCATGGATACCACAGGAGAGGTGCTGTTCCCTCCATGCTGTTCCAGGCAAAATCCTTGGCATGTGGGAAACTAAACCCACAAGATGCTTACGAGCCACCCAAAGGATTTTGTGCCAATATTTGCCCTGGTACCCATGGGTTTTACAACATTCTCATTGCCAACAGGTGCCTGCACCAACGCTGCTGAATCAGCAGTGTCATCAAAAGCACCAATAAACCATTGGAGCATATGGAATGAAATCCCTACTGCTGAGCTAATCTGGAAGGCTGCTGAGCTGAAGCCCATGTAACAAAAATTGATCAATTACACAAATTAAGCATAGCCCTTTAGGAATTTATTTTATTGGTCTGGACATCTGTTGCAGTATTGTCCAAATCCAAAAATCAAATGGTGCCTTGGGTTGCCAAGTTAGGCAAGAAAATCTAGTAGCTATAAAAGTACAACTGAAAACCCCTGTATTAATATCAGGTCCATCTGCTGAATGTTACATAAATATGCAGTCTTTTTATTTTCCTTTGGAATAACGTTTATTTTTACTGTGCCCAGTTTGACATTCTATGACATTCTACTCAGTTTATTGCACAGTAACTTTAAATGGTTCTTCAAAAATCCATTTATAATGTTGTTGTTAATATTTTTTTCAAGTGTCTTTACCAGCTGTTTTACTTCTGTTTAAACACAGGCACCATCCCTCTATCCCAGCTTTGTAAAATTACAAAATCTCCCCAAGAAAAGTAGTTCTGAAAAGATTGTGAGGCTTTAAATTTCAAATACCTCAGGCTTTCCTACTCTGCTCTGAGCAGTCGGGCTCTGGTCTGTGCTTGGGCTGTCACCATCCACATCACTGTCACAAAGCAAAATTTCCTGGGAGGTGGTCCATCCTGGAGAAATTTAGGAAGCTCTGGGAATTGGCACAAGCTGGGGATCTGCTGGTTTGGCACACAGCTCCCAGCCTTGCTGCAGCCCAGCAGTGGTCTGCTCTGCTTAAGGAGAGGCATTTTCCAACTTTTCCATCGGGGCTTGGCACAGTTCTGCTGAGCTGGGTGGTGATGCCATTCCAGCACAGCATCCATCCCAGCCCCAGCCTGGAGCTGCACCTCCTTGGCTGGTGAGCCAAGTCCAGAGCTCCACCTGGGGATCACATTTGAGGGCAGGACCAGTCCTGGAGCAGGAAGGAACATTGGAAAGAAGCCCTGAGAGCAGCCTGGAAGGGTCATCCCAAGATGCATTTAAATGTCAGTGAAAGTTGATGCACCCTAGACCTGAAGTTAAGATATGGAGAGATGTGTTTACCTTCTGAACCTGTTTGAATCTTGGCATTGAAAAAATCTAGTAGTTATGAAACTACAACTGAAAACCACGATGTTCATATCATGTCCATCTGCTGAATGTTAAATAAATATGTTGGTTGGTTGGTTATTTAAGTATGTTGGCCAACTGGCATAGTATGAAATGTTTCTAGAAATAGTTAGGGGATATTTTTTTGTTGTTGTTGTAGGTTGAGTCCTTCCTCAGAGATACAGGAAAATGAGGAGACACTTAGCAGGATAGGGAGGTTTTTGTTTGTGATTTTTCCAGATACACTGCTCAGAATCAGCTTTAATTAATTGAAGATAAGCTGCATACATTTTGCATATGTGCATTTTGATTCTGGTATTGCACTGGAATTATTCCAGGCGTACGCTCCAGCAGCTCGGCTGCTGCGGCTCGGCGGCTCACACAGGTGTAACTCAGAGCTGTAATTTTTACAGTGAATATCTTCAGTGGGAAGTGCTGTGCTCTGCTCTGCTCTGCTCTGTGTGCACCTCTCACTAACATCGTGTGGCTGCTTCAAGGTCAGGCTGGGAGCTGATGCACCACAAAAGGGTGCAAAAGCAGAGTGTCAGGTTGTTGTGGCTTAACCCAGCAGCAGCAAACACCCCACAGCCCTTCCTTCCCTCCCCCCAGGGATGGGGGAGAGAATCTGGGAAAAAAGGTAAAACTTGTGGGTTGAGATAAAGACAGTTTATTAGGACAGAAAAGGAGGGGCAAATAAGGATAAAAGAACATGCAAGACAAGTGGTGCACAGTGCAGTTTCTCACCACCCTCTGATGGATGCCCAGTGTGCCCAGCCAAGTCCCCCCAGTTTTATTTTTCAGCACGATGCCATGTGATTTGAAATATCCCTCTGGCCAGTTGGAGTCAGCTGTCCTGGCTGTGTCCCTTCCCAGGTTTTGTACCCCCAGCCTCCTCACTAGCAGGGCAGCATGAGGCCCTGAGAAGTCCTTGATTTAGAGTAAGACCCACTCAGCAACCACTAAACCATCAGTGTGTTAACTGTTCTAAGTCCAAAACACAGCTCTGTAACAGTTACTGGGAAAAAAAAAGCTATCCCAGCCAACGTCAGAACAAAGATATTTAAAACATAATGCAGCTAATACTGGCAGAATTTTGATCTGCTTTCTCCTATCATGTGTCTTGAATAGCAGTGAGTGTCCTCACTTTCCAGAAACCTTAGCAATGCAGATTTTTTGGTGACTCTGCTGGAGGCGTAGGTTTATTCACAAACCCCATTTTTTATGAGTTTGGAGGGTTACAGATTTGCTGTCCTGTCTGCAAGAGACCAACTTAGGTAAGGAAGAGGAAGTGTTGTGGGGTGCTTAGCTGCAGAAATCCCACCCAGCACCAGAGATTCACAGCACCTGTTGGCTTCTCCTTGAGCTCTTCCAGTTGAGAGGGGCTGAGTGTCCCAGCAGCGGAAAATTTCATCCTCTTAATTACCTTCCTTAGATATTGTTATACTATAAAAGACAAAAGTTTGTGGAAGGGTTTTTGATAATTGTGTCCTATCACCCACCCCAAGTCAGAAGCTGATTCTCGTGGCTTGCAGCATCTTGTTCTCACCCACATGCACTGGAGATGCAGAGCCAGCGCCAGAACTCCTCTCCTCTTAGCAAGTGATCACCACAATGATTTATCACAGACAGACATGTTTGGAAAGTTTAGCAAAGAACTGCTTTTGGGAGGTTAGAAGGTTAACTACCGGAGTTGTATGTAACTTGGAGCTGATGCACGGCAATTAATCAAGAAATTACGTTCCCCATCTCTTTGAGAGCCCCCATGGCGCGCTGCGTCAGGGGGCAGCGGGCACACACTGAGGGCAAAGCAGTTCTGCTGGTCAAAATGCAAAATCATTTCATATTGAACACAAAAGAGCACAGAAAAAATGCTGGCAGAGGAGGTCCAGGGTACGAAACGCTCTTTTTAGTAAGGAAAAGGCCTCTGAATTCTGAGCAAACCTGCGGCACACACAGAAAAAACTCTCTAATTTTTGCTCCCATCCCGTGTGTGCTTTAAACCTATTCACAAACACCCCTGTTCAAGGCAAATGTCCTTGTTCACATGCTCAGTAATTTGCAGCAGGGCTTTTGGCTCTTTCAGAGTTTGGGTAACTCAGTTATCACCTTCTTTCCACCCTTTACATTGACACATTCAAACCTAAGAGTTTAAGTCAATAAAATCAGTAGTTGGTGTGTTGGGATGCCATGGATGGGAGTGATATAAAACTGATGCATCAGCTTAATTTATTAAGACCAGTTTAATGCCAGCTACCAGTGCTGCTTATGTGCTTTTAGGAAAATGTTGGGAGCTGGAGTTTGGCTGCTGAACCTTGCAAAAACCCAGTAATTCCCTTTCTTCCAGGGTTCAGCATTATCCAGTCCCACAGGCTGGAATTGCCTGTCTTTGTGACTGCTGATATTTGCCCTGATTTTCCCCACTCTCCCTCCACCAGAGTGAGCAGCTCAGTGAAGCTCAGTGAAGCTCAGTGCTGATACAGAGCTAATTATGGATGGATGCTTTGCACTGGATTCGTTTAATGAAGTCCTAATGGCAGCCAGAAAAGTCCAAGGAGAGACACTTCATGGGTGTAAATCCCAGCACCTGGACTGACTTGGATTGACTCCCGTGGGTTTAAAGCACTTTACACCCACTGGGGATTTGTCCTTAAGTAGCTTTCACTGAGCTGGAGAGGGGCAGAGCCACCCGAGCACATGGCACTAACAAGCTTGAACATTGTAATTAGCAAGCTGATCATTTTCTGTCTCTGACTGACATGTGACATCTCTGAATCATTTTCAAAAGCTTCAGATTTTGAAAGTGGTGGGTGTTCTGAATTTTTGGGATGCACCTGTGTTCACATCCACACAAACAGCACTTTGGTAATAAGATGTGTTTGCTTCAGACTATGGATAATTTAAAAATTAAGGAGACTAATTTGTTCCAAGAAGCTATATATAATATATTATATAAATGCTGTTATGCAGTTATATCATATTCTATCATATAATGTCATATCAAACAATTTACTGTTACATTCAGTTATCACATCATATATTATCTATCCTATATAACATTATAAATAATATTAATGTATTACATAACGTAGAATACGTAATATATTAGACATTAAATTATTAATTATATAATATTTTATAATTTTATAGTAATATATTTTATTAGTATTACAGTGTACTAGTATATAAACATACATATGTGTATAATATATAAATGCACATGTGTGTATATGATTATTTATCTTCCTTCAGAGTAGTCAAGTATTATTAATACATTGGTTTTGTCTTTGCCCAAATATGGGATCTTTTAAATGTCTTTATTTTTGTTTTCACCATTGTTTTTCATTGCTGAGACAAAATTGTTAGATGGCAAAATACATATTTAGGGGTTTGTGTTGCAGGTGGCTGAATTCTTGCTGCTCCCTGCCTGGTACCTGGGAAAACGGCAGAGAGCTCATCTCAGTGCAGGGAGTTGTCTGTGTAGTGCCTGAGCTATTTTAATTTGGGAAGAATAAATAATTTTCTCCTTCTGAATCCCTTGTAGTCCCTCACCCTCAGAAGCAGTTGGCGTACAACACCTCCAAAGCCGGGGTTGTAAAACTGACACAGACTTTGGGAACCGAGTGGATTGACAGAGGAGTAAAAGTCAACTGCATTTCCCCGTAAGTAAAATGTAGTCTCATTTTGAAGCTACAAAGGGAATGAAATGTTCTACAAAGCTCAAATGAACACTATCTCAGCAAATAAAGTTTCTAATTAGCAGGTGGATTGCATCCCTTTTAATGTTGTCTTTTCCTTAACAAAGGTTTAAATACTTAGAACCAAGCCTGCTCTGTTGCTGTGTATACTCAGGGATTTAAGGAGAGGTTTTAGCATTTGATAATAGGTTTTCCAATACTGTGAAGGGTAGTTTTTAGCATTTCCCTTCCTGATGAAATATTTCCTTAGTCTGTCCAAGCCTTCTGTGGTTAAAGAAAGGGTTTTTGACACTTAATAGACAATACTTCTTTTCCCTTTTTACTTGAGACAAATATATAGGCACTTAAAAAGCTACATTTTATTGCTGTTATTGAGCTACTGCTCAGCTCTGACAGTCACAGGAGGCCAGGTGTAGTTTTGTAAATAGATTTATATTTATTGCAAATTACATTTTTCTTCTTTTTAGAGACTTCAAGCTCTATGTTTAGAAAAGTTTCCCTATCAGATCCACTTCATCTCTCCCTGTTTCTCGCACACATGCCCAACCAGTCATTTTATTAAACAATTAGCAGTGCATGATAGTGCTGAGCAGAAACCCAAGTGGATAGCGCTAATTGGAAGCGGTCAAATTCTGTAGACCATTGAAGTCAATCAGAGTAACTAAGAAGGGCAGGATTTTAACCCAGGAGTTAAATTGTAATAATGAAGATAATAATGTACATCAAATTAGGGAAAACAAATTGCATATTTTAATCCACAAAGTGGAGGGGGGAAAAAAAAAATCACAGAGCTGAATGGCAAGTGCCTCTGTTTTTACTGCCAGTCTGCTCTCCCCTTGCTTGTGCTAGCTGTCTTCCTTATGATTATTTATTACTAATTATGCCAGTGACTCCAGCCATCTCTCTATGTGATCCACAGATTCTTTCAACAGCATCTTACTTCCTAATGGGATTTTCCCCATGCCCATGCTAGTAGCACTGTAATGGTGTTCCCACAACCAGCGCCAGTGAATTTACACTGGCTTTTGGGAGCTGAGGAGATGAAGGGAATTAGGGAAGCTCAGCAGGACCTGGCAGGAATTGTGTCTGAAAACATACGGGTAATCTGCACCAGCAGAGGTGGGATAGTTGTGCCACATTCACAGCAATTATGGATGAGAAGGCTCTTAGAGGAGGAATTACCCGTTTCTTAGGGGCTTACATAAATTTAAAAAAATAGGCACTGAATGACCAAAACTCACTGTTTTGTACGAGCTGGAAGCAAGCACTCACATCCAGAGAAGTTATGTTTCTGGAGACAGTTGCCAGAGCATGGAGAAAAAATAGTCAGCTTCTCTTTCTACTTCTCAAGGCAACACAGGGCTGCATTTTGATCATCTCTACCTGTCTTACACTAACTCTGAGCACAAAATCCTACAAAGGGAAGGGGTGATGTGTTGCTTTTTTGGAGGAAAAGCCAGGAAGGGCGCATGGAGAAAAATTATTTTGCTTTGAGGTCATGCAGTGGAAACCTGGACTGAGCTGCTCCAGAGAGCAGCTGAATTTCCTCACAGAGATTCCAAGCTCTGGCTGAGCCCCTCATGGTGGGGTTACCCAGGGAGTTCTGGGCAGGAGGAAGGATCCTGCAGCAGTTCATAGAGCTCAGATCCCTCATCACATGAACAAAAGCCACATTTGCTTCTGAATGAATAACTATTCACATTTATATTTCTGTCTGTGTGAGATGTGAACCTGCATTTCAGTGCACATTTGGACCCATCCCCAGGACTGTGGACCCCACCAGTGTCACTATCTTTTGATGTGACTCACCAAGGACCAGGGACACCTTCAACCTGTTTTATCTGAGTGCCCAACACCAGCAGAAGCCTCAGTGCAATCTAACAGGATGGGATTTTAAGGAGTCTGAGGAGAACAGATGTAGATATAGGGCATGATGGTACCCAAGATCAGCTCTGGATAAGTAAAATATCTGTGTCCTTAAGTACTTTGCCCCTCCCAGCTGTGGTTGCATTAAAGCTTCAAGGCACTCTCAGCATGCCTCTGTCTGAAGTTCCAAATGCTCCAGTCTGGCCTTAAACATTATTTCACCATGCAAACCCTTTGGCCTTTTCCCCCTCTTCCTATCTGGTCACTTTTTATCAACTTAATTTCTTAATGAGTGCATAAAACTTATGCAGAGCAATGCATAAAAGTTAGCAATGCATAAAATGTTATGACAGAGTCCTTAGGATGATTTATTGCATTTATAAAATTGAACATGCAGGCTTCTCTTGCTGGCCAGGCAAACCTGCTTCCCAGGGAGAGAAGGTGGCTGAGATTCCCTGGATGCTTTGGCTGACTTATGCTGTTGCTATTGTGGAAAATGTGCTCAGTCCTTGCACCACCATCCAGAGCCATCACCTCATAGCCTGCTGCACAGCTGATGCCAAAAAAATGAAGAAGGTCCTGCAGTCTTCCTGAAATGAATGTGGGGGTTGAACTGCAGAGGGCACCTGGGTGTGAAGAGGCACCTTTGCAGAGCATTGACTGGTGGCTGATGCCCAGCTGCCCACAGGGTTTAGTCTCTTTGTTGGTCCCAGGACAAGGAAATGTGTTGGGTGTGATGGAAGAGGGGATTCTGGATGGTGTCATGGTTTTTGGCTTGTGCAGCATTAGAACACACCATTTTTGCAGCTGTTATACTGAATTAATGTCCATTTATTTGGCTAATTCCTGCCTTCTTCTTGATTAGCAAGACAGGAAATGCCATAATGTGATGACCTTTGGGATGGGCAGCTGGAAGTTGATATCAAGGTCAACTTGCAGCCAGGTCAGCAGCCCTGGGGGATGAACCATGTTCCCCACTGATGGGCTGCAGGGATTTGGGTTTGGGCTGATGGGCAAAGAGCCTTTGTGTGCCCTGCATCCTGCCCTGCTCCTCTGGGGCAGCAACAGGGCAGCCACACTGTGCTGCACCAGGCTTGTAGCCCCTGAAAACAGGCAGGGCAGGTTCACTGCAGGTTTGGGGAACACCCCACAAGGGGGAAGGAGAGGCAGAGCAGGCAGGAGCAGGAGCACCCCGGCATCACCTGGAGGCATCCCAATTAAGCAGCATTACTATCCCCATTAAGCAGCAGTCGTTGCTGGTAAGTATCTTTGGACTTAAATCTTAATTCCTTGGGAGATGTCCCAATTAAGTGGATCTTGTGATTAAACACTTCCTGATTAAGTGGAGTGTACTTAACTCATTCAAATTAATAACTCATCTGAAAGAAATCAAGTTACACACAGATGGAATCTTTTTTTGCTCTCATTTGGGGATTGAGTGCACGTAACAATTCCAGTTAAGTATCTGGTAAGTGATATTTTTCCTAATGTGTCTCTCGAAGTGGAAATGTTTTAGGCAATTGTTTCTTTCTATTTTTTTTTTTTTTTTCTGTCTTTTTTTCCCCCTCAGGTCTCAAATTGTCCTGTGTATCAATAATGAAATATTGATGCTCATATCTAACGTTAAGGAACCAGCAGTTTGATATTACATTGACATGCAACAGAAAGTACTGATAGGCTCAGCACTGCATACGAGATGAGGTAGGGAATTAATGCATTGGCAGTTGTCTTTGCTGGAACTGGTTTGGAGCCAACTAAAATCTGCCTAAAAGGGTTCGACAACATTAAATTGCCCAACTTGGCACCAAAGCTTTCCCAGAAGATGTGTAGTATCAATGACATGCCTAATATTTATAGTGCCATCAGTATGTGTGTTTGCAACTTTTAAGTTTTGCGCTATATTTTTCTCTCATTTCTGTAACAAAAATTTGTAGTGAAGTTTGGTTACACATCTAAAATTTTGCAACGTGGAGTGAACCTAAAGAAAGGTCCAGCAAGAGGCACAGCACGGTGATTCTCAGGCTGAAGTGATCAGAGCAAAGATCATTTTTCTGAACAGATTGAAAAACGTCCTCTTTTTAGCAAAATCTGTTGTGCTGGAGGACTGTGTGTTTTATTCCCTAATCTGCATTCCCTTGGGGTTAAAAAATATCTGTAAATGAAAAAAATAAGAAAATCATATGGATCTTATTCTGGTCTCTTATAGTGTAAAGCCAGAATGATGATGATGATGGTGATGGTTTTGTAAGCACAGTGAGAGGCACGTAAGGGAAAGGAGTTCAATATATTTCATGTCTGCTGCTCAAAGCACGTTTCTCTCTGAAGAAAACCAGTTCTCGAGGAGTTTGGAAAAGCAAGGAGGGAGAGCAGGGGGCTGTGCTTGAAGGAAATCAGTAAACCATTCGCAGTCCTGTACTGGAATGTGCTTGATTTTGTTACTTTGCCAGAACTTAAGTGAGCTGCATCGCTCAGTGTTTCTGAACTGCTCTGCTCTTTATTGACAATTACAATAAAATATAAAGCCGATATTAAAATCCTGCCTGCTTAGTGCAAACAGAAATGTTTGGGGGAAAATCTGAATTAGTTCCACTTCATAACAGAGTAAATAGTGGATTTCAGCCTTCCTTTAAAACAAAAGGTAAATCTCATACCCAGAATCCAGTCTATCTCAAAAAATTATTTCCTTGGAAGTCTAAATTGGGATGCCGATGAAGTTTCAGAACAAAACGGGTATTTTTATACTTTATTCATTTCATATTTATCACTAGCTTGTTTGCTAATTTTCATTTGCAAGAGGCAATTCTTCCAGCTAACTGGCTGCCTCAATGGGCCACTGATTTCTTTGAAGTGACAGTCTGTAAATATGCATAAAAAAGAGATGCAATTAGCGTGTGTGTGGTTCAGTGCAGCCTGATTTCATTGGCAAGTTTACCCACAGTGTTGATAAGCTACATTATCTAGAAAATTGGCCGCTGAAAAACAGCACCTCTGATTGCCAGCAAAGGTTCCAGATAACAGGGTGCTGAAGAGAAATATAATTGAGGTTGAATATGTTAACCAAGGTGTCACATGCTCCTTAGAAGCGCTAATTTATCAGCATGTTGGAATTTTTATTAACATTTGGAATGCATTTCTACCACACTAATGAAGTGGAATTGGCAGTTCAGGTTTTAGTTATTGTCATTTCTGAGAAGTTAAATGTAATTTCTCGTTAGACACAGTTATGTAAATATATTTGTTCAGGGGCTGAAAAAATTATACATTTCACAAAATACAAATATGTTGTTAAGGAGGAGTATGACAAATCAGTTGCAGTTAAAGTCACAAAAGCCAGCCAAATCTTCGCCCTGCATTGTGCTTCCTGCAGCATCATTTTTAGGGCACCTGCAGAAACCCAAACTTAGAAGAGTTTTAGTAAATTGTGGAGTCACTCATTAATGTAAAATAGGCAAGACAGATAAATCAGCGTGATTTGTCAGGTGTTGGTTTAAGGGGGATCACACTGGGTGTGTTGTGCTTATTTCTGCCTCTCCTTTTTTTGTGTGGAGAGGGTCTGGTGCCCAGAAGGGTGCTGGCTTTTGTTCCCCTCGTCGTTTGACATATGGGGAATTGGTCTGTTTTCAGTTTCTGGGCTGTACACAAGCACGCTGTGTGACATTAGCTGTAGAGTGATGAGAAATTGGTAGGACAACAGTTCCCAAGAGCCGTGACGGACCCAATTCAAGGCACTTTCGCTTCCAACGCTGTGCTTGATTTCTAGAAAAAAAATTAAGCTGGTGATTATGAGGAGCCTAGAAGTAAGAGGGTTGTCCTGTTAGCTAGGAAGATTGTGTGTGTGTGTGTGTGTGTGTGTGTGTACTTGAAAGGAAAGCAAACTGGACAGCGAAAGGTGATGATAGGAAAGGAGCGCTACGGAAGTTTGCACCGTGACTTTCAGCAAGGACACAACAGGCCGGATGTGCTCATCTTCTTCATGCTGTTACACAGCTTTCCTTCTGAATTAACATCTCAGGCACCTCTAGGTGCCTTTCCTTCTGAGCAGGACTCATTGCTAAACCCTCTGTCCGTGTGCTTGCTGCAGGGGCATCGTGGACACGCCGCTGATCCGCTCGCGGGAGCTGCGGCCGCTGGTGCGGCGCTGGCTGGCTGAGATTCCGGCCGGGAGGCTGGCCCAGCCCACTGACCTGCAGGCTGCTGTCGTCTACCTGGCCTCCGAAGCCTCCGACTACATGACAGGCCACAACCTGGTCATCGAGGGTGGACAGAGCCTGTGGTGAGGGGCGTCCTCCAGTCTCCCCTCTCAGTGGCCTTTGGAAAGTGCGTATTAGAGTTTAGCTTAGCCCCAGCTTTGGTTTGTGCGACTACGTGGCCAGCTTATGAAATTATTGTTTTCTTCTTTTGGGTGTTAATTTGGAGGCTTGTATAATGCACAGGGAAAATAAGGCCAAAAAAGGGGCAGCCTTTCAGTTCCAGCGTTTTTGTGTTTCTCACTGCACAGTCACATTCCTGTTAAATTAGAATTTAATGATATAAAAGGACATTTACTGCAGTGAGATTTGGCTATTATTTAAGTTTAACAGGGGGCATTTTTAAAGCAATCAATATTAGCTGGTCTGTGTAGTTTATTGTTCTTAGGCAATTTTTTTGTATTCAAGTTGTTCCAGTGACATCTGTGAGTGGTGAAAAACAGTTGGATGTAGTGTTAAAAAAATAAATTAGTTCATTACATTTGAACCTGAATGTTGCCATTTTATATTTACTGGTGTTCTTTAGTTTTTGACAGTGTTTTTATACAAACACCCACATAAATGCCCCTGAAAGAACAGTGCTGCACTTAATAGAGATTCA